>CM031601.1:33378252-33473252 GCA_018398815.1 Conus ventricosus
GGACTAGGTTATATATACAATCTGAACAATTGTTTACTTGTGGCACCATTGGCAAGATGATCGGCCACCTCACAGCCTTTGATGCGAACATGACCGGGAGACTAAGCACGAACGATACCATAATCTTCAGATTTGAGAGAAGAGTGAAAATTAAAGGAGTATTACAGAAGGTTTAGGAGTTCTGGGCAGTTGAAGCTATGGCTAGCAATGGCCTACAGAGCCGAACGGAAGTCAGACAGAATGAGGAAGTCCTCATGTCCATGCTGATCGATCCTCCTCAGTGCCAGGACGTAGGCTGCCAGTTCAGCGGTGTACAGTTGGAGCTGTCAGTGGGAACAGGGTTGGACCACTCTCCAACAGGAGCAGTTGAACAACGCAACCTCTTCTTCAGAAATAGAACCGTCAGAGGACTACTCTTTGACTGAAAGTTGGGACGCTTTGGATGCAGTTCGGCACAGGTTTTGCGTGGCCCACAGTCCCAGAGTCCTGACAGAAAGCAGATCAAAGCAGATCTCTGGTGTTGAAAATGTCCATGGTCCCTGTGGATTGCCGGTGCTGACCGGGGCTGTGATGAGGCAGGCCAGAATGCGGCTGTGGACGAGGCAGGGAATGAGCTGCGTTGTGGGTAAAGCTACTGGAATGGCATTGAAGATGACACGGAAAGGAGTCCACAGTGGGTTCCTTGGGCATCTCAACAGATCTCAAACAACGCCGAGATCAGTGTCAGTGCTTCGTCAATGGGACAGAATCCATATTCCTAAAGGATGAATTCAGCTGGGATGGTCTTCAAAATTCTTTTAGAATTTTGGGTAAAACAAAGTCATAGGAAGGGTTCCTGGGTTCAGAGAACAGGTTCAAACTATGCTTCCAGCCGACTGTGGGTCTAGGGTTGGAAGGGGATGGTTGTCTCACCCCTGCCTACAGCCTGTACAGCCGACTGTGGGTCTAGGGTTGGAAGGGGATGGTTGTCTCACCCCTGCCTTCAGGCTGTACAGTGGAGTGTGGGTCTAGGGTTGGAAGGGGATGGTTGTCTCACCCCTGCCTACAGCCTGTACAGCCGACTGTGGGTCTAGGGTTGGAAGGGGATGGTTGTCTCACCCCTGCCTTCAGGCTGTACAGTGGAGTGTGGGTCTAGGGTTGGAAGGGGATGGTTGTCTCACCCCTGCCTACAGCCTGTACAGCCGACTGTGGGTCTAGGGCTGGAAGGGGATGGTTGCCTGGTTTGTTCCCATTTGGTCTACTCCCATTTCGCCTACTCAGAAGTTCCCCTTTCGTAGCAAGGAAAAATTCCCATTTGTCTAACCCTAACCCTAATCCTAACCCTAACCCTAACCCTAACCCTGACCCTCCTAAATGGGAGTAGACGAAATGGGAGTAGACGAAATGGGAGTAGACCAAATGGGATGTTACCGGTTGCCTCACCCCTGCCTTCAGGCTGTACAGTGGAGTGTGGGTCTAGGGTTGGAAGGGGATGGTTGTCTCACCCCTGCCTACAGCCTGTACAGCCGACTGTGGGTCTAGGGCTGGAAGGGGATGGTTGCCTCACCACTGCCTTCAGGCTGTACAGTGGAGTGTGGGTCTAGGGTTGGAAGGGGATGGTTGCCCCACCACTGCCTACAGCCTGCACAGCTGACAGTGGGTCTGGGGTTGGAAGGGGATGGTTGCCTCACCACTGCCTACAGCCTGCACAGCTGACAGTGGGTCTGGGGTTGGAAGGGGACGGTTGCCTCACCACTGTCTACAGGCTGTACACAGGGCTGTGAGGAACGCTTCCAGACCGAGTCGAATCTTTAAATAGTGTATGGGATCACGAGTTGTGAGATAAGACAGCCTGGCTGAACCCTGAATGACACAGCCCAAGTCAATTTGGAGCAGATTAAAACCTTGCAAGGATGAAGCGCTTTTCTTATCAACTCCCCAATCTGTGTTAGCATGACACGTGGCACAGTGCACCACGGACTGAAAAAAAAAAGGTGGTGATGGGTGGGGGACAAAGGAGGGTGAAGAGGGAGGGTACGGGGGAGGGGATTCAGGGCGTATAGTAGAGCCAGGGCGATAGCGGCGATAAAAGACGGCTCTCTGGTTTCCTCCCGCTGCCCTCTATCTGTAGACAGCATCTGGGAAGAGGAGAGCAGGGCTCCACCTCACGCCTCATCAAATTAGAAGAGAAAACAGCCATGCATTATGAATCAACAAGCCGGGGGGGGGGGGGGGGGGATGGGGTGAGGGGGAGTGACAGACCAAAGATGTGGGGCACAAATTCCAGTCTACCATCTATAAACGGCACCTGTACTGATAATGTTACCGTAGCAGTTTAAAACCCAAAGAATCTGGCCTTATTCTTGGACAACCATGACATCCCACTCCCCCATACTCCGTCCTCTCCCGTTCGCCCCCACCCCCACCCCGCTGCCCTACGCTCCCTCATTTACATTAGCAAGTTTACCAAAAAACGGAAACAAGAACACTATCACGCACATTGCAACTATGTGTCCAAAGCTATTAACAATGCTAGCACCAAATCGTCAGTCAATGGTTTCTCGTGACCCTAAGAAAGAGAAATTTCCAGCATTGCTAAAACTACCGCACTTTCCGTCTGATCAGCCATGCCAGCAAAATGAAACTCAAAATCATAGTGAATTGACTATACACGCAAATAATACCAGTATTGCTGAAGAACATGCTGGATTCCGCAAAGGTAAAGGTACTGTGATCTGTAATCCGAGTGGCCTTTACGCAAAGCATCTTCAACACCGGTGAGAGTTCTCCCACGTCTACACAGGCTTCCACATGGCGTTCAACGGCGGTGTTCCTCAGCATCAAAGGCTGATCACCACCAGCCAGCAGCTGTTCCCCACAGCGGCCAGTGCAGGGCTCAGACAGGCTGCTGTGGGGAGCTGGTTCCATTACGCTTTGCAGAGAACATCATGGCTCCTGCGTGAACGGGAAACTCCATCTTCCCACCTGCATGCCAGACATGGACCCTCACTTCGGGTCTGGAAAGGGGAATCCCCGCCATGGCAATGAGCTGTTCCTGCAAGGTACTAGCTAAACATAAGATAAAGCGACCATGTCATCAATCAACCAGTGCGTCAAACCACCAGGCAGCATACCTGACCATATGAAGATCTACTGACACCAGTTAGTTGGTATGTTCATGTAACAAAATCCACTGGCATTGCTGAACACCCCCCCCCCCCCTCCCTGGAAACTGGGAAGAAGGAAGACAGCTCGCAAGACTGAAAACAAAGCAATGGACTGACAACACCGCAGAATGGACAGTGAAATCATCTGCAGAGACAAAGGCACTGACACACAACAATGGACAGTGAAATCATCTGCAGAGACAAAGGCACTGACACACAACAATGGACAGTGAAATCATCTGCAGAGACAAAGGCACTGACACACAACAATGGAGAGTGAAATCATCTGCAGAGACAAAGGCACTGACACACAACAATGGACAGTGAAATCATCTGCAGAGACAAAGGCACTGACACACAACAATGGACAGTGAAATCATCTGCAGAGACAAAGGCACTGACACACAACAATGGACGGTGAAATCATCTGCAGAGACAAAGGCACTGACACACAACAATGGACAGTGAAATCATCTGCAGAGACAAAGGCACTGACACACAACAATGGACAGTGAAATCATCTGCAGAGACAAAGGCACTGACACACAACAATGGACAGTGAAATCATCTGCAGAGACAAAGGCACTGACACACAACAATGGACAGTGAAATCATCTGCAGAGACAAAGGCACTGACACACAACAATGGACAGTGAAATCATCTGCAGAGACAAAGGCACTGACACACAACAATGGACAGTGAAATCATCTGCAGAGACAAAGGCACTGACACACAACAATGGACGGTGAAATCATCTGCAGAGACAAAGGCACTGACACACAACAATGGACAGTGAAATCATCTGCAGAGACAAAGGCACTGACACACAACAATGGACAGTGAAATCATCTGCAGAGACAAAGGCACTGACACACAACAATGGACAGTGAAATCATCCGCAGAGACAAAGGCACTGACACACAACAATGGACAGTGAAATCATCTGCAGAGACAATGGCACTGACACACAACAATGGACAGTGAAATCATCTGCAGAGACAAAGGCACTGACACACAACAATGGACAGTGAAATCATCTGCAGAGACAAAGGCATTGACACACACACCAAAAAAAAACCTAAAAAAAAAAAGAATAGAGCAATCTGTTGAACTGTTGTTCTGCATGCCGCCCCGATGATTTTCCACGGAGTTAAGGGAGAAGAAGAACATGCACATACACACACACGCACCCTCGTCTGCTTAAAAAAAGTCTGGAAAGAAATGACTCTTCTACATTTTGCCCACTCCTCTCACGTGTTGCAACTTTTCAGTAGCATTTATGCCGAAGAACGTTCCAAGCTACCATGACGATGTAACGATAAACCAAACTGGCTCGGTCTTCCTCCGCCTAAGCCGTCAATAGCGTCGAACGGCTGGTCTAACGGCTGGTGTCTTGCGTGCAGTACACTACGTTTCGCCCTGTCCTTTGTTCTCACGTGCAATTGTCAATGTTCCCTTCCCAGCCCTGTAAAAGCGTAACGTTTCGCTCAAATCCTCACTCACGGTTCATCCAAAAAGATTTGTGTTGCGATTACCAGACATTACTTGTGCGCAACGAGAGAATTCTGGCGGTGTACAATAAGAAAATATTTTGTTCGTGATCTTTGGCGACGTTCAGGCCAATCTTTACTGTACTGATGATAAAATGGGACTCAATCGGAAAGAAACAAAGAGACCGTGTTGTTTTGTGTCCGTCTGTCGCAGTCATACAGACTATCTTATAACACGATACATGACAGGCTGAATATTGTTACCTTCCTCGTCAATGTGCCCATCAAGGTCTCTCTTCACCTGTTCTCAGGCCTCCCTGCCTCTGTGTTAGCACATTGTACATGTGTGTGTGTGTGTGTGTGTGTGTGTGTGTGTGTGTGTGTGTGCGTGCGTGCGTGCGTGCGTGCGTGTGTGCGTGCGTGCGTGCGTGCGTGCGTGCGTGCATGCGTGCGTGCATGTGCGTGTGTGTGCGTGTGCGTGTGTGTGTGTTTGTGACAAGCAATGCTTTCATACAGCTTGATTATAACTGACTCGAGGCAAAACCTGACGGATATGAAGAAATAAAGATGCTTCTGAGGGTTCAACTTGTCACCTTTGGTACAAACAAGATAAACAGAGAATGTTAAGGGCTGGAGATGCGAGACAAATTCCTCATGATGATCCATGCTATTGTCTCTTTCCACGCACCATGAACAGTAAGGTGCTGTGACTGGTGGACAGACTGACCCCCATTCTCATTGTCCTCCAGGCAGTGACGTGGTCAGCCCGCAGGGAGGGCGGTGGGTTGGAGCATGCAAGAAACGGCTGAACTGGATTCCGGGGAGTCAGCCTCATCTGTATGCAGGTGGGGAGGACACGGCGGTGTAAACGTCCCCTCAAGGCCCCACTGCTCTTGTTTAGGGAGGAAAGCGTAACATCAAGTTCCCTAGTAATTATACATGTGTGTGTGTGTGTGTGTGTGTGTGTGTGTGTGTGTGTGTGTGTGTGTGGTGTGAGAGAGAGAGAGAGAGAGAGAGAGAGAGAGAGAGAGAGAGAGAGAGAAACTGGGGCAGGCCTATGAGTAAAAACGGTATAAAAAGAGACGAGAGGGTGAAGGGAGGAAAAGAAGGCAGCTAACCTGTCTTCCCAACAATGTGGGTCACAGATGGTTTCGCCATCATACAGGGGAAACGGGTCCGACTGCTCTGACAAAAAGAGTTAAATGGGATCACTCTGAACAGCGTGATACAAAGGCTTATATGATATCACTGTAGAGCGGACTAGAGAATCTAATTTAAAAAAAAAAAAGCGTTAAATGAGATCATAAGGGAACACTCCGAACACTCTGAGAAAACAGGGTTAAATAATATACAGAACAATTCAAATTCATAAGGGAACACTCCGAACACTCTGAGAAAACAGGGTTAAATAATATACAGAACAATTCAAATAATCTAACAACATGGGACTTAAATGAGACAACTGAGGAACAGTCTGAATTATGTGAGAAGGACAAGGGTTAAATGAGATCTATGGGGTACGGTCTGTGTGATTCGAAAAGTTAACAGGATGACTGGGGAACAGCCTGAATAATCTAAGAGACAGAGGTTTAAAGGAGGTCATCGGGGTACAGTGTGAATACCAGTCCCACTAGGTGCTTAAGACACCGGAGTATCAGCCAGAGCAACCCGGCTGTCTCAGGATGGCATTGAACCTCGGTGTCCTAGGGGAGATAATTTGAGCGCCAGTAAACTTTAGTTCAGTAACCTGGCCCTGACGACAGTCTCTTCACTCCAGTCAACGGCATTCATTCTGCTATTTTCATTGTATGCAACCTGCGCGCGCATGAAGTAATGACAAAAGGTCAGGGGTGAAAACGGCGTGTTCAAAGTGTGTATATGACATTCGGTGTGTGCGGACGATGGTACAGACATCTGTGGCACAACATCAGTGATTTATCATACTCTGCCGGCCGCTGAGCTCGGCCAGGTCTGTTGCACCTTGTGGCCTCACGTGTTCAAGCCGACCCAGGCTTCCACTCAGCACGTGCGCACAGTCTAACAGCTTCCTGAGGGGGCCAAACATGACCTTCAAGCCTACGCCTTGCTCTGTGGCTCCGTCTGCACATCACCTTTGTAACGTTCCGCACACTGACACCCCAGTGACGGGCCCCGTGTTGATCCAGCAGGCAGATTTCGGCCCTCGTGCTCCACAGACACAGGGGCAGTGCAGCCACCTGACAGTGATACAAACACATGATGGGGGAATTGGGGGGAGGGGAGAGGAAGGGCACCTGCAGAAAAGGCCTTCTGACTTACAGCGCCAGCTGAAGCTTGGCAGCGGAGGGCTGCAAGTGTGTGCTATCACTGAGAACGAGGATCGGAGATAGAAAGTCACAAAGCAGCGGGCTGCTTCACTTTCCGCGCCGTATCTCGTCCAGACAGACGGGTTTACCTCCCCTTTCCATGTTCTCGACACGTGAATAGATACCTCTGGCACGGGGTCGGTGAAATGCACAGCCCTTACTGCAGTGATCAGAAACCTAACTTTACCATTCAAGGTTCACTTCATCACACACACACAGACACACACACACAGACACACACACACACTAAGCGGAGTTACCAAGCTGTGCGCTATTTCTGCACTATGCATCCAGTCTTTCCAGAATATGGAAGGGCAATTCTCCGCACTAGGGATGATCTGGCTGTCCAATACGGAACTGGCAATTCAAAAAGGAACGTGTGTCAGGCGACTATCTTCTGAAACGTTACTAGTACTACTATCTTCTGAAAACACTACTATAATTTTCATAAGATAGTAGTAATACTACTAACTTATGAAAATTATAGTAGTGATTTCAGAAGATAGTAGTAATAGTAACGTTTCAGAAGTTAGTAGCTTCGCGTTGCGACTATCGTTCAGAAGATAGTCGCCCGACACACGTGTGTCAGGCGACTATCTTCTGAAACGTTACTAGTACTACTATCTTCTGAAAACACTACTATAATTTTCATAAGATAGTAGTAATACTACTAACTTATGAAAATTATAGTAGTGATTTCAGAAGATATTTAGTAACAGTAACGTTTCAGAAGATAGTAGCTTCGCGTTGCGACTATCTAGTGAAATGATCCCTGTGTGAAATTTTATGTCCTCTTTCTTAGTATTATTACTATCCGGGGTCACTGATCGATGGTCATTTGGCCTATTAGTGTAGAACGAGTTTATGTGAACAATTTATGACGTTGCTGACCAATGGTCAGTGTCCTTGACCAGTGGTAATTTTTGCCTAATTTCACTGTTTGACTGCCAGTTAGTGAAGAACGAGTTCATGTGAACAATTTATGACGTTGCTGACCAGTGGTCAGTGTCCTTGACCAATGGTCATTTTGGCCTTATTCACAGTTTGGCTGCTAATTAGTGTAGAACGACTTCATGTGAACATAATTGGACGTTGCTGACCAGTGGTCAGTGTCTTTGGGACCAGTGGTCATTACCCAATGTCACTGTTTGACTGTTATTTAGTGTACGAGAGAACAGATAAATGTCTGTTCTACCCCACTTGCTCCTCCACCAAGTTTTCGGGCGAAAGTGACCCAGGATTGGCATTTATACGTTCTCTGACAAGTAAGACTTCAATAGCTAAAAAATAACGATTATCTACAAACAAACATACTGTGTAGGGTTATCCGTTTTCAATACTAATTTACTAAACTTTTCAGATTTCAGTTTTTTGTTTAATCCTGTGTTTTTCCTGGTCATTTTCAATAACATCATTTTCACGCAAAATTCATCAAATGAGTCTCTGTCTTTCATGTGAAATAGAACTACAGTCTTTAACTGTTCTCTAAGTCTTTTAAAACTGAGTTATATTTTTGGCATAAAATCCACACACTTATTCCAGCATGTCTTCCACTGAAAGCCAGTTTTGACAAAGTATTTCTTTTTTTAACTATGTCTCTTTCTGCGAACAGTCATCTATAATAAATAGTGTTTGCGTTCCTTCAAACAGTTTATAAAACTGTTCTAAACACTCACTCAGTTTATTGCTAGGATCAACTAAATAATGTCATCATCTGTCCATATAAACCTTCTATCATGATATGCTTTGTTCCATTTAAGTGTTGGGCAGAAAATCACAATATGATTAAAATTATAGCGATAAACTGTTTGTAATAGGTCTAGGACAAATATTTTTTTTTCCACAACCAGTCTGCCCACAAATCAATGAGCAATGAGGAGTTTTTGGCATAAAGTTTTAACTGCTCCATGGTTTTATAGAAGAATTTAATCTAATCCAGTTATTATTTTTATCATACTCTCCGTCAAAACTTGTTCAGTATAATAAAACCCTATGAGGCCTAAATGTGTAAGATTAATCCAATTTAGTTCTGTAAGATTGTTTCTATTTAAGTCAACATTGATTTTGTTGCTTGTTGTTATGATCTTAATACCCTCGCCATTGTGAAGAACGACGACAACAACGTTAAGGCGTTTAACGTCTAAGTTTTGCCAGCTAATATTAATTCCTTTTATAAGGTCATCACTAACGCCCACAACCCCATCCCTCTCCACATCTTTAAAGACAGAAATTTCAAATATTATTGTGAACGTGTCTCCTAATTTTCTGCTTGGAAAGAACTGTAATTTTGTTGAAGCTTTTTTTACAACTGTTTCTTTTCTGTGGAGGATGTACTGCTTTTTCCCATACGGCGTTATTTCAATTTCTTTCCGACTATTGTCGTCCGGCATAAGACTTACATGTAAAGGGCCAGAGTTGAATGCTTTTTCTGAACTTTTTTGACGGCTAAAATATGTAAATGGGCTTATGAATTCAAATTTTATTTCCCATTCTAAATATGGTTCCAAGTGCCATTTGAGGTCAGGTTTTCGAACTATTTTATATTCATACTGGCCAACATTATTTGCTTCTAAATTGCGCAGCTGTTCTAGTTTAGGAAACTTTTTGCTGTCGCCAACCTCTTTGCGTTTATAATCACCATCTTTAGTGTACTCAAAACCATACAAAGCGCCTATCTCACCGTTCTGTTCAAAGTCCGCAACGTCTGCAAGGTCTTTTAATTCTAAAGTTATACACCTCACAGGCGCTAATGTAACTCCTGATTCTTCTGGCCCCGCGACATTATTTTTTAGTAAAGTTATTATTTTTTTTCCAAAACAATGTGCAGGTTATCACATTTCACAACTTTCCCCGCTTTGTCTTTGTTTTTTATATTAAATGACCCGACCCTCCCACAAACTAATCTTTTAAACTGTAAATTAGGGAATTGTATAATTTCATAATCGCAATATGCAGCTTTCCCTGACGGAAGAGCTCTTAAAACAGTTGAGGGCCTTCCGTCATATAAGTTTTCATCAGTGCTCAGCTCATCCAAATGAACATAGAGTAATGAATGTAATGCAAGATCGAGCGGACTTTCCCCCTCATAAGTAGTTTGGGTTGGTGTAACTCTAAATCTATAATTGTTAGCTGTAAAGCCTAACATTTTAGCTAGTTCTTTATCAAAATAGTAACCTACTCTTCTTCAGGCTTGAATGTTAACATTGTTTTTAGATTCGCATTGTTAAGTTTGAGAGTAATGTCGAAGTTACTCATTGCTTCTTTTAGTGAGCAAAACCCGTAATAACCATCAGCTATTGTTAACTGGCTAACTAATGTTCCTGCATTTATCAAATTTTTGAATCTTATTATTCTTCCTGGATTCACTTATATTAAACCATACGACTTTGTAGAATATTTCATGGAGCGCGACCGTTCTAGTTTCGCAATTGTTATCAATAGCATGTTCTAAAAACGAAAGGACGGTCTTGAGTTGTTATTGTTACAAACATTTTTTAAAACAAATTAAAAATGAGTGCTTTCAAATATACTGATGCAAAATATTCTGTGGGGCCGCACTACAATCCTAAAAATATAGCAACTGATACTCTTGACATTGCTGTGACCCAGACTGCCTCTTTCATAAAAAGGTGAGTACTCCATTGAAGAGCTATCTTAACCCCCCTATTGAAAAAGAGCACATCCAGAAAGCGTGGTTTAGTCATCCGTTGCAGTTTTATCAGAACCAGTTAAACTTTGCTGTGTCTTGTGCATCAACTGGGTGTGGAGTGTCGTATGCTAATCATTTAACTCATCCTGATCCTTTGGTGAGGTCAGTGTACAGATTTCATTTTTATTACACCTTCAGACGTATTTTGACTGAACTGCAAGCGCCATTACCGAATGACAAATCGTTTAATCCATTCAGCAACAGAATAGACATGAAGGCTTTTGAAAGGATCTGTAACGAATTCAATATTAACATCAAGACAGACTTTAGACAAAAGTTGGATCTTGATCATGGCATAGGCACCCCTTATTTTCGGGGCACGCACAGAAAGTATAAATATGTCTTGAAACCTCCTTTCAAAATTGTTCAGCCCTGGTCCATAGAGCAAGAGCATAAAACAGCATGGACAACATTTATCTTAGACACTTCAAAGGGGCCTAACTAGAGCGGGAATAGAACGAATAAACGACTCTATTCGTACTTACGTTTGGTGTTTGCTAGGTTCGCAAGCACAGGCAAGATCGAGCATAACTGATCTTTCTACTGGCTTTGATGCACAAAAACAATACTTAGCAATTTAGAGGACGCCATTAATTCTACAGTTGATTTACCTTCAAGTATTCAAAGGTACCAACATGTTTTACAATACGCAAGATCGAAAGTAGACTTTGCTGTTGGCACTGGTTTATACATGCGCCTTCTGACCTCAGACTCCAGATAGGTACAATAATAAACTATAATAATGAAATTCTTATAGCAGGCAATGAACAGAAGGTTGGAAAAAACGACATAAATTCTGAGCCAGTAATATTACAAACAATAAAAGAACACCCAAGATTAAGTCATCCAATCCCCGAAGACCAAACCCCCAAAGTCATTGAAGACTCAGCAAAGCTCGCGGACTCTGTTCGCGATGACCATGAATATGAAAAGACAGCGCTTGTTCTTGGATTAACTGGCATAGGATTACTTGGTCTTTATCTTACTAAATAGTAACCCAACTATTACGAGAACTAATGTCCATAAGTGCTCGGCCATATAAAGCCAACTACTTTGCTTGCAGTAGACAAAAGCCAGCTGACAATACCCCAATATTCCTGGTAAAGCGTTCACGGCTTTACCAGCTAATTTTTTTAATAAATTCGCAAGATGATCAAGCTGTTTTTTTTCCCATGATTTATCAGGTGGAGGCGATGGTGGTGGAGGCACTGGACTTTGACCACCGCCGCCTGTAATAGCCAACACCAGTGTACTTATTGCAAATCCTAAGGCTGTTATAACGCTTACTAATGTGACTCCTTGCTCTCTAAAACAGTGTTCGGATTCGTTCTGCTAGCGTTGTGTCTTCATATAAAATTTTTCAGATAGTTTCTCTTATTCTATTCACTTGAGTTCGTAATTGGTCTCGGTTAGTAGTTAGCACTTCTAGTCTTGCTGATCTCTCTTGTTCAAGATCTTTTAGTCTTTGGGTTATTCTTTCTTTAATATCAGGCCCCACGATGCGGTCGTCAGCCTCAACGAGTTTTTCTTTTTTCTCTTTTTATATGCCCATCTAGTTCACCTAGTTTTGCTAAATTGTTTTGTTAATTCGCCTCTGATGGTTCTTAAAGCATGATCAAGGGCCTCTATTTCTCGCATGGGTAGCGGTGAGTCGTGTATAGTCTTTAACGCTGTTTCTTCTGAAAAACTGGATTCTGCTTCTATTACATTTATTAATTCACCTGCTGATTGATTTAATTCTTTAAGTTCCATGTTTTGCATTTGGTTATCTGTTGGGAGTTCTTGCAGTGTGTTTTGAAGTTTAGAAACTGCCTCCGCCCTTAATTTTGGCCTAACAAGGCCAAGGCGATTTTGATCTTTCACACTGAGTCTATTTCTAATTGAACCCACGGCTAAAACTTTGATGGGTCTTTTTAGTTGTAAGCTGAACAAGTTGTCCTTGGTCGCTCCTCACAAACAAATGGTCATCTTTTACTTCAAAATCATTAGGGTCTATAAATTCGGGAGGTTCTTGGCCTAAACTTGGTATAATGATCTGACCTTACTTTCTGTTAATTTATACCGACTTGTTGGTAATGTACTCCCGATTTCTGCTAATTCATCATGCAATGAGAGCCCCGAGCGATGCCCCTCCCAAGGGGAAACACTCATGTCGTCTCCACGATCAAAAACATCATAATCTTCTTCGCCTTCAATTCCTGCCATGTTTTTAAATAATTAACTTTTTATTTTGCTTCATAAAAATGCCACAACAAGCACATGGCTCGATTCTTGACCCGCATAGAAAACAGAAAGAACCCTTGGCGTGAAGGGAAATAAGCGGACTATTACTGTTCCAAATAATCCATCTACTATTGATGCGGATCAAATTCTTACTGTCAAATTTCCAGACCTAGGAGCAAATGACGTGATTGTGCCAGGCTCTGCGCGTCTTACTTTCAAAATAGCGCTCGATTCAACAACAGACCCAAACAGGACAGTTGTACAGAACCTGGGGCGGGCAATCGTTAAGAAAATTTCTATAAACTTGAGGGGCAAGAAATATTTTCTTTACACAATGCAGACATATTTTTAACCTATTCTGATCTATGGCTAACCGGGAATGAAAGGGAAGATCTTGCGTTTCAAGGAATCGGCAATGAAGAAGCACTAAAACTTAGAATAGGCGCTGAACTCGCCTCAGGTGCTAAAAGCAGCAAAAAGGCTTTAGCTGTAAGTTATGCGTATGGTAATCGCTTTTCCATTCCCTTAGATTTTGAGTTGTTTAAAAGCGCATGCGCCATACTTTCAAGGAGCATTAAAAGACAGACTGTCATATGAACTAACTTTTAACGAATACAAACGTGTTATTAGATCAACAGAAACGAAGCAAAGTACAGCATTTCTGACATCACGTTAGAGTTTGACGTTGTTAGCAACCCTAATTTAGCAAGGCTGATTGAACAACAATATCAGTCAAAATTAGCAATATATTACGAAAGAGTGATTCATCATACAACATATCCTAGAAGCAGGGCAGACACTATATGGAATTTTAGTTTTAGCGTCTCAGCAAGATCGCTTAAAGGTATTTTATTGCTGTGTGAAGATGAAGAACCATTCAAAAGAGGAAGTGAAAAGTTTTTAATCCAAAAATAACGAAAGTACAATGTTCGATTGAGGGCAGTCCTAACCAAATCTATGCTAGCGGGGTTAAAACCCTTTTCAGCATTTTGATGAAATAAGAAAACTGTTTGGAGGTGGGAGGTGTAGAAATCCAACAGTTGACCTTGTGGCTAAAGATCTACACCTTCACAATGTTAGGCTTGATGATTATTTAACAACAAAATACGGTTTATGGATTGACCTAAGGTCAACGGAGGATAATCAGTTACATGGAAAGCGGGAGAACTGTGAGAGACGTAATAAACATTCAAATTGATAAAGAAGAAGAAGCTGATAAACCGCTTAATGTACATTTGTTTTTATTATATGATGCGCAGCTGAATATTGAAGCTAACAGATTAAAAGATATACAATACTAAATTATTTTTATTTTATAAAAAGCATGTCTGTTCAAGTTTATCCAAATGTGCCTACAGCGCCGCCAAAGAAGAGATAGTAGAAACCCCTAACATAAAAACCTTTAGATTAACCAACATTACACAAATGCAGCAAGTACTAGAGCAAGACCTTTCAAAATACAGCAAAACCAAACGAAGGTATTCTGCTGCCTTTAATGCTGTTACTTATGTTAATACTGGAGCATCAACTATAAGTGCTCTATCAGCAGGAACGAGTGTTGGTCTCTTAGCAACGGGCATAGGCGCCCCCGCAGCTTTACCTCTAGGAGGTTTGTCTTTAGCTCTCGGTCTGTGTTCAATTAGCTGTAAGTGCGGCTGGCAAAAAATTAAAAACTAAACTCCAAAAGCACACAGCTATGGTTCAACTAATAACGGCTAAACTTAGTTTGTTCAAACTGACAATAAATAAAGCGCTTGTTGACTCAAACATCACGGATGAAGAATTTAATCGTTTACAGGCCGATTTGATGACTACAAAAGACAAAAGTTTGATCTTCAAAGAAAGGCGAGGACAAGTTTTTCTCAACAGCCAGACCCCGAGCAGATAAAAAAGGAATGCTTAAAAAAAGTAAATGAGACATTAAACTCTGTTCTAAACAGCTCACATTAACAACGCCAAAGGGTGTTTATACTTTAGTTTATGAGTCCAAGCGCAAAAAGACCGTTGATATTTGGTTCTGATTAAGTATTTTTTTTTTAATTAAATAAATTTTTGGCTTAGAAAGAAAGACAGCATGGCTAAGATATATGAAGGACAAGACGAATTGTTTGAAGGAATGCTCGAGAGAGAGCGTTTATCAAGAGCACTGAATGATATTGATTTAGAAGTCATTGACCCAACAAACGTACAGGCAAGTGTTGTACATGCTATTTCTCAAGTTCCAAGTAAACTAACAATAGACCCGCCAGTTAAAGTAATGTTAGCTGTTTTAATCGACTATATAACAATAAATGAAGAAAAATCTAGAAGTTTGGGTCTCAACTAAACAACAGACTATTCTTTCCTCTAATGACTTAACACCGGGTTGGGCAGACGAACTGCTTACACAGTTTGACGCTGCCGCTGAAGAAGCCAAAATGAGAGGCTCTGGTTGGTCAAGGGCGCAGTCTTAGAGATTAGATTAAAACAGGCTAAGTATGCACCGATTGTAGGCAAGGCTTACATTCCGCTACCCCGAGAGTTGGTTTTAAAGAGAGCAGTTTTAAACATAAAAATTCAGACAACAAATGTTTCATGTGGTGCGTTCTGCAAGGCTGCATCATGTCCGCGAACACGCAGAGAGAGTGACTAACTATCGGCAATACACCAAAGATCTTAACTTCAATGGAATATCCTTTCCTGTTAGTGTAGACCAAATTGATCAGTTTGAAGAACAAAACAACCCAATAACTGTTAAATGTATACACATGGGATGAGGAAACAAATTTGGCGCCAATTAAAGTGTCCAAGAACAGTCCAACAGTAGGCGAACCAGCCAAAAGTCATGTGGACTTACTCCTAATGTTTTCGCCAGCAGGGCTGCCCCATTACACATTGATACGCACAATGAGCAGATTATTGGCGCATACTTCAAAAAACACTAACATACAAGAATTCTGCAGAAAATGTTTAACAAGAATTCCATCTGTGCAAGCCGCGAGTGAACATAAAACATTGTAAAAGTTCTGTAGACTGTAAGACAGAACTAACTACGCCCCCGCCAGGATCTAAAGTTAGTTTTAAGAACTGGAAACGCGGCTGCAAAATTCTCCATACGTAGTTTACGCAGACTTCGAGTCGCTTATTGTTCTTATGAAGGGCAGCACCACAAAAACTTCGAAAAACAGTCTAATGAGTAATCATCAGATTTGTTCATTTGCCTTCATTATTGTTAGGTCGGATGGCGTTTATTCAGAACCAGAATTATATAGAGGACCGGATGCTGCAGAAACATTCTTAAAACGCATGCAGCAAGTGCGTAACGCCTGTTCTAATAATCTAAACTTATCTGAAATCATAATGGCGCCTGAAGACCAACAACAGTATGACTCAGCCACGCATTGTTGGATTTGCGGTTTAGAGCTAACGCCCAAGAGTGTAAACCCCACAGTAAGAGACCATGATCACATTAGCGGAAAGTTTAGAGGTGCAGCGCATAACAAATGCAATCTTCAACTAAAGTTTGATCCAAAGACATGGAAGCTGCCTGTATTCTTTCACAACTTGCGAGGTTATGACTCTCACCTTATAATGCAAGCAGTAACCAGCGCCTTCAGGGTAGCATGCATTGCACAGTTCATCAGAAAAGTACATGTGTTTCACTTTAAATAACATGTCTTTCTACGACTCTATGCAGCACATGATGGATCATTAGAGTCACTAGCTATGTCCTTAAAGTCCTGCCCAATAACGGAAGAATATTTTGACCCAACTCTTGTTAGAAAGGGCGTTTACCCTTATGAGTACATGAACAGTTGGGAAAGGTTTGATGAAGATACACTTCCACCTAAAGGCGCGTTCTTTTCTAGTCTTAGAGGAAAGGACATCAGCGACTCCGATTACCAACAATGCTCAAGATGCGTGGCAGAAGTTAGAGTGTAAAACGATGGGAGACTATCATGATTCATACTTGATGGCTGATGTATGTTTGTTGGCGGACGTCTTTGAAAATTATAGAAAGACCTGCATGAAACATTATAGCCTGGATCCCGCGCATTACATTTCTGCGCCCGGGATGAGTTGGGATGCTTTCTTAAGTTTACTGGAGTACAGATTGATTTATTGTCTGACCTACCAATGATTCAGATGATTAAAAAACGGATTGCGTGGAGGAATTAGTATGGCGTCGCATCATTACTGTAAAGCAAACAACAAATACTTGGACGACTATGATCCGAGTAAAAGGTCTAACTATCTCATGTATTTAGATGCAAACAATCTGTATGGATGGGCAATGGCGCAATCACTTCCATTACGTAACTTCAAGATGTACACAGGTACAAATAATATTCAAAAAGCATTAAAGTGGTTGGGCAGTTTAAAACGCCTGATCAACAGCGTGGTTTCATTCTAGAAGTTGACTTAGAATATCCTCATGAACTCCATGACCTACATAATGACTATCCATTAGCAGCAGAAAGTCTAAAGATGAATCCAAGAGAGCCGCCTAAACTTGTGCCTAATCTTCGAGGCAAAAAAAATTATGTCTGCCATTACAGACTTCTACAATTTTATTTAAGACACGGTTTGAAGTTAACAGCTGTTCATCGCATAATTGCTTTTGATCAAGAACAGTTCATGAAACCATACATCATGAAGAACACTGATCTTAGAACTAAATCCACAGATGCTTCAGAACAAGACTTTTTAAGCTGATGAACAACAGCTGTTTTGGAAAGACTATGGAGAATCCGCACAAGCGCAAAGATGTCAGATTAGTCACCAAAGAGAACGAAGCAATTAAGCTAACTTCAAAACCTAATTATCAGGACTTTAGAAGATTTCATGATCCCCTTTTTTGGCATAATGATGAAAAAAAAGAAAGTCAAATTAGACAAACCTGTATTTATTGGGTTTACTGTTTTAGAATTATCAAAGCTTTTGATGTTAGAATTTCTTTATGACTACTTTAAGCCCTTTGTATCCTGAGTCCAGAGTACTTTACACAGATACAGATAGTTTTGTTATAGATATTCCTACTGAAGACATCTATAAAGACATGGAAATGGAAGTAGCTAAAGGACATGCGGGATGGTATGACACGTCCGATTATCCTAAAGACTCGCCTTTACATTCAATTACTAACAAGAAGGTTTTAGGAAAGATGAAGGATGAATTATCTGGAAAGGTGATCAAGGAGTATGTGGGGTTAAGGTAAAAAAATGTACAGTATTTCGAGCCACGGGGAAAATCATTAAGAAAGCAAAGGGAATATCTCGCAGCGTTGTGCAGTCAAACATATCACATGACAACTACAAAGAAGCATTGTTTGGCAATAAGACTTTTCATCATGACAACGTAAAACTGCGATCTAATCTACATGAGATCAACACAACTGTTGTAACAAAGAAGTCGTTAGATAGAACAAACACAAAACGTGTGTTTGTTAATCCAGAGTTTTCATATGCAATCGGGCACTGGAGAACCGTAAATTAATTAAAGCGGAACTGTGCCCGGCGGGATTATCTGCAGTTCTTCCTTCACAAAGATCTTTGAGGAGCTGGTTGTTTTGTTGTGTCAGTTTCTCGTAAATAATACACGGGCGGATTCATTTTTACAATTCTTTTTATTTCGTACGGGTCAACACTCCAAACCGGATCAGTTGCCCTGATGCGAGTGTCCCCTTCTGCTTCCCCCGGTAAAAAAAAGGTACCTTACTTTCAATCCAAATGGTAATATTTGCTGGATGAAGACTCTCCTTCAGCAACATTTATTGTTTTTCTTTTGATTGCTTGTTACTGGCTTTAGCCCCTTTAAATTCTTCATTATTCATTGCGCGCAAAACTGAGGGCAATCTTCTAACCCATTCTGTGTTGCGAGAATTGTCAATCAGCTCTCTGTGATACTGGTAGGAAAAAAGTTTTTCGGCTAACTGTTTGTTAAAGTTTTCGACTAAAGCCTGTGATCTGTGAACTCCTGGAATGCCTCTTTTAATGGTAACTCTATGTTTCAACAATAATTGATTCACTTGGCCTTTAAATTCTTTTCCATCATCGACTTGAAATCATGCGAGGGAAAGTTAAGGGGCCTCGCTGGTATATCAGCTGTATGGCAACAGCAACAGCAGAAGCACTCTTTTGTGTTAATGGTTCTGCATCTTTGTATCTTGAAGCCATGTCAATGACTGTGAGTGCGTACTTAAATCTTTTTCGTCTAATCCTATCAGAGGGTAAATATAGAAGATCCATTTGATGGGTGTCGTTCGGTATTGTATTAACAAAGTGTGGTCTCTGTATTCGTCTAGGGGCAGGTAAATAAATTTGCCAAATTGCTTGTTTAGATAACCATTCCTTTGCTGTTTGTTCACTGACTCCTGCCGCTTGGCTTAGCTTTTTAATTGCTGTGATGCCCTTCCAATATCCTTTGGGCGAATAATAGATTTTGTTCATTTTTTATTCAGCCAATATTATGTTTCAACAAAATACACAACGGTCATACCAACGACAATAAACGCGATTTCTTGCATCTTTTGTTTTTCTGATGGTTGATAAAAGTCACTGAATTTTGGTGGGGGCAATGTCTCGATTGGTTTGCCTGTTACTAGATAATATTGTTTTATTGCTTGATCAACATTTTTAAATGTGTAAGCTGCATGCCCCTGTCTTTTCAGTGTGTCATTAATAAAATCTAACTGCTCAAGTCTCTGGCCTTTCATAGGCGTCTTGTGCAGCTGCTAGTTGCTCCATAGCTTTGGGTTTTGTCTTTTTCTCTCGCCGTCATTCCCCAGTTTACTAAATGCGAAATTACTTCCGCTAAAAAGCAAGCGCATTCCCCCACAGCGCCGCCTATCATTATTGCGAGTGAAGCCATTTTTATAAATGAATTTTTTTCTACATATTTATATTGTCGGAATTATTCCTTGCTTTTAAATAAAAAATCTTTTGAGCAACCGAAGCTGCAATGAAGCAATCAGTTTTTGGCTGAACCTCAAAGCCTATTTTTGCCAAGACTGCTGGTTTAATTCTTAACGGGTTTTTTACCAAGCTTGAGTATCCTCCCATTTAGCCCCCTCCAATAACACAAATGGTATAAAAGGGTTTTTAGAAAACAGTTTTTTTGGGTTTGGCCCCTTTTTTATAAAAAAAATAATTATAATTATTAAAAAACAAAACAGGGGATGATCTACTACGGGTACAAGGCGGCCTAAACCTCCTAAAACTATGAATAAAACCAATTTTGATGATCAAGCTATTATCCCCAAAAAAGGGGAAGAGGCGGGTATTTTTTGGCAGCTGGGGGAAAACAAAACCCAATTCCTCGAACTAAAATTTCCGCTTTGAAAAAATTTTAAACAGATGCCCCGCAAGACTTTTTAAAGTATCAAAAACATAGTGAAGCGCACCCGGGGTCTAAAATGGGAAAATGGGGGGCAAACGGTTTTTTAAGTTTTACCCCTTAACTAGTCATAATTTGCCCCCAAAGGGGTTTCTGAACAAGATTTTATGTAAGTTTTAACGCAGGATCCATTTTTAAAAAAAGTCTTTTGGGGTCCCCTGGGGTTTGGGGATCTAACTACATTTTTGGGGGAACATTGTTTATCGCCTTTAAACCCATGGATTAAAAACCCCTTTTTTAAAATCATATGATTTTTTTTCCCCCTTCAAAATGAACGATCTGGAAAATCCAAAAACAAAAACACTGAATCAGGTGGGAAAAAAAAAACCCAAACCCAGAAAATCGGGCCAGAAAACACTAAATCAGGTGGAGACCAATTAAAAACCCCTGGGCGGGGTTTAAAGGGCCGGGAAAAAAAAATTAGCAAGGGGGAAAAAACCCAAAAAAAATTTAATTTTTCAGAAAAATGACTCACCCATAAAAACAAACACCGCCAACCCCCAAAAGAAAACAAGTTTTTTTCAAGGGCCACATAAAAACCCCATGTATTCAACCCCCCCAAAGCCCCTTTCATGTAAAATTGAATTTAAAAAACTGTTCCCCATTTTTGGGCTTTTTGCTCCCTGCGGGGGGGCGGTTTTTACGGTTAAAAATATATAAAAAACGCGGGCCCAAAAACAAGACCCAAAAATCTCCACCCTAAATACAAAAGGGGCCGAACACAACTGCACCCCAAAAAACCGCCAATAAAAAAGGGGCATCATTTTGATCCATTTATAATGGAAATATTTTTAAAAACTTAATTTTAATTTTTTATAAAAAAAGGGATCAGGGCGTATTAAAAAATGATAAAGTAAATAAATAAAAAAACGGAGTCTAAAAAAAGCCCTTTTCCTTTAAGCCCCCAAATTGTAAAAATGGGGGGTTGCTTCGGGGTAAGCCCTTTCCAAAAAGATCTAGCAGAGAAGGGCTGAAAAGCCCACCCCCCAACGATGACGCTTTTTTGAGGCTTGTTTGATATTTTTAAGGCATCGGCTTTTTAAATAAAAACATATTTTGGAAATTTTTTTTGTTTAATTTTAAAAAACCCTTGAATAAAAATTTTGGGTTTTGTCCCTTAGAGGTTTACTTAGTTATGATCTTGGGTGCCCTTAATCAAAACTTAATTAAAAACATAATAAGGGAAATTTAAATTAACCCCCTTGAAGTTTAAAAAAAAATTAAATTTAAAAACCCCTTAAAATTAAAAACTTGGGGGGGACTTGAAGTGATTTAATTAAAAACTTAAAGTGCCTTAAATGTGGGCATCCCGGGGGAAAGGGGTGGCATGTTTTTTTGGGGGTGGGGGTGGGGGGAGGGGGTGGGGCATTTTTTTGGGGGTGGGGTGGGGGGGAAGGTGTGCATGTGGGGGGGGGGTTTGGGGGGAGGAGGTGTGAAAAATTGGCCGTGGGGTGGGGGGGGGAAACATCTCCCCCATTTAACGAGCCCCAAACTACATCCTTTTAGACCCCAACTGCTAAATATACCCGTTCTATAAAAAGGGGTTTTTTTTATAGTAGCGGGTAAACAAGGCGGATTTCCCCAACAGCCCCTCTTGCTGCTAAAAATGGGCCGTTCATGAAAAAAGGGGGCTATTTATAAAAAGGGGGGTTTTTTTCCCCACGGGCCCCCTTGCTGCAAAAAAATACCCTTCATTTTAAAAAGGGCTTTTTTTATAGCAAGGGGGTTTCCCCCGGGCCATTTTCCTTTTGCTCACTTCACAATAACACGGGTTAGCACCTCCCAACCACACCCCACCACCACCCCCCACCACCTCTGGCGAAAGGCCGCGAGAAAAAGCCCCGACAGGTGGGGGGTTGTGAGGGTCAGCAAAAGGCCTGCTGCCGCGGGGTTTTTGGCGAGGAAGTGAAACGGTGGGGGCCGGACAAAAAAAAAAGGGGAAAAAAAAAAAGAAAGCTAGGGGGGGGTTTCCAGGGTTACGCCACTTGAATAGTTTGGGGCTGCTGTGTGGGGCAAACAGAGTAAAACACACCACCACTGCCCCCCCCCCCAAAACCAAACCACCCCGCAAACATTGGCACACCACACCACACACACACGCGGGGGAGAGAGCACTCACTCCTCTAAAACTAAAAAAGCCTTTAAATGTTAAACGGCTTTTTTATAGAAAGGCGGGCCCTTCCGCACGGGCCGCCCCCCCGGCTACGCACTACTCCCTCCAACGGGTAGATGTACTAAGGTCTGCCTAGCCCTATCTTTTTTTTTTTCCCCAAAACCCTTTCGAAAATCCCCTTTTCCATTGGGCATAAGGGCAAAACTTGAAGGCAGTTTAAACCGGTTAAAAAATTAAAAAGTAGAAAAGTAACACATCTTAATACACAAAATGAACGCCATTTTTTTTTAAACCCGGTTTTTTAGCTGTCTAAAGCCAGCCCCAAAAAATAAACGCGTGAGGGGTTTTTTTTTGGGCCTTGGGGGCCAATTTTCAACAATGCAGCCCCCTTTTTTTAAAAAAAATTAAAGGAACCCCATCTCACCCAAATAGTCAAAAAACTAAAAAACTATTTACATCTTGTTTTAAATTTCCTTGAACCAACAAATTTTAAAGGGATAGCCGTTCTTTTTCCAAAAGCGTTATTTCCCATTTTTTTTTCGTTTTCAAAAAAACAATCTCCCGGGTTTCACAAAGGGCATTTTAAAGTAAAATTTATGGCCTCGAATAAAAAACCCTTTTCTTCATAACGTTTTAGGGCCCTTTTTTAAAAAAACACAAGTAAAACACAGGGGGCAAAAACAAAACCAAACAAAACCCCACCTTTTTTTTCAAATCCCCAAACAACAATGGCGACCCCAGTCGGGAGGCACGGGGGACAAACCCAAACCCGGGGTGTCCGACGTGGCAAAAAAAATTTTTTGATGGGAATTTGGGGGGGGCAAAACCCCCCCGATGTGCTTCTTTTTTCCCCCAGCGCAGGCTAGGGGAAAAATGCCGGGAGCCGTAAATTAAGTGGGTCAGTTTCCCGCCCCGGTACAAAGTTTTTAGGGGAAATTAGTCAGAAGAAGTTGCGGATTTTTTGGGAATTTAATTTTAAAGAGAAAGAAGGGGTGTGTGTGTGTGTGTGTTGTTTGTGGGGTGGGCTGTCTGTCTGCCCGCCCCCTCTGTCTGTTTTGGGCTGTCCCCTCTCCTCTGTCCCCTTTCTCTGTTGTCTGTCTGTCTGCCGGATTTTCTCTTCCGCCACAGGGAAAAGGGGCTTTTTAGGCCAAATTTTTGCCCCCAAAAAATCGGTGGTTGGGGCCAAATGGGGGGTTTTAAAAGACAAATTTTTCTGTTTTTCTGGACGAGTTCATGTTAAAAATTTTTCGATGTGGTTTTACCAGTGGTCATGTCATTGACAAGTGGTCATTTTGGGCCCCAAAATTTTTACTGACGGAAAATTTGAGGGAATACGAGTGATTCGGAGGGGAGACTTTTGAAATCGACAGCCGTTTTTTTTTTTCGTGTGCTAAACCGGGTTTCCCCTTTTTTTTTTTTGCGCTGCTTTTTTTGGGTTTTGTTTCTGTGGGATAGTTTTAGGTGATAAAGGTTTCTTGAATTTCTGTGTGTCTTGGCTGGACGGATTTTCGCTATATTTGTGGTATTTTTATTTATTTTCTTTTTCAACATTGAATCTTGTATTTTCAAAATGGCGGACTCTCATGTTGAACCCGTGTTCTTGTTGAAGAGAGACTTACCACTCTCTTTTGAAAATGAACACGAGCGATCTTTTCAAGCGCTCGACATTTGTGGTAGAGAAAGTATGGTGGGTGCTCAAGAAATTTGGGGACTGTGGAGACTACCCATCGACGAGGGCTGCACGCAGCAAGTTGCTAATTGAGGGTTTGTCACTTGGTGCTGTTGTGCTTCGTTTGCACTCAGAGGACAGGACGACACTGAACATTCTGCTACAAAGGTGTGGATTTCTAATATCCCTCTCTCTTGCGACGGGGCAGACATCGAGTCAGCTCTTGTCAGGCTGTGAGCTGTCTTACGCTCTCCCTTGATTCTGGAGAAAATGAGGAATAGAGACGGAAAATTGACGCGATTCTACACTGGAAGGCGATTTATTTTCATAGATATCCCAGACAAACTACTTGATAGATCTGTGAAGGTTGCAGGATTTATGGCTACCCTGTATTACAAGGAACAGCCCAAAAGAGATACTAGGGTAACAAAGTGTAATCGTTGCCTGAAACTGGGTCACTGGGCCACGGAGTGTCAGGAAACTGTGGTTACCTGCAGAGCATGTCGCCTACCCGGTCATCGGCAAGGGGATCCCGTCTGTGAGATTCAGAAAGCGAGTGACGAACCGACAGTGATGTCCGTTTGGGACCCTCTGCCACCGGTTACAAGGTTTGGACACACATCTGACACTGACTCACCCCTTTCTGACAATGACACTGACTGTGATGCGACTGACAACGAGAAAGAGACAGGTCAGAAAAAGAGTGAGAAAGAAGGAAAGACTGATGTGGTGGAGGACTGTCAGTCAGACTTCAATTCTGGCCGTCATGGGGAACAGAGAAAAAGAAGAGGAGTGGTAGACCATCCAAGAGGGAAAAGATGTGGATAAGGGAAAAGATCCGGTTTGGACACGTCAGTTTAAACTGGATTTTGCAACACGTTCTCGATCGCAAACTCCGAAACGACCGCGTTCAACAGAGAGGGATTCCCCCAGTCAATCTGACAAACGTGAAAAAACTGCCAAGCTTTCCACTGCTCGTTCAGTCACAGACAGACAGTGACAAGGGATGGGCATGGGTGATGAATGTTTGAACGGTTTTCGGCGCATCTCGTGGACTTTCCTTTGATTACCTCCCTAAAATGGCTTTATCTTCTCTTAATGTTTTTTGTTTGAATGTGAGAGGGATAAGGTCTACTAACAAAAGAATAGTGTTTATAAGTTTTTGAAAAATAGTGGGTATGACGTGATCTGTGATCCGAGCTTATAATTGATATTGTTCTTGTAAATAAGAACTGTGGCATTTGTGGTCAAACAGACACTGGCAGTAATGTTAAAAATACAAGAATCGCTTTGGAATTCTGGTTGAATGCAGTCTTTATCGTAAGAAGAACAACTTGAATATTTCTAATATTTAAAAACCGATTTGTAATCATTAAAACTTACACTTGATATAAAACTGGATAAAAAATAATGTATATAAACTCCCCAGCTGTGAAAAGGTCAAATAGTCACAGTCAAATAGCTGCATTATGCAGAAAGCCGCTTCAAATGCGCTGAAACTTGATTTTACAAAAAGACGTCAAAATCAGTACATCAAGAATGAAACACAAGCCATCAGGGAAAGAAGAAAAAAACAAACAAAAAAAACGGCCCTCTAGCACAGCCGTTCGCACGCGTGATGGCCACGACCGGTGATACATTTTTTTGCACCCTCATAGGAATATTTGCAACCACATCAGTCTTATATGTATTTTTCCCTGATTACAAGTAATGTACATAGACATTTCTGTTCTCAATTTTATTTGATATTCACATGTCTCAACCGTTCTTTAAACGGAAGAAACTTAACAGAACACCAAGTGAAACGTGTTGCTTTTCACGTGGGTAACTCCGCTGACTATACACCGCTGGCAGCAATGACAGATCTGGCGCAGGCGCGAGTCTGCTCCCTGAACTTCGGCTGCGGGATCCTTTGGGCTGGTGCTATGGTGTTCTAACTGTCTCAAAAAAAATCAGTTATTGAAAACTTTCATCGATCGCTGCTCCTAACACAGGGGGCTGTGATCGTGTTTCCCTCTCCAGACATAATCGGCATGGTTCATAGTATCATTGTGCAAGAGGAAATATTTCTACTAAAAAACGCAAGATCATAAATCTTAACTCCTCCACTTTATACTAAGAAAGAGGACATAATTTCACACAGGGATCATTTCACTAGATAGTCGCAACGCGAAGCTACTAACTTCTGAAACGTTACTATTACTACTATCTTCTGAAATCACTACTATAATTTTCATAAGTTAGTAGTATTACTACTATCTTATGAAAATTATAGTAGTGTTTTCAGAAGATAGTAGTACTAGTAACGTTTCAGAAGATAGTCGCCTGACACACGTGCGCGTAGAAAAGAACAGATTTTTTTTTTGTCTCATAAGTCACAAAGACTTATTTGATATAACATATAATAACACGTATAAATATAACCTGTAACTTATACTTATCATTACCTCTAATTCTGCACATGTAATCGTGTGGTTATCTTTGTCAGTGTGTGTGTCGGGGAGGGGGGGGGGGGGGGGGGGGGGGAGGCGGGAGAGGGAAAGGGAGAGAATATGTGTTCGATTGCCGGAACGAGAGATTCAAAACGAATTTCTGAGGTGTACGACAAATGAACACCAGTCAATGTATCAAATTAACGCTGATCTAGTATTCAATTCTAAACAGACAAATCCAGTGAATTCTCAACAGATCTATCTTCTTCAGACGCTACCAACAACAGAGAGTACAATTCACAGAACAGTGATCCCAGGATGGCGGACAGTACGAGAACGAATCGTTATCATGCACAGAGCCCTTTGGGTAGTGGTGCTGTGGCCAGGTCTTATGGTCCACTGGTATTCCGTCTTGTTTTCAGTGACGCTGCAGTCCCTGTCATTTCTCTTCACGAATTTCACAGACGCTTCACACGATCGGCATGCTGAGGAATGAACGTCAAGAAAAGCCTTTGTTTTATAAAATCGACACGTTTTCAATACTTAAAAGTACAAGAAATAATCATCAACAGGTTTCGAAACTGAATATTAGGTTACAAAAAAAAACAAAAACAAAAAAACACTAAATCAAGAATCAAATGGACCATGTAACGTCTTTTGTCCCACATTATACAACTAATTCTTAGCCTTTTACAAAAGGTTATTAGTTAGTTATTTTTTAAGGCATGACCTACTGTTATATATTGCATCTTCTGGATATTCTAAGAGAATGTGTTGAACGGAAATCTTTGCCCAACAAACATAGGCGTAAGTTATTTTTAAAGGAATAAAGTATTATTGTATATTGCATGTTGTGATCATTCGAAGAGAATGTGTTAGATGGAAATGTTTGCCCAAATGATACAGCTGAAAGGCTTGGGATGATCTGTTCTTGTATTTCCATCCATTAAATGTCATTCTATGCATTAAGGTTACAACTTGTCGTGGTCCTGGAGAATACGAATTAACATTAATGACCCCCTCCCACTCCTTATCCACTCCTCCCTACCCCTCTCCCCAATCGTTCCATCCCTTCTCTCCCAAAACACCTCTCTCTCTCTCTCTCTCTCTCTCTCTCTCTCCTGAGATGGGAATCTGCCGTCTGCCAACCCATCTTTAACGGGCATGAATGTTAAAACTGAACGTATCTCACCACTCCTAGCCCAACACACGGACTGTTTCTCCCTTGTCCTTGTGAATGTAACTATCCCACCTGTAACATACACTGCTTCTCCCTCGTCCTTGTGAATGTAACTATCCCACCTGTAACATACACTGCTTCTCCCTCGTCCTTGTGAATGTAAGTATCCACCATTAACATATTCTGTCTCTTCCTTGTCCTTGTGAATGTAACTATCCACCATTAACATATACTGTCTCTCCTTGTCACTGTGAATGTAACTATCCACCATTAACATATTCTGTCTCTCCCTTGTCCTTGTGAACGCAACTATCCACCATTAACATATTCTGTCTCTTCCTTGTCCTTGTGAATGTAACTATCCACCATTAACATATACTGTCTCTCCTTGTCACTGTGAATGTAACTATCCACCATTAACATATACTGTCTCTCCCTTGTCCTTGTGAACGCAACTATCCACCATTAACATATACTGTCTCTCCCTTGTCATTGTGAATGTAACTATCCACCATTAACATATACTGTCTCTCCCTTGTCATTGTGAATGTAACTATCCCACCCTTAACATATACTGTTTCTCCCTTGTCATTGTGAATGTAACTATCCCACCCTTAACATATACTGTTTCTCCCTTGTCATTGTAAATGTAACTATCCACCCTTAACATATACTGTTTCTCCCTATCTATTCATGAGTGTAACTAACCTACCCTAAGATAAACACAGACGGTTCCTCTTTTGTCATTCATGAACACTAAATAATGTAAAACTCAAGAGAAAACCAACAATAGAATTAGAACGCATGATAGATAAGAACAAGTTTCTCTTTTTCTAACACACACACACACACACACACACACACACACACACACACACACACACTCACACGTGTACAGAATCGCACGCGTGCCTTTGTGCGGGCCTGAGCACGAAATCTGAGACAATAATCACGTGAGCTGAAGCTCCGGGCAGTGTAGGTGCAGATTTCACTAACTGGTCATCAGATTACAACTGCAGCAACAACAAACTGGCAGGTCAAGAATTGTGCCCATGAAAAAATGCTGAGTGTTCAAAACAATAGACAGGCAAGTGGTCCAAAAGACGGCAAAACAGCTTTTCTGGGCTGTACTGCAAGCATGTGGCTGTTTACGGCCTTAACAGAGAGAACTTGGCTTGATTGGCAGAGAGAGAGAGAGAGAGAGAGAGAGAAGAGAGAGAGAGAGAGAGAGAGAGAGAGAGAGAGAGAAGAGAGAGAGAGAGAGAGAGAGAGAGAGAGACAGACAAGACAAGACAAGACAAGACAAAATTCTTTATTTACGAGGATAATAGATAAGCACTAACGTGCTTTTTTACATCCAGTCCTCGCCCTGAGTAGGGACTACAACATGCAGTGAAATCAATTAATGTAAGAAATCAAAGAAGCAAGCAAAGCGGTCATGTAATCATAGAGGAACATCAAATGAAAACAGAAGATAAATGAAAACAAAACAAAAAATAAGAATAATAATAAACAAAACAACAACAAAAAATAATAATAACAAAAAATAAAATAAAATAGAAATGAGAATAACAATAATGAAGAGGAAGGAGAGAGCGGGGGTAGGGAGTGAGGTGGGCTGGGGAAACATATGTAAGTGTACTACAACGTACAAGATTGGCATGTATGAAAACAGACAGTGAAGTGAATATGACAAAGTGCGTACATATTTTTGAACACACAAATACACGCACGTTCGCACGCATAGAGAGAGAGAGAGAGAGAGAGAGAGAGAGAGAGAGAGAGAGAGAGAGAGAGAGAGAGAGAGAGAGAGAGAGAGAGAGAGCAAGGCACCACATGCATTCATTTTTCGCAATGCATGAAAATACGTAGAACGTATTAAGCAAAGTGAGATGACATTGGGGGGGGGGGGGGGAGAAAAAAAAAAAAAAAAAAAAAAAGAGAGAGAGAGAGAGAGAGAGAGAGAGAGAGAGAGAGAGAGAGAGAGAGAGAGAGAGAGAGGATGGAAGGGAGAGGGGGAACAGCATGAGATGTAATGATTTGAAATGGAACTGTACTAAAACGTACAATAATTAGCCTGTATAAAATCAGACAGTAAAATGAACATGACAAAATATGTACGGAATTCGGAACATACACACGCACACATGCACAGACAGAGAGAGAGAGAGAGAGAGAGAGAGAGAGAGAGAGAGAGAGAGAGAGAGAGAGAGAGAGAGAGAGAGAGAGAGAGAGAGAGAATAAGAGAGGCAGAGAGAGAGAGAGAGAGAGAGAGAGAGAGAGAGAGAGAGAGAGAGGCGCGTTCGACAGCTCAGCTGTCTTGGAATCCCCCACATTCCCACCTTCCCTGCTCGCCATTACCCCTCCCCACCCTTCTCCCCGTGAAGGTGTGGCAATCTTGATAACAGAATGACAGCCGTCCCATAAAACAGGAGCAGCGGTCACCGGGATTGTTCGCCACTTTGCGCTGTACTTGTTCCGCCAGTAAAACGTTAGTTGATTGGTTCCTGCACCACTCTGACGTGCCAAAAGCTGTTGACCATTCACTGGCCAAGTCAAGGCCCATCTGTCCCCTGTTCTGTCTGTTCTGCCACCAACAGTGTCCAGTTTACCTGTCATCTTGTCCACCCTATCTCCCACAACCTAGTCCTCTACAAGCAAATGAAGAAAAAGAAGGAAAAGCACAGTTTCCTTACAAACTGCCCTCAAGTTCAAGAAAGCCAGAAAATAGTTATGGCCTCAGAAAGAATCATGTTCATTAAACTATCACAATATAATTATTTCATCTACAAATTAAATTTACACCAAAGTACTCAGACAAGGACGCGTTGAGGACGGAAGAAAGCCTCAGCAGACCAAAACAGCCCCCAAAGCTCCTGTGTGTACTACATAGAAAAGCCTAGTCCTCTGGCGCACTCCCTGCTCCTCACCTCTGACAACTGCTATCAAGGTCTGCATCCCATGAACACTGGCAAGACATGGCGTCAGCTGTGATTCCGGCTATCCCCCCGGCTGAAGGAGAGAAGGCAGGGGAGTGAGGGAGAAGGGAGAGGAAGAGACAGTGCGAGGCCTTGGGTAATGACAGACCTAAGGCCACAACGCCTTTCCCCAGGCAACTGTGGGCCAGAAGAAAGCAACAGGCATCAGCAGTCAGCCATCAGCGATGAGCAACAGGTGGCGGGCACCCAGTGCCAGACAGACGTGCGAGAAGCCGGCCTGCTGCTTGCAGCCTACCCTGACTGAAAAGCACGTGCAGTGGGCGGGTGCTGTGCTGTGTGCACTCTCCCCTTCTTCGACAACACAATGTCACGTGCAATGGACGGGCGCCGTATGGTGTACACTGTCTGTATCCTCCTTCATCATCCACCAACACAATGTCACGTGCAATGGACGGGCGCCGTATGGTGTACACTGTCTGTATCCTCCTCCATCATCCACCGACACAACATCACGTGTAACAGACGGTCGCTGTATGGTGTACACTGTCTGTATCCTCCTCCATCATCCACCGACACAATATCACGTGTAACAGACGGGGCGCTGTATGGTGTACACTGTCTGTATCCTCCTTCATCATCCACCGACACAGTGTCACGTGTAACAGACGGTCGCTGTATGGTGTACACTGTCTGTATCCTCCTTCATCATCCACCGACACAGTGTCACGTGTAACAGACGGTCGCTGTATGGTGTACACTGTCTGTATCCTCCTTCATCATCCACCGACACAGTGTCACGTGTAACAGACGGTCGCTGTATGGTGTACACTGTCTGTATCCTCCTTCATCATCCACCGACACAGTGTCACGTGTAACAGACAGGCGCTGTATGGTGTACACTGTCTGGATCCTCCTTCATCATCCACCGACACAGTGTCACGTGTACCAGACGGTCGCTGTATGGTGTACACTGTCTGTATCCTCCTTCATCATCCACCGACACAGTGTCACGTGTACCAGACGGTCGCTGTATGGTGTACACTGTCTGTATCCTCCTTCATCATCCACCGACACAGTGTCACGTGTAACAGACAGGCGCCATATGGTGTACACTGTCTGTATCCGCCATGTAACCCACTTCCTGTCAATCAGGGCTGGCAAAGTGGTCAGTCACTTGAAATTGCTCATTCGCCGCATGACGTACTTCGCCAATGGCAAATTAGTTTTTCAATTAAAAAAAAATCTTCAGAATAAAAGAAACGTTTCTGCACGGCACTTCATCTCTATGATATTATTGTTTCCTTTATTCATTCAAGGTATATTCCTTCCCCTTGGTAAGTCGCAAATCAATATAGTATTTGTATGTTTTCATTATGGATCTCCTAAAGGTATGAAAAATCTACGCTTCAGAACACGAAAACGGTATTCTGTATAGTTTTGTGGACCTTCTTCATTTCATTGTACTATAAATACGCAAGTTTTGTTGAAAAGAAAACAAGCACAGTATTAGTAGGTTTGACCTTTTGATTCAGGCACTCTCAACATGCATAAAATGTTACTGGTCGGTAGAACTGCTTTGCTAAACTCTGTCTTCTTCCTCTGTCTGCGTCTCTGTCAATCAACTCTACGACCGTCTTCTATGACCGTCTACCACGAAACGAGTGGGATGGAAATCATCATCAGTCCTTCTCAACTGCTTTTCTCACAACCCTTCCCGGTAGTTGATGCCCAGTCGTTAATCCTGCACTGCTGTCTACGTCAGATGACCAGGGCCTCCATCACACAGTCTGTTACAGTGGGTGCCCTCTCCACAGACTGTCTGGAGCACCCTCAATGCCGTGTTTTCATTGATTCTCTCCATTTCCGTGAAAAGCATTTCCATCTACAATTTGCAGATTTTTTCCCTTTTCTTGACAGAAACATCTGAAATCAGTGGGACTAAAATCTACCGAAGCCCAAACTTAAATACTAAACTTCACAATGCCATCTTCATCTTGCATTCAAACAGTCTGTCATCCGCTATCAAAGCGTTGCGCCATCCTGTAACCAGCAACTATTTGTTCGAAGAGTCCACCATTCTGCGTATAGAAAGAGTCTACTATCTTGAATCCAGGAAGCCTACTATCCCGAATGTAGGGAGTCTACTGTCCTCTAAACGAGTTTACCATCCTGTATCCAAGAAATGTGTGTGTGTGTGTGTGTGTGTGTGTGTGTGTGTGTGTGTGTGTGTGTGTGTGTGTGTGTGTGTGTGTGTGTGTGTGTGTGTGCGTGCGTGTGCGTGTGTGTGTGAGTGTGAGTGTGTGTGTGTATGCGTATGTATGTGTGTGCGTGTATGTGTGTGTACACGTGCACGCATATACCTAACACTGACGTTGAAGAAAACATTTTCTTTTCCTTTCAATGTTTTCTTTTCTTTTTCTATAGAAAACATAACGGCTCGATACATTTGTCCCTGTGGAAACTTTTTTCAACTGGTTTTAATCTATGTTCTGCATGTATACATACATACATTTAAAGCGACCTAATTCACCATCTTTTGGCGCGACTACCCCTCATAGTGAACGCAGACCTCTGTTGTCAAACGCTGCAAGCCAGACTGGGGCAGGTGGCGACACAACCGTCTGCTGAATCAGTGCTGCCATCTGTGCACAGCCTCCCCCCCCCCCCCCAACACCTCTCCCCCTTGACCTCTGACCCAGCTAGCCCTCCCCCCCCCTCTTTCTCCCTGTCCATCCCGTGTGACCTCCATCCCCGCTCTTTGACCCTTGGCCCGGGGGTGAACTGGGGACATGCTGCACGTGTCTCCACAGGTACTGACCGAGCCGGGAGTCTTGCTTTAATGATGACGACGGAGATGATGGTTATGATGATGATGTGATGATGACGATGATGATGATGATGATAAGGAGGAGGAGGAGGAGGACAACTGCTCGACGCCACGACACAGCAATTCTGTTTTCCACACACACACACAAATGTTATCTTCAATTTTCCTCCGCCAATAATTGCATTCAAGACATCACCGGTGAGAGAATTCAAAAACATACAGTGACGTGCAAATAACTGCACTCAAAATGTTACTCGTGACAGCATTCAAAACCATAGACTGATGTTCACGTATACTGAAAACTGATCACAAACTTGACATCACATCCTCCTGATGATGCCTCCAAGACCTAACTTTTCGTCTGCGTCTCGCTTAAAAACCAGTAAATTCTGTGAAGACAGACACACGCAGGACACGAATATCCCCTCACGTTCATTCTGGTCTCCAGTGCGCATGCATGACTTGGGGAAGGGTACCAAAAACAAGTTCCAGAACTGAAGAAGTAAGTGATCACTGGCCATCCATTTTCTCACAGCATACCTTTTGTTCCGAATTTTATGACTGCAAAGTGCAGAGAGAGAGAGAGAGAGAGAGAGAGAGAGAGAGAGAGAGAGAGAGAGAGAGAGAGAGAGAGAGAGAGAGAGAGAGGAGAGAAACCAAAAAAACTCAAAACTCAAATAGTTTAATTGCAAAGGCCACCGACCTATCTGCAATGAGGTCAAGAACAAAAGTAGAACACGCTGAATAAAGCGTGTTTCTCTGGGGAAAAAAAGTAGAACACACAAGCGCTCGGCGCATATACTGAAAATTATGAAAGACAATATTTGCGTAACAGAATGTTCTTCCTGAAATTATTCTGGCATTTTTGTGTTAACTGATAACAGTGAGAGAGAGAGAGAGAGAGAGAGAGAGAGAGAGAGAGAGAGAGAGAGAGAGAGAGAGAGAGAGAGAGAGAGAGAGAGAGATTTTCAGATAATTTATTCATAAAAAGTACATGGCCCCTAATGAAGGGGTGTGTGAAGACGTAAAACGCAATGATTATATCCAGTCATACATATAGAATGAAATGCCAGTAACTGCACACATTCTATGGACGTGCCAATTTCTCTGTCTTTAAAGGCTTTGTACCAAAACAATGACATTCAGCACAAACAGATTTCCAGAGAAGGCTTGTTTTAGACAAAGATGGCTTCCCGCAATATGTGAGTTTACTGAACTTTTCTCCAATGCTGTGACAGCTGGCCAGCAAAGAACGAAATGCAACCCGGTTTCCTGCGATTCGTTGCATAAAAGACAAAGCAAATAACGATTGTTTAGTGTATGTTCCAGAGCAAAGCTAATTCGGTATTCCCAATTTGAATCGTGTTTGTTCGTTTGGTTTGGTTTTGCTGTCTCCTCTTCCGTACCAACTCAGTGGCACTGCACCCACGTCCTGTTCTCTCCGGAACCCTGTCCACAGCCACAGCCCCGGCACCGGCAATCCACAGGGAGCAGTCAGTGTCAAGTCGACAAGAGGGCAACTACCAGTCTGTGTGTGCGTGCGTGCGTGTGTGTGTGTGTGTGTGTGTGTGTGTGTGTGTGTGTGTGTGTGTGTGTGTGTGTGTGTGTGTGTGTGTGTGTGTGTGTGTTTTGGCCTGTGCATTTGTGTTTACGTGGCAAGTACGGGTAGAGAGCTAATTTTGTTGTTGAACTGCCACTTCAGCATCATCATGCCGTAAATCAGCACAGACAGCATCCCACTCCCTTCACATACCTTAAGCATGCCCCGACCCTCTTGACTTCAATACTGGCTACACAAATGCCTATGTCTACTTCACACGGACACACACACACACACACACACACACACACACACACACACACACACACACGCACGCACGCGCGCGCGAGCACACACACACACACACACATACATATGCACAGTGAAAAACTTCTGTTTGTACCCCCCCCCCCCCTCCCTCCCCTTACAAGCTCTTCTTTTTGTTCACACATCAAGTCATCTTCGGCTGTATAAGTCTGTAAGTATGATGAGAACACTGTAAGTATGATGAGAACACTAACATGATGAGGACACATTCATTGGATTTATATTTCAACAAATCACCTTTAACACTTTGACGGAAGGTGGAGCTTGTATTGAGAATAAATGGGAGTGGGTGGGAGGTTAGGAAAGAAAAATTTTGAGGAGAGAGAGAGAGAGAGAGAGAGAGGGAGAGCAATTCTGTCAAGCCCAACAGATGGGGAACAGCCAGTGGCGGTCTGCGGGGACTTCAAAGAGCGGGGAGTTGTGCTCTGGGCCCTGTAGGAGCGGATTAGACGACCGCCGAATCGAACCACGGCCCCCAACACCTGTGTCTGTGTGGTCTCTGGCTGTCCACACGGGGCCATAAGCGAATGGCATAAACCACGGAGTTTTGAACGACCTTGGAATAACATTAACAGCTTCCCCTCCTGTCCCCCAGCCCCCTTTCCCCCAACCTCTCTCCACCCGTCGTCCGCTGTCAGGGCAGCTCATCTTAGCCAGTACAATGGCCGAGCTGGCGAACACAAGATGACAAGTTCCAAGTTCAAATGCCAGGTTTGCCTGTGTTAAAGAAATGGCATTCTTGTTGTCCAGTTTAACGGGTAGTCGGTCTGGTGGTTATCAGGGTAAAATTTGAGTGGAAGCTGGACAATCGGGGGTGATTCATTATTTACAGGTGTGTGTCCTTTTTGATCACGATAGGATGCAATTATACAGTGTATTGAGGAGTCCTTGTGTGCTGACCGAATGGCTATGACACAATTCACACCTGTCAAAGAAGAAAGGAGACAACCCACTATTAACAAGCGTCCTTTGGGTGGTATAAGCGGTAGAGGTGACACAGGCATACGATGTCCATCCAAGAGAACATGCAGGTGTTTCATACCCCTAATTCCCGAATATTTCCCTCACCTCCACCCAGTCTGCCTCTGCCCTGCCCTCTCCTCTTGCCTAAACACATTTTGTTTTATAGACTTCATAGTCCCGGTAAAAATTTCGGATTTGGAATCTTTTTTAAAATACCCAATGTTGCCGTGATGAAACACCGCGCAAACAGCCAGAACCTCCAGGAGACGCTCACAAGTCGGCACTCTTTCTCTCCAATGGAATCGGAGCAGTGGCGCAGTCGGCAATGTTTCTCTCCAATGGAATTGGAGCAGTGGCGCAGTCGGCAATGTTTCTCTCTAATGGAATCGGAGCAGTGGCGCAGTCGGCAGTATTTTTCTCCAATGGAATCGGAGCAGTGGCACAGTCGGTGTGCGCGAGCGTGTCATTTGTACACGCTAAAACTGCGTCCTAAAAGCACACACACGTACAGTGTCCTATGTGCGCCTGTGTCACGGTCGCTGGTGTCTTCCTCTAAATCCAACTGCTGCGCTTTCTTCAACGCGTCTTTTAGGCACTCCCCTGTGTGCTGCTGCAGCCAACGATGCTGTCAAGGCAGTATGGCCGCTTATCCTGTCAAGGCAGTATGGCCGCTTATGCTGTTAAGGCAGTATGGCCGCTTATGCTGTCAAGGCAGTATGGCCGCTTATGCTGTCAAGGCAGTATGGCCGCTTATGCTGTCAAGGCAGTATGGCCGCTTATCCTGTCAAGGCAGTATGGCCGCTTATGCTGTCATGGCAGAATGGCCACTTATGCTGTCAAAGCAGTATGACCACTTATACTGCCAAGGCAATATGAGCACGTATGCTGTCAAGGCAGTATGGCCATTTATGCTGTCAAGACAGTAGTATGACCACTTATGCTGTCAAGGCAGTATGGCTGCTTATGCTGTCAAGGCAGTCTGGCCGCTTGTTAGCATTGCAAGACGTTGCCTCCATCTCCCTCAGTCCTGGTGCAGACACTTTCAGAGTCATGATCTCACGGCAGATTCGCACACGATCCCTGACTCCGACATTGTGCCGAGGTTGAAGCCATTTTCCCGTTTTCCCATTGGGCTCCAGCGGAGGAACAGGACAGCAGTGCCTTTAACGTCCCCCAATGGCAGCTTTCTGAACGCCGGCTCCTTCAGAAGCACCAAGGCGTGAGAAGCATTCCACAGACATCTGATGAACTACCTATACCAAGCACACTCTACAGGCTTGGAAACTATAGTGACATTCAGGACGGCCACACAGCGTGGTGAAGGTTCGCCAGGCGGATACCACAGCACCAGGGATAAATGTTATCCGTTCAAAGTTGTAGCTATGGAGTTTGAAAGCTGGTTACTTTTAATTCTTATTCATGTGCTGTTCCTTAAAAACTGAAAAAAAATTTTCATGTTTCTTGAATTCGTCTTAATGTTAATGTCCTCTCTTTGAGAGAGAGAGAGAGAGAGAGAGGAGAGAGGAGAGAGAGAGAGAGAGAGAGAGAGAGAGAGAGAGAGAGAGAGAGAGAGAGAGAATGTGTGTGTGTGAAGGAGGCGGTGGGGACAGGGGGAGGGGATAATTGGAATCATACACTACAGCTTCTACGCCCAGCTAGCCTTCCAACAAAAGGAACAGACAGGTCACTGTTATGACAGCTGCACATCTGCCCCCCCCCCCTCTCCTCCCCCCCCCCCCAAGCCTCAATGCCCTCCCAGCCCACCTCCATTCCCCCCTCCCCCTCTTTTCGAGTTCCTTGCGGTAGTTGACGTCCCACTAAGTGCAGTATATGAAGCCGGCCCGCTGCGTGCCGGCAATGTTATCTCTGTTCTGTCCCCCTATCCCACCCCATCTCACCATCTACTGGCAGCACAGGCCGTCAGGCTGAAACTGTGATCTATACCTACCACACCTGACCAGGAGACAGGGAAAGGGGAGGCGGCAGTATGGGTGGGGGGAGGGAGGGAAGGGGAAGGACATGCAGCTGCCGGGCGAGTGGTCAAGGGGAGGGGTTGATTTGTCCGGCCTGTTTGTGATGGCGATCGCCCCCTTGCTATCAAACGTCGGTAGTTTAAAGTGCTGGATTCCCCGCTCAATGGGCCTCCGCTCCGCCCGTCTGTCTGGCACCCTTTCATCAGTATACCCCCAAACATGACAATACCCATGCATGCTGCAGCAGCCCACACCTGCACTGTCACACACACGTGGACAAAGAGAGGAGAGAAAGGGAAGGTGATCAGTAATCCCCACCCCATCCCTCCGCCCTCACTGTGGTGATTTATTAATCTTGGCCTGTATGCACCTAGTGATTTCAAATCATCAGCGGGAAAAAACTCTTTTCTACAGGAGTCTCTCTCTCTCTCTCTCTCTCTCTCTCTCTCTCTCTCTTTTGTCCATTTGTCTCCTCTCCCCCTGTCCTCCTGCAGACGTTAAGAGGCCTCAGTGCAATGTTATTTTAGGACAGTTAAAGTGAAAGTCCCAAAGCTTCATGGCCCAGGGGTGGGCGGGGTGGGGGGCATTGAATTGTTGGAGGTTCACCGTGTCTGGCCCAGGGCATGATGGTCGGCTGGCTCATTCCTCTCCTTCAGCTGCCTTACCTTTACCTGACCCGAATCAGGTACCCCTTTACTGCTGGGTGGACAGACAGGGGGTTCAAACCGTACACATCCCACCCCATGAGTACTGCTGGGTGGACAGACAGGGGGGTTCAAACCGTACAAAACCCACCCCATGAGTACTGCTGGGTGGACAGACAGGGGGGTTCAAACCGTACAAATCCCACCCATGAGTACTGCTGGGTGGATAGACAGGGGGGTTCAAACCGTACAAATCCCACCCCATGAGTACTGCTGGGTGGACAGACAGGGGGGTTCAAACCGTACAAATCCCACCCCATGAGTACTGCTGGATGGATAGACAGGGGGGTTCAAACCGTACACATCCCATCCCACATTCATAAACGTCAGCTCTGCAGGCAAACACTTCTTGTTTTGGAAGTGGTCAGAAAATCGTTTACTGTCTCTGACTGTTGAGCTCAGTATCTAACTGCTCCAGGTGCACGAACAGCAAAAGACACTGTGAACAGAACGCTCTGATGGGCCTTGCCCCTCACCATGAGGACACACATATCATACAACAGAAATTACTATGTCAACTACAGTGCGCAACAGCTTGCACGGTGATGACACTCTTCTCACATAGCAGGTTCTCTAAGTCTAGATATATACATCTATATTTAGATAGGCATGTATGTATGTATGTATGTATGTATGTATGTATGTATGTATGTATGTATGTATGTATGTATGCATGTATGTGTGTATGTACGTATGTATATATGTATGTATGTATATATAAACGATAAAAAATATATATACATATATTCTATTCTATTCTCTTATATATATATCATCATATCATAATTATATTATATCATATCATATTATATTACATTGTATAGATATGAAGTGATGCTCCTTGTTTATCGCGGGCTGTAGTCAGGTACTAAAGTGATTTGTGTTTTGATCAGTTCCGAATTAAGTTTCTCTGAGGAAGGCAAGACTGCCGAAACGTAAGAGAAAAGGATACAACTTGTTTTGTCTGTCTTAGCTGTTGATCTCTCTCTCTCCTCTCTCTCTCTCTCTCTCTCTCTCTCTCTCTCTCTCTCTCTTATATATATATATATATATATATATATATATATGGAAAGACAGACAGGCATATATGTAGACAGAGAGACAGGCAGACAGATAGATAGACAGATGTAGATAGACAGAAAGATAGACAGACAGACAGACAGACAGACAGACAGACAGACAGACAGACAGATAGATAGATAGATAGATAGATAGATAGATAGATAGATAGACAGATAGATAGATAGACGGATAGAGTAACAAACAATGATTGTAATAGAGTAGCAAACGAGAATCGTAACCTTTCAACAAGGAGGAGATGGAAGAAGTCTTGTCGTCCTATTATTAAGAAGCGAAAGGACAGATACGTGGTGAAAATGCGAATGCCTTTGACTATGAAATGTAAGACAGACTGCTGGGAACAGGCAAACCGGTATGATCATCACTGACCTGAACAATGAAATACACAGCAATCTCCGGACGACCTGAATGGATGCAGCCACCATGACTTCCTGGGCAGTACCTATTGTTCTACCGTGCATCCGTTTTCAGTGTCTACAAAGAAGGCTATTTTCGGAAATGCACTGTTATGTACTTTGCGATATGAATATACACAGATTCTGTCTCTCTCTCTCTCTCTCTCTAATTGATAAATGGCGTTCTAATACATATGATGAAAAGATTACTGGCGTTCTCTTTGTTGACTTTGTAAAGGCTTTCGATGTGACTAACCACGTTCTACTCTTTAAAAAAAAAAACAACCTTAGATAATATGGTTTATCAAACAAAAAACATTAAAACTCATTTCATCATTCTTAAACAACAGAGATCAGTTCATTTTCGATAACAGACATGAACCCCTTTTACCTGGCAGATGTAGTTTTCCCTTAGGTTCTGTCCTTGGCGCTGTTCTCTTCTCGATGTATATGTATTAATGAAACTTTTATTCTTACATGCTTTCTTGTTCGCAGATAACACAAACATTCATACTGCTAGTGTTGAAGACGAATTACAGATAATCGAATGGTCTAAAACAAATCATATACGTTTGAACCCCAAACAAATCAAAACATATGTTAATAACTACGAGACAAAAACGACAAAACCATTCCCGTTCTTCTGCTCTACTATACACTAATGACAAAAATATGAAGGAGGTAGACTGCCATAAAGTCTGAGGAGTAGTTTATTGACAATGATCTATAGTCGTCTGAACATGTATGAAGTATGTAAAATGGTGTCAAAAAAGATGTATCTACTGTCTAAAATAAAACACTTCTGAACATCCCACTCTCGCAAAATATTTTTCATTGCTTACATCTCCTGTAAATCATGCCTCCACCATTTGGAACTCAGCCCGTGAGCATATCATGAAACCACTACTTCGTCTTTATTTTGTATTCTCATATCAATTAACTAATTTTCGTTTGATTGTTTGTTTATAATTCATCAACACGTTTTATTTTTATGATTCATTACTATTTTCCCCTTTTAAGGGCCAGTTGTAAGAAAAAAGCCAATACTGCTTATTTTAATTTTTTTTTACCTTGAAAACAAAACAAACAAATAAAAATCATTCGTATTCACTCCCCTCCCCCAACCCAAACAGTTTAAATTAAACTGCTTTTTGGTTAGCATGTCAGTCTGTGTTTTGAATTATAAAAATTCATCATGCCTTTTTTATGATTCATTTATATTTTCCTTTTCTAAGGGCCAAATGTAAGAAAAAGCCGATACAGCTTATTTATTTATTTATTTTTTTACCTTAACAACCCTCCTCCCAAACAGCTTAAACTGCTTTTTGGTGAGCATTAGTTTGTGTTCCTGGAAGCACCGGTGGCTTCAGGACTCCAGACAAGGCCAGAATGGACAACGTAAAGGACTGGCCGGCGACCACGCCTCTTCCCTGTTCCAGGACAGGGCGGAGCAGCAGAAGCGGCTGTCAGAGCACTCACACGACCAACCATCATGGAGCAACGACGCCAGGAAGACTCCCACGACCAACCATCATGGAGCAACGACGCCAGGAAGACTCCCACGACCAACCATCATGGAGCAACGACGCCAGGAAGACTCCCACGACCAACCATCATGGAGCAACGACGCCAGGAAGACTCCCACGACCAACCATCATGGAGCAACGACGCCAGGAAGACTCCCACGACCAACCATCATGGAGCAACGACGCCAGGAAGACTCCCACGACCAACCATCATGGAGCAACGACGCCAGGAAGACTCCCACGACCAACCATCATGGAGCAACGACGCCAGGAAGACTCCCACGACCAGTCATCATGGAGCAACGACACCAGGAAGACTCCCACGACCAACCATCATGGAGCAACGACGCCAGGAAGACTCCCACGACCAGTCATCATGGAGCAACCACGCTAGGAAGACTCACACGACCAGTCATCATGGAGCAACGACGCCAGGAAGACTCCCACGACCAGTCAGCATGGAGCAACGACGCCAGGAAGACTCCCACGACCAGTCATCATGGAGCAACGACGCCAGGAAGACTCCCACGACCAGTCATCATGGAGCAACGACGCCAGAAGCTGTCAGAACACTACCACGACCAGTCATCATGGTGCAACGACGCCAGGAGGGAGAAAGGCTTGTGCACTGAGGAATGAGAGCGTAACATCCGTAGGAAGGACAGCACCCGACCTTGAGCACAGAGCGTGTCAGTGCGTGTCTGTCACGACAGTCCTCCAAGACCACCCCACCCCACGTCACCCCAACACCTACCACCCAGATAGGAGTCAATACTCACACCATGGGAGGAAAGGCGCAGGGGGGGGGGGGGGGGGGGGGGGGAGGGGGAGGGGGGGGGGGGCGTGGAGAGCAGAGGCGGGTGGAGGGTGGAGGCGGGGCGGAGCTGAAGAAGGACAACTGTCCTCCAGGACCCTTTCCCGTTGTTCACCAATGACTCTATTATCACCCTGGCCGCGTCCCCGCAGTGCAGAGAAAGGCGGGAAGCCAGGGAGTGGGAGACCGATCAGACAGGGGCCGCTACTCCAGCGGCCTAGCACGGCGCTAATAACGGTCATTAGTGGTACGGCGGAGTTCCCTGTTCAGGGCGTGGCCCCCATCCCCGGCACGCCGCCCTCAGTACGCTCACAGCGCACACGGAGGGCAAGCCCCATTCACACCGCCAACATCGGCCGTTTACCTCACCTGCTGGGGGAAAGAAAAAACTGGGTGGTGTCTGTAATAGTACAAGTGGTAGAGACATCACCCCCCTTCCCTATCCAGCCACGCCTTCCCCCCAACCTACACTCCAATCCTTCTCCCCAATTCCTCTGCGAAAGAGGCCAGTGGTAGAGGTCTGTGTGCTGGACTGAAAAGCGCGCCGGCCGACTTGAACTACAGCCTAATATTATACAGCTCCAGTCATTTTCATGGCTGACTCGGTGATCACACCAGAACGACGACCCGTCTAAGCTGACCTGGAATCCTAGTTGAGTACATTCACACTGAATTGTGGGTAACATTAAGGTATTTCCAAACTGAATTACAAGTGACCTCTTTAAGCTGGTTCTAGCTGAATTATTGGTTATATATTTGGCCATGTCAAAGCTAAACGACAGGTGACCTACTTAGGCATGCCCTGCGATGGCATGCCCAGGGAAAATTACAGGCGACCTATTTTGGTATTTCCAAGCTGAATTGCGGGTCAGTTATTTGAGCATGTCCACCCGAATTACAGGTATCGATGGACATGTCCTAATTACAGGTGACATATTTGGGCAGCGCTACCTGACTTACAGGTGACGAATTCGTGCATGTCCAAGCAGAATTACAGGTGACGTATTTGGACATGTCCACGCTGAATTAAAAGCGAGACATTTGGGCACATCCACACTGAATTCAAGCGACTTGTTTGGACATGTCCATGCTCAATTGTAAGTGACATAACTGGGCATATCAAAGCTATATTTGAGCGATTATTTTGACATGTCGTAGGTGAATTACAGATGACATACGCAGGTCTTAGCTGAATCGAAGCAACATACTTGGGCATGTCCAAGCTGAATTACTGCACACAGATGAAATTTTGGGCGTATATTGCCTGCTTTACAGGTGACCTATGTGGGCAGATCATTGCAGGTGACATTGGAGCGTCTCAATGTTCCTGTGGTATCTGTGAAGCGCAAAAAGGTTCATTTGTCCACCACTTGGGATGGCACGATCCCCTCCTGCCCTATCCTGTGACCCCCACCGGCCCTGTCCTGTGACCCCCACCTGCCCTATCCTGTGACCCCCACCTGCTCTATCCTGTGACCCCACCTGCCCTATCCTGTGAACCCCACCTGCCCTATCCTGTGACCCCCACCTGCTCTATCCTGCGATCCCTCCTGTGATGCTCTACTGTGATCCATACCTGCCCTATCCTGTGACCCCCACCTGCCCTATCCTGTGAACCCCACCTGCCCTATCCTGTGACCCCCACCTGCTCTATCCTGCGATCCCCTCCTGTGATGCCCTACTGTGATCCATACCTGCCCTATCCTGTGACCCCACCTGCCCTATCCTGTGACCCCCACCTGCCCTATCCTGTGACTCCACCTGCCCTATCCTGTGATTCCCACTGTCCTATCCTGTGAGGTTGGTGTTCACCTGGACGTCACTGGTGTTCCAAGTCTCTTTGACAATCACAGGATGACTGTCGGCGATGGCTTCCTCCACACTGGTGATGCTGACCCACCGCCCAACTGTACTGTTCACCCACCGCCCAGCTGTACTGTTCACCCACCGCCCAACTGAACTGTTCACCCACCGCCCAACTGTACTGTTCACCCACCGCCCAGCTGTACTGTTAACCCACCGTCCAACTGTACTGTTCACCCATCGCCCAACTGTACTGTTCACCCACAACCCAGCTGTACTGTTCACCCACTGCCCAACTGTACTGTTCACCCACCGCCCATCCATACTGTTTACCCACCGTCCAACTGAACTGTTCACCCACCGCCCAACTGTACTGTTCACCCACCGTCCAACTGTACTGTTCACCCACCGCCCATCTATACTGTTTACCCACCGTCCAACTGAACTGTTCACCCACCGCCCAACTGTACTGTTCACCCACCGCCCAGCTGTACTGTTAACCCACCGCCCAGCTGTACTGTTCACCCACAACCCAGCTGTACTGTTCACCCACTGCCCAACTGTACTGTTCACCCACCGCCCAGCTGTACTGTTCACCCACCGTCCAACTGTACTGTTCACCCATCGCCCAGCTGTACTGTTCACCCACAACCCAGCTGTACTGTTCACCCACCGTCCAACTGTACTGTTCACCCACCGCCCAGCTGTACTATTTCACCCACAGTCCAACTGTACTGTTCACCCACCGCCCTGCTGTACTGTTCACCCACCGCCCAGCTGTACTGTTAACCCACCGCCCAGCTGTACTGTTAACCCACCGCCCAGCTGTACTGTTCACCCACCATCCAACTGTACTGTTAACCCACCGCCCTGCTGTACTGTTCACCCACCGCCCAGCTGTACTGTTAACCCACCGCCCAGCTGTACTGTTCACCCACCGCCCTGCTGCACTGTTCACCCACCGCCCAGCTGTACTGTTCACCCACCGATTATTTTCATTGATCACCAACTGATCATGTGCATTGTTGACCAATTGATCATGTGTATTGTTCACAACAGATCACGTGCATTGTTGACCAACTGATCATGTGTATTATTCACCAACTGATCATGTGTATTGTTCACAACAGATCATGTGCATTGCTGACCAACTGATCATGTGTATTATTCACCAATTGATCATGTGTACTGTTCACAACAGATCATGTGCGTTGTTGACCAACTGATCATGTGTATTATTCACCAATTGATCATGTGTATTGTTAACAACAGATCATGTGCATTGTTGACAACAGATCATGTGTATTGGTCACCAAGTGATCATGTGTATTGTTCACCAAGTGATCATGTGTATTGTTCACAACAGATCATGTGTAATGTTCACAACAGATCATGTGTATTATTCACAACAGATCATGTGTATTATTCACAACAGATCATGTGTATTGTTCACAACAGATCATGTGTATTTTTTTTAAATCAATGATCATGTGTATTGTTCACAACAGATCATGTGTATTTTTATCAATGACCATGTGTATTGTTCACAACAGATCATGCGTATTGTTCACCAACTGATCATTGTATTGTTCACTATAGCTTATCATCTGTATCTAAGCAACAACACCACCACCCATAGTAATCATCATCATCACAGTAATGACAACAGATGATCAGTTCTACAGCGTTCTCATTCGCTTCGAAACTCTTTACATGATCCATCTTCATAATCCATGCTCACACACCTGAACACAGAAAACCCGCGCCACTCACCTTTCCCTTCCACTCCCACCTTTACATCCCCACTCTACTCATAGCCACAACCAGCCACACACACACACACACACTCCCACCCCCCTGTCTCTTGTGGCGGCACTAACTGAGCCAGCTAGCACTAACTGGATAAGGCACTAAATCGATGTTGAACTGGCCTCAGAGTATTTTTTAAGTTATTACCATCTAATTGTACGTATGATGTGTCATTTTTGTTTAAAAGCAACGATGAAAATAAGCAGTATTTTCATATTTAAAATATCAGCCGAAAGGTTGTTTGCACACACTTAAAAAGAAAGACTGCTCCCAAACATTTTCATCGAGGCTCATCCACTAGCGCCCTTCTGCTCAGCATGAAATCATGGCAAAGCTTTACTTTACGTTCGTGTGCCTTGGTGCTGACCATAATTTGCTACACTTTACGTTCGTTCCTTGCTGCTGACCATAATTTGCGACACTTTACGTTCGTTCCTTGCTGCTGGCCATAATTTGCTACGCTTTACGTTCGTTCCTTGCTGCTGACCATAATTTGCTACACTTTACGTTCGTTTCTTGGTGCTGACCATAATTTGCTACACTTTACGTTCGTTCCTTGCTGCTGGCCATAATTTGCTACACTTTACGTTCGTTCCTTGCTGCTGACCATAATTTGCTACGCTTTACGTTCGTTCCTTGCTGCTGACCATAATTTGCTACACTTTACGTTCGTTCCTTGCTGCTGACCATAATTTGCTACACTTTACGTTCGTTCCTTGCTGCTGACCATAATTTGCTACGCTTTAGGTTCGTTCCTTGCTGCTGACCATAATTTGTTACACTTTACGTTCGTTCCTTGCTGCTGACCATAATTTGCTACGCTTTACGTTCGTTCCGTGCTGCTGACCATAATTTGCTACACTTTACGTTCGTTCCGTGGTGCTGACCATAATCTGCTACGTGCTCGGGGCATATGAACAAAACCAAGCCAATCATTTGGTTAAGGTCGCTAGGGAGTAGCTATAATTTTGAATTTTTTCCAGTTAGTATCAGGGCCACGATAGTGCCCTAACACCCGATCTCCTGTTGCAACACACACACACACACACACACACACACACACACACACACACACACACACACACACACACACACACACACATGCGCACAAACATTCCCATAAGAGACAAAAGCAGCTGAAACTTGGGAGGATGGAAAGAACGGTGGTTAAACCAAGAACAATCCCTTGTCCCTTCTCAACCCCCATCCCCAACGACCCCTTATGCCCCCTCAAAAAAGAAAAAAGAAAGAAAGAAAAAAAGCAACCGACCAACCAGCCAACAAACAAAGAGGTAAGCAAAATCCAAACACCTCTTTGCCCATGAACGCACATACAAACACAATTCCTGACTTATTTTCAAAGGCAACAATATCTGGCAACATTTGTTCGCCCATGCCCAGAACAAGTGTGAACGTGCAGGTGAAGGGGCTGAGACTCACAACACGCCGCATGCCGGCACTGAACTGCAGCACTCAGTGTGAAAACATCCAACTCGTGCGGAAGGGGGTGGGGGCGGGAGGAAAGGGTGGCGGTGGGTCGGAAGGTACAGTGAAGGTAAAACCGGTGGTAAGGCAATGGAGGTAAACATCGGGGTGAGATGAAAGCTAGATCCGATCCCCTCCTCTCCCCCACCCCTCCCCCGCTTCTCCTTCTGTCGTTTTGGCCGCGTGGCACAATGACAGCAGAAGCAGCACACTGACACAGTTTATCTTGAATTGACCGTTTGTGATTTCAATACACTTCACACGCGTTCACATTATAAAACGTATACGTTGTTTCCCATAGAGATCTAGAGTGCACTTAGCTGAGACCTACACCAGCACACTTCTCCATTACACAAAATGATGTGAGATGAAGCATCTGCAACAGAGCCCATTTCAGTTTGGCAATTAATGTTAATTCTCATGATCCTGGATCAATTAGTACATCAACATTTTCTGGTATCTGCAAATGAGCTTATGAAAATGCTAGCAACGAATGATGAAATATACATAACTGGCATCATCATCACAGTTATATTTTTAATAACTGATCATACATGATGAAATAATTATACATAACTGGCATCACAGTTATCTTTTTAATAACTGACCATAAATGGATTAAATATGTACATCTTTGCGATTACTCACTCTTTGTCACCCTGCCCCTTTCTCTGCTCTCCACTGTCCTACCACGTTTCTCTCAGCATTGGAAACATTCGCTTTCACTGACACGTTAGAGGGAACAGACAACTGCCCACGTGCAACTAGCAATAACGCCAAACTGTCAAACACAGCGAAAGTCAACAGGCAAGCCAATCTGGGATTAAGAAATAAAGAAAGAAACAAATAATGCAGAGGCAAAAGTGATGAGAACCACCACAGCCAAACAGAGGCCTACCGTGCGTCTTCGCGCCTTTCTTCTTGGGCGGATCGGCGTTCACTGTGTCGGAGGACATAAAATCATGACTGTGTCTTCTCCACACAACCACACACGTAACACACAACAGCTACACCATCTCATGGATTCTTAAAGATCGCAGCAGACATCTGAACAGCACGCAGCCTACTGGATACTGGATCAATTAAAACAGTACGACTTTAATCAGAAAAAAATAGCCAGCGTTCCACACAGATGTTTGCTGCGAGCGCCGTCAAAGCGGGAGTATAAAGCTCACAATACACTTACACACGTGTTTAAATGTGTACACATAGTAACTCTCCCTCACACACACACATCCGTCCACACACTTCTTTCTCTCTCTCTCTCCGTTACATACACTGTCAACACACACACACACACACACACACACACACACACACACACACACACACACACACACGCACGCACGCACGCACACTCGCGCATGCGCCCGCAAAAACATACACAACAGGATATAGGAAAGATGGTAGGGAGGAGGCGGAGTGTGCGTGTGTGTGTGTGTGTGTGTGTGTGTGTGTGTGTGTGTGTGTGTGTGAGGAGAGAGAGAGAGAGAGAGAGAGAGAGAGAGAGAGAGAGAGAGAGAGAGAGAGAGAGAGAGAGAGAGAGAGAGAGAATTGAGGGTATAATTGGAAATGGTCTAGTCATAACCTACTGATGAAAAAAGTGAATTAGTGTCTTAGTGGGTGAAAACAGATACTACCAAAAAAAAAAAAAAAGTAACCACACATTAACAGCACAAACAAACAAACAAAAGTAAAAAGAACTAAAATATATTAGGCACTTTGCTTCCGATCGGCTCTCCTCACAAACACTCCTTGCCGCCCCTCTTGTATTGTATCACACACACACAGACACACACGCACGCACGCACGCACGCACGCACGCACGCACGCACGCACGCGCACGCACGCACGCACGCACGCACGCACGCACGCACACACACCGAAATGAAAATATGAAATACTCACTCGTTAAGACACATAGCAGGAACAGGTATTCCGTGTATGAAATGATTCCTGCAACCAAACCACTACATGACTATACATCACGAAATTGAAACAAACATCATTATAAGAAAGAGAGAGAGAGAGAGGGGTGGGGGGGGAGGGGAGAGAGAGAGAGAGAGAGAGAGAGAGAGAGTGTGTGTATGTGTGTGTGTGTGTGTGTGTGTGTGTGTGTTTAAAGCTGTACGGAGGGCAGGAAAAGATTCGGACGAGCGGTGTTAAAATGGAAGAGAATTCCAAATAAACGGGGCACAGAGAAAAGCAGCGTTCATCCAATCTTTCAGTAGAGGTAAACGAAACATGGAGTTCTTGGTAGTGAAAACTCGTGAACAACATTAGCTGGTCCTGTTGAACTGCCTGCACAAAGCAGAGACCTGCCGTCTCATACTCGGTTTGCTTCAACATGAAACCAGCGTAAAATTCGGAGATCGGGATCAGATATATCGGTTCGCAGAAATTTACGGATACGCTGAGCTTCATCGTTTTTAAGTTTTCGGATATGAAAAAAAAAGAAAAAAAAAAGAAGGAGAAGGATTCTACTTCTTCCACTACTACTACTATGACCACTACCACTGCGACAACGACGACGTCAATGACGACGACGTCAGGAACGAGTCCGGGATTCCCTTTTGCACAGTCTGATGTTTTCACAGCTAGCGAACACCTCTGAAAGGAGTGAGAAACCAAAGTGCTGCACGGTCCGTCGTGGAAGTCGTCCATTTGTCAGCATGGGGTGTGACCTGCTCCCCAAACTCTGCCCTACACACGGCCCGTGTGCCGCAGTGTCGCCACTGACCTGCCAAGGCAGAAGGTGCTACCTGTCAGTGCTCCCCCCTACATGACGTCATGATATAGTCTGATCAAAGATAGTTCGGTCTGATGGTCACGGAGAACTTATTCCCGCCAATGTGAATTGTAACCAAAAAAAGTAAACTGAAAAATTAAGTAGTGGGGGAAAAACAAGTGCAGGCCAACAATTCTTCAGTCATTATAGCAATGACTTGGCAAAGATTTGAACTTCTAGAAAAAAAAAATGAAGATGAAGGAAACGGGGGAGTATATTATAAATAATGAGAAACCCTTCACTAGCTGCCTGAGGGAACCATCGCAAACCCTCTCGAAGGCAGATCTATTTGTATTGCCTGCTCCTAGGCCTTTCGTCCGCTTACTGGATCACACAGTGGCTGACCAAGTGATCCGAGGGAGGGGAAGACTCAATGTTTCCAGCAGTAGACCCTCTGTCAATGATAAGGATGAGAGGAAAAGACAGGAGTAGTTTACAACGCGCTATTCCCAGTATCACAAAAGCTCACCTCCTCCTTCCCCTCCCTTCTCCACTCCAACTTCCCCCGTCACCTCCCTCCCTCCCTCCCTCCCTCCCTCCCAGAACTCCTCTCTCCTCTTCACCCATCCGCCTTCCTGTGTCGAGTACGGCATCCGACCTATAACCAAGCACATCACGTTTCACGTGCACGCCAACAAGCCTTAGGTCAGACTGACACCAGAATCAGATTAAAAACAACAAAACTTGAATTGTCTCATTCTAAAAGAAAAAAAAGCAACCCCCCCCCCCCCCTTCCTCTCTAGCAAAAAATGTAATTGTGGTTTGCTGCTTTTAAAATGAGAAATAAACAGCAAAAACAAAATACAATTCAATGCAGGAAAAGAAAAGCGATATGCCTCAAGATTAGGCCAGCCGACCATAGGGGCCACATGAGGGCTAACTCTGACGACATTGCATCAACATCCTCAACAAGCAGACCGACACGTCACCAAGACACAAAACACAAACCGACACGTCACCAGGACACAGGACATAGACCGACACGTCACCAGGACACAGAAGACAGACCGACACGTCATCAGGACACAAAACAGACCGACAGATCACCAGGACATAGGACACAGACCGACACGTCACCAGGACACAGACCGAAACGTCACCAGGACATAAGACACAGACCGACACGTCACCGGAATACAGACCGACACATCACCGGAACACAGACCGACATGTCACCAGGACACAAAACACGGACCGACACGTCACCAGAACACAGACCTCACGTCACCAGGACACAAAACACAGACCAACACGTCACCAGGATACAGACCTACACGTCAACAGGACACAGAACACAGACCAACACGTCACCAGGACACAGACCGATACGTCACCTGAACACAGGACACAGACCGACACGTCAGCAGGACACAGACCTACACGTCACTAGGACACAGAACACAGACCGACACGTCACCAGGACACAGACCTACACGTCACCAGGACACGTACACAGACCTACACGCCACCAGGACACAGACCTACACGCCACCAGGACACAGAACATAGACCGACACGTCACCAGACACAGACCTACACGCCACCAGGACACAGAACACAGACCGACACGTCACCAGGACACAGACCTACACGCCACCAGGACACAGAATATAGACCGACACGTCACCAGGACATAGACCTACACGCCACCAGGACACAGAACATAGACCGACACGTCACCAGGACACAGACCTACACGCCACCAGGACACAGAACATAGACCGACACGTCACCAGGACACAGACCTACACGCCACCAGGACACAGAACATAGACCGACACGTCACCCGGACACAGACCTACACGTCACCAGGACACTAAACACAGACCGACACGTTATCAGGACACAGAAGAGACCAACACGTCATCAGGACACAGAACACAGGCTGACACGTCACCAGTACAAAGACCAACACGTCACCAGGACACTAAACACAGACCGACACGTCACCAGGACAAAGACCAACACGTCACTAGGACACAAAACACAGACCGACACGTCACCACGACATACAAGAAACACAGACCAACACGTCAAAAGGACACAGAACACAGACCGACACATCACCAAGACACAAAACACAGACCGTACGTCACCAGGACACAGAACGACACGTCACCAGGACACTAAACACAGACCGACACGTCACCAGGACACAGAACACTGACCGACACGTCACCAGGACACTAAACACAGACCGACACGTCACCAGGACACTAAACACAGACCGACACGTCATCAGGACACAGAACACTAACCGACGAGTCACCAGGACACAGGACACAGACCAACACGTTACCACATCACCAGGACACAAAACACAGACCGACACGTCACCAGGACACAAAACACAGACCAACTCGTCACCAGAACACAGACTGACACGTCATCAGGACACAGAAGACAGACCCACACGTCACCAGGACACAGGACACAGACCGACTCGTCACCAGAACACAGACCGACACGTCACCAGGACACAGAACACAGACCCACACGTCACCAGGACACAGAAGACAGACCCACACGTCACCAGGACACAGGACACAGACCGACTCGTCACCAGAACACAGACCGACACGTCACCAGGACACAGAACACAGACCGACACGTCACCAGGGCACTAAACACAGACCGACACGTCACCAGGACACAGGACTAACGTCACGTCCCGGTGCCCATGAAAAGCTCTCGGTTTATTGGGCATTACTGTAAAGTGACGAATCAACAAGTGAACAAATAAACATACTGTTATTCAAAATAAGCTATTCCATGTTTTAAACCTCAGACATTCCCATCCGAAACAATTACAAACATGTGTCCCGAAGTCCAAGGCCTCCCAACACAAACAGAAAACAAACAACATCTCCCCCCCCCCCCCCCCCCCCCGCCTCACCACACACACACACACACACACACAAACAAGCGCGCACGCACTAAAACCTTGAGCTAAATAGCAGGGCAAAGACAGAGTGGAGGAAAACATGACCTACAGAAACATGTGACGCCAACACGCCTTAAGGCCCACAAACCAATCACAGTTGACCATCTGACGTGTCGGCGCTGGGGAAAGCGTTTAGAGTTCTCTTGTCAGCACCGACAGATAACAAGACGTTGCTCTCTGCTGGAAGCTGCCATCTCTCCACAACTCGTTAAGCCTGTCGCACATGCTGCGTGCTAAGTGTGAGGTTTTGGAGAGGGAGTATCCGCTCACAAACGAAACGTTCTCTGCTCTTGTAAATTGCTTTGCCAAGATTGTTAATGATGTTGTGGTTGTTGTTTTGTTGTTTATAATCATATTTTTTCCACTGACACACAAACTGAAAAAAATACAAACACACAAAATAACTGGAAGTAAGTACAATGAGTATTGGGGTGACGTGAAGTTCAGATCCTCAGTGTGAAATCCCGCAGGAGACGTAAAGAGCTGCACGGCATTTTGTGGAAAGCATGAGGGACAGGAACGAGCGAAAGCAGCACACAACTGTAGTTCTGTTGGTCACATCAATGGGTCTGTCCGCCTGGCCACCAGTGGAAGGATTTTACTTCGACCAGTTTCACTGAATGAAACAACGGTTCTCCACATTTTGCATACTCCATCTTTGATTGAGAAGTGCGATGGTTAGTTGGTTGTTGTTGTTTTAAGGAATGCTGGTTAAAGTCGTATCTTGTGAGTTTGACATTTGAAGATGGAAAACCTTCAAAGTCCAGTCTTTCCCTCTTTTCCCTCTTTTTTTTTTTTTTTGGACAAGTGCCAAATAATGCAAGTTCAAAATGAAATGACAAGTCGTCGACATACGAACTATTTTCCAAGACACGCGCCATTTCTCAGCACCCAATACATCTAGTACCAGACAATTCTATAGTGCACAATAATGTCCTAACTGGCATCCGACGCCTCAGGTGTAGAGGGCAAGCATCTGCAAAGTCTGGTGAATGGTGCAGAAGAGAGCAGGATTAGCATCTGTACCTTTTGGTGGCTGGCCCCCACTGAAGGTATCCATCACTTCCTGTCGGTCTGACTCGCTCTGTGTCTGCCTCCTGTTCACAGCAGGCTGTCCATCACGCTCCGCCACCGGCAGTGTCAGACTATCAAGTCTGAAGCACACACACGATGCATGCCCGCCGGCAAAGGCTGTGTGCAGGCAGTAGGCCGCCCTCGCTGAGCAACTGACGAAAGACAGCCCGCATACATGCCAACCTGAGAGGGCGGCCCTGCCAAATGAACAGGTCAGTCGGCTGGAGATGATCAGTCACCTGCAAGGAAGGAACAGGGTTCTGACAACGGCACACAGAGGAAAAGCGAGGAGATATTAATGCACTCCCTTTACATCTTGGATCTCGCCCATGAGACTAGTCCACAATGCCGCTTCCTTCATGAAACTCACACTGCACTGACGCTCGGGCAAAGAATATAGTACACTACGGAAAGAAGGACGACTCCGCTTAAAAAGTGACCCCCGCAGTGGAAGGGATTCCCCGCGACCACTCCTTAGCTGGTGCGCAAGCGGCATCAGCATCACTCAGACAAAGAACACTACCTACGGCGTAGTGTACTATATTTGTGACTCAGACTCAAAGGCAAAATGGCTGAACCGGCAAAAGGTGGGAGTGCTTGGTGTGCAGCAATCAACTGCACAAATTCAAAAAAGAAAGGATGGAAGATGTTCCGCTTTCCTAAAAATGAAGAAAGGTAAGTCCGAGATTTTGTCAAGATAAGCTTATCACACAATAACATTCCCCTCTATCTCTCTCTCTCGATAAGCTTATCACACAATAACACTGTTCCTCTCTCTCTCTTTCTCTCCTTCACTGTCTATCTCTATTTCTCCCCTTCCTATGTGTGCGTGTGCCGTCTTTAGTGTGTGCATATGTCTGTCATTCACATGATCTGAGTGTGTGTGTGTGTCACGTATGTCAGTGTGGGTATGTGTGTGTGTGTGTGCGTATGTGTCAGTTTGTCCAGTGTGTGTGTGTGTGTGTGTGTGTGTGTGTGTGTGTGTGCGTGTGTGTGAGAGAGTGTGTGTGTGAGTGTGTGTGTGTGTCTGTCTGTCTGTCTGTGTGTGTGTGTGTGCGTGTGTGTCAGTTTGTGTGTGCGTGTGTGTGTGTGTGAGAGAGAGAGTGTGTGTGTGTGTGTGAGTATGTGTGTGTGTGTGTGAGTGTGTGTGTGTGCGTGTGTGTCAGTTTGTGTGTGCGTGTGTGTGTGAGAGTGTGTGTGTGTGTGTGTGTGTGTGAGTGTGAGTGTGTGTGTGTGTGTGTGTGTGTGTGAGTGAGTGAGTGTGTGTGTGTGCGCGTGCGGTATGGATTCTTTAATAGGAATAACAACACTTAATTTTTGTCGCTCAATTGTCTTGACAGGTGCCTACGATGGACGCTGAACTGCAAGCGAGATGATCTGCTGAGAGATCGAACACCGGCATACATCAACAGAAACTGCTTCATGTGTTCCGATCACTTTGAGGATAGCCAGTTCATGAACTATCTAAAAAAGAGAGCTGGTTTGGAATGCTGTGCCTACACTATTTACGGGCATTCCCAACCCCCAAAACAGCTTGCGATCAAAAGAACTCTGCCAAAAAGAGATGCAGAGCCACCGACAAAAAAAAGAAAGTCATCATCACAAGCTGCCACTGTTTCTGTAGTAGCAGATGCAAGTGTACCAGTGGTAGTACCTGTGTCAACAGATGCAGCAACTACATCTACAGTAGAAACAGTGGACAATTCAAGCATGCCTCAAAGCCCTTCAACTTCAAAAGCGGCATCATCGACACAGCTATCAACGACTGACGTCAGCTCCCCACGAAAAAAGAAACTGCATTGTGCGTTGAAAGCATGTCAGCGTCGATGTCGCCGCTTGCAAACCTCAATGAGTGTGTGTGTGTGTGTGTGTGTGTGTGTGTGTGTACACTGCATGCATGCATGCATGTGTGTGTGTGTGTGTTACTGTGAGCGCATTCAAAATGAGGTTTACTATGTGTATATTTTGTCTCTTACACATATGTTGATGGATGACTGAAAAGTTTTTCATGTTGATTGATGAGCCGTGACAGAGCAGTGAGTCAGGGTTTTCCGCGAAAGCAGCGCTATATAAGAGTATTTCATTATTATTATTATTAATTTCACACACACACACACACACACGCCCGTACGCCACACTAACGCTCGCACGCACGCACGCCACACACACATACAAATGGAAAAAAAAAACACAGAAAAAGAATCTCAATCCAAGATGTCTGTTTAATTATATTATCTGGTTTAATTTGGCAGAGAGAGAGAGAGAGAGAGAGAGAGAGAGAGAGAGAGAGAGAGAGAGAGAGAGAATGGTATTATGTTATCGTTATCAGTTGCATACACTGATAATAACATCGGAAGGATATAGACCTATAGGCCTACATAGTTTACTCTCGTGTCTTTTTTTCAAATTCTCTCTCTCTCTCAGCGGCTCTCTCTCTCTCTCTCTCTCTCTCTCTCTCTCTCTCTCTCTCTCTCTCTCTCTCTCTCTCTCTCTCTCTCTCTTTCGTGTGTGTGTTTATGCATGTGTGCATACGTACACATGTTTTTGCATACATACATGTGCAAGTAATGCACAAAATAGACAGTACATCACAAACACTATACGGTGTCAGTCACTCTTCCTTCCTATTCTGCCTTGTGCTGCCGCGCGCACCGGCTAAGGAGTGGTCATGGGGATTCCCCTTCCACACAGCGAGCCAGCGGAACCAATTTTATTAGTAGACGCGAAGAAGGAGTCGTCTTTCTTTCCGTAGTGTACTATATTCTTTGGCTCGGGTCAACAACCCGAAGACTTGTCGCCCAATGTACAGAGAGCCTAAAGTGCCCAAGTGATGTTTTCTGTCTGCATTCCATAGGAAGCAATCCTCAGAATCCCATTCATTCCCTGATATTGTCAGAGCACAGTCCTAAACTTGGGACACGTGGTAAACAAGCCAGAACAAATGAGCACAGATCTAAAAATCCATCACAAAAACAAGGATTGTCAGCAACCTCAAGATAGTTTAAAACTTATTTTTCTCTGTCTAGTGTTACTTTCATGCTGCCCATTTCTGCTTTCTCGTAATAGACACCCAGGATATTTTTGTCGCAGCTGTGCACTGAACTTTCAATGGCAGGTTGATGTTAGGACACTCACTGTAGGTGGCCCTGTGATCATGATGCTGATATGTCAGCTTGGTGAACGATTGTCGCCACAGACGTCTGTACGAAACGTAAATAGAAGAGGAGAGGAGTGTGACTAAGATTTAAATTCTCTTCATGAATCTTAACATAGCCGGAGTGGTTGACCTGGCCGGTAGGGAAGCCTTCATGGGTGCTTTGTATGAAGCTGCTTGCTATGCTACACCTTTTCTTCATTTCAGCATGTCTTCTTTATCACCTCTTTCTTTCCCCCTTCCGTTTGTTGCTCTTTTTCTTTTTCTACGTCCTTTCTTTCTTGTTGTTTCTGTTCTGTCATTAGTTTTTTTTGGTTTTCTTTCATTCATTCCTTTTTTTCTCTCTTTCTTCTCGGTCTGATAACCAGGAGATCGGGCAGTGAGTACTGGATAAAATAACTTGATTAGCTTCTTTTTATCGTCGACTCCGTTGTCCTCCTTCTCCCTCTCCTCCTTCTCTCGCACACTGTCTCTCTCACGCTCTCTCTCTCTCTCTCTCTCTCTCTCTCTCTCTCTCTCTCTCTCTCTCTCTCAAAGAGGACACGACGATGTTATAGAAAAAAATGTCTGGAGTGATGAATGTGCTTCTTCGTTTTGTGATTCCCTATGTGCTGAAAAAGCGTGTGAAAAATTTGATATTGCCACAAGTTTAATAGACACTGATGTAAATCTAGCTCTTAATACGTTTAACGAATGTATATTGGGATGTGCAGAATGTATGAAAAAATGTATCCATGGTCATGATAGAATTTCAAAGAACTGGTTTGACCATGAATGTTCTTTTAATAAAAGAAAGACTAGGAGATTATTGCGAATAAGTCGCCGCTCGTTGAGGGACGCTGACAGAACTGCATACGTTATAGCCAGACGTGAATATAAACATTTACTAAAGAGAAAAGAGAAAGAATATAAGAAGTTATTAATAGATGAATTAGTAACATCAATAAAGTCTCAGAAGAATTTCTGGACTGTAATTCGCAAAATATCGCAGAAAAGAACTCAGCCTAGAAACAACATTTCAGCTGAGATGTGGTTTCAACATTTTCAAGCCTTGTTAGAGTTAAATACTGAGAATGAGCCAAACCAAGAGGGGTTAGAGGGGTTTGAAGATGAGTCTGATAGCTATATGAACCGTCCCATTAGTGAAGAAGAAGTATTATTAGCTATTAAAAAACTGAAAAACCGTAAAGCAGCAGGCCCCGATGGCATTATTGGTGAACTGTTCAAATACTCTTCTGCCCAAGTTGTGCAATTTTGTGTGAAATTGTTTAACAAATTGTTTGATAATGGTACGTTTCCAAATAACTGGACAGAATCAATAATTTTGCCCATATTTAAAAAGGGTGATGCTAATAATCCAAATAATTATAGGGCATCTCCCTAAGCAATATAAGTAGCAAACTGTACGGAATGATAGTAAATAATAGGCTGCAAGAATGGATAGAGGATAAAAACATCACTGGTGATCACCAAGCTGGTTTCAAAAAAGGTTATTCGACTGTTGATCACATGTTTACTTTAATGGCTATCGTTCAGAAACAGTTTTCCTATAATCGAAAATTGTACGTTGCTTTTATAGACTTTGAAAAAGCGTTTGATTCCATAAATAGAAATCTTCTTTGGCCAGTCATGATTAAAAACGGTATTAGGGGTAAACTCTACAGATGTATCAGGAGCATGTATGATGTAGTTAGAGCTAGAGTACGTTGTGGCGCTAAACTGACAGATTTTATTAACTGTACAGTTGGGGTTAGGCAGGGTGATGCTTGCAGTCCTGTTCTATTTTCGCTCTTTATTAATGAATTAGCCATTGAAGTGATCAACAATGGAAGACATGGGGCTTTGCTGACACTGGATGCTTTTGAATTGTTTATACTTTTATTAGCAGATGATGTGGTTTTGATATCGGAGACTGTTATTGGCTTACAGACTCAACTGAATAGTTTACAACGCGCAGCTGCTTCTCTCCAACTAAGGGTTAATTTGTCCAAAAGTAACATCATTGTATTTCGTAAGGGTGGTTATCTAAGTGCACGAGAAAGATGGTTCTATGATGATGACGCAATGCCTGTTGTGAATGCTTATAAGTATTTGGGTATATTTTTCTCTACACGTCTAAGTTTTTTTTGGTGCGTGCAAGGATCTTGCTAGCAGAGCCAAAAATGCTTTACTCTGTATTATGAGGAAATTATATGTTCTCAATAATACGTCTTTTAATGTATTTCTCAAGTTGTTTGATAGTCAGGTTCAACCAATTGTTCAGTATGGGTCTGAATTATGGGGGTTAGATGGCGCTGCTGTATACTGTGAGTCTGTGCACCTGTTCGCATTAAAAAGGTTCTTGGGTGTGGACAGGCGCACGCCTAACGACTTGATTTATGGTGATACGAATAGATTCCCCATGTACATAGTCTCAGCAGTAAAATGCATTCGTTATTGGCTGAATTTACTTCATATGGAGGACCACAGATTACCACGCAAAGCTTATAACATGTTATATGGTCTTGATGCTAGAGGAAAAAACAATTGGGTTAGTAAAGTTCGTACTTGTCTTTTTGAATATGGTTTTGGTTTCGTGTGGTTAAATCAAGGTGTTGGAAATGTTAAGCAGTTTTTACATTGTTTTCGTCAACGATTGATTGACTGCACTTGGCAAAAATGGTCAGACCATGTGCAGCATAGTGAGAGGTTTGATTTCTATAGAAATGTTTGCAGCTTTCATGATCTGAAACCTTATCTAACCTTAGAAATGGACAGGCACTTGAAATATATCATGACCAAATTTAGGTTTGGAATATCAGAATTGGCAGTTCACAAGTTTAGATACAAAACCGTTGTTGATGACAATGTCTTGTTGTGTCCGCTTTGTAAAGAGTCTCCAGAAAATGAAATCCATTTTGTTCTTTGCTGTCCAGCCCTAAAGAACATTAGAACCGAATGTATTCAGCGAAAATTTTACAGACAGCCTTCTCTATCTAAATTGTCTATACTTATGTCGTCAACCTCACCAGAAGTTGTTCGAAATTTCTCATTGTTTTTGTATAAGGCATTTAGATTTAGAGAAACAGTTTACTTCTTGATGTACTAAAATGATTTGTGTTTGGAATGTTTGACAATCATGAGCATTTATCTCAGTTCATATATTATGCTCACTCACCCCTTCATAAAGGGCTAAGGCCTATATGAATAAATCATCCGAATCTCTCTCTCTCTCTCTCTCTCTCTCTCTCTCTCTCTCTCTCTCTCTCTCTCTCTCTCTCTTTCAACAGCCACACTCAGTTCGTCTTGTTGTCGCCCCAGCACAGCAGTCCTAAGACAGCAAGCTACGAAGTCGCTATGAGACAACCACCCACCAGACTGGACACAACACCGCCCTTCACAGTTAGTCCACATGTGGAAGGCCACGCTCTGTGGCCACTGATACTGCCCTTCACAGTTAGTCCACATGTGGAAGGCCACGCTCTGTGGCCACTGATACTGCCCTTCACAGTTAGTCCACATGTGGAAGGCCACGATCTGTGGCCACTGATACTGCCCTTCACAGGTAGTCCACATGTGGAAGGCCACGCTCTGTGGCCACTGATACTGCCCTTCACAGGTAGTCTACACTGCCGGCCACTCCCCACCTCTCTCACTACGGCAGGTCCTTCAGGTCTGACGTCCACGATCCTGATATAGCTCTTCGGGATGACCAGCAGCAGCAGGGCAGTGAGGACGGAGGCTTATTCCACGCTACACTACACCACCAGAATGACAGCACACTAAGGCGGGGCAGCGAAAATGGCACTTTTGATGTTTGACCCTGGCGTGACCGGCAATCTCCACATGTGACTGCCAGCTCGTTGCTGTACCAGACCGTTGTTTAGCCTGACAGTTGGATTCAACTGAAATGTGGCTCTGTTTGTTAGCTATCTCTATTCCAGCAGTATGTCATGGCTACGTGGAACTAGAAAGCATTTCATGCGACAGTCACTGGACAAACCAATAATCGCCCAGTGTGTCATGGATGCGTTGGCACGGTACAGATTTCATGGCTTTCGAGGCTCCACTGACGTCTTCATGGCAGTAATAAACAGCGTTGGTCTGGCGCAATTCTCGTTGAAAACTTCACATTGCGCTTTCATACACCATTCCTACCTTCATTCATTCAAATGTTACAACGATTTACAATACAACTTATTGAGAATACACGTGAGCGAAGAAGACTGCCTGAAATGCATGGCTGAAAATATACAGGTAGGGTGGGCACACTTGGTAAAGTGCGAGGCAGTGAGCTCCAACATTTGGAGTTGCAAGGTACAGGAACGCTCACCAAACCATTTTAGATTCTGCTTTGGGATCTTCATGACCATCTCTGATCTGACTGCAGCGACAGTGAGTCCGTAGTGAGTGGCATGCGGAGAGTGTGGAGACCAGGTTTTGAAACAAACCCTTCAGTCGATGGACCGTGGTTCCTCAAGGAAAACATTCTTCTCCGAGAAATCGAGTTGAACTAACCGAAGTCGCCATCGTTCATGCAAGATGCCACCGCAGGTAAAAAGCCATCAGACATGAGCGTGTGTAGGGTAACGTTAATACACACATGCAATACCAAATAATACAGACAGAAAAGGTTGAAGAGAGAGCTGAGGGAGGAGACTTGGTACATTCTTGACCATTACCTTCACCCGACCTTTGATTTACAGGCTGTGGACTGTCAGGCCTGTCCTACCCCCCCCCCCCCCCCCATCTCCACACCAGCCCCCTCCCCCCCCCCAAAAAAAAAAAAAATCTTCCCCAACACCTCTCTCAACACACACACACAACACCACACACACACACACACACACACACACACACACACACACACACACAGTGTAGACTAGAGTCGAGCCTAACTGACAGCAGCGTACAGCTCTGTGGGAGTGGTGCCCACAGAGGGAGGGAGACTGACGATGGTGCTCCCTGTCCACCTCCCCATGTCAAGGACTGTGGACAGAGGGGCGGCCAGCGGACAGCCGGGCATAAAGCACACTGCAGCCACCACTGACCCTTGACCCTCTGACCTCAGCCCGTCCTCTGCCCTTCACTCCCAGTGAACATGGGGCTGGTCCTCCGCTCCGCCTACATCACTCTGGTAGGTATTGAAATACACATACACAGCAGAGAGAGAGAGAGAGAGAGAGAGAGAGAGAGAGGGGGGGGTGAGAGAGGTGAGAGAGAGAGAGACAGAGAGAGACAGACAGACATACACACAGAGACAGATAGATAGACAAACAGACACACAACACAGACAGACAGATAGACAGGCAGACAGAAAGACAGATAGACACACATACAAGTAATGTTATGTTCGCAAAAGGTAGATATTTTCCCCCTTCTTTCTGAGCCGTTTCATCTTCCGTTCATTCCTGCTGCCATGCCAGCCACACCCAGCACGTGCTGTAGCACCTCCGGCATCCACGGAAAAGCAGTCGACATCAAGTGGTCGTGAAGCATCCCAGTCCCCTCTGTGGCGTGTTTCTGATCCAACACACGCAGGACACATCTTCTAAGCCGCTTGGCGACAGTCATCATTGCTTCACTGAAGGTTCTTTTCCAGAGAGCATCACCTCGTCCATCCCACGGTGCTCATGAACTTGCCAACAGCGACCACTTGCACACGAACTCTTCAGCGGCATGGACGTGGGGTGGACAACAGTGCAGGCCTTTCCACGACAGCAGGACATAACGGTCCACACAGCTTTAGCCTTTCTTTCTTGCTTTCTTTTTTCTCTCCTCTAATTAACGAATGATCAACGGGGGGGGGAAGAATAACCAAGATGATGCTATTGAGTTCCATTCTGGTCTGAAACTGCATAGCTACGCTTCATTTACGCTACCCCAAGTTCCTTTATATCATGGCGTCTAGCAGGCCAGAGAGATACAGCCACGTGCAGTGTTGGCTTCAGCATCTATCTGTCTACAATCCACTTCACCTTCGATGCAAACAAGATCACCAATGTCTGTGTGGACTAGGGTCACAGGAATGTTGCTGTGCTAATGTACCGCCTTCGTGCGTGTTCCGCCACGCCTCACACACAGCAACATTCCTCTCCTTGTCAGATATACTATGTGCCACCAATGTTACAGCAAGTCCCCTGATTGGCAGACATACTATACGCCATTCATGCCCTCCACCGATGTTACAACAAGTCCTCTGATTGGCAGACATACTATGCGCCATTCATGCCCTCCACCGATGTTACAACAAGTCCTCTGATTGGCAGACATACCATACACCATTCATGCTCTCCACCGATGTTACAACAAGTTCTCTGATTGGTTGACATACTATGCGCCATTCATGCCCTCCACTGATGTTACAGCGATGTCCTATGATTAGCAGACATACATGCGCCATTCATGCTGTCCACTGATGTTACGGCAAACAGCGATACGTTATTCTGTGCACTAGTCTTTCTTCGGGCGGTTTACAATGGTTTGCTTTGCAGAAGCGATCCCAAACTTCCCTCGTATCATGTCAACACTAGCCTGTAACCTCTCAGCTTTAGTTGTCAGTCAACTGCTAAAATGCCTGTGCGGCACACGTGCGCTCTCTCCGTGACCGTTTCGCCTGACTGAGCTTCGCTCAATGAACGATCGAACTCCATGTCTGGTGTTCAGTGTAGCTCACTACATTAAGGTCGACGGCGGAAAGAATCGTCCACTCGGTCCCAGGTCAGAAATGACTATCAGTTCGTGAAAAGGTCAACACACCACTGCAGCTGAATGGCGGTTGGGTCACTTAAAACGCCTTCACACGAAGCAGCTTGCCAGGGCCGACACTACGTACTTGACTGTCAAGCCTTCAAATATACATATCTCATACCTGTCAGCAACACTGACAACAGAGTACTGAAATATCAGGATCGTGACCTGCTTGGGTTATTAATTGTGTGTTACTTTCTGTTCATTCATTGGCACATTAGCACCTGATTTTGCTGACGACAAACTTGACCAAGATGACTGTTTACGAATTGTGTCGCACTGTGATAAATAAAATGCAGCTCTATGAGCAAAGGTGAAAGGCATCCGACTGCACACCATAAAGCTAATGGATGAAGGGCATAGAGTGACTGTTGAGCGTGTGCGTGTGTGACGCTGACAGAGTAACCCCAGGCATGTGAACGGGTGGTAGCAGGACAAGTATCTTTGTCGAGTGGAGTGTCGGCATGGACAACACTGCTGATGCTGTCACACTGAAGCCCCGTCGGCTAACGTATGAGCACCGTCACTTCATGTATTCAGTCACCTCGCAATGACGACTGTTTCTTCGTCCAGTCGCTAGCCCCCAAGACCACACAGAATCTGTACGCATAGAGATGACAGGTCATGAGTATAAACGAAGAGTTCACGGAGTGCCTGTCGTGGTGACAGTCCACGTGTAAGGACTATGGTTTTCACCAAGTAGTACAACACTACTGATCGTTTTGGACGTCTCCCAGGTCATCTTAGGAACAGTCACCTTTGATGCTTGATGTTCCAAGTTGGTTGGAATCAGGGAGTTATCCTTCAGGCTGTAGGAGATGGATGGTTATCCTCAGGCTGTAGGAGAAGGATGGTTATCCCTCAGGCTGTAGGAGAAGGATGGTTATCCTTCAGGCTTTAGAAAAGGATAGTTATCCCTCAGGCTTTCGAAGAAGGATAGGTATCCCTCAGGCTGTAGGAGAAGGCTGGTTATTCCTCAGGCGTAGGACAAGGCTGGTTATCCCTCAGGCTTTACGAGGATAGTTATCCCTCAGGCGGTAGGAGAAGGATAGTTATCCCTCAGGCTGTAGGAGAAGGCTGGTTTTCCTCAGGCTGTAGGAGAAGGATGGTTATCCTTCAGGCTTTAGAAAAAGGATAGTTATCCCTCAGGCTTTAGAAGAAGAATAGGTATCCCCCAGGCTGTAGGAGTAGGCTGGTTATTCCTCAGGTTGTAGGAGAAGGCTGGTTATCTCTCAGGCTTTACGAGGACAGTTTATCCCACAGGATGTAGGGGAAGGACAGTTATCCCTCAGGCTGTAGGAGAAGGCTGGTTATTCCTCAAGCTGTAGAAGAACGCAGGTTATCCCTCAGGCTGTAGGAGAAGGCTGGTTATTCCTCAGGCTGTAGGAGGCTGGTTATCCCTCAGGCTTTAGGAGAAGGATAGTTATCCCTCAAGCTTTAGGAGGATAGTTATCCCTCAGGCTATAGGAGAAGGCTGGTTATTCCTCAGGCTGTAGGATGGTTATTCCCCAGGCTGTAGAAGAAGGATGGTTATCCCTCAGGCTTTAGAGAAAGATTGTTATCCCTCAGGCTTTAGGAGGATAGTTATACCTCAGGCTGTAGGAGAAGGCTGGTTATTCCTCAGGCTGTAGGAGAAGGCGGGTTATCCCTCAGGCTGTAGGAGAAGGATAGTTTATCCTCAGGCTGTAGGAGAAGGATGGTTATTCCTCACGCTGTAGGAGAAGGCTGCATAAACCTCAGGCTGTAGGAGAAGGCTGTATATTCCTCAGGCTGTAGGAGAAGGATGGTTATCCCTCAGGCTGTGGGAGAAGGATGGTTATTCTCAGGCTTTAGGAGAAAAATAGTTATCCCTCAGTCTTTAGGGGGATAGTTATCCCTCAGGCTGTAGGGGAAGGCTGGTTATTCCTCAGGCTGTAGGAGAAGGCGGGCTATCCGTCAGGCTGTAGGAGAAAGATAGTTATACCTCAGGCTGCAGGAGAAGGCTAGTTATTCCTCAGGCTGTAGGAGAAGGATGGTTATTCCTCAGGCTGTAGGAGAAGGCTGGTTATCCTCAGGCTGTAGGAGAAGGCTGGTTATTCCTCAGGCTGTAGGAGATGGATGGTTATTTCTCTGGCTGTAGGAGAATGATGGTTATTCCTCAGGCTGTAGGAGAAGGATGGTTATTCCTCAGGCTGTAGGAGAAGGATGGTTATTCCTCAGGCTGTAGGAGAAGGCTCGTTATTCCTCAGTCTTCAGGAGAAGGCTGGTTTATGTTTCGTGTCTGGGATGAAATCTAGTCGTCTGCTGGGTTCACACCAAAGTGACTGCAGGCGGGGGTGGAAGGAAACGAGCTGAAGGGGGGGTCACTAGAACGCCCAAAGGATGGAACCAGAGCACATTCACAATACAGAAGTAACGTGTTTGACCCCGGAGGTCTTCACCTGGCCCGACGCACCACTGGAATAACACAACTCGGGGAGGACAGCAGTGTTCCTGTTGTTTGAACAGCCTCCTTGTGCAGGGAGATCACGTGCCATGTCATATTCTGACTTGCAAGTCATCTGTCGTTTATGTCAGTAACTTGCTGGCAAGGTGCGTTGTGAGTGATGTATTAGTAATCTGCATTATGATGAATCGCATTCTCCATTCTAAGTAAGTGCCTTGCCAGTAGTCTGCGTTTAAGTGCAAGTAATCTGCTTTAAAGTGAGCGACTAACAATTTGTGTTCTAAGTATGTGACTTGGCAGTAATCTGCGTTGCTGGTGATGGCTTTCAATTAAGTTGAGTTGTTGTTGAGTGCCCCCCCCCCCCCCCCTTCCTCCAGGAAGTATCTCTCACCATCTCTTCTTCTGAGGCCTGTTGTGTCGCCGAGCACTGGATGGCGCCCATGGCTCAATGTTGACTGACGGGAAGTAGTGACAGAAAGTAAAGCCAACAGATGCTATCCTCAGACGACTGTATTCTTCAGCCAGAGATATCACACAACGGTCTTGTCAACACCTCAGACCAGCTGACAACATGCTATAAGTAAGACGCTGGTTAGTCTTTATTCAGGTTTACTAGCGAGACCTACTCACCTCAGGTGATATGACCAATACCTGGAACACCATCCCCATCCCAAGCGGTTGCAAGTGAGAACCAATCTCATAAAGCGCTGATACGACCAGAACGACTAAGCGGCCAGCGAGGAGCCCAGCTTTGGGGTGAGACTTGTGAAACATCCACATCTCCACCTTCTGACTGTCGGGTCAGTGCTCTCCTTCCCAATGAGCTGACCGGCCACTCGGGTACATGGAGGACCAGTTCCAGGACCGGTGTCCCCAAACAGCTCACATAGTACACACGACTGCTGGGGATGGGGAGGGGGGGGGGGGGGCATACATAACAATTCCTGTCTTCTTCTTGTTCTCCCTTTTAATCACAGAGTATAGCTGTGACTGACCCATACTTCTTATGTCCTCTTTCCTGTCCACAGACTGTAGCTGCTCCGAACTATACTCTGGTCTCTTTTTCACACTTTGTAACTATTCACAGTGCAACTGTTCCTAATCTAGACTGTTCCTCCTGTTCACAGTGTAACAGTTCCTAACTTATACTCTTTCTCCTGTTCACAGTGTAACAGTTTCTAACGTATACTCTTTATCCTGTTCACAGTGCAACTGTTCCTAATCTATACTTTTTCTCCTGTTCACAGTGTAACACTCCCTAACTATACCCTGTCTCCTGTTCACAGTGCAACTGTTCCTAACTTATACTCCTTTCTCCCGTCCATAATATAACTGTTCCTAACCTGCACTCCTTTCTCCTGTTCATAATGTAACTGTTCCTAACCTATACCCTGTCTCCTGTTCACAGTGCAACTGTTCCTAACTTATACTCCTTTCTCCCGTCCATAATGTAACTGTTCCTAACCTGCACTCCTTTCTCCTGTTCATAATGTAACTGTTCCTAACCTATACTCCTATCTCCTGTTCATAATGTAACTGTTCCTAACCTATACATCTTGCTCCTGTTCATAATGTAACTGTTCCTAACCTATACTCTTTTCTCATGTTCATAGTGTAACTGTTCTTAACCAATACTCCTTTCTCCTGTTCATAATGTAACTGCTCCTAGCCTATACTCCTTTCTCATGTTCATAGTGTAACTGTTCTTAAGCTGTACTCTTTTCTCCTGCTCATAATGTAACTGATCCTAACCTATATTCCTTTCTCCTGTTAATAACGTCACTGTACCTAACCTATACTCCTTTCTCCTGTTAATAACGTAACTGTTCTTAACCTATACTCCTTTCTCCTGTTAATAACGTAACTGTTCCTAGCCTATGCTCCTTTCCCCTGTCCATAGTGCAAAGCTTAATGGTCTCTTTCTATTCTCCTTTCTCCTGTTCACGGTGTAAGTGTTCCTGGCCTATCTTAACTTCTGTTCACACAGTGTAACTGTTCCTAACCAATACTCGATCTGCTGTAGTGTTTACCCTAACACTGCTATAGAGGTATAATTTTCAACAAAAAGAGCTTCTTTTCTACAAATAGGGGGAGGGGGGGGGGGGTCAATGTTTCTTCTGGTTTTTTTTTAATTGGTGAGCTGGGGGGGGGGGGGAAGGGAGGCATTCGTTTTTTTTCACCTGCTGCCATCAGACAGGCAGCAACCACCTGCTCATGAATCTGCTATGGTAAAAACAGCTTCATCTAACACAACTTACTTTTCAAACTTGACTCAAAGGCATTCTTTGGCACAAACTCGTGATATCTATCCTTTTCTCTTTTCTTTCTTTTTTCCCCTCATGGTGTCGAAGAAGCAGAAATAGCCTGACGCAGTTTCGCACGCGGAAATAAGCGACAGTTGTCGCTCGTTGGTCAAAGACCCTGCGAAAGGTTACACACTGCATCTACAATTAAATCGCTCAAGATCTTCGTCTCAGTATGTTTTGCCCCCGGTGTGTGTGTGTGTGTGTGCGTGTGTGTGTGTGTGTGTGTGTGTGTGTGGTGTGTGTGTGTGTGTGTGTGTGTGTGTGTGGTGTGTTTCGTTTGTATGTTTTTTATGTCTTTTTTTTTTTTTTAGCTCGTGGTATATTCGCCAAACATGTGTACAAAATACAGCGAAATCGTAAGGGTAAAAAGTCTGTGTACTCCTTTCTACTGTTTACACAGTATACATGCTTTTTATCTACGCCTTTTCTCTCCTGTGCACAGAATGCAGCTGTTCCATAACTATACGCCCCCACCCCTACTCCTTTCTCCGCCTGGCACGCCAAATCCTGTGTCCGCACCGTTTGGAGGGACCGCCAGACTGCATTCCTCACTCTCACTCACTGGATGGCCACCCACCCACCAGGAAAGGCACAGTCTGTCATTGATTCAGCTTTCAGCTTACTTACTACGCAACAAAGCTGTCACCGTTCGCTTCGCGCGCGCGCATTACGCCCGTGTGTGTGTGTGTGTGTGTGTGTGTGTGTGTGTGTGTGTGTGTGTGTGTGTGTGTGTGTGTGTGTGTGTGTGTGTGCGCGCGCGCGCGCGCGGTGCATGCGTGCCTGCATGCGTGCGCGCGTGCGTGTGCGTTTCTGCGTATATATATATATGCGTATATATATATATATATATATATATATATATATATATATATATATATATATATATATATATATATATATATGCGTATATTATATATCATCATTCTCTTGCCCATGATGGGCGTAGAGGAGAGATGAGAGACACTCTCGAAGCCAGACACCGCCACCCGGGCCTGTCCTCTGCCTGTCGCATCAGCGTGGGGCCTCCTTTGGGTCTTCTTTGATTTGTCCTCCAGTTTTTGGTTGTCGCCCCCTTCGTCTGCCCCCTTTCCACGTGCCCGGGTGATTTTTTGGGCATAAATTTGGGCGTAGGCATGCCAAACACGACCTTCCTCTTTTGATTTTCCCAAAGAGGGGTTTTGGGGGGCCTGCAAGTGATGTTTTTTGGGCCCCTCACAACGTCGTTTGTTTTCCCGGGTTTTGCCAAGAGACCCGAGCAACGCCTGAACATTTAGTTTCAAAGTCGGGGTTTTTTTGGTGGTTTTGCTGCATGGTCAGCTTTCGCACCCATACAGCAGGATGGACGCCGGGGATTTTTACAGTTCATCTTTGTGGGAAAGTATCCCTGCTCTTCCAGATCTTTTTTAGCTTTGATTGCTGCTGCTGCGAGCTAATTGGTTTGTTTTTTGTTGTAGAGCGACCGTCTTGGTGAATGGCCCCAAAGGGTTTTTTGAAAAGGCCATTTTCAAGTGTTGTCGTTCATGAAATTTTCAGCATGGGTGTTGGTTGTGTTGTTGACCAGGACTTTGCTTTTTTTGTGCTCACTTCCTTTTCCATAGCATGCCCTTTCTTCCAGTTCTTTGTCAGGTTTTGATTTTCGTTGTTGCCTCCCTCAGGTCGGTCATCTGCGAACCTCAGATTATTGATGATTTTCCCTCCGGGGGAGAAGGGAGGGGGAAGTCATGGGGGGTTTCACGCATGATTTTTCCCAGGAAGAGATTGAACAGTACGGGGGATAGCGGGGCACCCTTTGCGGACTCCAACTGTGGTTTGAAGTAGCCCCCTATCGGGTTTTGAGGGGATGCGCTGCTGGCGGTTTTTAACAGCGCCTGGAGGTAGGGACGAGACCCCCCTTGCCAAACTTTTGAGCACCTCCCAAGCCTTGTCCCACACCTTCAAAGTTTTTCCTAAAGTAAATAAAGTTGGGGAACGGGTCCTCTGAGTTGCAGATGTTTGTCAGTACCGGCAGGTGAAGACTGTTCTCTGTTTTTCTCCCTGCCTAAATCCACTTTTCTTCCCCAGGTTTTTTCCCCCGCCTTTCTTCGTCGATTCAAGTGACTCGAGCTGATTTTATGGGGTGGTAATGAGATTATTGTTCTGTAGTTCTGGCTTGGCGTAGATTTTCCCTTTTTTTGGCAGGGGGATGATGAGTGATTGATATCGTGGGCCATGTTTTGTTCCAGATCTTCTGACAAATCGATGTTACTGAGTGACAATTTCCCTTTCCCCCCATGTTTGAGCGCTCTGCTGGAATATTGTTGTCCAGGTGATTTCCTGCGGAAGGTGCCGATGGCTTCTTCTACTTTTTCTCTCATCATGGTAGTGGTAGGATTCCTTGAGGTGTTGAGTCCCTCAAACAGACTGTCTTTTGGGCGATAGGGAGTTAAAAATTTTGGCAGTACGGTCCATTGTTAAAAACGGGGCTTTCGTCGCACTCGCCTAGTATCCTCGATGATGACGATCTGTTTTGCTGCGTTTTGGGGAGGTTTTTCAGTGTGGTAAAGGCATTTTTTGTTTTTTTCCCCTTTTCCATCCCTTTTCATGTTCTCGCCGTTTTTGATCCTTGTTCTTTGGCTTCAATCATTTTTTTCTTTACAAGGTTGTTGGGTTTTTTGATACGTGGGCTTGTTTTAGGGGGGGAATTTTTCGTATTCTTCGTGATCTTCTTTTGTGCAGAGGTCAAGGGTGTCGTTTGAATCCCTGCTTGGTGTTTCTCCCCTGTCGCCCAATACCCCCCCGCGTTTCGCAGAGCCTCATTTAAGCTGTTTGGAGGTCGTTTTGTCATTGTCCAGGAGGTTGAGTGCCGGCCCCCCCCCCCTTTTCGGTGCCTCTTTATCTTGGGGCTTTTAACTTCTCCCGGCAAACTTGATGCGTGGGCGCGCTTGGTGCTTTTTTTTCAATTTGATTTCATTGTGACCACAAGACGTGGTCGCTGCATTCAGCTGGGGTAGTCTCGTCTTTTTTTATTTAGCTTATTTGAAGCGCCGCGGAGTGAGGACAAAGTCGATCTGGTTTTAGTCATTCCGTTTGGGCTGCCCGGGTTTTTTTCTTGACAGTTTTTGGGGTAAAGGGTGTTGGCAAGGGGAGCCCTTGGGGGCAGGGGAAACTCGAAGGGGAAAGTCCCCTGTGTTTGTTTCCCCTGTGCCGTCGACCCATGTTCCAGCCCCTCTTTGTATGCAATTGGGGCCCATTTTGGGGTTGAAGTCCCCCCGCTTTTTGATGTCTTTCTTGGGGGGTTTTTGATGGGTCTTCACTTTTCGTAGAATTCTTCCACCCCCTGATTTCGTGGCTGGGAGTTGGAGATACACTGTATGATGTATGTTCTTTGGTTTGTGACACCGAATGCTGATGATTCTGCTTTAAACAGGTGTGCGCCAAAATGTCCCGTGTTTCTTTGGCACGATGAAAGCTACGCCTTTTTTATGTAGTGCTTTCGCCACTGTACCACTCTTTTGTTTCCTCGTGATTTCTTCTCCAAAGCCTGTCCATTTCTTCCCACTACCACAATGTCCCAGGGAAGTCCACTCGGTCTAGTTCTTTTATTTTCCGCACTAGGAGTGTACGAACATTCCAGGGTTCAATGGAAAATTTTTTCAGTTGGCCCCGTTTTGATGTCTTTTCCCCCGTAGTGACTTTTCACTTCACCCGGTGTTGTCGTGGGAAGCGGGGCGTTGGTAACCCCGGGGCCCCCGGCCCCCGGTTGTTGTGGCTATGGGTTTTTTCTCAGACTTTTTTGTGGGTTGGTAATCCTTGGTGGGGCCAAACCCCCCCTCCAATTTCCACTTATATATATACATTATTTGTTTAAAAAAGGTTTTTTAAAAAAAGAATTCAAATTTGTTTCGAGCGCGTTTCGCCGTCCCTCGGATGGTTTTTTGGGTTTTCCCCCCCGCCGTGTTATATGCTGGGGCTCCCCCTTTTTCGGGGGGCACACCGATATAACATCGGCGGGGGCAAACCAAAAAACCCTCCTATGACAGCGCAACGCGCCGAAACAAATTTTTAATTCTGTTTTTAAAAACCCCCTTTTAACAAATGTTTCTCCCCAAGGGGTCGAGCACTATCAAACATTTTGGGTATTTTAACACATTAATTATATAATATTTATATATTTTATATAATTATATTATATATATAAAATTAATATAATAAATTTTTATATATATTTATATATATAATATATTTATAATAATATATATTATATATTATATTATTTAATAATGCGGGCAAAATAGTGGGAGAAAAAAAGTGGGTTAACAATTTTTCGTCGTTTTTTAATGACTTGGCAAAGATTTTACTTTTAAAAAAAAAAAAAATAAAAATTGGGGAAAAAAAAAAAAATTTTTTTTTTTTTTTTTTGGGGGGGGGAAATGCGAAGAAAATTTTAAATTAAAGTTTGGGGGGGGCCTTTTTTGGGGGTTAAAATTTGGGAAAAGGGAAATGGCCACCGGCAGGGGTAAAAAGGGGGGGCCAAATTTCCAACCCCATGGGGGCCGTTTTTGGTTTAGGGGTTTAAACCGGTTTTAAAATCCACCATCCCAAATACAAAATTTAATAAAAAGAAAAAAAAGAAAAAGGTTGAAGAGAGGAGAGGGAGGAGATTTTGGACTTTCTTGCCCATTACCTTCACCCGACCTTGATTTAAGGCGGGGACTGTCAGTGTCCCCCCCCCCCCCCCCCCCCCCCCCCCCCCCCCCCCCCATCTCCACCCCAGCCCCCCCCCCCCCCCCCCAAAAAAAAAAAAATCCCCCCCAACCCCTCTCTCAACACACACCCACACACACCACACACACAAAACACACACACACACACACACACACCACCACACACAGGGGAAAATTGAGTCGACCTAACTGACAGCAGCGTACAGCTTGGGGGAGTGGTCCCCAAGGGAAGGGAGGGAAAATAAACGATGGTGCCCCCTGTCCCCCACCTCCCCATTAAGGACTGTGGACGAGGGGGGGGGCCAGCGGCGGCCGGGCAAAAAAGCACACGGGGCAGCCCCCATTTGCCCCTGACCTCTGACCTCCCCGCCCTTTCCCTTTTTCACCCCCCAGTAAAACATGGGGCTGGTCCCCGCCCCCCTACATCACTCTGGTAGGTATTGAAATAACATACCCAGCAGAGGGGAGAGAGAGAGAGAAAAGGAGAAGAAGGGGGGGGGGGAGAGGTGAGAGAGAGAGGACAGAGAGAGACAGACAGACTACACACAGAACAGATAGATAGACAAACAGAACACACCACCGGACGAAAGATAAAAAAGGCAGACAGAAAGACAGATAGACCACTTACAAGTAATTTTTATGTTCGAAAAAAGGTTTAATTTTTTTCCCCTTCTTTCTGAGCCTTTTATCGTTCCGTTTTTCCCTGTTTCCTCCCCAGCCACACCAGCACGGGCTGTGCCCCCTCCCGGCATCCACGGAAAAGCAGCGACTTAAAGTGGTCGTGAACCCATCCCATCCCCTCTGGGGCTGTTTTGATCCAACACACGCAGGCCCTTTTCTTTTAACCCGTTTTGGCGACAGTATCTTGGGCTTCCCACTAAAGGGTTTTTTTCCCAGGAGAATCACCTCGTCCACCCCAGGTGCTCTTTGAACTTGCCAACAGCGACCACTTGCACACAAACCCTCTTCGCGGCATGGACGTGGGGGGGGGAAAACAGGGGCGGGGCCCTTTTCCCCACGACAGCGGGAAACATAACGGTCCACACGCTTTAGCCTTTCTTTCTTGTTTTCTTTTTTCTCCCCTCAAATTAACGAATGATAAAAAAGGGGGGGGGGGAAAGAAAACCCAAAGATGGTTTATTGATTTCCCATTCTGGTCTAAAACTGCATACTACGCTTCATTTAAACGCTACCCCAATTTCCCTTTTATATCATGGCTTTCTAGCGGCCAGAGAGATACAGCCACGTGAAAGTTTTGTTTTTCAGCATCTACGTCTACAATCCACTTCCCCTTCGAGGGCAAAAAAGATCACCTTTTTTTTTTTTTTTCCTGTGTGGACTTGGGTCACGGAATGTTGCTGTGCAAATGTCCCCCCTTCGTGGTTTTTCCGCCCGCCTCACACCAGAAACCCCTTTCCTCTCCTTTTTCAGATATTTTAATGTGCCCCCCAATGTTACGAAAAGTCCCCTGATTGGCAGACAAATTTAACGCCTTTTTCGGGCCCCCCACCGATTTTAAAAAAAGTCCTTGATTGGCAGACATACTTTTCGCCTTTCACCCCTCCCCCGGGATGTTACAACAAGCCCTCTGTTTGGGCGGGACATACCATACCCATTCTTCTCCCCACCGATTTTACAACAATTTTCTTGATTGGTTAAACATACTATGCGCCATTCATCCCCTCCATGATGTTACGCGTGTCCTATGATTAAAAGACATACTAGGGCGCCATTATGCGTCCCTGAGGTTACGGCAAACACGTTTCTTTAAATTCGTGCCCCAAACTTTCCCCGGGCGGTTTAAAAATGGTTTGCTTTGCAGAAAAGGGGGATCCCCAAACTTCCCTGTTTCATGTAAACACTACCCGGAAACCTCCTTCAGTTTTTGTTGTCTTAAATTGCTAAAATTTGCCGTGGGGCACCGTGCCTCTCCCCGTGACTTTTTCGCCTGACTGAGCTTCGTAAATTTGAACGATCGAACCCCCAGGGTCGGGTTTGTTCATTTTCTCACTACATTAAGGTCGCGGCGGAAAAAAATTCGCCCCCTCGGCCCAGGTCAAAATGACTATCAGTTCGTGAAAAGGTCAAACACCCCCGGGCGTGAATGGGGGTTTTGGGTCATTTAAAAAACGCCTTTCCACGAAGCAGTTTGAAAGGGCCGACACTACGTACTTGACTGTAAAGGGCCTTTTCAAATATACTACCCTCCCTTTGCCCAGAAAACACTGAAAAAACAGAGAAACTGAAAAAATCAGGATCGTGCCCTGCTTGGGTTTTTAAAATTGTGGGGTTTAAACTTTCTGTTCATTCATTGGCACATTAGCACGGGTTTTTGCTGACGAAAAAACTTGCCCAAGTGACTGTTTACAAATTGTGTCCCCACAGGGGATAAATAAAATGCAGCTATATGGGGCAAAGGTAAAAGGGCACCCAAACTGCACCCCTTAAAAAAAAATGGATAAAGGGGGCATAGGGTGACTGTAAAAGGTGTGCTTGGTGACGCTGACAGAGAAACCCCCCAGGCATGTAAAAGGGGTGGTAGCGGGGACAAGTATCTTTGTGAGTGGAGGGGTGGGCAATGGACAACACTGCTGATCCCGTCACCCCTGAAGCCCCGGTCGGTAACGTTGAGCCCCGTCCTTCATGATATTCAGTCACCTCGAAATGACGATGTTTCTTCGCCAATGCGCTACCCCCCCAAGACCACACAAATCTGTAGCATAGAGAGGACGGGTCATGGTAAAAACAAAGATTTACGGGTGCCTGTCGTGGTGCGTCCACGTGTAAGGCCCTATTTTTTTCCCACCCATAGAAAGAAATAAAAATCCCCGGGGACGTTGGACGTCCCCGGTCATTTGGGAAAACGTCACCTTTTGATGCTTAAATTTTCCCAAAGGGTTGGTTGGAATCAGGGGTTATCCTTCGGGTTTGTAGGAGAGGGATGGTTAACCCCGGGCGGGTGGGAGAAGGAGGGTTTACCCCCCTCAGGCTGAAAGGAAAGGAAGGGTTTTCCCTTTTCACTTTAAAAAAAGGATAGTTACCCCTGGGGGTTTTTCAAAGAAGGTGGGTTTTATCCCCCCAGGCTTTTGGAGAAGGCGGTTTATTCCTAGGCTGAAAGGAAAAGGCTGGTTACCCCTCGGGCTTTACGAGGATAGTTATCCCTAGGCTTTTGGGAGAAGGAAATTTTATCCCTAAGGCTGTAGGAAAGAAGGGGGTTTTTTCCTTCAGGCGTAGGAGAAGGAGGGGTTTATTTCCTTCAGGCTTTAGAAAAAGGATAGTTATCCCTCAGGTTTTAAGAAGAAAAATTAGGTACCCCCCAAGGTTTGTGGGAAAGTGGGGTTATTCCTCAGGTTGTAGGAGAAGGCTGGTTCCCCACGGGCCCTTTACGGGGACATTTTTATCCCCCCAAGGATGTGGGGGAAAGGGGACAGTTACCCCTCGGGCCCGGTGGGAAAAAGGGCGGTTTTATTCCTCAAGTGTAGAAAAACGAGGTTTTTCCCCAGGTGTAGGAAAAGGGCCCTGGTTATTCCTCGGGGCTGTAGGAGGGGGTTTATCCCCCCGGGGCTTTAGGAAAAGGGGAATATTTATCCCTAAAACCTTTAGGGGATAGTTATCCCTCGGGGCTATAGGAGAAGGGGGGTTATTCCCAGGCTGTAGGATGGTTTTTTCCCCCGGGCGTAGAAGAAGGATGGTTACCCCTTGGCTTTAGGAGAAAAATTGTTATCCCTCAGGTTTTTAGGAGGATATTTAAAACCCTCGGGGCTGTGGAAAAGGGGTTTTTCCTCGGGCTTGTAGGAAAAAGGCGGGTTATCCCTCAGGCTGTAGGAGAAGGTATTTAACCCCCTAAAGGCTGTGGAGAATGATGGTTTTTCCCTTTCACGCTGTAGGAGAAGGCTGCATAAAACCTCAGGCTGTAGGAGAAGGTTTTATATTCCTCAGGCTGAAAGGGAAGGAGGGTTATCCCTCAGGCTGTGGGGAAAGGATGGTTTTTCCCCAAGGCTTTGGGAAAAAGGATATTTATCCCTCAGCCCTTTGGGGGGATATTTAAATCCCCCCGGCTGTGGGGGAAAGGTGGTTATTCCTCGGCGTAGGAGAAGGGGTCTATCCTTTCGGGTGTAGGAGAAAGATAGTTAAACCCAGGCTGCAGGGGGAAGGTTGGGTTTTTTCCTAGGTGTAGGAAAAGGGAAAGGGGTTTTTTCCTCGGGCTGGGGGAAAAGGGCCCTGGTTATTCCTCGGGCCGTGGGAAAAGGGCTGGTTATTCCTCGGGGCTGTAGGAGATGGAGGGTTTAAATTTCCTGGCTGAAAGGAGAATGGGGTTTTCCCAGGCGGTGGGAGAAGGAGGGTTTAAACCCCTAAGTGTGGAGAAGGATGGTTTTTTTCCTCAGGCTGAGGGGGAAGGCCTCGTTTTTCCCTCAGTCTTCAGGAAAAAGGTTTGGTTTATTTTTCTTTTTTGGGGAAATGAAAAAAAAGTCGCGGGGGTTTCCACACCAAAGTAAACTGAAGGGGGGGGGGAAGGGAAACAAAGTAAAGGGGGGGTCACTAAAAACCCCCAAAAAAGGATGGAACAGAGAAACATTCAAAATTTCAGAAGAAAACGTTTTGCCCCCGGGGTTTCTTTCACCTGGCCCAAAACGCCCCAAATGGAAAAACCCCACAACTGGGAGGACAGCAGTTTTTCCCTGTTGTTTGAAACCTCCTTGTGCGGGGGAGATCACGTGCCTTTGTCTATTCTGACTTGAAAGTCATCTGTGGGGGGGGGGGGGGGGGTTTATTCAGTAACTTCCCTGGCAAGGTGCGTTGTGATTTGATGTATTAGAAAATTGCTTATGGTGAATCCCCTTCCCCATTCAAAGTAAGTGCCTTGCAGTAGTCTCCCTTTTAAAGTGAAAGTAATCTGTTTAAAAAAGGGGCCCGGACAAACCCAATTTGGGTGTTCTAAGTATTGACTTGGCAGTAATCTGCGTTGCTGGTGATGGTTTTCAATTAAGTTGGGGTTTGTTGTTGAGTGCCCCCCCCCCCCCCCCTTCCCCGGGAAGTATCTTCACCATTTTTCTTCTGGGGCCCTGTTGTGTGGACCCACTGGTTTGGCGCCCATGGCTAAATGTTGACTGACGGGAATTTAGTGACGAAAGTAAAGCCAACGATTTTTATCCTCAGACGACTGTATTTTTTCAGCCAGAGAATCACACAACGGCCTTGTCACACCTCAGAAGCTGAAAACCATCCTATAAAAAGGGACGTGGTTAGTCTTTATTCGGTTTACTAGGACCCCCTAACACCTCGGGTGAAATAAACCAAATACCGGGAAAACCCACCCCCATCCCAAGGGGGTTTGGGCAAGTGAAAAACCAATTATAAAGCGTAAAAAAACGACCAGAACGACTAAGGGGCCCACGGGGAAAGCCCAGCTTTTTTGGGGGGGGGGGTTTGGGGAAAAACACCCAAATCCCCAAACCTTTTTCTGTGGGGGCCCCAGTGTTCTCTTCCCAATGGCTGCCCGGCCCACTGGGGGTACTTGGGGGAAACCATTTCCCCGGCCGGTGCCCCAAACAGCTAAACAAAGTACACACGACTGCGGGGGATGGGGGGGGGGGGGGGGGAAAAAATTTAAAAATTTCCCTGCCCTTCTTCTTTTTTCCCCCTTTTTAAATCACGGGTTTATGGGCTGGGGGACTCCCCAAAAATTTTATGCCCTTTTTCCCTGCCCACAGACTGAGTGCTCCGAATTTTATTTCTGGTTTTTTTTTTTCCCACCTTTTTTCCTATTCACTTTGGCAACTTTTTCCTAATTTGACTTTTTCCTCCGGTTCACAGTGTAACATTTCCCTAACTTTTTACCTTTTCCTTTTAAAAGTTTCCCGGTTTCTAACGTATACTCTTTATCCTGTTCCAGGGGGAAAACTGTTCCAAAACTATACTTTTTCTCCTTTTCACAGTTTTAACCCCCCCAAAATAAAACCCTGTCTCCTGTTCACAGGGGGCAACTGTTTAATTTAAAATACTCCCTTTCCCCCCGCCCTAATATAACTGTTCCAACCCTGCATCCTTTCCCCTTTTTCAAAAAGGGTAACGGGTTCCAAACCTATCCCCCTTTCCCTCCTGTTCCAGTGCAACTTTTTTCCTAATTAACTCCTTTCCCCGCCCAAATAATGAAAACTTTTCCCAAAACCTGCATCCTTTCCCTGTTCATCGGGGGTTAACTGTTCCCTTTAACCTATACTCCTATCTCCTTTTATAATTAACTGTTCCAAACCCTTATAAAACTTGCCCCTTTTCAAAATTTGTAACGGGTTCAAACCCTATACTTTTTTCTCATGTTCTTAGTGTAATGTTTTAAAACCAATACTCCTTTCTCCTGTTCATAATGAAACCGGGTCCTGGGGTATACTCCTTTCCATGTTCATGTGTAATGTTTTTAAGCTGTTTCTTTTTCCCCTTCCCCATAATGTAACTGTTTCCCAAACCCAAAAATTCCTTTCCCCTGTTAATAACGTCATGTACCTAACCTATACTCCTTTCTCTTTAAAATAACGAAACCCTGTTTTTTTTCATATACTCCTTTCCCCCTGTTAATAACGAAAACGTTCCAACCCTTTATGCCCCTTTTCCCCTTCCAAAATTGCAAAGCTTAATGGTCCCCTTTTTTTTCCCTTTCCCTGTTAAACGGGGGTAAGTTTTTTCCTGGCCTATCTTAACTTCTTTCAACATTTGAACTTTTCCAAACCCAAATTTACCCATCTGCTGTATTGTTTCCCTTTAAAAACGGGTATAGGGGTATAATTTTTTCAACAAAAAAAAGCTTCTTTTCTAAAAAAAGGGGGGAGGGGGGGGGGGGTCAATGTTTCTTCGGGTTTTTTTTTTTTAAATTTGGTGGGGGGGGGGGGGGGGGAGAGGGAGGCATTCTTTTGTTTTCACCTGCTGCCATAACGGGCACAACCACCTCCCTCAAAAATTTTCTGAAAGGGTAAAAAAAGCTTATTAAAAAACTTATTTTTCCCAAATTTTAAACCCCAAAGGCTTTCTTTGGCACAAACTCGTGATACCCTTCCTTTTCTTTTTTTTTTTTTTTCCCCCTCAGGGGTTTTCGAAGAAGCAGAAAAAAGCCTGAGCGTTTCGCACGCGGAAAAAAGGGCCGACATTGCCCCGTCGTTGGTCAAAGACCCCCCAAAAGGGTTTACACACGAAACTAAAATTTAATCGCTAAAAGATCTTGTTCGTATTTTTTTGGCCCCCGGTGTGTGGGGGGTGGGGGGGGGTTTTTGGGTTGGTTTGTGTGTGTGTGTGGTGTGTGTGTGGTGTGTGTGGGTGTGTGGTGTGTGTGTGTTTTTGTTTGTATTTTTTTTATGTTTTTTTTTTTTTTTTTTTGGGCCTCGTGGTATATTCCCCAAAAAAAGTGAAAAAAATTTACAGCAAAAATCGTAAGGGTAAAAATTCTGTTTTTAATTTCTAGTTTCCAGTTTAAATGCTTTTTATCTACGCCTTTTTTTCCCCCGTGCAAAAATTTGAAGGCTTTTCCAAAACCCTTAGGGCCCCCCCCCCCCTACTCCTTTCCCCGCCGGGCCCACGCCAAAGGGGTGTACCGAAACCCGTTTGGAGGGACCCCCCAGACTGCATTCCTCACTCTCACCCACTGGAGGGCCCAACCCACCCCCCGGGAAAAAAGGCACAGTTGTCATTGATTCGCTTTCGGGTTTACTTACTACCAAAAAAGCTTTTCCCCGTTCGCTTCGCGCGCCCCTTTTTACCCCCGTGTGTGTGTGTTTGGGTGTGTGGAGTGTGTGTGTGTGTTTTGGGGTGTTTGTGTTGGGGGTGTTGGGGGGGGTGCGCGCGCGCGCGCGCGTCATGCGTGCCTGCAGGCTTTCGGGGCGTGCGTGTGGTTTTGGTAAAATTTTTTAAAATGCTAATATATATATATAAATATTTATAAAAATATAAAATATATTTTTAATATATATATTATAAAAAATAATATATGCGTATATTAAAAACATCTTTCCTCTTGCCCTTTGATGGGGTAGGGGGGGGGAAGATGAGGACACTCTCAACCCCAGCCCCCCGCCATGGCCCTGCCCTTTTGGGCCTTGTCGCATCAGGTGGGGCCCATCCATCCGGGTCCATTCTTTGATGTTGCCCAAAATCCAGCTTTTTGCTTTTTCGCCCCTTCGTCTGCGGCCCCTTCCAGCGTCCCCGGGATGACTTTTTTTGGGCAGGGGAATTTTGGGCTTTGGGACTTGCCCGAACCACGACAGCTTTCTCTTTTTGACTGTTCCAAGAGGGGTTCGGGGGGGCCTGCAATTGATTTTTTTTGGGTCCTCCCCAAGGGCGTTTGTTTTCCCGGTCTTCCCAAGAAAACCCGAGCAAGGCCCCTTTAAGTTTTGTTTAAAAACGTCTGGATTCTTTTGGTGGTCTCTGTGCCCTTGGCCCGCTTTCGCAGCCAAAACGAGGATGGAAAACCCCCAGGGACTTGTACAGTTTCATCTTTGTAGAAAGCTGACCCCCCCTGCCTTCCAGATTTTTTTAGTTTCCCAAATTGCTGCTGCTCCCGATCGTATCTGGTTTTGGATTTCTTTTGTAGAGCAAACCGTTTTTTGGGTTGGGTGGCGCCAAGGTTTTTTGAAAGCGCCCCCCTTCTTAAAGCTGTTGCCCGTTCATGTAGTTTTTCAGCAGGGTTTTTTGGTTGTCCCTTTTTGACCAGGACTTGCTTTTTTCGTGCTCACTTCCCAAATTCCATATGCACCTGCCCTTTTTTTCCAGCCCTCTTTGTAGGTCTTGTGTTCTTCGTTGCTGCCTCCATCGGGTTTCGATGTCATCTGCGAACCTAAATTTATTGATATTCTTCCTCCGAGGGAAAGACAGTGAGGGGAAAGTCATGGAGGGTTTCCCCGATGATGTTTTCCAGGAAAAAGATTTTACAGTACGGGAGATAGCAAACAGCCTTGACGGACCCAACTTTGGTCCTTTTAAATTTTCCCCAAACTGGGTTTTTGGGGGGGCTGCGTGCTGGCGGTGTTTACAGCCCCCCTGGTTTGGGATGGAAAGAGACCCCCCCTATGCCAAACTTTTTTTGAGCACCCGCCCCAGACCCTTTGCCACCCCTGTCCAAAAAAAGCTTTCCTAAAGTCAATGAAGTTTTGGTGGAACAGGTCTCCCCTGATTTTTGCGAGGGTTTTTCCATCAGTATCCGGCAGGGTTTAAGATCTGTTTTTAAAAGTGCTTTTTGCCTGCCCCGAAAACCAGTTTTTCTTTCCCCCAGGTGTTTTCCCCCTCTTTCCCTTTAGTTTGATTTCCAAAAATGACTTGAGCTTTAAATTTTTTGGTGTGGCTAATTTTGGGCTTATTGTTCTTTAGTTCTGGCATTGGGTAGATTTCCCTTTTTTGGGAGGGGGGTGATGAGTTTATTGAGTCCATTCCCGTGGGCCCCTGTTTTTTCTCCCAGATCTTCCGGGCAAATCGAAGTTACTAGAGGGGACCAATTCCTTCCCCCCATGTTTGAGCAGCTCTGTGGGAAAAATTTTCTGCTCCAGGGAAATTTCCCCCGGGGAAGGCCCCAAGGCTTCTTCTACTTCTTCTCTCATCATGGTTTTTGGTGAGGGTTCCCCTTTATGGTGTTGAGTCCCCCTCAAAAGACTGTTTTGTTTTGGGTGTTTGGGTATTTTTTAAAGTTCTTGGGAGTACTTTGTCCATCTGTTCAAAACAGCGGAGCTTTCTGTCAAACAGTCGCCGGGGGGTATCCCCGATGACCCGACGATTTTTTTGCTGCTCTTTGGGGAGGTTTTTCCCGTGTGGTGAAGGCATGTTTGCTGTTTCCCTTTTCATTTCCCTTTTTCTATGTCTCGCACTGATTATTGATCCATTGTTCTTTTGGGTTCAATCATTTCCTTCTTTCCCAAGGTTTTTTGGGGTTTTTGATACTGTCGGTTGTTCAGGGCGGGGAATTTTTTTGTATTCTTCAGTGATTCTTTTGTCGCAGAGGGAAGGAAAGTGTTTTAGAACCTGCTTGGTTTTTTCCCTTTCCCCTGTCGCCCCAAATACCTCCGGGTGTTTCCCCAGACGCTCATTGAAGCTGTTTTTTGAGGTCGTTGATGTCATTGTCCCGGGGTTGAGTGCCGCGAACCGCCCCCCGAGCTTTTCCTGGAATGCCTCTTTTTACCTTTGGGTCTTTTTAATTCTCCCGGTCAAACTTGATTTCGTGGGTGCGCAGCTTGGTGCTTTTTCTTCAATTTATCTTCATTGTGAGCAGCACAAAATCGGGTCGTGCCCATTTAAACTCCGGGGGGATTTCCCCGTCTTTTTCTTTTTGATGCTTATTTTAAGCGCCGGGGTTTTTAGGGCAAAGTCATTAGGTTGTGAGGGCATTCCCCTTTGGGGGGCATGAGGTTTTTCTTCTTGACAGTTTGTGGGGGTAAAAAGGGATTTGGGAAAGGTGAGCCGTTGGGGGCAGGGGGAAACTCCAGAAGGCGAAAGCCCCCCTCCCTTTGTTTCCCCCGGCCGTTCGGGCCCCTGTTCCAGCCCAGTCTTTGTTTGCCTTTTGGGGCCGACTTTGGGGGGGTTTTAAGTCCCCCCGAACTATGATGATGTCTTTCTTGGGGGGTTTTCTGATGGTGTCTTCAAATTTCTCGAAAAATTCTTTTCCCCCGCCCGATCTTTGTGGCTGGTTGTTTGGGGGCATACACCCGTATGATGTTTTTATGTTCTTTGGTTTGGCGACACCGAATGTGATGTTTTTCCGTTTAACAGGTGGGCAAGGGTCAAATTTCTCCCGTAATTTTTTTTGCGCAAATGAAAGCACGGGCCTTTTTTTTTTGTAGTGACTTTCCCCCACTGTAAACCCCATCTGTGTCCTTCCTCTGTGATTTCTTCTCCCAAAACCTGTCCATCTTTCTTCCGACCTACCCACAATTTTCCCCTTGGGAACGTCCAGCTCGGGCTCTAGTTCTTTTAAAATTTGCCGCATGAAGGGTGTTTTGAACATTCCAGGTTCCCAAAGGTAAAAATTTTCTCAGTTGGCAGCTTTTTATATGTCTTTGCCCCCGTAGCTGACTTTTTCCTTCCACCCTGGTTTCCCTTTTCAGGGGAAAACGCGGTCGTTGGGAAAAACCCCCGGGCCCCGGCCCATCCGGTTTTGTTTCTGGCTATGGTTGTATTTCATGAAATTTTCCCGTGGGCTTTTTGGGTTAAACCCTGGTGGCGCCCAAACCCCTCTCCTTTTTCCTCTTTTTCCCTTTTTTTTTTTTCTCTTTTTTTCCCTTCCCTCTTTTTTTTTCCCCCCCTTTTTCTTCTCCTTTTCCACCCCCCTTATCTTTTCCCTCCCCCCCCTCTCCAAAGGGCTCAAAAAAAATTTAAGATTCAGTTTTTAAAAAATTTTTTAAAAAGAACTCCCCAAAGGGGGCGAGCCTTTCATAATTTTTGGTTTTTAAAACCCCTTTTATATAGGTAAAAATTTTTAAAATATATAAATTTTAAAAAAAAAAAAATTTTATAAAGGAAAAATTTAAAAAAATTTGTTTAAAAATTTGTTTTTAAAAAATATTTTAAAAATTTTGCCCCAAAAGGGGGAGAAAACAAATTCAGGGTTTTTAAAAATACTTTATCTTTTAATTTAAAAATAAAATTAAATTTAAAAAAAAATAAAAAAAATTAAAATTAAAAATATATTAAAAATATTTTAAATTTATATATATATTTTTTTTTTTTATTTTTGGGTTTTTGGGGTGGGGGGAAAAAAAGCCCGGTTAAAAATTTTTTTGGGTTTGTTTTTTAAACGGGAAAAATTTGAAAATAAAAAAAAAAAAAATAAGAGAAGGAAAATTTGGGAAAAAATTTTTTTAAAAATAAATTAAGGGGGGGGGGGGTTGGGTGGCTGTGGGGTGGTTGTTTTGTAAAAGTTTTTCGGGGGCGAAACCCAAAAATGGATTACGAAACTTCCCGGTCTCCCACCCCAGTTTCCCCGGGCCCCTTAAACCCCGGGGGGTTGAAAAATGGAAATCGGGGCCCTTTCTTTTTCCCCCCAGGGTTAGGGGTTTGGGGGAAGGGGGGTTGGAAGGGCGTTCACCCCCCTCCAATTTTTGGGGCCAAGAACCCCAAATTTCAAAGCAGGGGAAGAAACCAAAAGGGGGGAAATTCAACCCCAAACCAAATTTTAAAAAAAGCTACCCCCAAACCCCCCCCCCCCACGTGCTCCTTCCAACCCCTTTTGATAAAAAAGCAAGCCCCCCTCCCCTTTTGGGGGCCCCCCCCCGGGGCAGGCGGGCGGTGGTTTTGGAAAAGGGGGAGAGGGGGGAAGAGAAAAGGAAAAAAGGGAGAGGAAAAGGGGGGACAAAAAAACCCTTTTCCCAACTGAAAGGGGGACAACCCCCACCACCGCTCTTCCTCCCCCTTTTTCCCCCACACGGGCCCGGCCCCCGGGAGACCCCGAAAGGGGGGGGTTGGTTGCTGGCCAGGGCCAAAGAAAAAAGAGAAGAAGAAAAAGGAGAAGAAAAGAGGGAGAATTTAAAAAGAAGGGGGAAGAAAGAAGGGGGTATGAAAAAAGGCCCCCTTTTTTCCGGGTGCAAAATTTGGCAACTGGAAAAGGCCCAAAGCCAGGGTCCCGGGCCCCAAACGGGCCGGGGTTTAATTTTTTGGCCCCGGACTTCTTTGTCGGAATTGTCAGTTTTGGTTGGGGAAAAACAACCTTTAAACGGCTTCACATTGAAATTGAATCCCAATTTAAAAAGGGATTAAGAACCCCTCAAAGAAGAAAAAAAAAGAACCCCAAAAGTGGTACTGAAGAAAAAACCCCCCCCAAAAAGGTTTTTCCCAAAATTCCAAACTTTTGGGGGAAAAGGGTCAAAAGGGAAAAATGTCGAACCCAAAAAAAATTATGGGAAAATTTTTGGAACAACAAATCCTTTTTTTCAATTTTATTGGTTTGGGTTTTTTTGGTTTTTTTCTTTTTCTAACCAATATTGAAATCAAAAGATTGGTTCAAACAAAAAATAACAAACCCCTTCTTTTCCAAAGGGAGAATAGAAAAAATCCCTTCCCCCCTTAAATTCCCAAAGGGTTTATAAATTAAAAATAGCCCCTTTAAAGGTTGTGGATGAAATTGTAAAAACCCCCTTTGGATGGCCCAAACCAACGTGTTGGTTTTTAACTTTTCAAAATTTCAAAACCCGGGGGTTGAACCCCAAAACCAAAATGAAACAATTAAAAAAATTCAGATTTTTTGGGATTTTTGTGAAAAAAACCCCGAAAAGGGAAAGGGGAAGAAAAAGTTGACTGTGGGAAAAACCCAAAGGGATGGGGAATTTGGAGATGAAAAAACTTTGAAAACCCTTTTTTGTAAAAAAGGTAATAACAAACAAAGGATGGGAAAACCCTTACCGTCCCAAAGGGGAAACCCCCTTTTAAAACTTTTTTAAAGAAAAACCCCCCTTAAAAATGGATTTCCCGGGTGAAAACCAAAAAAGGGCCTTGAAAACCAATTGAAGGACCCCCTAGTAAAAGCCCCCCTTTTGAGAACCCCAACAAAGGAAGAATCCCCGTGAAACCCCAGGGAAGCCTTTGCAAGTGAACCTAATCGTGAAAACCCTATTTGGACCCTAGGTTTGTTGAAAACAGGTGATTTAAAACCCAATGTTATGGACCCTTTTTTCCAGAGAAAAAAGGGCTTTGACGTGAAAAAAATGTAATTTTAAGGTAGGTTTGGCCCCGGACAACTGTTTTAAAACTATGTAGGAACAAAGGGGAAAACCCCAATGTAAAACATTTTGGGGTTTTTAAATGAATGGTAGGCCTGAAAAAACCTAATTTAAGGGACCCTGGGGAGTTTAAAAAAACAATGTAAACCCTATTATGGAATCCCAAAAAGGTAAAATTTCCCCCCGTGAACCCCCCAGGGCCAAAACAAAAGGGGAAATTTCCCCCCCGTGACTCTCAGTGGTAGTCCTGAGACAACAGGTAATTTCACCACGTGACCCTCAGTGGTAGTCATGAGACAACAAGTAATTTCCACCACGTGACTCTCAGTGGTAGTCCTGAGACAACAGGTAATTTCCACCACGTGACCCTCAGTGGCAGTCCTGAGACAACAGGTAAATGTCTACCACATGACCCTCAGTGGTAGTCCTGAGACAACAGGTGTTTTCCCCACCACGTGACCAACAGGTGATTTCCACCGCCTGAACTTCAGTGGTGGTCCCGATATAACAGGTGATTTCCACCACGTGACCCACAGTGGTAGCCTAGAGACAACAGGTGATTTCCACCACGTGACCCTCAGTGACAGTCCAGGGACAGCAGGTGAATTCCATTACGAGATAAACAGGTGATTTCCACCACGTGAACTTCAGTGGTAGTCTAGAGTCAACAGGTGATTTCCACCACGTGAACCACAGTGGTAGTCTAGAGTCAACAGGTGATTTCCACCACGTGAACCACAGTGGTAGTCTAGAGACAACAGGTGATTTCCACCACGTGAACTTCAGTGGTAAGTCTAGAGACAACAGGTGATTTCCACCACGTGACCCATAGTGGTAGTCTAGAGACAACAGGTGATTTCAACCACGTGACCCACAGTGGTAAGTCTAGAGACAACAGGTGATTTCAACCACGTGACCCTCAGTGACAGTCCAGAGACAACAGGTGATTTCAACCACGTGACCCTCAGTGACAGTCCAGAGACAACAGGTGATTTCTACCACGTGACCCTCAGTGACAGTCCAGAGACAACAGGTGATTTCTACCACGTGACCCTCAGTGACAGTCCGGGGACAACAGGTGTTTTCCCACCATGTGACCCTCAGTGACAGTCCAGGGACAACAGGTGATTTCCACCACGTGACCCTCAGTGACAGTCCAGGGACAACAGGTGATTTCCACCCACGTGACCGTCTGCTGTGGTCAGCTGCAACAGATGAGTATGGATGTCTCTTCCCATCAATCACAGGGACGTGTACAGAAATGGGAGAACTACGGGGTCCGAGATGTATGTTCTGCGCATCTTCTTCCTTAACTCACGGGACAAATCACGGGGGCGCCGAAATGAAGAACTGTTTCCATCATTCAACACTTCACACGTGTAGTCAGGTTCACGGATAAAACAGACATATGGGAGCAAAAAAAAAAAAAAAACAAAAAAAAAATCGATGTTTAAACCAATTTAGTTTCTCATTCAGATTGTTTCCGTTACAAATCCACTTCTACAATTCAAACATCACACATGTTGTCGGTTAGTGCTAGGGTCAAAAAGGAAATCTTTTCCATTTATGTTCAGCCCATTACCCCCTACCCTACACACACACACACACACACACACACACACACACACACACAAAACACACACACACACACAGAGTACATGCTGTTCTTCAGTAAAGTGGGAATGTCAGCGGGATTAGTCACAGAGCACCCAAATCATGAACACAGCCCGGGGAAGATTGGCAACAGTAATTCATAAAGCTGTCACGTTCAAGTACGCATGCATGTATTTCCCCATAAAGTTCTTATTCAGAGACGAAGACCAATTCTGAAGGCAGAGAACAAGAGAGACAGAATGGTGACGCTGAGGATTGGCAGGGGAAGAGGAAAAAGGGAGGGGTGGGGGTGAGAGAGAGAGAGAGAGAGAGAGAGAGAGAGAGAGAGAGAGAAAAGAGAGAGTGTGTGTGTGTGTGATGTGCGTGTGTGTGTGTGTGTGTGTGTGTGTGTGTGTGTGTGTGTGGTGTTCTTATTAAGAGATGAAGCCCAATTTTGAAGGCAGAGAAAAAGAGAGACAGAATATGACGTTGAGGTTTGGCGGGGGAAGACAAAAAAGGGGGGGGGGGGGTGGGGTAGAAGGGAGGGGGGAAATGAAGAGAGAGACGGAGGAGGGTGATGTTTTGTGTGTGTGTGTTGTGTGTTGTGGTGTGTTGTGTTGGCGCGCGTGGGGTTTAAAGAGGGGGGAAGGGGAGAGAGAAGAAGGAGAGAGAGAGAGAAGAGATAAAAAGATAATTTGCTTATACCCAGCCCCCCGCAAAGGGCCACATCGGGGTGTCACCACGTTTAAAATCAACTCACCGTCTTTTAAAAAAAAAAAAAAAAAAACCACTTTACACTTCGTAAATGACATCGCTAGAAACCCCAAAATTCGTTAAAAATCTTTTTCAGAAAAATTTTTAAATCAAATAAAAAATGTTAATCTCCCCTCAAAAACTCAAGGATAATCATGATCTTCATGGACTTGCTGAAAAATGTTTGTGTCTAAATCTGAAAGCCCCAAACACTCTAAAGAACATTTTTCATTGTGAGTGGCGATGACAGGGAATGCCCCACGGATTTCTTCACTCTTTAAAAGGTAGGAATGGGTAAAAAACGAAGGGCCCGGTGTGAAACCCGGCACAGAACCGTTTCCTCTTTACGCCCTCCCGACGAGAAATGGGGGGAATTTTTTTTAAAGGGTTTTGGAGGTCTGAAAAGTTTGTTATTCGCTGTGTTTTCCAATCCCCGCCAGGGTCTCTCACATAATCTTTAATTTTTGGGTTTTCACTTGAGCAGGGGAATAAATGGGGAAGTTTCTTCTTGTGGCTTCTTGGCTAAACGATAAAACCATTTTTTCCCCGCCGATGCCAACAGACCGGGAACCCAAGAAGAGTGATTTTGTAACCGTCGCCAACGTGCAAAAAAAGTTAAAAAAAAAAGTAAAATTCGGGATGTGAGGTTTTTGCGGCCGTAGGCCCCCCAAAGTGCACGAACCCACAGAACCAAAAAAGTCGCCTTAAAAAATTTGTAGATTACTTCAAAGCCAAACCCAAGCGGTAATTTTTCAGGGGGAATAGACAAACATTGAAGTTTTTGTTCCAACATACGAGAAGGAGCCCCGGGGCAGTGGGCTGCACGGGCCACTCCATCTTCAATTTGGGAAACCCGTCAGTGAAAACATTTTGACGGATGGGAATTTCGAAAAAGGGGCATACAATGCCTTGTACCAGAGGCGGTAATCTTTGCGAAAAGCTGCAAGATGAAACGAATCTTGGGGGGAAAAAAGGTCCACGGATTTGACCCGGGAAACTTGGAAAATGGGACACAACCCCCGGGTCGACCTGCATTGCACGTGAGGGCATCAAAGCCCAAAACGGGGGGAAACATTTGGGGTTGTTTTAAAATTATTTTGAACAGGGTCAAAGACACAGTCATAGGCGGGATTTTGCGTTCTGAGAACAGTCGGTATATTAATTCAAAGCAGTTTCAGTCGGGTTGGGCCAGTGAAGGTTCACCTGCCTTGCTACGGGCTGTCCAGGGGTGGTGGGGGCCTCAACGGGAACAACCCTTTTGTTGGATAGGGTCCAAGGTTTGGGGGAAAAGGATTTTCGGACCCGTACAGCACAACCGTTCCAGTTTGGAACGGACCAAGCCTTGTGGGGTGCAAAAAGTTTTCTTATCCGCCCCAGTCCGGTGTGCCAACGACCCAGAAATTCAGTCTTTTGGCAAGCATTTTGAGGTTTTGATGTGGCTGAAAATTTTAATTTTGGTAAAAAATAACCCTAAAAATTTGGCCTTTTGACAGCTGGAAGGGGGAATTTTCCATTTAATTCAGGATCGGGAAAAAAAACTGACGGAAATTATGGAAGTGAATACACTGTGTTTTTGTAGCAGAAAAGGTGAAACGTTTTCATCTGCCCATGATGGATTTTACCCACCAAAGTGGACCCTGCGCTGGACACGGGGGTACAGGCTTCCATTTGGAAAAACACGAAATCATCCAAAAACAAGACTTGAACCCCGCTAAACTTTTTAAAACAATGTTTTTGTTTTTAACGCAAAAGAAGGCCAGAACATTGCTCCCCTGGGGAAAACACCCAACTCCTGCTCGTGGACTCAGAGGTGTCCCAACCCCCGAAACGTGCCCTCCCAAAAAAAATTTTAGAAAATGGAAGTGCCCTCAAAAAACCAATCATGGAGTCTGAAGTTCCCCAATCCAGGTGGTATCGTAGGCCTTCTCCAAGCAAAAAAATTGCCCCCTGCATGCTGTTTGTTTTAGAAAGGGTTTTTCCCAAATGTAGATTCCCGACGAATAAATGGTAACTGTAGTCCGATGTTTTCGGCCCCTGTTCTTTTGCCCAAAAAGGCCCTCGGGTTTCAGTTTCCCCCAGGCTGCATTGACCTTTTTTTCCCTCAATTTCAGACACACGGGAAAGAAAGGGGGGTTTTGATGGATAGAAAATCTTTTCCAGGTTTGGGGTGGGAATAATGAGGGCTTTTCCCAAGAGGGGGAAAGAACCGAGCCCCACTGGTTTTATACCTGTAGAGGATGTTCAGACTTTGCGGAGGTTTCAACAGTTGATAATGGATTTTACTATACCTAGAGGAATCGCTGCAAGAAATAAGGAATTTCATTTTGTTTAACGTGAAAAAGATTTAGTCTTCCATGTTGTCTGAAAAAGTTGCAGGGGGGGATTTTTCTTTAAGGGTTTGTTTTTGACAAAAGGGTGATTTTTTTGAAGGGAGGAATTCTTTTCAATGGTTTAAGCAAGAGATTTCAACTGCTTTTTCTCTGTTTTAAAGAATCCAAAACTTGAATGGTTCACAGTGGACAGGTGTTCTTCCCTTTATTTTTTAATGATGTTCCACACTTTTTTTGGGGGTTTTCGTGTAGGTGGAGGAAAAAGCTTCTCCAGACGACGTTTATGATTTTAAAATGTGTCTTGATTTTAGCACGAGTTTCTGATGGGCTCGAGCGTTGGGACCCAAGGGCGTTGGTATACCCCACCTGACCGTTTTTTGAACTTTGGAAATTTTTTTGGCATTAAACGAACCCCGGGTTTTTTGGCATTTTAAGTTTATCGGAAAACACTGGGAAAACAGGGGTTTAAACATTTTTTAACACGTGTTATCAGAGATTCAGCTGGGGCCGGGGTCTGAAAAAAATCAAATGTCCGGAATTCCTTTAAAAAAGTGGGGTGCAATAATCCCAGTTTGCTTTCTTAAATTTTGAGTTGAGAGACAGAGACGGGTTTGTTTACGGGTTGTAGAAGGCGGGAAAAGGCACTTCGTCAGTTTTCTTTGGGCAGACCCCTCATATCCAGGACCAGCGAGGGGGCACAAACCGACAAATCAAAAAACGAAAATGAACCTGTGGAAGGTGGAGGGGAAGTTGAGACCGGTCAGACAACACAAATCCCAAAACCAAAGGGGCTCCCCAATTACAGACCCTGGATGACGAAAATGACACTACCCCCAAAAAAGGATTGTGACCGTTAAAATCACCCAAAAAGCAAAAAAAAGGGGAGGAAATTCACCTATCAGACTGACAAAGGGCCCACAAAACCGGGACAGAAGGGGGAGATAAAAAGAACAGATTGTCACGTCTTGGGAAGGGGCTCTCGCCTACACCTAAGGGAGGTGACGAGCGACGGGCTATCAGCAAGTTTTGTGTTCAAGGGCAACACGCCCGACGTCCCCAAATGGTGGTTTTTGCAGGTTTTGAAAGAATATTTAAAGCCAAAAGAGTGAAGGCTTTTGGCTTTGAATTTGAGTTTTCCCGAAGGCCGCGGAAGGTTTTATAGATGACACAGAAGCTGCAGTTCCCCGGTTGGAATTTTGTCCACGGATATTCCCAAAAGGAAAAATTGTACTATCCCTGGTGCAGAGGGCGAAAAAAAAAAGGGAGAGATCAGGGCATCTCCTCATCAAAAATCTGCTTCTAAAGGGGTAAATTTATTGGTTTTTTCATGGACTGGTTGGTTAGACCCCTGGCAGACTTGCCAAAGGGGAAGGTCTGGATTTGGGAGACGGTGGGGGTTTCTTCCTCATCTCCCCCATCTCCCATGGATTGAACTCCCCTTTCCCCACGGGCACTGGACTGAGGGTTTTGAGGGGGGATTGCTGGTTTTTTAATCTGCCCAGCACAGTGTTGTAACTGCTGGGCAGCTGGGGTGGGGTTTTTTTGCCCACCGGGGCATTACTTTTGGGGTTGGGGGTGGTGAACCCGTTCCCCCAGAGTTAACAATTTTTTTCCCTTTCAATTCTTTTAAAACGTGAAATCTCTTGGAACAGATGACCCCAGTGGGAATGTGGGGGAACTGTCTTTACGGCCGAAATAAAGGGCTGTTGGCGTGATGCCCACAACCCGTTTGCGGGCCTCAAAAAAGGATATTTTCTTTTTCTTCTTGACTCTTTGTATTTTGGATTTTCCCGAAACCAAGAGGGCAGTTTCGTAAAAGGAGGGATGGCCCCACCGCAGTTTGCCAAAAGTGCCGGGTCTTTTCACGGCCCACATGGGTTCCTTCAGCAAACACCGCACACCTCCCGCCCAGAACAACGGGCTCTGACTGGGCCCAAAATTCTGGCTTTGAAGCACCTCAAAGGGGGTGGAACATAAACTGAACCCGAATTCAGGTAGCAACTTTGATGACCGAGGCAGCACAGGGGTTTCAGAAAGTCAGAAAGAGGGGTGGTTTTGGGTGGCCACTCTTTCTGCACCTTTCTTTACTGTCACCCTGCGCACCTCCGTCACACCCTGGGACGCCAGCTCCGTTTTGATCTCTGCCTCTGAGACACCTGATAAATCCCGCAGCGAATCACTCCTTTCGATGAATTCAACTGTTTATGGGGAGTCACCCTGATCTCCCTGTCCACTAGTTTTGTTGCCCTCAGCAGCTGTTCGGATTGTTTTTGTGATCTACATTGGATCAGAAACGAGCCATTCCTCAACCTTTTGATGGACCGAGGGTCACCTGCTAAAGCTTGAAAGCCCTTCTGTATGGCGAAAGGGCTCAGAGCTGAAAGGGGTCTTTCCTGCTCCGTCCCTTCCATCACGAGCCAGGAAGCCCAGAAACCTGTCCTCTGTCGTACCTCCGTATCCGAATCGCTGTCAGAATGGAAATCTCCTGAAATAGGGATGCTGCCTTCCTCTTCTTTTTGGGGGAATGTTTTTTGAAAAAGCCATATTTATTTTTATGATGTTTCATCACTCCCTTACCCACCCACCTTTGAGTCCAACTAAGGGGCCAGGGCCAAAAAAACCAATGTCTTGACCCCTTCCAGGCTTCGGGAGAGA
>CM031601.1:33475752-33480894 GCA_018398815.1 Conus ventricosus
CAGTAAGTTCAGCAGAATAGACAGAAGCATCTGAATGTATATGTTCCAACAGAGAAGGAGCCCCAGGGCAGTAGCTGCGCAGGCCACTCCATCTTCAGACTTGGAACCGTCAGTGAAAACATTTTGATAGGATGGGAATTTGGAACAGAGCTCAGCATACAAAGCCTTGTACGCCAGAGAGCTGGCAGACTCTTTGCGAAAAGCTGCAAGATCGAAACGAATCTCTGGTGTGAAAAAGGTCCACGGAGGTTGATCCGGAAACTTGGAAAAATCGGACACAACTCCTAGGTCTAGACCTGCATTCCGCACGTGAGGCTGCATACGAAGACCAAACGGCGGAATACATTTAGGGTTATTTTCAAACTTACTTTGGAACGGAGGGTCAAAGACACAGTCATAGGCAGGGTTGTCTGGTTCTGAGAACAGTCGGATATAATAATTCAAAGACAGTTTCAGCCTGCGGTTGGACAATGAAGGTTCACCTGCCTCTGCGTACAGGCTGTACACAGGGGTGGTGCGGAACGCTCCAAGACAGAGACGAAGCCCTTGATGGTGGATAGGGTCCAAGAGTTTGAGGTAAGACGATCTTGCAGAGCCGTACACGGCACAACCGTAGTCCAGTTTGGAACGGACCAAGGCTCTGTAGAGGTGCAGCAAAGTTTTCTTATCAGCACCCCAGTCGGTGTGCGCTACGACCCGCAGAATATTCAGAGCTTTCTGGCAAGAAGTTTTGAGGTTTTTGATGTGGCTGAGAAAGTTGAGTTTTTGGTAAAAAATAACTCCCAGGAATTTGGCTTCTTTTACAACTGGAATGGTGGACTTGTCCAGACGAATTTCAGGATCAGCAAAGAATCGACGAAAATTGTGGAAATGAATTGACTGAGTTTTGGTACGGGAGAAGGTAAACCCGTTTTCCTCGGCCCACTGTTGGATTCTGTTGACACAAAGTTGGAGTCGACGCTGTACACTGGCGTAAGAAGCTCCAACTGCATACAGCGCAAAGTCATCAACAAACAGAGAGGACTCGGTGCCCAGGCTTACCGATTGGACAATGTCATTTATTTTAATGCTGAAAAGGGTGGGAGAAAGGATGCTCCCCTGAGGAACACCCAACTCCTGCCCATGGATGTCAGAGAGTGTGGTGCCAACACGCACCTGGAACTGTCGATCGGCTAAAAAGTTCTGAATGAACAGAGGCAGGTGACCCCGAAAACCAAGTCTGTGCAGGTCCATGAGGACTCCTGCTTTCCACGTGGTGTCGTACGCCTTTTCGAGGTCGAAAAAGATAGCGACCACATGCTGCTTGTTAACAAAGGCATTGCGGATGGTGGTTTCCAGACGGATTAGATGGTCAACCGTCGAGTGGCACTTCCGGAAACCGCACTGTTCACTGGCCAAAAGACCATCGGTTTCCAGCTTCCACATCAGACGGGAGTTGACCATCTTTTCCATCAGCTTATAGAGGCAGCTGGTCAGAGCGATTGGGCGATAGTTGGAAGGGTTGGTAAGGTCCTTTCCAGGCTTTGGAATGGAATGATCAGGGCTTTCCGCCAGGAGGGCGGAAAGGACCCTGTGGTCCAGATATGGTTATAGACTTGGAGAAGAGTCTGGAGACAGCTTTCTGGAAAATGTTTCACAACCTGATAATGAATGTCATCCAGACCAGGGCAGAATCAGTGCAGGTTTGTAAAGCTAATTTGAGTTCAACGATTGAAAAAGGAAGATTATAGGTTTCAGAGTTGTCTGATGTGAAATTGTATGAAGATTTCTCTCTAATCTCTTTGTTTCTTAAAAAGACTGCAGATTTATTTGAAGATGAGGAGTTCTGTTGGATGGTGGAGGCCAACAGATTGGCAACAGCTTGTTTTATCAGTGATCAGAGCATCAGCAAGTTTCAAGTGATGAATGGAGGGGTTGGTGTTCTTCCCTTTGATTTTTCTAATGATGTTCCAAACTTTTTTCTTGGAAGTTTTAGATGTCAGCCTGGAGCAGAAGTTTCTCCAGGACTGACGTTTACTGATTTTAAAAGTGTGTCTCGATTTCGCATGGAGTTTCTGATGGGCTCTAGCGTTGGACCTGAAGGTCGTTGGTATACCCGACGCTGACCCGTTTGCGAACTCTTGAAATTTGTTGGCAGTCTGAATTGAACCAGGGTGTTTTTGGCATTTGAAGTTTATCGGAAGACACTGGAATACAGGTTTTAGCACATTTGATCACAGTGTTAGTCAGTGATTCTGCTGGGTCCGGACTCTGAAGGAAATCAGTGTCCTGGAATGCCTTAGAAATAGTGGCTGCAAATAGATCCCAGTTTGCTTTCTTATAATTTAGATGTTGAGAGACAGAGACGTGTTCAGTTATTACAGGTTGTAGAAGGACAGGGAAATGGTCACTTCCGTGCAGATCGTCATGGACAGACCACTCATAGTCCAGGACCAGCGAGGGGTCACAAACCGACAAATCTAAACACGAAAGTGAACCTGTGGAAGAGTGGAGGTAAGTTGCAGATCCGTCGTTCAGACAACACAAATCCAAATCCGAAAGGACATCCTCAATTAGCAGACCTCTGGATGACGTACTGACACTACCCCAAAGAGGATTGTGACCGTTAAAGTCACCCAACAGCAAAAAAGGTCGAGGAAGTTCTCCTAACAGACTGACAAGGTCCTGACGACAAACCGGGACAGAAGGTGGGAGATAAAGGGAACAGATTGTCACAGTCTTGTGGAGAGTGACTCTCGCAGCTACAGCCTGAAGGGAGGTAGACAGAACGACAGGACTACACAACAAAGTTTTATGTAGGAGAAGGGCAACACCGCCCGACAGTCCCAACGTGGATGGTTGTGCAGGTTTTGAAAGAATATTAAAGCCAGAAAGAGTAAAGGTCTTCTGGCTTTGAATTTGAGTTTCCTGAAGAGCACGACGGAAGGTTTATAGATTGGCACAAAAGCTGCAGCTCCTCGAAGTTGGAATTTAGTCCACGGATATTCCAATGGAATATTGTACTATCCATGGTGCAGAGGGCGAAAAAGGAGAGAGATTAGGTCATCTCCTCATCAACATCTGCTTCCAGTGGAGTGAATTTATTTTTTAGTTTCACTGGACTATACTGGTCTTCAGACCTGCTGGCAGACTTGCCAACAGGTGAAGAAGGTCTGGATTTGGGAGACGGTGGAGGCTTCTTCCTCATCTCCACCATCTCCACACTGGGTTGAACTCCCTTGCCTGCACGGGCACTGGACAGAGGAGTTCGAGGTAGGGGTGCTGGTTTTTTAATCTCCCAGCAGCAGATGTTGTAGACTGCTGGGCAGTCTGAGGGGTGGCGGATTTTTTGCCTCCACCAGGGGCATTCACTTTGGGTTGGGAGGTGGTGGACTGCTTCCACCAGAGTTGACAGTTCTTCCTTGCAGTGTCTTGGAAAAGATAAATTCATCAGTCTGGCAGCAGACTGACCGAGTGGAAACTTTCTTTACGGCTGAAGCATATGAAGATGCTGTGGGCGTCTGACTGCCCACAACCTGTTTGCGGGCCTCAAAAAAGGAGATTTTCTTTTCAGTTTTTATTCGTTGTATAGTGGATTCCTGAATCCAAAGAGGGCAGTTTCGTGAAGAGGAGGGATGGTCGCCACCGCAGTTAGCACAATGTGCCGGATCTTTACACGGCCCATCATGGGTTGCCTTGCAGCAAACACCGCACACCTCCTGCCCAGAACAGCGGTCTCTGACATGGCCAAACCTCTGGCACCTGAAGCACCTCAATGGGGACGGAACATATAACTGAACCCGGACGTTCAGGTAGCCAACTTTGATGACCGGAGGCAGCACAGGGTTGCAGAATGTCAGAAAGAGGGTGCTGATGGCCACTCTTTCCGCACCTTTTTTAACTGTCACCCTGCGCACCCTCCGTCACACCTGGGACGCCAGCTCCGTTTTGATCTCTGCCTCCGAGACACCTGCTAATTCTCGGCAGCGAATCACACCTTTCGACGAATTTAACTGTTTATGGGGAGTCACCTTGATCTCCCTGTCCACTAGTTTTGTTGCCCTCAACAGCTGTTCAGATTGTTTTTGAGATTTACATTGAATTAGAAATGAGCCATTCCTCAACCTCTTGATGGACCGAGGGTCACCTGCTATACCTTGAAAGCCTTTTGTATGGCAAAAGGGCTCAGAGCTGAAAGGGGTCTTTCCTGCTCCGTCCCTTCCATCACGAGCCAGGAAGCCCAGAAACCTGTCCTCTGTCTAACCTCTGTATCCGAATCGCTGTCTGTTTGAAAATCCCCTGAAATAGGGGATGCTGCCTTCCTCTTCTTTTTGGGGGGGATATTTTTTGATAAAGCCATAATTATTAAGTGTATTGTATTTCATCCCTCCCTTACCCACCCACCCTGGAGTCCAACTAAGGGGCCAGGGCCAAGAAACCAATGTCTTGACCCCTTCCAGGCTTCGGGAGAGACATTCGAAAAACAGAAACCACCAACCCTATCCCCCTGATCATGCTCAACTCCCGGGACAGAGAGCTGAGCACTGCAGGGGTTTACTTGGCCAACAGGGGAACTGCCTGTCTTGACCCAGCCCCAAGAAGGGGAGCCGATTAGTACACCCGGGCCAAAGTGTACTCCCTGTCTAGGAGAGGTCCGAGCCAAAGTGATGTGTTGAGAGCGCTGGCCCTCTCAATCACCAGGATCTCATTCCCCTCCGACACAGGTCGCACCGCACGGCAAACACGGCGGATCTTAAGGAGACCACAAAGAGAAAAGGAGTGTGGAAAAGAAGACTTGAAGGGGAGACGAAGACAGAAAAGGGCCAAATACGAAAGGCAGAAAACAAGAAAAGGAGAAAGGCGGGTTACTCTTAGTCAGGATCCTCACCCTTAGCCTATCTGACATGGGAAGCCCTACCAGGGGCATCAACTCCTTACCACGTTACGCTTAGGCCAGACGGCATCTTCACCTCTCAGGCCTAGAAGCAGTTTGAAAAAACCAGCCTATAGCCAAGTATTGATGCCCCGCCATCAAAGCCTAAGGGATCACTGGACCGCGCAAGCACTCCGACCACGGCAAGGTCGCAACCCCCGGAGGGTTTATTTAAAAGGCCATGGCCACATCTGAAGGGGACAAAACAACACCATGCAACGATTTGGATC
>CM031601.1:33489942-33500979 GCA_018398815.1 Conus ventricosus
CACTAGAACATGAGAAAGAGTATAGGTTAGGAAGTACATTATGAACAGGAGCAAGATGTTAGGTTAGAACAGTTACATTATGAACAGGAGATAGGTATGGTTAGAACAGTTACATTATGAACAGGAGAAAGGAGTGCAGGTTAGGAACAGTTTACATTATGGACGGGAGAAAGGAGTATAAGTTAGGAACAGTTGCACTGTGAACAGGGACAGGTTAGGTTAGGAACAGTTACATTATGAACAGGAGAAAGGAGTGCAGGTTAGGAACAGTTATATTATGGACGGGGAGAAAGGAGTATAAGTTGGAACAGTTGCACTGTGAACAGGAGACAGGGTATAGTTAGGGAGTGTTACACTGTGAACAGGAGAAAATATAGATTAGGAACAGTTGCACTGTGAACAGGATAAAGAGTATACGTTAGAAACTGTTACACTGTGAACAGGAGAAAGAGTATAAGTTAGGAACTGTTACACTGTGAACAGGAGGAACAGTCTAGATTAGGAACAGTTGCACTGTGATAGTTACAAAGTGTGAAAAAGAGCCCAGAGTATAGTTCGGAGCAGCTACAGTCTGTGGACAGGAAAGAGGACATAAGAAGTATGGGTCAGTCACAGCTATACTCTGTGATTAAAAGGGAGAACAAGAAGAAGACAGGAATTGTTTATGTATGCCCCCCCCCCCCCCCTCCCCATCCCCAGCAGTCGTGTGTACTATGTGAGCTGTTTGGGGACACCGGTCCTGGAACTGGTCCTCCATGTACCCGAGTGGCCGGTCAGCTCATTGGGAAGGAGAGCACTGACCCGACAGTCAGAAGGTGGAGATGTGGATGTTTCACAAGTCTCACCCCAAAGCTGGGCTCCTCGCTGGCCGCTTAGTCGTTCTGGTCGTATCAGCGCTTTATGAGATTGGTTCTCACTTGCAACCGCTGGGATGGGGATGGTGTTCCAGGTATTGGTCATATCACCTGAGGTGAGTAGGTCTCGCTAGTAAACCTGAATAAAGACTAACCAGCGTCTTACTTATAGCATGTTGTCAGCTGGTCTGAGGTGTTGACAAGACCGTTGTGTGATATCTCTGGGTGAAGAATACGTCGTCTGAGGATAGCATCTGTTGGCTTTACTTTCTGTCACTACTTCCCGTCCCGTCAACATTGAGCCATGGGCGCCATCCCGTGCTCGGCGACACAACAGGCCTCAGAAGAAGAGATGGTGAGAGATACTTCCTGGAGGAAGGGGGGGGGGGGGGGCACTCAACAACAACTCAACTTAATTGAAAGCCATCACCAGCAACGCAGATTACTGCCAAGTCACATACTTAGAACACAAATTGTTAGTCGCTCACTTTAAAAGCAGATTACTTGCACTTAAACGCAGACTACTGGCAAGGCACTTACTTAGAATGGAGAATGCGATTCACTCATAATGCAGATTACTAATACATCACTCACAACGCACCTTGCCAGCAAGTTACTGACATAACGACAGATGACTTGCAAGTCAGAATATGACATGGCACGTGATCTCCTGCACAAGGAGGCTGTTCAAACAACAGGAACACTGCTGTCCTCCCCGAGTTGTGTTTATTCCAGTGGTGCGTCGGGCCAGGTGAAGACCTCCGGGGTCAAACACGTTACTTCTGTATTGTGAATGTGCTCTGTTCCATCCTTTGGGCGTTCTAGTGACCCCCCTTCAGCTCGTTCCTTCCACCCCCGCCTGCAGTCACTTTGGTGTGAACCCAGCAGACGACTAGATTTCATCCCAGACACGAAACATAAACCAGCCTTCTCCTGAAGACTGAGGAATAACGAGCCTTCTCCTTACAGCCTGAGGAATAACCATCCTTCTCCTACAGCCTGAGGAATAACCATCCTTCTCCTACAGCCTGAGGAATAACCCTCATTCTCCTACAGCCAGAGAAATAACCATCCATCTCCTACAGCCTGAGGAATATACCAGCTTCTCCTACAGCCTGAGGAATAACCAGCCTTCTCTACAGCCTGAGGAATAACCATCCTTCTCCTACAGCCTGAGGAATAACTAGCCTTCTCCTGCAGCCTGAGGTATAACTATCTTTCTCCTACAGCCTGACGGATAGCCCGCCTTCTCCTACAGCCTGAGGAATACCAGCCTTCCCCTACAGCCTGAGGGATAACTATCCCCCTAAAGACTGAGGGATAACTATCTTTCTCCTAAAGCCTGAGGAATAACCATCCTTCTCCACAGCCTGAGGGATAACCATCCTTCTCCTACAGCCTGAGGAATATACAGCCTTCTCCTACAGCCTGAGGTTTATGCAGCCTTCTCCTACAGCGTGGGAATAACCATCCTTCTCCTACAGCCTGAGGGATAACTATCCTTCTCCTACAGCCTGAGGGATAACCCGCTTCTCCTACAGCCTGAGGAATAACCAGCCTTCTCCTACAGCCTGAGGTATAACTATCCTCCTAAAGCCTGAGGGATAACAATCTTTCTCCTAAAGCCTGAGGGATAACCATCCTTCTTCTACAGCCTGGGGAATAACCATCCTACAGCCTGAGGAATAACCAGCCTTCTCCTATAGCCTGAGGGATAACTATCCTCCTAAAGCTTGAGGGATAACTATCCTTCTCCTAAAGCCTGAGGGATAACCAGCCTCCTACAGCCTGAGAATAACCAGCCTTCTCCTACAGCCTGAGGGATAACCTGCGTTCTTCTACAGCTTGAGGAATAACCAGCCTTCTCCTACAGCCTGAGGGATAACTGTCCTTCCCCTACATCCTGTGGATAACTGTCCTCGTAAAGCCTGAGAGATAACCAGCCTTCTCCTACAACCTGAGAATAACCAGCCTACTCCTACAGCCTGGGGGATACCTATTCTTCTTCTAAAGCCTGAGGGATAACTATCCTTTTTCTAAAGCCTGAAGGATAACCATCCTTCTCCTACAGCCTGAGGAAAAAAACCCGCCTTCTCCTACAGCCTGAGGGATAACTATCCTTCTCCTACCGCCTGAGGGATAACTATCCTCGTAAAGCCTGAGGGATAACCAGCCTTGTCCTACAGCCTGAGGAATAACCAAGCCTTCTCCTACAGCCTGAGGGATACCTATCCTTCTTCGAAAGCCTGAGGGATAACTATCCTTTTCTAAAGCTGAAGGATAACCATCCTCTCCTACAGCCTGAGGGATAACCATCCTTCTCCTACAGCCTGAGGGATAACCATCCATCTCCTACAGCCTGATAGGATAACTCCCTGATTCCAACCAACTTGGAACATCAAGCATCAAAGGTGACTGTTCCTAAGATGACCTGGAGACGTCCAACAGATCAGTAGTGTTGTACTACTATGGTGAAAACCATAGTCCTTACCGTGGACTGTCACCACGACAGGCACTCCGTGAACTCTTCGTTTATACTCATGACCTGTCATCTCTATGCGTACAGATTCTGTGTGGTCTTGGGGGCTAGCGACTTGGACGAAGAAACAGTCGTCATTGCGAGGTGACTGAATATCATGAAGTGACGGTGCTCATACGTTAGCCGACGGGGCTTCAGTGTGACAGCATCAGCAGTGTTGTCCATGCCGACACTCCACTCGACAAAGATACTTGTCCTGCTACCACCCGTTCACATGCCTGGGGTTACTCTGTCAGCGTCACACACGCACACGCTCAACAGTCACTCTATGCCCTTCATCCATTAGCTTTATGGTGTGCAGTCGGATGCCTTTCACCTTTGCTCATAGAGCTGCATTTTATTTATCACAGTGCGACACAATTCGTAAACAGTCATCTTGGTCAAGTTGTCGTCAGCAAATCAGGTGCTAATGTGCCAATGAATGAACAGAAAGTAACCACACAATTAATAACCCAAGCAGGTCACGATCCTGATATTTCAGTACTCTGTTGTCAGTGTTGCTGACAGGTATGAGATATGTATATTTGAAGGCTTGACAGTCAAGTACGTAGTGTCGGCCCTGGCAAGCTGCTTCGTGTGAAGGCGTTTTAAGTGACCCAACCGCCATTCAGCTGCAGTGGTGTGTTGACCTTTTCACGAACTGTAGTCATTTCTGACCTGGACCGAGTGGACGATTCTTCCGCCGTCGACCTTAATGTAGTGAGCTACACTGAACACCAGACATGGAGTTCGATCGTTCATTGAGCGAAGCTCAGTCAGGCGAAACGGTCACGGAGAGAGCGCACGTGTGCCGCACAGGCATTTTAGCAGTTGACTGACAACTAAAGTGAGAGGTTACAAGGCTAGTGTTGACATGATACGAGGGAAGTTTGGGGATCGCTCTCTGCAAAGCAAACCATTGTAAACCGCCCGAAGAAAGACTAGTGCACAGAATAACGTATCGCTGTTTGCCGTAACATCAGTGGACAGCATGAATGGCGCATAGTATGTCTGCAATCATAGGACATCGCTGTAACATCAGTGGAGGGCATGAATGGCGCATAGTATGTCAACCAATCAGAGAACTTGTTGTAACATCGGTGGAGAGCATGAATGGTGTATGGTATGTCTGCCAATCAGAGGACTTGTTGTAACATCGGTGGAGGGCATGAATGGCGCATAGTATGTCTGCCAATCAGAGGACTGTTGTTACATCGGTGGAGGGCATGAATGGCGATAGTATGTCTGCCAATCAGGGGACTTGCTGTAACATTGGTGGCACATAGTATATCTGACAAGGAGAGGAATGTTGCTGTGTGTGAGGCGTGGCGGAACACGCACGAAGGCGGACATTAGCACGCAACATTCCTGTGACCCTAGTCCACACAGACATTGGTGATCTTGTTGCACGAGGTGAAGTGGATTGTAGACAGATAGATGCTGAAGCCAACACTGCACGTGGCTGTATCTCTCTGGCCTCTAGACGCCATGATATAAAGGAACTTGGGGTAGCGTAAATGAAGCGTAGCTATGCAGTTTCAGACCAGAATGGAACTCAATAGCATCATCTTGGTTATTCTTCCCCCCCCGTGATCATTCGTTAATTAGAGTGAGGAAAAAAGAAAGCAAGAAAGAAAGGCTAAGCTGTGTGGACGTTATGTCTGCTGTCGTGGAAAGGCCCTGCACTGTTGTCCACCCCACGTCCATGCGCTGAAGAGTCGTGTGCAGTGTGGTCGCTGTTGGCAAGTTCATGAGCACCGTGGATGGACGAGTGATGCTCTCTGGAAAAGAACCTTCGTGAGCAATGATGACTGTCGCCAGCGGGCTTAGAGATGTGTCCTGCGTGTGTTGGATCAGAAACACGACACAGAGGGGACTGGATGCTTCACGACCACTTGATGTCGACTGCTTTTCCGTGGATGCCGGAGGTGCTACAGCACGTGCTGGGTGTGGCTGGCATGGCAGCAGGAATGAACGGAAGATGAAACGGCTCAGAAAGAAGGGGGAAAATATCTACCTTTTGCGAACATAACATTACTTGTATGTGTGTCTATCTGTCTTTCTGTCTGCCTGTCTATCTGTCTGTCTGTGTGTGTGTGTCTGTTTGTCTATCTATCTGTCTCTGTGTGTATGTCTGTCTGTCTCTCTCTGTCTCTCTCTCTCTCACCTCTCTCACCCCCCCCTCTCTCTCTCTCTCTCTCTCTCTCTCTCTCTCTGCTGTGTATGTGTATTTCAATACCTACCAGAGTGATGTAGGCGGAGCGGAGGACCAGCCCCATGTTCACTGGGAGTGAAGGGCAGAGGACGGGCTGAGGTCAGAGGGTCAAGGGTCAGTGGTGGCTGCAGTGTGCTTTATGCCCGGCTGTCCGCTGGCCGCCCCTCTGTCCACAGTCCTTGACATGGGGAGGTGGACAGGGAGCACCATCGTCAGTCTCCCTCCCTCTGTGGGCACCACTCCCACAGAGCGTACGCTGCTGTCAGTTAGGCTCGACTCTAGTCTACACTGTGTGTGTGTGTGGTGTGTGTGTGTGTGTGTGTGTGTGTGTGTGTGTGTTGTGTGTGTGTGTGTTGAGAGAGGTGTGGGAAGATTTTTTTTTTTTTGGGGGGGGGGGGGAGGGGGCTGGTGTGGAGATGGGGGGGGGGGGGGGGTAGGACAGGCTGACAGTCCACAGCCTGTAAATCAAAGGTCGGGTGAAGGTAATGGTCAAGAATGTACCAAGTCTCCTCCCTCAGCTCTCTCTTCAACCTTTTCTGTCTGTATTATTTGGTATTGCATGTGTGTATTAAACGTTACCCTACACACGCTCATGTCTGATGGCTTTTTACCTGCGGTGGCATCTTGCATGAACGATGGCGACTTCGGTTAGTTCAACTCGATTTCTCGGAGAAGAATGTTTTCCTTGAGGAACCACGGTCCATCGACTGAAGGGTTTTTCAAAACCTGGTCTCCACACTCTCCGCATGCCACTCACTACGGACTCACTGTCGCTGCAGTCAGATCAGAGATGGTCATGAAGATCCCAAAGCAGAATCTAAAATGGTTTGGTGAGCGTTCCTGTACCTTGCAACTCCAAATGTTGGAGCTCACTGCCTCGCACTTTACCAAGTGTGCCCACCCTACCTGTATATTTTCAGCCATGCATTTCAGGCAGTCTTCTTCGCTCACGTGTATTCTCAATAAGTTGTATTGTAAATCGTTGTAACATTTGAATGAATGAAGGTAGGAATGGTGTATGAAAGCGCAATGTGAAGTTTTCAACGAGAATTGCGCCAGACCAACGCTGTTTATTACTGCCATGAAGACGTCAGTGGAGCCTCGAAAGCCATGAAATCTGTACCGTGCCAACGCATCCATGACACACTGGGCGATTATTGGTTTGTCCAGTGACTGTCGCATGAAATGCTTTCTAGTTCCACGTAGCCATGACATACTGCTGGAATAGAGATAGCTAACAAACAGAGCCACATTTCAGTTGAATCCAACTGTCAGGCTAAACAACGGTCTGGTACAGCAACGAGCTGGCAGTCACATGTGGAGATTGCGGTCACGCCAGGGTCAAACATCAAAAGTGCCATTTTCGCTGCCCCGCCTTAGTGTGCTGTCATTCTGGTGGTGTAGTGTAGCGTGGAATAAGCCTCCGTCCTCACTGCCCTGCTGCTGCTGGTCATCCCGAAGAGCTATATCAGGGATCGTGGACGTCAGACCTGAAGGGACCTGCCGTAGTGAGAGAGGTGGGGAGTGGCCGGCAAGTGTAGACTACCTGTGAAGGGCAGTATCAGTGGCCACAGAGCGTGGCCTTCCACATGTGGACTACTGTGAAGGGCAGTATCAGTGGCCACAGATCGTGGCCTTCCACATGTGGACTAACTGTGAAGGGCAGTATCAGTGGCCACAGAGCGTGGCCTTCCACATGTGGACTAACTGTGAAGGGCAGTATCAGTGGCCACAGAGCGTGGCCTTCCACATGTGGACTAACTGTGAAGGGCGGTGTTGTGTCCAGTCTGGGGGTGGTTGTCTCATAGCGACTTCGTAGCTTGCTGTCTTAGGACTGCTGTGCTGGGGCGACAACAAGACGAACTGAGTGTGGCTGTTGAAAGAGAGAGAGAGAGAGAGAGAGAGAGAGAGAGAGAGAGAGAGAGAGAGAGAGAGAGGAGAGAGGAGATTCGGATGATTTATTCATATAGGCCTTAGCCTTTATGAAGGGGTGAGTGAGCATAATATATGAACTGAGATAAATGCTCATGATTGTCAAACATTCCAAACACAAATCATTTAGTACATCAAGAAGTAACTGTTTCTCTAATCTAATGCCTTATACAAAAACAATGAGAAATTGTCGAACAACTTCTGGTGAGGTTGACGACATAAGTATAGACAATTTAGATAGAGAAGGCTGTCTGTAAAATTTTCGCTGAATACATTCGGTTCTAATGTTCTTTAGGGCTGGACAGCAAAGAACAAATGGATTTCATTTTCTGGGACTCTTTACAAAGCGGACACAACAAGACATTGTCATCAACAACGGTTTTGTATCTAAACTTGTGAACTGCCAATTCTGATATTCCCAAACCTAAATTTGGTCATGATATATTTCAAGTGCCTGTCCATTTCTAAGGTTAGATAAGGTTTCAGATCATGAAAGCTGCAAACATTTCTATAGAAAATCAAACCTCTCACTATGCTGCACATGGTCTGACCATTTTTTGCCAAGTGCAGTCAATCAATCGTTGACGAAACAATGTAAAAACTGCTTAACATTTCCAACACCTTGATTTAACCACACGAAACCAAAACCATATTCAAAAAGACAAGTACGAACTTTACTAACCCAATTGTTTTTTCCTCTAGCATCAAGACCATATAACATGTTATAAGCTTTGCGTGGTAATCTGTGGTCCCATATGAAGTAATTCAGCCAATAACGAATGCATTTACTGCTGAGACTATGTACATGGGGAATCTATTCGTATCACCATAAATCAAGTCGTTAGGCGTGCGCCTGTCCACACCCAAGAACCTTTTTAATGCGAACAGGTGCACAGACTCACAGTATACAGCAGCGCCATCTAACCCCCATAATTCAGACCCATACTGAACAATTGGTTGAACCTGACTATCAAACAACTTGAGAAATACATTAAAAGACGTATTATTGAGAACATATAATTTCCTCATAATACAGAAATAAAGCATTTTTGGCTCTGCTAGCAAGATCCTTGCACGCACCAACAAAACTTAGACGTGTAGAGAAAAATATACCCAAATACTTATAAGCATTCACAACAGGCATTGCGTCATCATCATAGAACCATCTTTCTCGTGCACTTAGATAACCACCCATACGAAAATACAATGATGTTACTTTTGGACAAATTAACCCTTAGTTGGAGAGAAGCAGCTGCGCGTTGTAAACTATTCAGTTGAGTCTGTAAGCCAATAACAGTCTCCGATATCAAAACCACATCATCTGCTAATAAAGTATAAAACAATTCAAAAGCATCCAGTGTCAGCAAAGCCCCATGTCTTCCATTGTTGATCACTTCAATGGCTAATTCATTAATAAGAGCGAAAATAGAACAGGACTGCAAGCATCACCCTGCCTAACCCCAACTGTACAGTTAATAAAATCTGTCAGTTTAGCGCCACAACGTACTCTAGCTCTAACTACATCATACATGCTCCTGATACATCTGAAGTTTACCCCTAATACCGTTTTTTAATCATGACTGGCCAAAGAAGATTTCTATTTATGGAATCAAACGCTTTTTCAAAGTCTATAAAGCAACGTACAATTTTCGATTATAGGAAAACTGTTTCTGAACGATAGCCATTAAAGTAAACATGTGATCACAGTCGAATAACCTTTTTTGAAACCAGCTTGGTGATCACCAGTGATGTTTTTATCCTCTTATCCATTCTTGCAGCCTATTATTTACTATCATTCGTACAGTTTGCTACTTATATTGCTTAGGGAGATGCCCCTATATTATTTGGATATTAGCATCACCCTTTTTAAATATGGCAAAATTATTGATTCTGTCCAGTTATTTGGAAACGTACATTATCAAACAATTTGTTAAACAATTTCACACAAAATTGCACAACTTGGGCAGAAGAGTATTTGAACAGTTCACCAATAATGCCATCGGGGCCTGCTGCTTTACGGTTTTTCAGTTTTTTAATAGCTAATAATACATTCTTCTTCACTAATGGGACGGTTCATATAGCTATCAGACTCATCTTCAAACCCCTCTAACCCCTCTTGGTTTGGCTCATTCTCAGTATTTAACTCTAACAAGGCTTGAAAATGTTGAAACCACATCTCAGCTGAAATGTTGTTTCTAGGCTGAGTTCTTTTCTGCGATATTTTGCGAATTACAGTCCAGAAATTCTTCTGGAGACTTTATTGATGTTACTAATTCATCTATTAATAACTTCTTATATTCTTTCTCTTTTCTCTTTAGTAAATGTTTATATTCACGTCTGGCTATAACGTATGCAGTTCTGTCAGCGTCCCTCAACGAGCGGCGACTTATTCGCAATAATCTCTAGTCTTTCTTTTATTAAAAGAACATTCATGGTCAAACCAGTTCTTTGAAATTCTATCATGACCATGGATACATTTTTTCATACATTCTGCACATCCCAATATACATTCGTTAAACGTATTAAGAGCTAGTTTACATCAGTGTCTATTAAACTTGTGGCAATATCAAATTTTTCACACGCTTTTTCAGCACATAGGGAATCACAAAACGAAGAAGCACATTCATCACTCCAGACATTTTTTTCTATAACATCGTCGTGTCCTCTTTGAGAGAGAGAGAGAGAGAGTGAGAGAGAGAGAGAGAGAGAGAGAGAGAGAGAGCGTGAGTAGAGACAGTGTGCGAGAGAAGGAGGAGAGGGAGAAGGAGGACAACGGAGTCGACGATAAAAAGAAGCTAATCAAGTTATTTTATCCAGTACTCACTGCCCGATCTCCTGGTTATCAGACCGAGAAGAAAGAGAGAAAAAAAGGAATGAATGAAAGAAAACCAAAAAAAAACTAATGACAGAACAGAAACAACAAGAAAGAAAGGACGTAGAAAAAGAAAAAGAGCAACAAACGGAAGGGGGGGGAAAGAAAGAGGTGATAAAGAAGACATGCTGAAATGAAGAAAAGGTGTAGCATAGCAAGCAGCTTCATACAAAGCACCCATGAAGGCTTCCCTACCGGCCAGGTCAACCACTCCGGCTATGTTAAGATTCATGAAGAGAATTTAAATCTTAGTCACACTCCTCTCCTCTTCTATTTACGTTTCGTACAGACGTCTGTGGCGACAATCGTTCACCAAGCTGACATATCAGCATCATGATCACAGGGCCACCTACAGTGAGTGTCCTAAACATCAACCTGCCATTGAAAGTTCAGTGCACAGCTGCGACAAAATATCCTGGGTGTCTATTACGAGAAAGCAGAAATGGGCAGCATGAAAGTAACACTAGACAGAGAAAATAAGTTTTAAACTATCTTGAGGTTGCTGACAATCCTTGTTTTTGTGATGGATTTTTAGATCTGTGCTCATTTGTTCTGGCTTGTTTACCACGTGTCCCAAGTTTAGGACTGTGCTCTGAAAAAATATCAGGGATGAAATATGGATTATCTGAGGATTTGCTTCATGGAT
>CM031601.1:33501079-33528579 GCA_018398815.1 Conus ventricosus
ACCACATGTCCCTCAAACCAAAGCATAAACATCTTCTCAAACATTGCGTGATCCTAAGTCTCACATTTTGAAATAAGAAATAATAATCAGAACAATTTCCTTAAAAGTGCAGGATGACCAACACCTAAATAGTAAGCCCATCCCACAACTACTGGTCTCCCTCTTACAAAAAGGGGGCTGGCACCCCATACACTTTCCCCGGTCTCTTCCCCGGGTCTAGCAAGAGTATCCCTCTTTGGAATTTCCGGCCCCGGGTCGCCGGTCAGTGCCTAAAAAGGATTCCTCCTTAAAATCGCCACACAACTGGGCGAACTCATCGGGGGTCATCAGACTACCTCCCTCGGTTAATCTAAACATCAACCATGGCACCCCTCAGGGGGAAGCAACAAGAATCTGGTACACCATGGTGGTGTACACATACCCCTCCAAGGCCAGTGTTTCCTTAAAAACTCACAAAATATAGGAAACATCGAAAAACTCAATATCAGTTGTGCCAAGGGGAATAATAATTCAAATGGGAATAATAATTCACACAATACAAAATGCAGCACCTCGAAAATAAAATCAAATCATCCTGCACAAGTCACTAAAGTGATAAAAAGGGAAAACAAATCTTTTTTTTATATACCATGACGTCTTGGTATACATAACGCTGTACTTCCCCAACCCTTTGGAGTTCCTATCGCGGGCCAACATTGAACGTAAGACCCTTTGACCTGTTTAAGGGCTTTAACCAAATCAGCTCTCTGAGACCCAAGACTCTGATCTGTCAAATTTCCCCGGGCGTCAGCATGTTCCAGAGCCAAACTCATGGAGTCTACTCCTATTTTAAAGGGGACCTTGGAAGTCCCTTCCGCCGACGCCATTCGTTGCCCCAGCGCCGTCTCTCCTGGTCTCTCTGGGCTACCAGTTGAGGGTTGGCTGGTTTCTGGCAGTCCCTGTAAACATGACCTCAAGACCACACTTAAAGCATGGCCCTTTGGTTGCCGAGGGTTTGAAGGTGGATGGCTGTCTCCTCCAGTCGGTGGGGTTTCCCTGGGTTGCAGGCCCAAACTGCTTCGGGCTGACGACATCCTTCGGTCCGTCTGCAGTCGAGACCCTCGCTTTGCCTGACGGCCTTGAACAGGTTAACCCAACGTGGGTGCCCCTTCGCCTGGGGCACCAAAACTTGCCAAAGGGAAACTCCAGAGCAATCAGGCCGGAGCAGCTCTTGGAGAAGGCAGGGACAGCTTCCGGCTGAAGTCCCCCTCGACATCGGGGGCTGATGGGTTGTAGGTCCTTCAGCCTGCCGTAAATCTCCAGAAGATGGTATGCCAGCTTCTGTCCCGGCTTTGGTCTTGCCTGGCACAAGTCGATGAAAACGTCCTTTGGTGACTTCAGTGCCCCGAACAGCCCATTTAGCTGCCTAATATTAGAGCAGCATTGGTGGTGGGAAAAGGCTGCTGACGTGTGGAGGGCTGGTCCCCGGAAGATGGCGCTTGATGAAAACAGTTTTGTTCATAACTGCCTTTCCTTCAGGGCTCCGCATGACGGAATGCCTTCCCAAAGGTTGTACTCCTGCAGTGACGTTGGGGCAGGCCGGTGAAAAGTTTCACCTTTGGGACCATGGGTGGCGGCTGGGTGACCACGGTGATCTGCTCATGGGTGGCCCGTCGCAGTCTGGCTTCCCGCTCGGAGACAGCATCCCGGTGCTTCAACTCCAGTCGCCTCAGCTGGTCCCCTAAGGCCGCCCCGTCTTCCTCCCCTCTAACTGCAGCTTTTTTTTTCTTTTTTTTTTTCTGGGGCATCAGTTATCGGATCAATGGAGCACCTAAGGCGGTAATTTTCTTTCTTTTTTTTCTTTTTTTTTTTTTTTCCCTAAGGCCAAAATCCACCTCTTCATTTTTTTGGTGCTTACACTGTCCTCTTTATTTGGAAAAAAAAAAAAAAAAAAAAAAAAAAAAAAAAAAGCGAAAAAACAAAAACAATTTCCACTACTAGTTTTTTTTTTTTTTTTTTTTTTTCCAACCAGTCCCTTACACACCATGCATAGTCTGTTTGTTCATTTACAAATGGACACGATTTTGCAGATTTTAATGTTTTGGCGTTTGATACAAAGTGTCTGGATTTGTTGATGTTCTAATGTGTGGTGAACTGGCACACTCACTCTGACAATGTGTTGCTAGTACAAAGAAAACAGCATAGATTAAACAAAAGACTTAATTATTTTCTTTCATTTCAGTTTTTTCCTACGTAACGAGAGAGAAGGAGAATCTGTTATCTGCAAAGAATCTGTTATCTGCTAGCTTCACACACTCTCTCTCTCTCTCTCTCTCTCTCTCTCCCTCCCCCCCTCCATTCCCCCCTCCCTCCCTCCCCCTCTCAAACATATTAACAATGGTAGTTACGTGTTAAAGGCACGGTATCAAAGCAAAATAATAATTTTTATGCATAAGCGACCAATTCCGTATGTACACACTCCTGAAAGGATATCGTAGGTCCCAGTTGCGAGACGGGAACAGACCTCCCCATGCTACTACCCAAGCGCCGTGAGCGCTCCTCACGTCACGCCACCACCACCATCAAGACCACCACCACCCACCCACAATAAAAAAAAGAGATAGAGAGACAGACAGACAGACCCGACAGGCAGCAGAGGACAGACAGTCGGACAGAGACGGCGTCAAAGAGTGAGAGAGAGAGGGAGTGAGTGGGATGTTGGTGGGGGGGGGGGGGGGGGGGGGGGGGGGGGGGAGACACACAGAGGAAAACGACAGGAAGAGAGATACTGAGTCAGACGGGCAGACAGGCAAACAAGCGTACACACTCACTTACAAACAGAGATAGATAGAAAGAGAGAGAGAGTGCGTGCGCGAGAAAGAGAGAGAGAGAGAGAGCGAGAGAGAAAGAGAGAGAGAGACAGACAGACTGACAGACAGACAGAGAGTGAGAGAGAGACAGGCAGACAGACAGACAAACAGATAGAAAGACAGACTAGCGAACATGTAGAGAACATAAAAGAAGAGTCACTCCCATGCTATAATAGAGAGAGAAAGAAAGTGAGATGGAGCAAAGGACAGGCGGGCAGACAAATTGACGGGCAAGCAAAACAGACGGGCCGACAACAGGCAGACAAACTGAGAGGAACAAAAGAGATGGAGGGAAGAAATGAGGGAGAGAGAGACAGAGAAAAGAAACTCACAGGCTCCTAACATACTTTTCCCACGGTAGCGGTAACTGTTTCTGTAGAAATATGCAAAGGATTTCTGCATCAGATAGTGAGTTTCTAGTCTACTTAAAGAGGAGGTGATGCTTTCTAATGTTTAGCTCTTTTTCAAAAATATGTTGTAGAGAGAAGACAGAATTGGTCTTTTTGAAAATACTAATACACCCTTAGCTAAAAGAATCATGTAATTAATGAATTTGTAATTTGCAAGATTGAGATCAAATTTGTTTATACCAAAAAGTATGTCCAAAACTGATAGTTTTAATCTTACATCTGTTTTTACGTATATAAAATCCTTGATTGACAACCAAAACATTTGCACGGGTGGACAATCATAGAAAAAATGCTCAATATAATCAATTGTGTCAGGACAATACGAACACTTATTACTTTCTTTTACTTGCATTTTACTTAAGAGAATATTTGTGGGGTAAATATTATGCAGGATTTTCCAGTGCAGGACTCTTAATCTTGTTTCTGTTGTAACGTCTTTCGCTCTTGACCATATAGATGTATCTAGCCTGACAACAAAATTTTCTGAACCAAAATTGAGACGCACATGGAGTCACTGGTTTTTTGTCGTTACAGACTAGTTTCCTAATATCCTTTACTTTCCTATTGAACTGACTCGCCTCGCATTTTGACGTCCATCTTCTTTTTCGCCGTTCTGTATCCACTGAACCCATGTCTTTGGAATAGTGTTAATTAAAATGTTATAATCTAGTACGATATTTGCTCTGTTTTGTCCTATCATGTCCTGTAATTCCCTCCAGAGTGAGTAAACGGTTTTCTCGAAAATGAATAATCTGTTTAATAGTTTCAATTCCTTTCTTTTGCCAAGCTGGAAAGAACAACGTTTTATGCTTGTAGGTGAGTAGTAAATTATTGAAGATCATTTGACTTTGAAAATTGTTGCAATTAATATCTTCCATCTTAATAACAGATTTGTTCTCTAAATAAGTCGTTAGGACATCTTTCCAAAATTCATTGTCTATTCTTTCAAGTCCTTTAATATCTTTCTTTTACAGTTGATATGGAAGATTCTATCACCTTTTGCCAGCTTTTCCAAATGCCATTTTGGAATAAAACTCCACTTATGTTTTTCAGTCGCGTCAAATAGTTTTCCTGCCCATTGTAAATAAAAGTATTTTTGTAGCTCGAGCATGTTTAACATTTTAAGACCCCCTCTCCATACTCACCTTCCATCACTTTTCGTTTTACTTTTTCAAATGCCCTCCTATTACTTTGTTTTTTCTGCCAGAGGAATTTATACAGTATTGTATTTATTTTATTTAGTACACTTGGGGAAGACCTATAGATTGTATTACGTATATAAATTGGCTGATCAAAAGGTCTTTATAACCACAACTTTACCTTGAATACTCAGGTCCCGTTTACTCCATACCTTAATGATGGAATTCATTACATCTAATCTATGAGACCAGTTATCTTCAATGTCTCGTGCCATTTTGTTTGTTTCAAAATAAATGTCCAATATTTTTATTTTACCGACCAAAGTAAATGGAATTTATCTTCATCTTCATTCTTATACCCATTCTTAAAACCTTAGTTTTTTGTGTATTTTAATCTAAGGCCAGAAATTCTTTCGAACTCAGTTAATTTTTCTAAAGCTGTAAGCATGTCTGTTCTGTTTTTCAGAAAAAGTGTTGTGTCGTCGGCCATTTGTTTTATTTTAATATGAACTAGGCTTGTGCAATGGGCAATTGGAACTTTAATGCCCTCTATGGAACTGTTTCTAATTTTGATCGCAAGCAGCTCTACAGCCAGTACAAACGCGAGAGGTGAAAAGGGGCAACCCTGTCTGATACCACAGGAAATACCAAAAGGTTCGGAAATCCATCCTCCATGATTAATACTACTAGAACTACCGTTGTTAAGAACATATACCCACCTTTTAAAGTCCACACCAAAAACCAAAAACATCAAATGCATGTAACAAAAATTTTCTGGATATTGAATCAAGGCTTTACAGTAGTCTACTGCTAGTAGATGTCCACCCTCATTTTCGTGTATTTAAGTTGTTTATTACATCATCAATGGACCTTATAACTGTTGCAATATTTCTACCTTTCAGATAGCCAACCTGATCGTTGTTAATTAATTTATGAATAACGTTACCAAGTCTTTCCGCTAGAACTTTTGCAAGGATTTTATAGTCTGTATTAGTCAAGGTAATTGGTCTCCAGTTTGTTAAAATGATCTCTTTCTAAGTCTTTTCCTTTGTGTAATAAGTGATTCCTTGTCTTTCAGTGTACGATAATTCACCTTTATGAAAAGATTCAATAAAAGGGCTTGTTACTAATTTACCCAATTTACTCCAAAAGAATTTTAAGAATTCTACTGTAATTCCGTCACAACCAGGTGCCGACCCATTACGTAGTTTACTAAGCGCATTTGTTGTTTCCTCTAAGGTAACCAGTCCTTCACATAAGGCAGCATCATCGTCATCTAAACATGGGAAAAACTTCTGACTCTATGAATTTGTTAGTCTCCTCTATAACATTTTCTGCGATCGTTGTTTGACTGTACAGATTTTTATAAAACGAGACCTGCTCTTGTAAAACATCACTTTGTTTAGTTAATACTTCTCCTGTTTCTCTACGCAACCTTGTTATGACTTTTGTTTACCCCTAGCTTTTTCTAAATTGCAGAAATACCTAGTGTTTCGTTCCCATCTTCGACCCATCTAACTCTCGATCTTATCTGTGCCCCCTTTGCGTCATGCAGTTGTTTTAATTCTAAATTTATGCTTTAAATGCATATATGTGGCTTGCGACTCTTCATTTGAAGGGTCTTTAATGAGCTTTTTTTCAATTTCTGAAATCTGTAGGTTCAACTTTAGCGAATCGTTTTTCTTTCGGCATGACAATTCTTTTCCAATTCGCTACAAAAATTTCTTATTTCAATTTTCAACATTTCCCATTTATCAATATTGGACAAATGGTCATTAATTTTATCGTTAAGCTCTTTATCTAATTAGACTATTCAATTGCTGTACAAAATCATGGTTTTTTAAATAACTATTGTTGAATTTCCAATAACTTGGACCACGAATGAAATCACACTGATCCAGCTCGACTGTCAAGCCTTATGGTCCGAGTTTGGAATGGTAAGATGTTCACATGATACACAATCACTTAATACATCATCTGTTGTAAAGCAATAGTCAAGCCTCGAGCTATAAATGGACTGCACCTGTGCCATGTATAATCATGTTCATTAGCATGAAATACTCTCCAAAGGTCATTCAGTTCTAGGTCTTTTGTTAACTTATTAAGACCTCGAACTTCATTTTCACGGTGGGGCTTGCCCGATATTATATCAAGAGCATTGCTATAAACACAGTTAAAGTCTCCAAACAACATAATTTTTTGTCACTGTACTTTTTACATTTTTCTTTCAATAGTTTGAAAAATCCACTTTTTCAGTACTATTATTTGGAGCATATATGTTTGCTAAGTAGAAGTCATATTTATCACATGTGACTGAAACAATCAAGATTCTATTTTGTTCCATTGCTAACGTGACTTTTCCCGGGAAATGTTTTGCAACCAAAATGACTTCTCCCTTGCTCCTGTTGGTACCTCCGTTATAAAAAATTTTAACCTCCCCATTCTTTTTCCCATATAGATACATCGCTGTCAGTTATATGAGCTTCTTGGAGACAGATCAAATCAAACTTTCCGTTTTTAAAGAAATGAAAAATTGATGTTCTTTTATATTTGTTTTTAGTCCTCTACAATTCAGTGACGTTATCCGGATTTTATCCATTATATGAAAAATGTATATGACCTTTGCCTACGAATTTTACTAAATTCGTAGCGGAAATCGTCACATTTTGACATAAATGGGGCTTTTCAAACTCACAATCCATTTTCATGCGATACGTCATCGTAATGTAACTTCTAATCAATATCAGACATTAGCACCGCTCGTCTACACCGGAACGAATGTCGCGTGACGTTTCCTGGTGGCGGGAACGCCCTCCCTCTTGTTTCTGTTGCTTGCTTTTTCCTCTTTTATCAGGACTGGCGCCTCTCGGACCGGCGTCGCTTTGGGGTTTCCGAGCGGTGGCGAGGCGGACTGTGCAGCTCCAGGGAGGATCCCCGCGTGGCCTGACGTGTGCCGGATCGTCCTCTGTTCTGTCGGATGTTTTTCCTTCCTCCACTTTTCTCCTCTCTCTGCACAATACACTCTCCCTCTCTCTCATCCTCGCTCTCCTCCCTCTCACTCTGATCCCCATTCTTTTCATCACTCATAAAACCCACTTTCTCTGCTACGCCGATCAGACACAGTAAGATCACAAGCAGGGTCTCCTCGTTTGTGTCCCGTCTTTTTACAAGCCCTGCACACCACATCATTCACGCATACCGATGCATGGTGATTGTCTTCCAGACAGTTAGAACATACCACTGGCCTTTTCACTAGTTTCTGTCTTTGTGGTAGATCCTGGCTGTGAAAAAGCTGACTTTGAGTGTTTTCTCTAGGGGGACAGACGGTACTGTTATAAAAACAAATCGTCGTCTGTGAGAAATCTTGTCAGTTTATTATCGCTGTCCCGCGCTCTTTCGCATTTCAAAAATGGAACGAAGTTCGCACCCCGCTTTGAGAAGGGAGTGCTCGATTTCACTGTCAGCCACAGAAATTGGAATATTGTCAATAAGACTTTAGTAGCAGGTTTCTCTTCTCCTGTCTGGTCTCTCAAGACATAAGGGTTAGTGTTTACTACCTGTAGCACAATACCTCTGAGGCGAATACCTTGCACAAGTAGTAGGGACCTCGCCTCTTCAGTACCTGGGTAGACTCGCCACAACCCTCCAATCTGCTGCGCCCCAACAACTGACCCTTGTCCGGCGGTGCGTTCTGCAGCCAAGCAGATCTCCAGAACAGTGGCTGGGCGGTTGCTCGCAGTGTCCGGAATGTCTCTTGATTTTATGAAGACAGGTCGAACGCTCGCGGCCATATCAACAAATCGAAAGCGAAAAACGAAAAAGAAACAAAAACCAAAAAGTAAATCGGAAGACGTATACTGTACTGTACTGTTTGAAAACGATTTCGAGACGGCTACAGTCGGAAAACAAGCGATCTGTACGGCAGGGAAAAAGCTGTAGTAGAACACAGCTCACATTCGGTTTGGTCAGAGCGCAAGTAGCACACGTCCGCTCGGCGCGGCTGTCACTCACCGAATCCCCCTCTAACTGCAGCTGGTGCCGAGTCTTCAGCCTCAGCAAGGTGCCTGGCTTCTTCCTCAGACGACATCGCTCGCCCTTCTGGTTGACGTTGCTAGAGCCCTTGTTACTATCCTGATCCAACTACTCCCTTATTGGGCGCCAAAAGTGTAAACCTCCCCTTGTTCCTACTGTAAAGAAACGCACAAGGGGAGATCGGGTTCGGGAGAAAGTTGGACTAGGTTCATCCAAAACGACAAATGAGTCAGGCCCAGTGAAGATTTTCTTTCTTTAATTTGGTCTAAAGTTTTATGCATAAAAAGGGCTGGTGACAATGCCCAACAAAAGGAAAAGAAAAAGGTACAAGTAAAGGGGGAAAAGGAAACTAAAGGTAGAAGTAACGACAAAGGGCTCTAGCAACTGTGGCATTTCTGGTGCCATCAGAACACCATCACCACACTTCACGGACTAAGGTGTAGTCCTCTCCGTTTGAGATTTGGGGCCTGACTGAATAACTCCGTAACTTCCAGAGCACCCACGCTTCCCCTGGCGTCACCTAGGGACGCCATCTGTCAGATCCCTACGCCTCATGAATATTTATAAGGGTCTTACATGTTTAACTGCAACTATTAACTACAAACTTCATATCACCTACATGTCCCTCTAACCTAAGCATACAACATCTTCTCAAACATTGCGTGATCCTAAGTCTCACAAGTTTGAAATAAGAAAATAATAATCAGAACTATTTCCTTAAAAGTGCAGGATGACCAACACCTAAATAGTAAGCCCATCCCACAACTACTGGTCTCCCTCTTACATAATGGGGCTGGCACCCCATAAACTTTCCCCGGTCTCTTCCCCGGTCTGGCAGAGAGTATTCCCTCTTTGGAATTTCCGGCCCGTCGCCGGTCAGTGCCTACAAAGGGATTCCTCCTTAGATCGCCACACAACTGGGCGAACTCATCGGGGGTCATCAGACTACCTCCCTCGGTTAATCTAAACATCAACCATGGCACTCCTCAGTGGAAGCACACACGAATCTCTGGTACACCATAGGTGGTGTACATACATCTCAACAGAATGCTGATTTTCTTGTCCTCTGTAAGCCTTTAGTTAGAGTACATCTCAACAGAATGCTAAGGTGGCTCAGAATGTGAACCGGTGGGAATGCCTGTTATGTCACTTAGAATTTTCTGCTGACCAAACTAGAATATAATAACTAAGATAGAGTGTCTGCAGCCTAGCATGAATAGAGAGCCTTGTGTCTAAAACAACATGCGTTGGTATGACATGAATAGAGAGCCTTGTGTGTAAAACAACATGCGTTGATATGACTACATTAGAATGTTTTGTCGCTAGACAATGATGTTCATGTTAAGCAAAAATACATCTGTTAATTTGACTTTCCTGGAATGTTTATAACGTGACCCAGATAGAATGTTCAGTCGTCTAAGATAGAATTCTTGTTCATGAGACGAAACGAGAATGTCCGTTATGTCACCAAAAATTCAGTGCTCATTTGACCGACACAGAATGTCAGGCGATGAAAGAAAATGTCTGTTCTATGGAGTGAGAGAAAATGTTGATATGTCTAAATCCCAAACATCTGTCCGTTACATGATTTGTACTCTGTGCTCTGCTTCTCACACCCCATGGATTAACACAGATGTTTCACATTCGAAGGACACCAAGCACGCGCAGAGAGAGAGAGAGAGAGAGAGAGAGAGAGAGAGAGAGAGAGAGAGAGAGAGAGAGAGAGAGTTGGGATTTAGATACATGTGCACTTTCGTTCAAACATAAAGTTAGGTCACAATGTACAGTACGTCTTTTCTTCCATATTATTGGGCATGGAGAACAAGAAGATTGCATCTAATATGTAGTGTAATTTGAAGATGTTGGCGCCTGAAACAGAAATGTTTTATCGTCAGAGAAGGTAAATATGCGGGTTCAAGACCACCCATGTTATTTTGCACGAAAACCCCCCTTTTCAAATACAAATCACGTCCATCTCGTGTCAGTTTTAATCAAAATTAACACCTTTTTACAACTAAAATTAACACCTCAAAACCTCTAAAATTGACCTAATTGCCAATTTAAAACGGGGGTTTCCGTGCAGAATAGGATTTGGTGATCGTGAACGAACATATTTACATTCTCTCCAGGCACATAAAATCAACTAAACATTTATATGGCTTGACAGTCCCACCCCCAGACTGGTTCCAATCAATATTGGTCGCAGCAACTGTTTTGCACGCTCCGCTGCACATAAGCTTGCCACTAATACTTAATTATTAATCATCACGTGATAGCTTGGTGCATCACGTGTGCACGTTCAACCAATCGACAGGAGGTATGACATTTTTGGCTGGGGACTTACGAGCCTGTCAGCCAGCCGGCCATTACTGGCCGGAGCGTCTATGAGTGAAGACGTGTTTAATGCGAGCCTTGCTTCATTTACAACCCGGCCAAAAGAGAGTCTAAATCTTTTGGAAACGAAGAAAGGAAAACGTGAAATGACAGTAAGTGAACTAGATGATTTTTTACGTAATTGTTTTGTAGAGCAACTTGATTATGAGCCGATTGACGAAGGTTCTTTTATGAAGCTGAAAAACATAACTGAAATTACGCCTGTTTTACTGAAGGCTGGTTCTGAGATCAAAGCTGAAAATTGTAAAACTCTTCGGCAATCTTTGCTTTTAGGTCATTGGCTTGAAAGAACAAAAACTGTTTTAAAAAATCTAACCCAAAAGCGTACTGGGATAATTATTTGAAAACTGAAATTCTGATGGAACCCACGCTGTGTAGAAAACTGATGGAATTATCATTTTGTTTTTACTACTATCCAAAGTTCCACAAGCTCGGAATTTTGATCCACAGCTTGTATGAGAAAAGAAAGCTCATTTTAAAATATATGCAAAGCGACGTTGGCTTTCACGAGTTCTGGCAGAGTGATTAAGCTGCTGTGAAAAAATCAATACTGGCCGATGAAGCAGGCTCCAGCCTAAGGCTAAAAATACGTCATAACTATGTCATTCGTCGAAAACCGCCGATTGACACAGAAAGGCTAAAAATAATACTAAGGGAGGTAACTCCTGCACACACCCCACCCCCACCCCACACACGCACACCCCACCCCACACACACCCACACCCCACCCCTGCCACCACCCCCACCCCCCCCACCCACGCACACCCCACACCCCACCCTGCTGCCACCCCACGCACACCCCACCCCCACCCACTCACGTTTTGTCCTACAAAGCAGTGCAGTAAACTAGGTCAAAAGGATCTGCGACTAATTGACCTAGATAATTTCACACACACACGCCCCACGCCCACCCCCACGCACGCACACACATATAACTTCTTCTGATTCTTGCGCAAAACAATAGAAACTGATTACTTAATTTTTTAATTTATGATTTTATTCTGGTTTAAAAAATGAAGCCCGAAGTAGCTACAGAGCTTATTAATATACTATACGAGTTGGATTGGTATAGGGTGGCTGCTAAAGAACAGTTAAAGAGCAGGTATGAAGAATTAATGACTGATCTTTTTGAGTGTAGAGATATACGAGAAAACGTGACGCAGGCCATCAGTAAAATACCAGATTCTTGGTCACAACCAGTTATAATGTTGTTTGCCATTTTGGTTGATTATATGGCTCCTGAAGATGTTAATCTGACTGTTTCTACTACCCTGAAGGAGTAACTATTCGCTTTAATGAAGATCAGGTTTTACGATTAGAAAAGACTATTAATAACAGTTGAATTTACAATTAATTTTTTATTTATTTTAGATTTAAAAATGGCTGTCGAACTCAGTGAATCTGATTTAAAGAATTGTAATGAACTATTTGACGAAACAATGAAAGCATTAAACATTGATTTTAGTGAATTTGGTTTTGAGAATGATGTAAACAATATAATAAAAGATCATAGTGAACTATTTAACGAAGCAATCAAAGCGATGAACATTGACTGTAGTGATTCAGAAAAAGCTAAAATATTGGCGGGTGTTATTGTAAGATTAACGTGTCTTGAAGTGTTGCAACTCTTGGGCGAAGAATAAAAGCGTGTTTTACTTACTTTTATTTACATTTATTTTTTTTAATTTACGTAAATATTTTGGCTTAAAAAATGACGACCACAAGTAAATTCGAGGATGGAAAAACTATATACAATGGAAGAAATATTTAGCAGTGACAAACAATTAAGCAATACGTTTAGTGAAGTAGACATGGACATTATTAACCCCTCGAACGTTCATGAAAGCGTGGCACACGCTATCTCTAAAATCCCAGAGTTTCTTCAGATGGAGCCGCCAGTAAAAGTGCTGTTGACCGTTCTGATTGATTATATAACGCCTGATGATACTAACATGCCAGTCTGGATTTCAACTAAACAGAAAGAAGTAATCAGCTATCACGACTTTAATTCTAACTGGGCTGATTACATGCTTACACAGTTTAACCATGCTAGTGAGGAGGCTAAGTTAAGGGGTTCTGGCTGGTCTGAAGGGACAGTCCTTGAAATCAGATTAAGACAAACAAAGTTCTATCCTATAGTTGGCAATTCTTACATTTCTCTCCCAAAAGAGTTAGAGTTAAAACGGGCAGTCTTAAACATACATAATTCTGACAACATGTGTTTTATGTGGTGTGTTTTAGCACATTTACATCCTGTTAAAAATCATGCAAACAGAGTCTCTAATTATGAAGCATATAAGCAAGAACTGAACTTTGATAACATAACCTTTCCAGTAAGTATAGAATGTATATCTCAGTTTGAAGAGCAAAACAAACCAATCACTGTAAACGTATACACATGGTCTGTAGTAGACAATCTAGTGCCTCTAAGGATTTCTCCCAATGCTCCCACTTTAGGCGAACCGCTTAACAAACATGTAGACTTAATACTGTTTGCAGATAGTACAAAGAGTCATTATGTATTAATCAGAACAATAAGCAGACTGTTAGAATATACATCAAAGCATAAATCTAAACAGGATCTTTGTAGAAGGTGTTTGGTCAGAATCCCAACTATAGAAGCAGCTGCCAGTCATAGAACTCATTGTAAAAGTTTTATTAACCCACCATCAGATCTGTTCTTATGCGTTTATTGTTGTTAGGTCAGATGGAGCACACACACACCCAGAGATTTACAGAGGTCTCAATGCAGCTAGTAGATTTTTAGAGCAGATGAAACAACTTCGCAATCAGTTATCTAGTCGACTAAATCTTTCAAATCTTAAATAAATGTTAGCGAACCGCCCAGAGAACGTGGACAAACGAGTCACAAGACAAAACACAACGCGTTTCGACCTCTTAGGTCTTCGTCAGGTGATGTATAAACGAATAAAACAACGAAAATTCACTTAGCTTTGATCGCTTCAGATCGCTTTGGGTTCAGCGCAAGGAAGAAGGCGTTGAACCCAAAGCGATCTGAAGCGAACCCAACGCCTTCTTCCTTGCGCTGAACCCAAAGCGATCTGAAGCGATCAAAGCTAAGTGAATTTTCGTTGTTTTATTCGTTTATACATCACCTGACGAAGACCTAAGAGGTCGAAACGCGTTGTGTTTTGTCTTGTGACTCGTTTGTCCACGTTCTCTGGGACGAGTTTCGCTAACATTTAAAGAGAAGGGCCCCTGGATTTAAAACAAACTAGCCCGGTTTTTTTTGGGGAGAATAATTTTTTAAAAAAAAAAGGGTTTTAATTAGAATGGGTTTTTTTCCCTTCTTTTGATGGATATCCGGTTAGGACCAAAAAAATTTTTAACGTAAAACACATTTCTATGACAATCTTCCTTTTAAGTTCCCCCCCCAAGGGGTACCCAAACAAAAAAACAAAAGGGGTTTCGGATCGGTTTTAGGGTTTTTAATAAACGAATTTTTAAAAAACCAAAGCAAAATCAAACGGGCTTTGTGAATGTTTGGGTTTTCAGCGCAAAAAAACGAAAATTTTTTAACCCAAAGCGTTTTTGCGGGGTTACAAGGGCCCCCCCGGAACCCAAAGCGAATTTTTAAGCGTAAACAATTGCAATTTTCGTGTTTTCTTTTAAAAAAAATGACGAAGCCCAAGGGTGAAACGCCCGGGTTTGTTTATTTTGTCGGGTTTATGGGTCCGAACATTATTTGATGTTCAGATCGCGGGGCAGCGGGGGGTTTTGCCCAAAAACTTTCGCCCCAGTTTTCCTTCCTCCCCCCAAAGACGAACATCAAACCTGTGAATTTGGGGTTTTTTATTTTTTAACCCAAACCTAAAAAGAAAGAGCGAAAGGTTTGGGGCGACCTTTGAAAGTTTTGGGGGCGCAACAATTGTTTTCAATTGTTGAATCCTGTTGAAAAATTTTCCTTTTTATCTTAACCCAAGACTTTTTCTCATTAACATGCAGCGGCTTAATAAAAAACAAAAGTCCGCATGGGCCCAGTCCTTCCGGAAAAGGGGGAAAAAAAATTTGAACTTTTAAATTGATTGTTTATTTTTTCAAATTGGGCCCACCTTTTTTTATCGGGGATTTGATAAAAAGGGCCCGCCGTTTAAAAACAACTTTCCAACCCTTTTCATGACTTGCCCCATCTTGGTTTGGGTAAAGGGGCGCCCTCCTTTAATCCTAAAACTTTTTTTCCAGGTTGAAGGGGCGCACTTTTACATAAACTCGGGGAAGGTTTTTGATGAAGATCACTTCCTCCTAAAGGTGCTTTTTTTTCTAGTTTAGGGGCAAAGAAAAAAATGTGTAAATATGAATACGTCAGAAAGCCTGGACAAATTCCCATCCCAAAAACGAGGGGAAACTCATGATCAATATTTTTTGGGCTGACGGTGTTTATTAGCAGACTCTTTCAGAATTACAGATCTTGTTAAAACTTTCGCTTAACTCATCGCATTACTCTCCCCCGGGGTTTCTTGGACCCCTTTTCTTAAAGTCTACAAAATCCAGTTTGTTTTTAAATTTTGATTTCCCACACTTCAGTGATTAAAGAGGGTTTAAGGGGGGGATTAGCATGGCCTCAATCCTTACTCAAAGTAACAACAGTATTTAGACGATTTGACCTACTAAACCTCTAACTATCAATGTACTTAGAGCCAACATCTGTTGGATGGGCCATGAGTAAACCGTTCCCTGAAAAACTTTAAAATGAAAAAGGCCCTCACATGTTATAGTGTTAGGTGTTTTGTCACACTTCCCCTGATAATCCAGCGGGACTAATTTTGGAAGTAGATTTAGAATATCCTCGTGAACTCCCTGCCCTCCACAACGATTACCTTTGGCCGCGAAAATTTAAAAAATGACCCCCACAGAACCCCAAAACTTTGCCTAATCTTCGACATAAAAATAAATAGTCTGTATTCCCGACTCCACATTTTTTACTTAAAACAGGGACTAAACTGACTGCTGTTATGATCATTTTTTTGATCAGAGCCCTTTATGAGGCCTACCCCAAAAAAAAACATGATCTTAAAACCCCAAGCCACTGACGCTTCAGAAAAAGACTTCTTTAAATGATAAAAAAACATTTTTTGGCAAAACCGGAAAATCCACACAAACGTAAAGATGTAAATTAGTTAAAAAAAAACCGAAATTTTAATTGGGCCCTCAAAAACCCCAACATCAAGACTTTTAGAAGTTTTAAACGACAGCCTTTGGCTTATGATGAAAAAAAAGGGTTTTTAAGGGGGAAACCCGGGTTTATTGGCTTCCCGTATTAGAGTTGTCAAATTTTATTGATGTTGATTTCGTCGACTATTTTAAAACTCCGGTACCCGAGCAAGAGTACTTTACACAGACACTGATATTTTTTTCTGGCCCCAACTGAAGACTTTTAAAAAGACTTAGAAACAGAAGGGGCAAAAGGGAAACTGATGGATGGAAACACATGGACTACCCAAAAAACAGCCCTTTACATTAACTGTAAACAAAAAAGAAAGGGGGAAAAGAAAAGGATGAACTTAATGGGACAGTTATCAAAGAAATGGGTTTTCGGTAAAAGATATGCGTTGCTAGCGACTTTGTAATAAAGGGGGCAAACTAAGTAAAGAAATTTGTAAAAAAAAATTAACTCCGATAACTACAAGAAAGTGTTTTGGAAAAAGTATTTATCACACAAATTTTAACTGCCTCTCCTTATAAAGTAAAAACACTGCTGTTAAAAAGAAATCAATTCTCTAACAATAAAAGAAACTTACTCATCCTGAGTTTCTATGTGTGGCTTTGGAAACTTTAAAAAATTAACTTACTAATTGGCTTGTTTTAACTTAAAAAACCCAAACAAACTTAAAAAAAACAAAATTAACTTTAAAAAAAACCAATGGTTTTATAAACTTTAAAATTTTTTTTGCATTAACTTGAATTTACTTGCATTTAATTTAAAAAGTTTTTCAAACTAATTTAAAACTGTATTTCTTTTTCCCTTAAGGAACCTAGTTTTTAAAAAAAATATTCCCATAGAAATGGATCTCGCGGGATTGCATTTTTTTTTGGGGAAGCGTTCTTTTTTTTTGGGGGTTGTGACTTTTTTCTAGTAGGTGTTAGGTTTTGTATGCAAAAAACCCCCCCACAACAACACAGCCCCCAAATACAATAATACATTTATCTTTTGTTTGTTGGATTGTGTTGTTGTTTTTTGGGCTGTTGTTTTTGGTGGCGATTTGTATTCTATCAAACAAATTTTTTTTTGTTGATTTTTTTCTTTTTCATTGTTCCATTCGCTGTTTTACGCCGGCTCAAACGTCCGGGATTTTTAGGCTTAGTACATTCCCCACTTGGGGTACTTTCATTGTGGTACTTTTCTGTTCCCGGAAAGGGGTCCGCGGGGCCCCTGTGAGTCTTCTTCTCCTGATCGCTCATTTTTTTATTGCGATTAAATTTATATATCAAAATTAATTATTAAAAGAAATTTAATCCCATAAAGGGGCTAACATGCCCAAAAATCTGTAATACATGTCACATGCAAAATTTTTTACCGATTTGTTTAAAACCGGATCTTGCATATCAATTTAAATCTTCTTCTGAATCAACGGCCCCATCTTACTTACTAATTTTGCAATGGGCTAATCATTTCTGCCTCCCATCTAACCTTTTTGCCCCAACTGCGCTTGTCCCTGGCGTAGTACTTCTCAATTTTGTGTAGAAAATTTTTTGGATTTGTTCAAATACTTATTTCAGGCCTAAATATGTCTATTTTTTTCCACACGCACCCCAGAGGTATAATTTTCTTTATGGCAGTGTTGCGGGAAAGCCCCGCTTGCTCCTCAATTTAAAAAGGTCGCCAATCCATTTTTAAAAAATAAAAAATAATATAATACTTTTAAAACCATGTTTTTAAACTTTTGGGTTAATTATCATGCCATCGTTGGTGTTTAGTTTATTCCCCCTTGCAAAATTTTGTTGGGAAATAAAACCCGCCTAACAGGGGGAAAGTAGAAGTTCACCAAAACTATTGCAACCTTATTTTTAGCTTTAAAAACAAAAATTATCTGATTAAAAAGCAATAACATCTTTCGTTTTTTGATTTTTTTAAATTTTTTTTTTTTAGTTAAAAAAAAAATGGGTAAAAAAAAAGATTATTAATACGATTTACCCTCTGCTGTTTTACGGCCTTAGTATTGGCTATAGGTGTTAGCAAAAAAATGTTTAAAATGGGGCCCCGGCGGATCTGGGAAGGTTAAAATTGGGGGACGTTTTTAAAGGTTATAGTTGTAATTACGCAGGGATTGCGTCAAAAGACTTTCTTGTTACACGGGGGATTACCCCAAAAAAATTTAATACATGAAAATTAATCTAGAAAATAGATTTATAAAAGATGTCTGGTTTGGTTCTGATGGTGGGGGGAGTTTTGGTAATGTTTTTAGCCTTCTCCGGCGCAATTATTTTTTGTAAATTGCGGCCCGATGAAGAGAGAGAACGCCATAACAAGGCAAGGAAGTTAGTAGGCAAGAGACACTTCGAGAAAAGACGAATTGCTCACTTAGACTTTATTAATACAAAGTTAAAGAGAACGGCATGCAGAGCAAAATTTTACAAACTTTGTGAGAATGAAGAGTTTTTAGTGACGGGAAAGAAGTTTCTAAATCGCCACCCCAGAACTGCTGACTTTTATAAACCATCTGGGGAACAAAGACGCAGAGATATTTTTTATTGCATTTGGGCATGACCCTCTTCTTTTTGCTCACTTCCTTGTGTAAAAAAAATGCATTTAAAATAGGACAGAATATATTATTCCCCAAAAGGGGGTTTTGGAAAGGAAAGATGCTATTAAAAACTGGTAAAGCTGCAGATGTCGAATAGATGCAAAAGACGGCTTTCAAAACAAGAAATTTGGAAAAATATATCTACCTCCCCCAAAAAGAATAAAGGCCTAGAAATTTTTTTAAACTCATTTCCAAAAAGACACCCACCAGATGGACTTGCTGTATCTTCCACATGAAAAGTTAGAAAAAAAAAGTTTAATATGCTCTGACATTTGTTGACATGGCTTCAAGGTATAAAACGCTAAATTTTTAACGGAAAAAAAAGCTCAACTGTTGGGGCGGGGCTTACAACAAAATATACTGAGAGGCCCAAAAAGTACCTGGGATGATCCAGGTTGATGGGGAAAAAGAGTTTAAAGGTTCTGTAAACCAGTGTTTTTAAAACACATGTTACAGTAAAGGGGGATCCCAGGAAACCATCGATCACAACCCTAGAAAAAAATTTAATAAGAATCTTGCTGAACGTCTTTTTACTTTTTAAATTTCACAGAAAAAATTAGGGGACAAACCGTAAAAAGAAGGGGTTAGGAATTGCCAGCAGCTTACGTCCCATGACAATAAAAATTTTAAAAGGGCAACGGGCCAAAACCCAAAAAACCAATCAAATTTAAAAAAAAATTGATTATGAGAGTGCAGGGACTCAAAATCTTGGTTTGGCTAAAAGTAAGAATTTGTGCTCTGGAGAGGCAAGGGCGATTTTAAATTTACCACAGATCCTATATGGAGCGTAGATGTTATGAAGTTGAAAGAATCATGAAAAAAACCCCTCCCGTTTTTATTTTTAAAAAGACTCTCTCTTTTAAAAAGCCCGCCCCTAAAAAAATCTTTGTTGTAAAGCTGCAAGTTGTCCCGCCAAACCAGTGAGTTAACAAAAAAAATATATTTTTTTTTTTGGTCTATTTTGGGGGTTTAACGATCATGTGTTTGTTTTTCTGCTTTTAATTGCATCATGTTACCTTCGGAAGTAAACGCTTTCTCCCTCCCTTTTTAAATTCAATTTTTTGTCGTCTTAAACCCTCACCCTCAGCCTAAGCTTTTGAAATTCTTGTCGTAATTTTTCTCCCTTTAAGATTTGCTTATTCTTTAAACTTAATGAACAAAATTTTGCTGATGCTAGGGGGAACAATGGAGTGTTTTTGAATTTTAAGTTAATTTTTTTAAAACAAACACTTTCAATCATAGACAGGGTGCCTAACCCCAACCCAAGGGCCCCCAAAGCTAAAAGGCTGGGGCCCCCGCCCCGAGCTAAAAGAGCAACATAGACCCCCGCACTTTTCGTGCTACAGCTGAGGAGCCAGTAATTACATAAAAAGAGTATTTAAAGCTTATCATATTTTTTCTAGTAACTCTTTAAATTATCCCCAATTCGCTTTCTATTTTTCCCTTTTTAAGTTTAGTTATTTTTCTAAAACCCAAACGTTGAACCCCCATTTTTTAATTAAGATTATTTTTTAAAATTTAATTTTTTACATATTTTTTTTTAACCTTTTGCAGCACTTCATTAACGAGAAAACGCAATAAATCAACATATTAATGAAAATAAAACGGATGTTGTTTGGGTTTGTCAACCTCACAGTAACCTTGTCGATGTTTTATGGGGGGGGTTTTTACTCCTTTTTTGTAATTGCAAAAACCGGCTTAAGAGGGGCACCAAATTTTTCAGCCTTTTTTTGTAACCTCTGATTAAAGTAGTTTGGCAAACTAGGATCGCCCCCTCGGAGTAAAAATAAGCAAAAAAACTTGTCATTGTCAGGAGTGGTAGTAGCTTTTGGGTTTAAAACTAACCCAGTGTCATCCCCACTTCACTAAGGGTTCTTTCTCTGTAGCAAATTCAGAACCCCGCCAGTTCTTTCAATTGTTTTTTTTTGTTGTGTTCCCGAACTAGGCAAAAAGAATTGGCCCTTCATTTAAGGCTTTTTTAAATTTTTTCCTTATCAAAGTTACTTAGGGTTCCAGTTCAAACTTTAAAAATTCCCAATAATTTCAGGGAAACAACGCCCCAACATTTTCTCTTTTATGAAGTTGTATTTATTTGCCAAAAACGTTGTTCTTAATTTTTTATCTCTTCTAGGGTAGATATTGCTGTCGTTTTTTGTCTTCAATTTTTGTTGTTTGTAAGCCCCCTCATCTGGTCTCAAATCATAAAAATTTCCCGGGACCCTATTAGATCAAACTCGGCTGTGCTGCTAGGGTTTTTTGTTACTGCAACGCATTTGGAGCTAGCTCACTTTTGATTCTGGCCCCCCAGACATTCTTTTTTAAAATTAAATTATAAAAAAATCTACAAAAACAAGTATTGAATGGGGGGGCATCCATAACTGCTTTCGTGCTTAGATTTTTCTAACGCTGCTTAGATTTTTTAACTGCCTTTTTTTTTTTTAAAATCATCTTTGTCCCATTATTAATTTCACTTAAACATTCCTCAAAACTATCTTTTTTCCTTAGTGTAAAATAATACAACCGATTTTAACTGCGATCGAAAAGTTTTTTAAGACAGCATTTATTTTTTAGTTAAAACCCCCAGAACTAAGGCGGGGGGACCCTAAAGGCACTTTGACAGAGCTTTTTTTTTTTAAAATGTCTGTTCACGAACATATAAAAAATAAAATGTTTTAGTTTCCCAATTTGTCTATAGTAATGTTCTAAACAGTCCTCATTTTCGCTAGGGCAACTAAAAATTATTTTCGTCTGTCCCCAAAAAAACTTTCCCTTTTTTTGTAAGACTTGTTGTGTTAAAGGTTTTGCAGAATTAACAATGTGTTGTAATGAAACCTGTATATTGTTTGTAACAAATCAAATACGAAGACAGTTTTTTCCCCCACCCCTTTTTCCCGAGATGACTGGGGAGACCCCGTATGGGAATTGGGTTTTCTCAGTTTGGGGTCGTCCATCAAAGGGCTTGTAACTTTAAAAGATTGAAGAGGCAGCACTTCGTAACAGGGAAACCCCAAAACAGAGAAAGGGGAAAAAGGGGAACATGAGAAAATTTGAATGAAACCTTAGAAAAGGGGGAAGAGCTTTATTAAATTAAAACCCCTTTTTTAAAGGCGAGCTAAAGTAATTTATTCCAAAGGAAAACTAGTATTTAATAAAAGTACACAGGAGTGGCGGTCAGTGTTATACCATACCTCATCAAATTTGGGCAGCCCTTACATTCTTTTTATCCAGTTCTGACGGGTGGGAACTCACTGCCGGGTGCCATCAAGATTGCCCCCAAAAGCAATCTCATTCAAAAACAAATTTTATTGACTTTTGGATCTGCTATTGACGATTTTTTTTTTTATTCCCGATTTTTACTATTACCTGGGCCGAATTTTGGCCATTTCTTTTTTCTTTTTAAAATCGAGTGCGACCCTTGTTTTAAAATTTTCTCCCGGGGGCCAAAAGTCTATCGCACTGTTTTTGTTTTTTATTTTACTTTTAACATGCGGCTGGTGACCACTCGTTTTTGGTGAACCGGGGTTTTTGGGGAAAAAAAGAAGAAGAAAAAGAAGATAAAGGGCAGTGCGGATCTTTAGGAAGAAACTTAAGCTATCCATTGTTTTTATTAAATATTTTTTCACAAAAGCCCGTCTTTTACCCGTTTTCTTCAATGTTTAATGGGCATACAAACCCTAAAAAAATGCATTTTTTTGGGGGGTTTTTCCGTTTTACTTTCTTGGGGAAATTTATTTTTTTTTACCCTCTTGCCTACCCTTTTTCCCCTCCAAACAATCTTTTCAAAATTGGGTTTTCCCCACCCCATATTTTGGTTTTTTAGTCTTCGATCTTACATCTAAAGGCAAGTTTTTTTTTCAACACGAAAATGCAGGGCTCTTTGCCTACCTCCACCAACAAATTTCTAATTTCACAAAGTTTGGGGAGGTAAAAGTCCCGACCTGAAACAACTGATCAGACTTTCCATTTTTTGCCCGTCAAACCCCTTCCCCAATTTTTTTTTTATAAAACGCTTTTGTTCTCTATGAAAAGGAGTGTTTCTTCAGTAAACGAACAAAATTCCTTTTAAAGACTTTAGAGACTATTTTGATGATGTTCCGGGGGAAGTTCCGCTTTTTCTATTTTTTGTTAAAGGAGTGTTTAAAGTTTCATAATAAAAACCGTTTTTCTTTTTTAGGGGAAGATTGTTCTAGCCAGTCCAGGGTTAGTAACAACATCAAAATCAAAGAAAGTCGCTGATGTTATTTACTTCAGGGTCCAGACAGAAAACAAACGCTAGGATTTAAAAGTCAGATCATAAGTAAGTTTTTTTTTAGTGCGCCTTGGTAATATGGCTATGCTCTTTAAAAACTCAAAATCTAAGGGGTGCAAATCTTTGCCAAATGCTTTTCTACTGCCTCTCTTTTAACATCATCCCCCACCTCCGCTTTAAGCCCGTGCTTAACTTTTGGGGTTTGTATTCCCCCATAAAATTTTTCTTTCTTTCTTTTTTAGGAGCCATAATCAGAATAAGGGGAAAATTTTTCCTCGCTTGTACAAAGACTTCTTGCCCCCCATTGATTGTATATGTTTTAAAAATGGCCCCACCCCAAAATTCAAAAACATAGCATTTGGGTCTGCTGATGTAAAATTATTTTGAATGAAATTTTCGGGCCTGGGATTTAAAATCATCAGGCCAAGATCGGGAACTTAACTATTAAAGTTTGTTAGGGTGAACTGTTGATGGGTATTTACCTAATTTCAGTCTGTCTTATACCTTTTTCACCCTGGGGTTCCTTCTCTTTTTTGTAGGGTCGAGGTCACAACCTTGAGTTTATTTTTTAAAAAACAAAAAAAATTTAAAAAAAAAAATATGGCTGAGATTTTTTTACGCAATTGATCCTGTTGGGGAGAAGAAGAAGATGAAACAGAACAGGTCCTTCATTGCAAGAAGACTTGAAACAGCACACCAAGGGTAATTAACCAAATACGATTGTAGATAGAATTAATCATTTATAGCCATATGGGGGGGAGAGGGACCAAAAAACTTAGGGGTTTTTGATTTTTAACAGATAAAAATAATCTTTTGTAGTAAGAACCTAAAGGAAAGCGTGTGCGGCTTACTGCAAAACCACCCAACCCATTTTTAACGGGGCCAAAATTTTTAGAGATCCCCTCTTTTGCCAAAGGCAATTAAATTTTATGAAAATTTTAAGGACCGAGCTGTTATTTTTTACAAAACGGGGGAAAGGGTTGCCAACAAAATCAAATCCCAAAAACCTTCAAAAATTTAAATCGAACAGCAGATGACAATAGCAGAAATTGAAACGATTTTTAATGAGGAGACACAATTAAAAACAATTGACGATTCTCCTGCTATGCTGAAATCCGGGGGGCTTAAACTTTACAACATTAAGGGTAACAACAAAACAATTTACAAAACTTGGTGAGCTGGATAGAGAGATAAAGAAAAATTTAAAGCCGATGCCCAGACAAAATTCAATTTGGCAAAAAACTTACAGCAAAAATACAGGATTTAATGCACAAAGGGGGGCCAGGTTAGAAGTGCTGTTTACTAACAGAGCGCACCCTGCATCCAAACAAGCAGAATCAGAGAAACTATAAACGGGGAATACTTTATGAAAATACTACGCTAGCAGAAAGAAAAGACTCTATTCAGAGAACAGGGATTACAATATTTAGTATATTAACAGCTTTGGGTTTGCTATCTCTACACTCGTTTATGCTTTAACCGGCAGTGGCCCCAACGGGGCCCAGTAGCGCCTCCGACACCCCACCTGGTAAAAGTTGGATTAGAAAACAATACACCATCTAGCAACCTATTAAGCCAAAGCCTTGATGCTCTGCCTGGCATAATAGGTGTGTTGTTAGTTGGGTTTTGTCTACTATAGGTAAAGTTGCTGGTTAATGGCCGACCATTGTGGACGTTAGGTGTGCTAGCTGCTGGATTAATTTTTGTGAAAAAAGTATGGCTAATCCAGTAAAAGTTAAAAACAATGAGGCTGCCCTTTTCGCTAGTATGACTGTCAGTATGAGGCACATTTAACAGGTGCGTGCTTTCGGGCTCTTCTGGCTGTAGCCTTATAACTGAATCGCTTTCTTCAGGGCTAGGTACTTCTTTAATTGGATGAGCAGCCTTGGGTTTAACCCTTGATTGTGCCCTAAGTTTTGATCGTCTCCAGCTATGAGGATTCATTATTATAATTCTGTATCATGCCAATCTGCAGTCAAAGGGTCAGAGGGTCATGTATAATCCATGGCCTACAACAAAGTCAACCTTTGACCTAGCATGTGCAAAGACGTCTTGATACCTTTGTATGCGGCAGGCAAATCAACAGCAGATTTAAATTTGCATCTTCTAAATGGCTAGAAATTGTTTTCTAGCATCAAAGCCTGTGGATTGATCCACTATGCTAGACTTAGTCGTGTTGTCCCTCCTAATAAACACCAAACGTATGTCCGTATGGAGTCATTAAGTCTTTGCACTCCTGGCATTGTTAGGCCTTACTTTCATCTAAGATAAATGTTGTCAAGCATTAGGCGTTTTTGTTCTATTGACATCAATCCGAACTGTTTGTCGGTTTGAAAAGAAGTGGGGCCAGGCCAGTAGTCATAATTATATTCTCTACGTTCGCCCCACAAATACAATGTGCCCACCCCATGATTAGGGCCTAACTTTTGTTTAAAATCCATTTGAAGGATTAATTTTTAAATTCGTTGCAAATTCTTTCATATGCATTAGTGTCCTTTGGGCTTTTAAATGGATTAAACGCGTTGTCGTTAGGGGAGGGGCACTTGCAGTTCAGTTAGTATTCGTCTGTACTGTAATAAACTTTGAAAGTTATATACTGACCTTACTAAAAGATTGGGATGGTTTAAAGGTTTGCAATGAAACACCACAGCCTGGGGTTGCGCAGTAAATGGAAAAAATTTAACTGATTCTGGAAAAAAGCCATAGGGCGGGATGACCATGCTGAGGGCACTCTGTCACTCTTTATTGGCGATTTAAAAATTTAGTTAGCGGGTTTACAAGTCTAACCCGAACCCCATATGATCCACTATGGCAATGGTTTAATTGCTGAAGCCCAAAGATTTGAGGTTATAAAACGCTCCTACATCGTAAGTGGCACTTTCGTTATATTTTAAAAGGTTCCATTTTTTAAATTAGTTTTTAAATAGTTATAAAAAAGATGTACTCTATATAACCAAGCAAAACGAGCGTGTGTTCTTAACGTACCCAATTGACAATAGGCGGGGAGTTGTGGGATATGCCCTTAAAGAATTGGTTTTTAAAGTTATGTGGGTTAACATATCTGAAGGGGTTCAAAATAACGGATTAAGTTAAGGCGAACAAGGCAACCAAAAAACTCATAAAAACAATACCTAATGGTTACTACAACTTTTGTTCTTTAAAAAAAGTACTTAGAAAATTTTGGGCATTTTTGTTAACAATTAACGAGGCAACCCCAGAATTAATATTTCATTTCCACTAGAAGAAAAAAGAGAGTACACTTTTCTAGAGGCCTGGCTAAAATTTAGGCTTCCCTAGCACAATAAATCTTATAGATTTAGTACAAGAGAAGATGTCTGGCAATTTTAAGGTAATAACCTTTGTTTTCTCGTAACCCAATTTGTATGTCCACTTACAACAGTTAAAAATAAATACTAATTGGTTAATGGGGTATCCATCTACAGTTCTACAAGCACTGCGGGCAACTAAGGCGGGGTTTTGTGATTATCAGTTATACAGGGTTTGGGGAGGACAGTGAATTTAAAGAATTGAGGGGTCTATAAATTCTTGGATGTAAAAATAGCTAAACAAGACGGAAAGCCAGTTGATTGTTCTAATTTATTAATTGTGTGGAAGTAAAAAGACATATTAGAAAAGTAGTAAGGACTCCCGTCCCGCGGACGTTAATAGTGCTGGAAGAGAAGAGCGTACTGTAAACCCTTAATTTTTATGTGTGTGCGTGCGTGGGGGGTGGGCGTGGGGCGGTGTGTGTGAAATTACTAGTCAATTAGTCGCAGATCCTTTTGCCCTAGTTTACTGCACTGCTTGTAGGACAAAACGTGAGTGGGCGGGGGTGGGTGTGGTGGGGGGGCGGCAGGGGGGGGTGTGGGGGTGTGCGTGGGTGGGGTGGGGGTGTGCTGCTGGGGTGGGGGGGTGGCAGGGGGGGGGTGGTGGGGTTTTGTGTGGGGGTGGGGTTTTGCGTGTGTGGGGTGGGGGTGGGTGTTCAGGATTACCTCCCTTAGTATTATTTTTAGCCTTTCTGTGTCAATCGGCGGTTTTCGACGAATGACATAGTTATGACGTATTTTTAGCCTTACTGGACCTGCTTTATCGGCCGTATTGATTTTTTTCACAGCAGCTTAATCACTCTGCCAGAACTCGCGAAAGCCAACGTCGCTTTGCATATATTTAAAATGACTTTCTTTTCTCATACAAGCTGTGGATCAAAATTCCGAGCTTGTGGAACTTGATAGTAGTAAAAAAAAAATGAAATCCATCAGTTTTCTACACAGCGTGGGTTCCATCAGAATTTCAGTTTTTAATATATTATCCCCGTACGCTTTTGGGTTAGATTTTTTAAAGTTTTTGTTCTTTCAAGCCAATGACCTAAAAGCAAAGATTGCCGAAGAGTTTTACAATTTTCAGCTTTGATCTCAGAACCAGCCTTCAGTAAAACAGGCGTAATTTCAGTTATGTTTTTCAGCTTCATAAAAAAACCTTCGTCAATCGGCTCATAATCAAGTTGCTCTACAAAACAATTACGTAAAAAATCATCTAGTTCACTTACTGTCATTTCACGTTTTCCTTTCTTCGTTTCCAAAAGATTTAGACTCTCTTTTGGCCGGGTTGGAAACGAAGCAAGGCTCGTGTTAAACACGTCTTCACTCATAGACGCTCCGGCCAGT
>CM031601.1:33533579-33541079 GCA_018398815.1 Conus ventricosus
GACCTGACACTTCAATTCTGTCGCCTGCCATGTGTGGTGGAGAAGGAACCAGCCTGTCAACAACAGGAGGCAGACAGGTCGCCAACCAGACTCACAGGAGGCGGGCAATGCCGTCAGTGGCCGCAGGGGAACTCACTCCTGTACCCTCCACATCTCTGGAAACCTGCTGCTCCTAAAGTGGATCGGTCGGTCGGCCCAAAAAGCACTGTGCTGCTGGCTTAGTGAGGCACAGTGTGGTGTTTGGCCTCTCCTCTTCCTGAACAACCTCATGCTGCACGCTGTTCCATCCTGACCATGTCCTCCCCCCTGACAGAACGTGTCACTGAATTCTGTCGTCTGCAAAATCGGTCTTTCACCACCACTTTTTCTCTCTGCGTTACTGTTGTGTGCATTGTTTTCTTTCGGCAGCGAAAAACTGAAAAATGTTTAGGGCTGGCGGTAAAATTGAGGTCGATCTGGTGACCAAAAACAAACCACTTTTTTTTCTCTTGGCCAGACACAGGTTAGAGACCAGTCCACGTCGTCATGTTTATAACCCATCCAGACACAGGTTAGAGACCAGTCCACGTTGTCATGTTTATGACCCAGCCAGACACAGGTTAGAGACCAGTCCACGACATCATGTTTATAACCCAACCTGACACAGGTTAGAGACCAGTCCACGTCGTTATAAGCCAGCCTGACACAGGTTAGAGACCAGTTCACGTCGTTATAAGCCAGCCTGACACAGGTTAGAGACCAGTCCACGTCGTTATAAGCCAGCCTGACACAGGTTAGAGACCAGTACACGTCGTCATGTTTATAACCCAGCCTGACACAGGTTAGAGACCAGTAACACGTCGTCATGTTTATAACCCAGCTTGACACAGGTTAGAGACCAGTCCACGTCGTTATAAGCCAGCCTGACACAGGTTAGAGACCAGTCCACGTCGTTATAAGCCAGCCTGACACAGGTTAGAGACCAGTACACGTCGTCATGTTATAACCCAGCCTGACACAGGTTAGAGACCAGTACACGTCGTCATGTTTATAACCCAGCTTGACACAGGTTAGAGACCAGTCCACGTCGTTATAAGCCAGCCTGACACAGGTTAGAGACCAGTCCACGTCGTTATAAGCCAGCCTGACACAGGTTAGAGACCAGTACACGTCGTCATATTTAAACCCAGCCGGACACAGGTTAGAGACCAGTACATGTCGTCATGTTTATAACCCAGCTTGACACAGGTTAGAGACCAGTCCACGTCGTCATGTTTATAACCCAGCCAGACACAGGTTAGAGACCAGTCCACGTCGTCATGTGTATAACCCAGCCTGACACAGGTTAGAGACCAGTACAACGTCGTCATGTTTATAACCAGCCTGACACAGGTTAGAGATCAGTACACGTCGTCATGTTTATAACCCAGCTTGACACAGGTTAGAGACCAGTCCACGTCGTCATGTTTATAACCCAGCCAGACACAGGTTAGAGACCAGTCCACGTCGTCATGTGTATAACCCAGTCTGACACAGGTTAGAGACCAGTCCCACGTCGTTATAACCCAGCCAGACACAGGTTAGAGACCAGTACACGTCGTTATAAGCCAGTCTGACACAGGTTAGAGACCAGTCCACGACATCATGTTTATAACCCAGCCTGACACAGGTTAGAGACCAGTATACGACATCATGTTTATAACCCAGCCAGACACAGGTTAGAGACCAGTCCACGTCGTCATGTTTATAACCCAGCCTGACACAGGTTAGAGACCAGTACACGTCGTTATAACCCAGCCTGACACAGGTTAGAGACCAATCCACGTCGTTATAAGCCAGCCAGACACAGGTTAGAGACCAGTCCACGTCGTCATGTTTATAACCCAGCCTGACACAGGTTAGAGACCAGTCCACGTCGTTATAAGCCAGCCAGACACAGGTTAGAGACCAGTCCACGTCGTCATGTTTATAACCCAGCAGACACAGGTAGAGACCAGTCCACGTCGTCATGTTTATAACCCAGCCTGACACAGGTTATATACCAGTCTACGACATCATGTTTATAACCAAGCCTGACACAGGTTAGAGACCAGTCCACGTCGTTATAAGCCAGCCAGACACAGGTTAGAAGCCAGTACACGTCGTCATGTTTATAACCCGCCTGACACAGTTAGAGACCAGTCCACGTCGCCATGTTTATAACCAAGTCTGACACAGGTTATAGACCATCTACGACATCATGTTTATAACCAAGCCTGACACAGGTTAGAGACCAGTCCACGTCGTTATAAGCCAGCCAGACACAGGTTAGAGACCAGTCCACGACATCATGTTTATAACCCAGCCGACACAGGTTAGAGACCAGTCCACGTCGTTATAAGCCAGCCAGACACAGGTTAGAAACCAGTACACGTCGTTATAAGCCAGCCTGACACAGGTTAGAGACCAGTCCACGACATCATGTTTATAACCCAGCCTGACAAAGGTTGGAGACAAGTCTACGACATTATGTTTATAACCCAGCCAGACACAGGTTAGAGACCAATCCACGTCGTCATGTTTATAACCCAACATGACAAAGGTTAGAGACAAGTCTACGACATTATGTTTATAACCCAGCCAGACACAGGTTAGAGACCAGTCCACGTCGTCCATGTTTATAACCCAGCCAGACACAGGTTAGAGACCAGTCCACGACATCATGTTTATAACCCAGCCTGACACAGGTTAGAGACCAGTCCACGTCGTCATGTTTATAACCCAGCCGACCAGAGGATCTACGTGAAAGTTGCCTGCCAGTGAAAAACAGAACTACAAACAAGTTAAAATGCCAAGACTGGACAGTCCGGCCAGTTCAGGTGATGGTCCTAAAAGACTGATGTGAACCGGAGCAATGTGTATGTAGGTCAGTATCAAGGTATGCCCTCTTCTGGACCACCCCCTACGGCCGACTTTACAAGAATTGTAGCAGGAAAGTTGACGGTCATGAGTTCAAAGCACTGGTGGGTCGAATTTCTGATGGCTTGAAACCCTGTCTGTCCACCAGGTTGTTAATGGGTACCTGTTCCAGATCAGAGGAGGTTAAGCCAGCGGAAGGAGAGAAATGGGCTCAACCTGCCATAAAGCCGTGCCCTGGACACTGTGAGCCTCAGACAGTTTGCTGCTCATACGGACATTTGTCACAAGACGTGTAACCTTTAGCCCTGACTGTAGAAGACATTTATCAACAGACGTGTAACCTTTAGCCCTGACTGTAGAAGACATTGTCAACAGACTGTAACCTTTAGCCCTGACTGTAGTAGACATTTGTCAACAGACGTGTAACCTTTAGCCCTGACTGTAGAAGACATTTGTCAACAGACATGTAACCTTTAGCCCTGACTGTAGAAGACATTTGTCAACAGACGTGTAACCTTTAGCCTTGATTGTAGTAGATATTTGTCAACAGACGTGTAACCTTTAGCCCTGACTGTAGTAGACATTTGTCAACAGACGTGTAACCTTTAGCCCTGACTGTAGAAGACATTTGTCAACAGATATGTAACCTTTAGCCCTGACTGTAGAAGACATTTGTCAACAGACGTGTAACCTTTAGCCTTGATTGTAGTAGATATTTGTCAACAGACGTGTAACCTTTAACCCTGACTGTAGTAGATATTTGTCAACAGACGTGTAACCTCTAGCCCTGATTGTAGAAGAATGACAGCAGTACATTAGTGACGTTTTCATAACGTCTAAAAGCAGATGATAATTCTAGTCCCAGTGAATATCATGTGTGCTTGCCTCCGCCATTTCTTCCTTTTTCTGTTCTCTCCTCCTTCCCTTGCTCTGTCTGTTGGTTTAAACAGAGCTTTATTCAAAATCAAAATATTACAAATGTGCGGATCAAAAGAGCAGCAACAAACTTATTGACATTATTGTGCTCGGAGATAGTAACATACTTTAGGATACATTTCCAGCATAGTTAACAGTGTTCTGCAGACCAAAAAAAATGAAATAAGGGAATCAGTAGCAACATAGGAGAAAACGAAAAGAGAAATGAAAGAGATAGAGGAGCAAACATATCAGCACGGCTGAATTGTACACTTAAAAAAAAACTGTCTGGATCAGTATTCATAATATCGGTGTTCGCACGCTCCCAAGACTCAAGACGATATTCCTTTCAAAAACGATCTGAATCAGAAATGAAAAAAGAAAAATGTTTATTTGAATCTGCATGAAAATCAGGATGAGCTTCCAGGAGAGTCTGAGCATTTGTGTAATACTGAGCGAGATTTAGAATGTTAGCGCGCATTACATGAAAAAAGGACATGATAATGAATAGTGTTCAGCTGTTTCTCTTTCATGAGCTCAGGCACAACGTGGGCTATTCACTAGATGACGGTTGAACACGTTGCCATTTAACATCACAAATCCTAAGGCGAAGCGACAATGCATCATTTTTTCTTTTCTCCCACCCTCGTAAAAGTATAACGTTACATCAGGATCATGCACAGACAGGTAATGTTTACATGCGCTGAAGGAATTAACAGGTTTTAACCTGATCAGGTAGAGAGTGCCATAGTTGCGTTTTAATAGGAGTAAACGATTTTCGGTATAGTTCATGGTATCACGCACTTCAAAGATCTCCGCCTGTGGCAGGGATTTTTTTCAGAAACTTGTTCAGGTACAAGATCCGCCAAATATTCAGAACTCGTACCATTAATCCTATGGAAATAAAATATTAGTTTTTGTCTTCCATCTTTTGTTGTTCCTTTCCCACTCCTCCCCCTTCCCTTGTCAGCATGACACCAACAGAATAAAAATGGTGGTAACACAGCGCCACGTGGAGGAGCAGATGGCTCATCGTCAACATGACACCAGTAAGAAAGAAAAAAAGAAAAAAGAATGAAAATAGTGTTCTAAGAGCGCCGCACAAAGGGAACAAATCAAGGACAGGACAGAAGTAACGGATGTCGACCTTGGAGTCCCCTACTCGCAAGACAAACAAATGAGACAACCATTTCTTTGTTCTACGCTTGTGTGTCTTTTGACAACTTCGTTTTGCTTTTCAGAGACTGAAGGGTCGAAACGCGTTGCTCTGTATCCTAATGCGCTGGATTTCTTTCGCGGAGTGGTTAAACCGTTGAGGCTGTGGGTCCGGCTCGTGCCTCCGGTCCCTCCACACCCAGCCTGTCTGACCACCTGTCCACCCCCTTTCTTTCGGATGGACACGAAGAAGGGAATGGGACCGGCGCTGCACGCTAACGCTAAGCATGGGTCAGGTTGCCACTAGCAACAGCAGAAGAGGGGGAGATGCAAGTCGGAGAGAGAAGGAAGGGAAGGAGAACGATGGATGAAGGGAGGGGGAGAGAGTTCGATGAGGAGGGAGTGAGAATTAACTTTATGGTGAAGATAGAGCCTAGCGCTGAATTATCCACACTCACAGCGACCACTTCTTGTGCGAAGTTCTTGGTGACACCGGGTTCCCAAGAAATGAATACCGTGAATTAGAAACAGCGTGTCTCTGAGTGTCAGCGTGCGTGCGTGTGGCCGCTACTTTCCTTTACGTGATATCTTCTCCCTCCTTCCCCCATCATACACTCATCCCTTCTGATGTCAGGTCTGTTTGTAGAATCTGGAATTAATGTTAAGAAAGATCTGGGACCGTTGTACACACACATAAATCATGCAAATCGCAACACGTGTTACTTGTTCTGTCATCGTCAGTGGAATTCTTCAAACAAACCTCACCGCTCGTTTGCTCATTGCCGCTGATGCATGTTTGTTTGTTTTTTCTTTGTCTACACCCCCCCCCCCCCAACCCCTCCCCCCCAATAAAGTGCAGGTATGGGGGGTAGCAGACAGGCTTTTGACAAAACAAACGTGGCCTCCAACTTCCTTGCCGTACATACCTCGCTTAGCGGTTTGCCGCGAGTGATGACTCTTCAGCAGTTGGGACAGGTCCTGGCATGAAGCAGCCGGCCATGGAAGCCATCAGCTGCAGGCTGCTATCAGCTGGGCCTTTCATGTGGTGCCAGGGCAGAGGCCTGGGGACTGTGCTGTGAAGGAACAGTCTTCAGAGCTCTGGAGGCTGCCTCGCCAGGGGCAGCGCCGCTCTATTGTATGCACACCGAGAGGGGAGATTACCCACTTCAAATGCCCGTAATTACCGTTGTCTTGCAGAAAACAGGCATTGTCTTCAAGAAAACAGTTACAGTTAAGCTAAGAATAGTAATGGTAACCTCATTAAGCTGCTAAATATCATGCCTTCTGGTAGAGGCACTGGGTCACATGTCTTGTCAAGGGTACATCAGATGTCTACACAGAAGCGACGAATACAACATGGATGCACCCCCCCCTCCCCCCCCCCCCCCATCGCTCTTTCTTCCTCCTCCTCCTCCTCCACCCTCCCTCTCTCTCTCTCTCTCTCTCTCTCTCTCTCTCTCTGCCCCTCCCTCCCCCCCCCCAGCTCCTGTCTGTCTCTCTCTCTCTCTCTCTCTCTCTCTCTCTCTCTCAGACCATTAGACCACAAGCAAAATAACATACGGCTTATGGCAGGTATACAGCAGATAACACGGGGCTTGCAAATCAAATGCACTGAAGCTGAACACCACTCTTCATTGTAATGCGCCATTTACCGGAAACATTGTAGCCAGCTTTTGGCCCCAGTTGGGAAAGGCAGAACGCGATTCTTGTGTTGACGCACAAAAATCAGCTACAAACCATATCCTCCGCAAAATGTCGTTCCCCAAGCAATCAGGTTGAGAAAAAGTTCGGTCCCAACATGAATTTGTTTTACTTTTATTCACCAGTGACCGTAGAGTGCCCGGTGGCCTCTGATTGCACGATAGCCCCAGAGCGACAGCAACGTTGTTTTTTTTACGTCTGTCCGGTTTATGCCTACATGCACGTGTGTCTGCAGAGAGATAAACGTCTGTAGTCATGTACCTGTCTGCTTGTGAAAAACTCACGCTCCCATACTATGGCTGTAATGCTTCTCGCATTTGCGACTCTCTCTCTCTCTCTCTCTCTCTCTCTGAGATGGGAAGCATTTCCTAATGATAGATGGCTCTCTCTCTCTCTCTCATATATATATATATATATATATATATATATATATATATATATATATATATATATAGCTGGTAATATATTTTCCGGCTTTTTTTTTGAAAAAGTGCTCAACCATGCGGGAGCAGCTAAAATAATGATTAAAAGTAAATCTTAAAAACCCGGGACGACAAACTTGTTTCGAGGTCCTTCCTCTCTTCAGATCCCGTGCCAATCCCCTGCTACTGACCTCAATTGTATATATATATATGTTTTGGATTGTGAGCTGTGGTCCAGTTGGGTTGTGTTGCACGTGTTGTGCAAGGGGGGGCCCTGTTAAGGTTGTAAGGCTTTCTTTATTGGGTATTACTGTATGGGGGGGTCCTATCAGGGTTGCTATTTTATACTTGTTGATAAAAATTTCCTTTTGTGCCTGCAACTGTCTATGATTTCAACTCTTGTGTTCAATGTTGCCATACTAGGTTTGCA
>CM031601.1:33543579-33559336 GCA_018398815.1 Conus ventricosus
GGGATATAGCAAAGTATGCATTGTACCATGGGATATAGCAAAGCATGCATTGTACTAAGGTATGTGGCAAAGTATGCATTGTACCAAGGGATATAGCAAAGTATGCATTGTACCAAGGGATATAGCAAAGTCTGCATTGTACCAAGGTGTGCGGCAGACTATGCCCCAGTCGCCGCTGTCCCGTGAGGGGAAGAGGCACAGTGCACGTGTCAGCCTTGTATGTGGCTGACTGTAGCCAGACCTTGGTGGATCCTGTTGGCCTGCTTTAATGGCGTGTTTATCCCGGGTTTTATTTGTCGTTAAACCTCCATAACGACCTACACAACTGAACTTGAAGGGAGTCCTTCTCTGGTAGGTCCGTCTACCCCCCATGTAGTCCAATGGGGAAGAGGGTGGCGCTAATCTCCCGTTTCCTTGAGGCCGTTAAACGGGTGGAATGAATGGTAGACAGTTGGCACGCTGCTGTCAATGGCTAGGATGTGGAACTCTAATACACCTATCTGTGGAACTCTAATACACACCACTTAATACACCTATCTGTGGAACTCTAATACACCTATCTGTGGAACTCTAATACACACCACTTAATACACCTATCTGTGGAACTCTAATACACCTATCTGTGGAACTCTAATACACCTATCTGTGGAACTCTAATACACCTATCCGTAGAACTCTAATACACCTACCTGTGGAACTCTAATACACCTATCTGTGGAACTCTAATACACCTATCTGTGAAACTGATACACCTATCTGTGGAACTCTAATACACCTATCTGTGGAACTCTAGTACACCTGTCTGTGGAACTCTAATACATCTATCTGTGGAACTCTAATACACCTGTCAGCCATGGTGTCGGCACTGTCGACACATCACGTGACAGCTCGGTTCACCGTGGCTGCCGCCATTGCTGACGGATGTGAGGCGGATGCAGCTCACTCCCTGCCTTTGCATACTTAAAAGGAAATGAGAAGGACGGTTGGGGAGGAAAGGGAGGGGGAGGCGAAGAGGAATTGAATGAACTGAGGAACCCATCAAAATCCGGTCAGTCGATTACTCTTGTGACAGAAGGGCCCTGAACCTACTGACACAAATGAAGAAATATATAAGCACCTCTACTCCATTAAGCTGACTTTCCATTTTCTGGATATGGGTTTAAGAAGATTTGAGAGAGAGAGAGAGAGAGAGAGAGAGAGAGAGAGGTATATTAGATGAGGCGGCAAACCGAGCCACAGGGAGGGTGAGCAGGACTACATCAGACACTAACTGTCTTGTCATCACACCTCAGAACTGAAAGGGAGAGGCAGGCATTCCGCTCTTCGTTTCTGAAGTGACAGTCAAGCTTAAAACGGCATTGTAACACAAGAACAACACCAACAACAGCAACAACGACAACAGCAGCAAAAAAAAAAAAGCTAAAGCCATGAGAAGCGAGTGAAGCAAGACAGAAAGAGAGGGGGAAATACGAATAAAAATAAAAGGAAGGTAAGAAATAAAGAACAGAAAGAAAAGAGTGAGAAAAACATGAGAAAGGAATAGTGCAAAACAAACAAACAACGACATGCGACTAAAGCAGAGGACGCAATAGGTTGAAAACAAACAAATAATATGCAATACGTTGAAAACAAATAGTAAGTAATAAATAAATAAGCAAACGAATAAATAAAGAAATCATAAGAAAATTTTGAATAGATAGATAATGACAAGCATGAAAGCAAATAAAGAAACTCGAGTCCTTGCCTGTGACCAGTCACACACCACACACACACCACACACACACACACACACACACACACACACACACACACACACACACACACACACACCAAGGGGAAGCGCTCAAAGACAGAATGATTATCCCGACATGCCCGCCAACGGCTGTCTGGAGCCTGCTGGCCGTTAGCTCGGCGTTACAACCGTTCACACAGCACCGTTCACACAGCACCGTTCACACAGCACCGTTCTCACAGCACCGTTCTCACAGCACCGTTCACACAGCAACCGTTCTCACAGCACCGTTCTCACACAGCACCGTTCTCACAGCAACCGTTCACACAGCACCGTTCTCACGGCACCGTTCTCACGGCACCGTTCACACTGCACCGTTCACACTGCACCGTTCTCACAGCACCGTTCTCACAGCACCGTTCACACTGCACCGTTCACACTGCACCGTTCACACGGCACCGTTCTCACGGCACCGTTCTCAACAGCACCGTTCACACTGCAACCGTTCTCACAGCACCGTTCACACTGCAACCGTTCACACTGCACCGTTCACACTGCACCGTTCTCACAGCACCGTTCTCACAGCACCGTTCTCACAGCACCGTTCACACTGCAACCGTTCTCACAGCACCGTTCTCACAGCACCGTTCACACGACACCGTTCACACTGCACCGTTCTCACAGCACCGTCACACGGCACCGTTCACAACTGCATCGTTCTCACAGCACTGTTCACACTGCACCGTTCTCACACAGCACTGTTCACACTGCACCGTTCTCACAGAACCGTTCACGAACTGCACCCGTTCTCACGGCACCGTTCAAACGGCACCTTTCACACAGCACCGTTCTCACGGCAACCGTTCTCAACGGCACCGTTCTCACGGCACCGTTCACACTGCACCGTTCTCACGGCACCGTTCACACTGCACCGTTCTCACGGCACCGTTCTCAGGGCACCGTTCTCACGGCACCGTTCTTATGGCACCGTTCACACTGCACCGTTCTCACGGCAACCGTTCTCACGGCACCGTTTACATAGCACCGTTCACACTGCACCGTTCACACTGCACCGTTCACACTGCACCGTTCACAATGCACCGTTCTCATGGTACCGTCACACTGCAACCGTTCACACTGCAAACCGTTCACACAGGCACACCGTTCACACAGCACCGTTCTCACAGCACCGTTCACACTGCACCGTTCTCACAGCACCGTTCTCACAGCACCGTTCACACAGCACCGTTCTCACGGCACCGTTCACACAGCACCGTTTCTCACAGCACCGTTCACACTGCACCGTTCTCACCAGCATTGTTCTCACGGAACCGTTCACACAGCACCGTTCTCATGAAACCGTTCACACAGCACCGTTCTCACAGCACCGTTCACACTGCACCGTTCTCTCGGCACCGTTCACACTGCACCGTTCTCACAGCACCGTTCACACTGCACCGTTCTCACTGCACCGTTCACACTGCACTGTTCACACTGCAACCGTTCACACTGCACCGTTCTCACAGCACCGTTCTCACAGCACCGTTCACACTGCACCGTTCACACTGCACCGTTCACACTGCACCGTTCTCACGGCACCGTTCTCACGGCACCGTTCACACTGCATCGTTCTCACGGCACCGTTCTCACGGCACCGTTCTCACGGACACCGTTCACACGGCACCGTTCTCACAGCACCGTTCACACAGCACTGTTCACACTGCACCGTTCACACAGCACCGTTCTCACAGCACCGTTCACACTGCACCGTTCTCACAGCACCGTTCACACTGCACCGTTCACACGGCAACCGTTCACAACGGCACCGTTCACACGGCACCGTTCTCACGGCACCGTTCACACAGCACCATTCTCACAGCACCGTTCTCACTGCACGTTCACACTGCACCGTTCTCACAGCACCGTTCTCACAGCACCGTTCACACTGCACCGTTCTCACAGCACCGTTCTCACAGCACCATTCACACAGCACATTTCTCACTGCACCGTTCACACTGCACCGTTCTCACTGCACCGTTCACACTGCACCGTTCTCACGGCACCGTTTACACTGCACCGTTCACACTGCACCATTCTCACAGCACCGTTCTCACAGCACCGTTCTCACAGCAACCGTTCTCACAGCACCGTTCTCACAGCAACTGTTCTCACGGCACCGTTCTCACAGCACCGTTCTCACAGCACCGTTCACACTGCACATGTTCTCACGGCACCGTTCACACGGCACCGTTCTTACGGCACCGTTCTCACGCACCGTTCACACAGCACCGTTCTCACAGCACCGTTCTCACAGCACCGTTCACACAGCACCGTTCTCACAGCACCGTTCTCACAGCACCGTTCTCACGGCACCCTTCACACTGCACCCTTCACACTGCACCGTCACACTGCACCCTTCACACTGCACCGTTCTCACGGCACCGTTCTCACGCCACCGTTCACACTGCACCGTTCACACTGCACCGTTCACACTGCACCGTTCTCACGGCACCGTTCACACTGCACCGTTCTCACTGCACCGTTCACACTGCACCATTCACAGTGCACTGTTCTCACAGCACCGTTCTCACTGCAACCGTTCTCACGGCAACCGTTCACACTGCACCATTCACACAGCACCGTTCACACTGCACCGTTCTCGCGGCACCGTTCACACTGCACCGTTCTCACAGCAGCGTTCACACTGCACCGTTCACATGGCACCGTTCTCACAGCACCGTTCTCACAGCAACGTTCACACTGCACCGTTCACACTGCACCCGTATCTCACAGCACCGTTCTCACAGCACCGTTCTCACAGCACCGTTCTCACAGCACCGTTCACAACTGCAACCATTCACACAGCACCGTTCACAACTGCACCATTCTCACGGCACCGTTCACACTGCAACCGTTCTACACAGCACCGTTCACACTGCACCGTTCACACTGCACCGTTCTCACTGCACCGTTCTCACGGCACCGTTCTCACAGCACCGTTCTCACGGCACCGTTCACACTGCACACGTTCTCATGGCACCGTTCACACGCACCGTTTCCACAGCACCGTTCACACTGCACCGTCTCACAGCACCGTTCTCCACAGCAACCGTTCACACTGCACCGTTCACAACTGCACCATTCACACTGCACCGTTCTCACAGCACCGTTGTCACAGCACCGTTCACACTGCACCGTTCTCACAGCACCGTTTCACACTGCACCGTTCTCATGGCACCGTTCTCACGCACCGTTCACTCTGCACCGTTCTCACAGCACCGTTCTCACTGCACCGTTCTCCACCGGCACACCGTTCTCATGGCACCGTTCACACTGCACGTTCACACTGCACCGTTCTCACGGCACCGTTCTCACGGCACCGTTCACACTGCACCGTTCACACTGCACACTTCTCATGGCACCGTTCACACTGCACCGTTCACACTGCACCGTTCACACTGCACCGATTCTCACAGCACTGTTCACACTGCACCGTTCTCACTGCACACGTTCTCACTGCACCGTTCGATCACACTGCACCGTCACACTGCACCGTTCACACTGCACCGTTCACACTGCACCGTTCTCACAGCACCGTTCACACTGCACCGTTCTCACGGCACCGTTCTCACTGCAACCGTTCACTCTAGATCGGGGCTTCGTCCAAGACACATTTCCTGAGCAGCCCCTGCGAGAGGTCCTCACTGTCAGATAGTGTTCGTTCATGCGGACTGGCAAGGGTAGACAGGGCGAGAAGGGTGGGTAGTGGGTGGGGTATGCAGTTTGGGGGGGGGGGGGGGGGGGGGGGACGTCGAGGGTGGTGTCTAGAACGTAACAGAATCAGGGAGTGTCTTGTTCGTGTTTACACCATTAATCAGAGAGGGGTTGGGGGGGGGGTGAACGCAAGGAGGGGTAGCTGTTCACCTGCAAACCAAGTGACTGTAGAGAGGAACCACCGCTGTCGCCTGTTAGTTTAACTAAGGCGGGTAATCGCCCACACACAAGCACACGTTGAACGGTCGATTTCCAGACCCCTGTGGGTCCATAGCAAAGGATCCGCCCCCAACACACGCCGCCTGGGGTTAGTACCCCATCCCCACTCCCTACCCCTCCCCTAGCGCCTGAGTCCTTAACTGTCCAGACCAATGGTGTTTACCTGTGTACAGCCATCACAGCCGTTAGTGGAGGAGAGCGGTCGGGAACAGTGAGGTGGGACCATGGTGTGTAGGTCTGTGTGTGGGACGCACTGAGGTAACGGGCCATCCCGTCAGGAGCCTAGGACCTCTGACACCTGACCCTCACTGTGATTCCAGCCGTTGAGGACTGAGGGAGCCCAGGAGAGGCCGTGGGAAAGGCGATGGAGAGGAGGGGGAGAGGGGTGGGACTGGTCGGCCCTCCGCGGCGACCTTCTGAGCAGCGGAGCGGAACGGCCAAGCTCCTCACGTCAGTGCAAAGCACCGTGACACTGATCACCGCCAGTCAATCCCCCGACTTTGAAGACTGCTGTGAAGTGGTGAGAGGTTGACCCTTGCCCTCCCGCTAACTGTCATGCCTTGCGGTAGAGCACGTGTAAGTGCCACTAAACCCTAGGAAGAGGGAGAGGGGAGGGAGGGGATATAACCGGTGTGAAAGTAGGGGAGACGGGATGCTTGAGGGCGTAAGTGAAACGGTGTCAAGACTGGAGGCGGCGTAGATCCTCGTGTGATTGAGAGGGACGAGGTGTGAGTTGCTTTGGTGACCAGCGTGTGATTGAGAGGGACGGTGTGTGAGTGGCGTTGCTTCAGCGACCAGATCAGTGAATGGTTGGTTGGTCATTCGATTGCTTGCTTGCATGCGTATGTTGCTGTCCGACAATGGAAATAGCTTTAAAAGCGTAAATTCTCTTCGAATTGTTTCTCAGAGCATAGAAAATACAATGTTTTACAAGTCGACTGTAGTGACACCAGTACAAAAGCTTGAACTTTTGACGTAGGCGAAAAAAAAGTAGTAGAAGGATGTAATCGTAAAGATTATGTAATGTCACCAGAGTTTAGGAAAACAAAAGAAAGAAAAAACGACAGTTTGGGGGGAAAATCGCGACTCCGGGACTGTAATTTACAAATGCAAATCAAGTTTATTTATATGATCGAATATAGGAATAGATTTGGTGGTAGAAAAAGAATAAGGGCTTTTCGTTATTGCGGCGGCGATTCAAATTTGAATGGCCTTTACGCTAAGTAGGTCACTGGGTCGCTAGTCAGTGTGTTGTGGTGTAGTAGAATACGTGTCTGCTATGAGACACTATAACTAGCGGAGCGAGCTCGGTTTTAGTAGAACTGGGAAAAAAGTGAAAATTGAAAGCGTGTTTCATAAAGGTATTCGTGAGATGATGGACAAAAAGACATGCTACAACTTCTTACCCCCTACCCCACCTGTACTTTCTACCACAGGATGTGGAGTACACGGCACACACAACCACCCATATCATCTACTATTACCGCTGCCCCCACTGCACATGAGCACACGTGCCTTTGGATTGCACACAAGACAACTGCCTCTCTCTCTCTCTCCTTTTATCAACACCGGAACACCCACAGGCATCAAAAGCCCACGGTTACCAAGCTGAGGTCCCCACGAATATGTGATGTACCCCAGAATGTGTTTCTTTCATGGAAGATCACCACTGCATCACCTAATGAATATGAATAGATAAACAGATGAATCAATAAATCTATCTCACACACACACACACACACACACACACACACACACACACACACACACACACACACACACACACTGACGCATACATTATCGCATCTATGGATACTCCACATTACAAACTTTCATCGCTCCATTGATGCGCACATGTTATGCAGTGAGAACGGGGATCCAGAGAGATTCAAAATCTTGCATCTCAGCTGACGTGTGTTTAGTCATTTGCATCTGCCACTGGAAAGGCTTAGTATGAGTCTGCAGCATTCTCAAGGAGTCTTCGCAGTGTTGGTCTTGAGATTATTTCAGTGTTTGTTTGGCTGGTGATGTTTCTTGCTCTTCCTTAAAGTCTGAATGTGCGGACACTTCCTCCCTTGATGTTGAACCCTGAAAGATGGTCAGTGGTATTCTGGCTTTGCTCTTGTTTGTTGAGGTGATTCTTTATGTTTCTTACCACATTAGATCAGCCAAGCTGTAATCCAGTTCTTACCGCTTCCTTGCCTGCCAGTGTGTCTGCTCTGTCATTCAATTGACACCTGCATGTCCAGAGCAGTACATCCATATGAGTCTTTCCAATGGAAGGCTGCACTTTTCTTTGTGCCGAGTAGGGCTTCCCATTTGACATTCTGCTTTTTGAAGCAGTTTCATGAAATCAGTCAGTATCATGACTTGTTGAGCTCCAAGCTGGTATGTGGATAAGAGCCAGTGGAGTGCTTGTGTTACTGCTTCTACCTTCATTGACAGACTTGAAGTAGTTAAGCTGTATGTACCATTGTCTTCCTAGATTGTTTGTCCATTTTGCTTCATTGTGTATTCCTAGCCTGACTTGCCTTTGGTGTGCGAGCCATCAGTGTATATAGCGATATCTTCTTTCATTCCAAGTTTCTTTACCTGCATCGGAATTTCTTCCTCGGTGTTGCCCACTGGCCATTCTCGACAGTGTCTTTCAACCTGTGGAGCTACGGCAGTTTGGTTGAGGTGTTTGAAATGGTTTGGAGACTTTCCCCATGTATGTATGTATGTATGTATTTCCGTAGGCACGTGTTTATCTTTCTGCCTGGTGAAGATCGATCATAAATAAACGTGTTTCCATTTGGGTAGGCTTCTTGTTCATCTTATCCGAATTCATTAGATATGGCACTGTGCCTGTGACGTATACAAACAAATCAAAATGAAAAAAAAAAGAGTTGAAAAGAAAGGGGAAGGAGAAGAGAACCGGGCTTGCACTGCGGTGGACCCCAGCCTGCCGGCACAGGCGGCCGCCATGATAGGGGCATGGCGGGAAAGGGCGCAGGGAACAGCGCGCCATTGGTTGCCAGTCAACAATGGCTGTGATTTAGAGCCTCTGCTGTGGGACGGGCAACCTTTTGTTTCCCCAAGGCCCAGGTCCAGCGGGTGATCCTCGTGCCGTCCCTGGCTGTTGTTCCCCGTCATGACCCCGGTCACTGCTGTCCCCCGCCAGTCCACACAGAGCAGCCAGAACATTTTTAAAAAGGAAACAAAAGAAAAAAAAAAGCGACAACAGAAGGGCATCCAGAAGTCGTGACCTGGATGCGGCTCGTAATAAGGAGTAACGGTGTGTGTGTGTGTGTGTGTGTGTGTGTGTGTGTGTGTGTGTGTGTGTATGTGTGTGTGTGTGTGTGTGTGTGTGTGTGTGTGTGTGTCTGTCTGTCTGTCTTTGGCTATGTGTCTGTGTACGTGTGAGGGGAAAGCGAAAGGAAATGGGGAGGGGCAGTGTTCTTCTGAACAACCGCTGTCCATCTCCCCCAGGCGTTTTCTCCCTGTCCTTGCTCCCCTGTCCAGCTCTCCCAGGCGTTTGCTCCCTGTCCTTGCTATCCTGTCCAGCTCTCCCAGGCGTTTTCTCCCTGTCCTTGCTATCCTGTCCAGCTCTCCCAGGCGTTTGCTCCCTGTCCTTGCTATCCTGTCCAGCTCTCCCAGGCGTTTTCTCCCTGTCCTTGCTATCCTGTCCAGCTCTCCCAGGCGTTTGCTCCCTGTCCTTGCTATCCTGTCCAGCTCTCCCAGGCGTTTGCTCCCTGTCCTTGCTATCCTGTCCAGCTCTCACAGGCGTTTTCTCCCTGTCCTTTCTGTCCTGTCCAGCTCTCCCAGGCGTTTTCTCCCTGTCCTTTCTGTCCTGTCCAGCTCTCCCAGGCATTTTCTCCCAGTCCTTTCTCCCTGTCCAGCTCTCCCAGGCGTTTTTTTCTCCCTGTCCTTGCTATCCTGCCCAGCTCTCCCAGGTGTTTTCTCCCTGTCCTTTCTACCCTGTCCAGCTCTCCCAGGCGTTTTCTCTCCCTGTCCAGCTCTCCCAAGCGTTTTCTCCTTGTCCTTGCTCCCCTGTCCAGCTCTCCCAGGCGTCTTCTCCCTGTCCTTGCTCCCCTGTCCAGCTCTCCCAGGCGTTTTCTTCTTGTCCTTGCTCCCCTGTCCAGCTCTCCCAGGCGTTTTCTCCTTGTCCTTGCTCCCCTGTCCAGCTCTCCCAGGCGTTTCTCTCCCTGTCCGTGCTCCCCTGTCCAGCTCTCCCAGGCGTCTTCTCCCTGTCCTTGCTCCCCTGTCCAGCTCTCCCAGGCGTCTTCTCCCTGTCCTTGCTCCCCTGTCCAGCTCTCCCAGGCGTCTTCTCCCTGTCCTTGCTCCCCTGTCCAGCTCTCCCAGGCGTTTTCTCCTTGTCCTTGCTCCCCTGTCCAGCTCTCCCAGGCGTTTTCTCCTTGTCCTTGCTCCCCTGTCCAGCTCTCCCAGGCGTCTTCTCCCTGTCCTTGCTCCCCTGTCCAGCTCTCCCAGGCGTTTTTCCTCCTTGTCCTTGCTCCCCTGTCCAGCTCTCCCAGGCGTCTTCTCCCTGTCCTTGCTCCCCTGTCCAGCTCTCCCAGGCGTTTTCTCCTTGTCCTTGCTCCCCTGTCCAGCTCTCCCAGGCGTCTTCTCCCTGTCCTTGCTCCCCTGTCCAGCTCTCCCAGACGTTTTCTCTCCCTGTCCTTTCTACCCTGTCCAGCTCTCCCAGGCGTTTTCTCCCTGTCCTTGCTATCCTGTCCAGCTCTCCCAGGCGTTTTCTCCCTGTCCTTGCTATCCTGTCCAGCTCTCCCAGGCGTTTTCCTCCCTGTCCTTGCTCCCCTGTCCAGCTCTTCCAGGCATTTTCTCCCTGTACTTGCTCCCCTGTCCAGCTCTCCCAGGTGTTTTCTCCCTGTCCTTGCTCCCCTGTCCAGCTCTCCCAGGCGTTTTCTCCCTGTCCTTGCTATCCTGTCCAGCTCTCCCAGGCGTTCTTCTCCCTGTCCTTGCTCCCCTGTCCAGCTCTCCCAGGCGTCTTCTCCCTGTCCTTGCTCCCCTGTCCAGCTCTCCCAGGCGTTTTCCTCCCTGTCCTTGCTATCCTGTCCAGCTCTCCCAGGCGTTTTCTCCCTGTCCTTGCTCCCCTGTCCAGCTCTCCCAGGCGTTTTCCCTCCCTGTCCTTGCTATCCTGTCCAGCTCTCCCAGGCGTTTTCCTCCCTGTCATTGCTATCCTGTCCAGCTCTCCCAGGCGTTTTCTCCTGTCATTGCTATCCTGTCCAGCTCTCCCAGGCGTTTTCTCCCTGTCCTTGCTCCCCTGTCCCAGCTCTCCCAGGCGTTTTCTCCCTGTCATTGCTATCCTGTCCAGCTCTCCCAGGCGTTTTCTCCCTGTCCAGCTCTCCCAGGTGTTTTCTCCCTGTCCTTGCTCCCCTGTCCAGCTCCACCCTCTGCACCCTCATGGACGTGGAGGCGTGGCTATGGAGGTCAGCATGTCCACCCCGACCCTTCCTCACCTGTGGATCACCCACACTCTCACTGTCTCTCTCTGGTGGCTTTTGGCACGCGCGCCGTAACCTTCCGACAGGGGGAGGTGACGCTGGTGCGTGCTACTAGAATGGCGTGCAGCTGTGGGGTGGGGTGGGGGTGAGAGAAAATGGTGGCGAAGGACTGGAAAGATGGAGGGACGGGGGGGGGGGGGGGGGGGGGGGGGGGGGGCGGGGGCGAGGTGACACTTGGGGACTGGGAGAGTCACGGAGGGGCTGTGTCCGTCTCTCCCTCCCTCCCTCTCTCCCTCCCCTGCACAGTGCACTTCAGCCGCCAGGTGACCTGGTGGGCACTGCACGCCATCATCTGCCGCCTGTGGAGAGAGAGACAGACAGACAGACAGAAAGTGGCAGAGAGACAGCAGACAGAAGACAGACAGACTGACAGAGACAGACAGACTGAGAGACAGGGACAGAGAGAGAGAGAGAGACAGACAGACAGAGACAGAGACGGAGAGAGATGGGATTTTCTTTCTTTGGAGCGTGGACACGTGTCGCTCCACCTGGTGACGTGTCACCTGACCTTTTGTTGTTGTGCATAGTGGCCAGTGTTTTTTCTTCCCGTAGCTGAAAACATGAAATTGTCTCTCAGTCTGTCTGTCTCTGTCAGTCTGTCTGTCTTCTGTCTGCTGTCTCTCTGCCACTTTCTGTCTGTCTGTCTCTCTCTCCACAGGCGGCAGATGATGTCTTGTGACTCGTTTGTCCACGTTCTCTGGGCGGTTCGCTAACATTTATTTAAGATTTGTTTAGATTTCCGCCTGCAGTCGTCTCGCTTGCAACATGAAATTGAGGTTAACGTATCACCTAACTGCTGAATCACTGACCACCGATGCAGTCGGATTTTCATAATCGCACAACAACAACAAAAAGAAAAATGAAGACGAAGTCCTTAATCTGTATAGGAGTGTGCATCGTTATGCTGTGCACTTAGTTCTGTGCAGTTCTGAAACCTATCACTCCGTCAATGTTTTTGTACAGTGGTGAGAAGTGAATGTGTTCATTGAAAGCTGCTGTGTGCAGACGCATTCCCTTGCACACATGTGGACAAAGAATACAATGTGAGCGAAGAGAGAAAGCGCGTTGACAGGAATTCACTGTGACAGGTATTCCCGCCCTCCAGACAATCTGTCCTGGTCACGTCACCTATCCTCTCATTCTCTGTACCTGTGGGGAATCATTCACTGTGACAGGTATCCCCGCCCTCCAGACAGTCTGTCCTGGTCACGTCACATAACCTCTCATTCTCTGTAACTGTGGGGAATCATTCACTGTGAAAGACATCCCTGCTCTCCAGACAGTCTGTCCTGGTCACGTCACCGGAAAGGTGACGTGACCAGGACAGACTGTCTGGAGAGCAGGAGACCTTTCACAGTGAATGATTCCCCGCAGTTACAGAGAATGAGAGGAAATCTCATTCTCTGTAACTGCGGGGAATCATTCACTGTGAAAGGTCTCCCCGCCGTCCACAGACAATCTGTCCTGGTCACGTCACCTATCCTCTCATTCTCACAGCTGGTGTTAGATAGGTATTCAAGGTCTAACTTGCGCGCTGGGCTAATGCGTAGGTTAGACATCTGCTAAGTCGTAGGTACGAAACCCTCTTAATTTCTCTCATCTTAGTCATTAATTAATTTATCAATCAGTTTTAAATCATGCGCAGTGTGGTCTCAAAACCTAGCGGATGTGGTGCAGCGTACATGGACTAGTCCGCACGCAGTGACACCCCCTTGATGAAACTGAACTGAAACCGATCTCATTCTCTGGAACTACCTGTTTCTGTCACTTTCTGGAGACTCTTCCTTTCTTCATCTTCCTTTGCTGTCGTGCAGTGATCTTTTTTTCTGCCTTTTTTGTCCATTCACTCGTCTTTGGTGTTTATAGAAAGTCTGTACTGTTTCCGTCTTGTTACTACTGAAAACAAGACAGATAGTTGTTGTAATATGTACATATCGTGCAGAGAGAGATTGTACACCTTGTTCAGATTGTGACCCTACACACTGATCACAGTGGACACAAGCTGTTCAATCTGTGCTGTGCTGTGCTGTGTCAGATGTTGATTTTTTTATTTATGACACTTCGTGTTGATTGTTAACTCCGGGACTAAAAGCGGAATGGCTGGCACCCACGGCATATCCTGCTGTAGCCTGCCTTAAGGAAGTCCGTGGATTATTACTTTTATCTGCGGGTTGTTTTGTTGGTGGCTGGTGCTAAACACAGGGCTTGGTGCCCTTAAAGAGGTTGTGTTGGTGGCTGGCACTCAGCACAGGGCTTTGTGCTCTGTGGGAGGACAGTCCTGTCAGTCTGTGTGTCTGTTGTACAGCACCATTCCTTCCCTCCTCTCACCCCTCGCTCCCTTTGAATCCAGTGAAAGTTGACCGAGAGGGTGCAGGATCAAGGAGAGAGGATGGGTGGAAAGTGTTTCTCGCGGGGTTGGGGGGGGGGGGGGGGAGTATGAGTGGTCACTCCCAACTCTCTCCTGCCTGTCAAGTGCGGCCAGTAATTTACCGCCGGCTGTTTGTGTCCGTGAAGCCAGAATCCCTGGGATGGCGATTTGCGTTGGGGTGTCGTTGTCGCCCTTCATCGCTTGTTCAGAAGGCGGACCCCCTCCGCCTTCCTTACCATCCCCCCCCCCCCCCACCACACACACACACACACATACACACACCTCCTCTCCCACCACCGCCCCTCCACCCCTGTCAGGGAGATGAGGGTTGGGTTCAGCGGAGACCAGCTGTCCTGTTTGCTGACGTGAAGCCACCAGTTGGTTCACCTGCTGAGATGGACACACACAGTAGGTGCAGTGTGCCTTAAGGGGACTTTCCTGGCAAGTTCACGGTGCATTGATTTTCAACATAGACATCGACAATGGTTTGCCTGGGAAAGCCTCACGGGAGAAGGAAGGAGACGAGGGAGAGGGGAGGGAGAGGGAGGAGGGCTTAGGGCTATTCAACTCTGTTCTTAGACTACAGAACGACAACACGTGAAGATGGGGTAAGGAACCTAACACTACACTGATACCACCAGAACGACAACACGTTAAGATGGGGGAGGGAACCTAACACTACACTGATAATACCAAAACGACAACACGTTAAGATGGGGAAGGGAGGCTGTGTCTAACACTACACTGATACCACCAGAACGACAACACGTTAAGATGGGGGAGAGGACCTATCTTACACTATACTGACACCACCAAAACGACAAGACGTTAAGATGGGGGAGGGGACCTATCTAACACTACACTGCTACCACCAGAACGACAATACGGTAAGATGTGGGAGGGGACCTATCTAACACTACACTGGTACCACTTTTACTCCTTTTTCACTTTCTTGTCCTTTCCGCTCTTAAAAAGAAATCTTTGCGTAGATTTTGCTCTTGGTGTATTGAGTACTTCTCCATCGTCGACCCTGTCCTCATGAATATTCTGACACCACTTACAGTGTAGCAAAGATAATCTGTCTCGGTTATTATACTTATGTGTTATTTTTTTTTATTCTAATCAAATGAATACAGGTTCTTTTTATTTAATGCATGTAGGCATTCTTAATAACAGCTAACAAGAGTTTTGTTGTGTTTGACGTGTGTCGGTGTGGATTCTGACAACAAAATCAAGTATGGGTATGCATGTTTAGTTGTGCACTTAATTGATAAAAAAAAAACCCTGATCGAGTTAGAAAAACAACCAATCAGCAGACTAAACACACACACACACACACACACACACACACACACTAAAATCAGTGTCTTGAACAGTGGCGTATTCTTGATGTCCAAGGGAAGTTGAGCTAAATGTTTTTTTTATTAGGTTTAGAAAGCGGTCGAGGAGTGTTGTCGGAAATGTGTTGTCGGAAATTCGTCACTTCCGTGACGTGCTTATCATAAACTAGATGTACTTCGCATTCGCTTTTGTTTTTGAGGACACTGTTCTGTGCCACATGTACAAAAAATGTCGTGTGTGAAAATTATTCCGCAGTAGCGACATATTTCCGATTACTAAGCATTTTCAAACTCAGTGTGTTATTGGGAAGGAAGTGACCTAATAATCAGGCAAAAACCGTTATGTATGAAAGCACTTCTATAGATACATGAATATATTTTGAACGGTACTAAAATCTGTTCTCCTAGGCAGTTCGCGTCTTCTCTCTCTCTCTCTCTCTCTCTCTCTCTCTCTCTCTCTCTCTCTCCTTTTTTTTATATCAGTTCTGTGCTTTAACTCCCCCCCCCCCCCCCCTCTTCCACCAAAACCTCAAAACCTTCGAAGCTCAGAATTTTTCTGTGATATATGATGCCATCTTTGTAAGAATGCTGTGAAAGATTACATACAGCTGTCCATGTTTAAATCAACTTCGAAAGCAGATTATACTATACTTGCCTGCTAAATCTGTTCGTCGTCCAGCACTTTTAATGTGCATAGTGAATATTGCATGGGAAAATGAAGACGTAATCAGTTTGCTCTTTATTTTTATCAGGCATTTAATTTCTTCAGAGACATGCTTGTTAATCAGCAGAATGTTGTCTTGAATTCTTTATACAGGCCAGT
>CM031601.1:33559436-33571936 GCA_018398815.1 Conus ventricosus
AGTATGTTAGAAAGGCATATAGCAATACAACAACTTGAATACTGAACTAATCAGAATTACAAATCATGACAAGTGTTGGTAAAGGATGAAAGATGTATTACAACATCCTTCTAGATCTGATAAAATTGAAATACTTAATACTGGATCTTTTTTTAAGTGGGACATGAAATTAGATACTCCCGTTGACTCGGAAACTGTTTAAATAGAATAGAAGAAAAATAAAAGAATCAATTGGTTTCAAGTGAAAATATATATGTCAAAAATTTTTTGGTAGTTTCAATGCCACTTTAAAGAAAATTTGGGTATTGATTGAGAACGATAGACACAGATTTTGTGGTATTGAAGAACAAAACATTTTTAAGAATTTTAGAAGAATTTAGCGGACTTATTGAAAAGAAAATGTATTTACTGCTTTAGACTGTCTTTCAATGTAGCACTGTTTGATTTGGAATAGACAATATCACATAAAAAGATTGTTTAAAAGAATGCGTTGTTGTGGCGAAGCTTTTTTTTTTTAATTAATAAATGTAGGATTGATAATGTAAAGCTAGACAACCAACATTTCTTAGTCAATTGAAACACAAGTACACTACCGAAAAGCATATTTACTTAATGGAAATTACATAAAGGGTTTAGGGGTAAAAGGCTCCCTGATCATACATTATGCACGACTGAACAATTTCTGTTTCAGTTTCATCAAGAAGGTGTCAATTTGTAATGAATCTTCCATTCAGAAATGACTTTGCTAAGTTCTGAGAGCACACTGCCCCACGTTTTACAGTTGATTGGATAAAACGAATTAACGACACACGATGCGAGCATTTAACCCTTCGGCCGCCGACGTCGGATTTCCGCGACCCGTGGCTGGGGGGTCTCGTGGATAGGATCCAGCGGATGTCTGCCTGCACGCGAGGGTCTCGTAGATAGGACTCAGCGGATGTCTGACCTGCACAGTGAGGGTCTCATGGAAGGATAGCGGATGCCCTGACCTGCCCCAGTGAGGGTCTCATGGATAGGACTCAGCGGATGTCTGACCTGCACAGTGGGGTCTCATGGATAGGACTCAGCGGATGTCTGACCTGCACAGTGAGGGTCTCATGGACAGGACCTAGCAGATGTTGACCTGCACAGTGAAGGGTCTCGTGGATTAGGACCCAGCAGATGTCTGACCTGCACAGTGAGGGTCCCCATGGATAGACCCAGCAGTGCTGCCTGCACAGTGGGGGGTTCATGGATAGGACCAGCAGATGTCTGACTGCACAGTGAGGTCTCAGGATAGGTGCCACGTCACTCTTGCATACCCGCATTCATACAGCATTTACTCCATACGCACAGGGCAATCTTTCCAATAAAACCAAAAGGCGCAACGAATGTTTTTCTTCTCCCTCTCCTTCAGGGAAAACCTTTACTATCACACAAAATTTGTAAACAGATTTTAACCGAAATCTCTCTCGCATTTGAGAGACAAATTAAATCGAACACATGTATCTATCCTCCACGAGGACAAATCAATCTTCAACATGTATCTCTCTTTACCTGAGAGAAAAATAGTCTTCCCTTGTATCTCTCTTACACTGAGAGTAAAATGTCTTACACTTGTATCTCTCTTTACACTGAGAGATAAAATGTCTTCACACTTGTATCTCTCTTTACACTGAGAGATAAAAAAATTTCTAGTTCCGCTTCTATAAAGCTATGGCCTTCACATTCCGTTACCCCCAAAATTTCCCGGGACCAGGAGAATACATAACTCCCTTTAATCACTGAGGACCTGCCTGCCTCAAGTAAAAGCTTCCCTGCTTTCTCAATTCCTGTCTCTCTGAGACAATATACTGCCCCCTCGAACTCTCCCGTCCTGGAGATACGAGTCTCGACTTCTCTTCCGCGACTTCTTCTGTCTCTTGCGAAATGACGAGCTTCAACTCCTCCCCCTGGAGTTGGTACTGGCTGGGGCTGAACTACCGGTGTGTTCCCCACACCATGGGCCATCTTCAACCACCTCACGGGGTGAAAGATGAAGGGTGAAGGGCCGAAGGGTAAGGGTGGACGGGTGAAGGGTGAAGGGTAAAGGGGCTGAAAACACGAATAAGGTTCGTGTAAGTAACCTGCTTCTCAATTCAACATATGAATTCTTTCTCTCTTCTTTAAGTTTTCCCCTGTAGCTTTCCCCACTATCTATCGCTCACCTGGTAATGACTGGTCAGCAACGAGGACCACCGTCCTGACAGGTTCGAGTCTCTAGGCCATCTGCTGGGTTAAAACTGACTCTTTCCCCCCTTCTCCTAGTGAGGGGCATACTCAGTGTTCAAAACACATGACCAGCACCTTACCTACCAGCCTTGTTAAACTATCACTCAGTGGTCATTTTTTCCCCCAAATGACCACTTTTCGTTTCCTGAATGAGTCTACTCAAAATTTAAATTTTGGGGCCCCCGCTACACTATCAAGCCACATGAATATTCTTCCTTTAATTGTGGCACGGGAAATGATTCTTATCACTAACTACAGTGATGGAGCGTCACATCCCTTGATGTGAGGCTACGTCACTGACACCCCCCATCCTGGGATGAAAAAATTTTCTCCAGAAAATTTTTAAAGGATATACAACTTCACTTAAACACATCTTCAGCCATGAACTCAAAATGTGTAACCATCGCACATGATTCACCAAATTAATAATCAACGTATAGAATCAATCACCATGATCCACCATAAATAGAAATATTTCAAACTTTCAATCTTTCTAAAAAAAAACATTCAAAATTGATCACATATTCCACAAGATACATTTCACAAATTACATGGATAAAACAATTTAGGGATACAAAATTCAAAGCACAAATTGTGTTCATACATTTAAGATGTGAAGCACATTTTCCCTTTGATCTTTGGTCTCACATCATTGTTTCAAAACCCTCATGAAAAATGAATATTCCAAGTGTAAATGTTCTCAATAGACATGTAAAAAATAAACATAGTTTAAACATAATTTTCTTTTTCCCCACATGAAATGTTATAGTCCATTGAAAAGTCACTTGCTTTCCATTGTTGACAAGGACAAATGAAAAAAATTTGGTTTGTCTCATTGCACAATCAAAACATGTATATATACATTTCTAAAGAGTTATTTTGCTCATAAACACATACATAAGTTTTCATCTTCACAAGCAAATTAGACATAATAGTACTTGATTTTTTCCATTGTTTACCAAAGAATAAATATGTTTACATCAACATCAAGTAGTTGTTTGCTTGTAAAACATATAGTCACTTCAATAAGCAAATTATGCATAAAAAACCATTTTGATTTAAATCGTCAGTAGCATACAATGCACCGTCAAAAGTGATACAACCGTAATCATTAAAAAAAGACAAAAACAGGAATAGTCTTTCCCTTGAAGACAGTTACTTTTGTCCATGAATATTCACGCACGTGACAACAAATCTGCCATGACATTTTGTGTTCCAGGCACTGGTTCAACAGTAAACGGAATTCCTGCAATGCCAAAGACCATCTTAATAACCTGCTGTTCTTAGTCTTTGACGATTTCAAGAACGTCAGTGGCCTATGGTCAGTCTGTAACTGAAACTTTTTTTTCCAGTCAAGAACCTGGCGAACTTCTCACATGCCCATACAATAGCCAAGCACTCTCTCTCAATAGTGGAGTATTTCTCCTGTGTCCTTTGAGAACTTCTTACTGGCGTATTGCACTGGATGTAAAAAAAGCACTTTTTTCCTGCAACATTACCGCTCCCATTCCTTTAGAACTGGCATCAGTTCTTAAAAAAAAAGTCTTCTGGGGGAGGGTAACAATAGAACAGGAAATGAGTTGAGGTGTTTCTGAACACACTCCAAAGCCTTCTGGCACTCATCAGACCACACAAACTTTTGTTCTTCGTCCCTTTCGTCAGTTCAGTAAAAGGGGGCCGTCAGGGACGCAAAGTGGGGTACATATCGCTATAGTAGACAACAATCCGATGAGTGACCTGATCTGTTTCTTTGTAGTGGTTTGTGTAAGGATAAAATCTTTTCCACTTTCTTTCCCTCTGGAAATCATTTTCCCACTGAAATAGTGTGACCCAAAAACTCGAGAGTTTGAAAACCGGCACGAATTTTTGAGGGTCTTGCAGTCAAACCAAAATTCTGAGTCTGCAAAAAACAGCTCGTAAGTTAGAAAGGAGGTCACTCCATGACTTTGCAAGCCAACAAAATGTCATCAAAAAACTGACTGCACCACATTCATGGAGTTTCAGGGCTCGCATCATTCTGGCAAAAGAAGCTGGGGCATTTTGCCAAACCAAATGGCATTTTCGCCCACTGGAAAAGACCAAAAGGTGTTTGAAACGCTGTCTTTTCCTTGTCAGCTTCAGCCATTGGAATCTGCCAGTACCCTTTAGCCCAAGTCTACTTTCACAAAATACTTTCCTTCCGAGAGCTGACACAGAAGTTATTCAATGTCTGGGATGGGCTCGGCATCGAACACAGTGATTCTTATTTACTTTTCTGTAATCGATGCAGAAACGCACTGATCCAATCAGGTTTGTCCACCAATACCACTGGTGAGCTGTACGGAGATGTAGAAGGTTCTATCACCTTTTTAAATCCAGCTTTTACATTGATTTCTCTCTAACCACCTCTTTTTTTGCAAATGGGAGGGGGTATGGTCTGGTTCGCACTGGTATTTCAGAAGTTAACTGAATACTATGGGTTCAATACCAGTTACTGTACCTGGGGTATCCGTCAACACATCCTAAAGTCTTTCAAAATGTTTTTTAAAGCTGTTTCTGTTTGACTTGTAGACAAATCATTCGACGAACCACATCCTCATAGGTTTCACCTTTGATAGACAGAATAGGAAGGGGTAAACATCATCTGCACTGGTAGATTTTAAAACACTCCTACATTTGCTGTTTTCAAAACCCTTTTGATCTGTCCCTGTACGTTAATTGGGTACAAATTCATCACTGATAATGTTGTCATGTTGAATCAGTTTCTGACACAGGACATATCCACTCAACTGACTGGTTGATGGCAACATTTGTACGTTCAACATACTTCTTAAACATGTTCACATGCAATACCTTCTCAATGTTTGCCATTTTGATCTTAAAATTTACTGCAGAAAGTTTTTCGACCACCTGAAAAGGCCCCTTCCAAAATAACACGAACCCTTGTTATGTTCATCAGTGAGAAATTACAAGGACTTTACCCCCTACACTGAAGGAACGTGCCTTTGCTTTTCTGTCTGCAAAGACCTTGTAAAACATCAGTTTTCCTATCAGCTGACTGTTGAGCAAGCTCACATGCATCCTTCAAACGATTATGCAGTTCATAAACGTATTGGTAAACATTTTACTGTCAGGTATGTCCGTCTTTTCGTTTCCCTTGTGTCATCAATAGATCCAAAGGTCCCCTTGGTGAGTGTCCAAAAAGAAGCTCAAATGGTGGAATCCCCGCGTTTTTTGTTCGGCATTTCCCTGTATGCAAAAAGCAAAGCCGGTATGAAACGATCCCATTCCTGGGGCTCTTGCCTTGCAAAACCTTTCTCAACATGGACTTTAACGTTCCATTGAAACGTTCAACCATGCCATTCGATTGGGGGATGATATGGCGTGGTTGAAATGGAAGAGATTGACAACAGTCTGTAAATTTCTCTCATGAATCAGAAATGAATTGCGTTCCACAATCCGAGAGAATTTCGTCTGGAAAAACCCACTCTGGAAAAAATTGCAAATAAAGCTTCAGCGACAGATACTGTATCAATTTCTTCAGTGGAATCGCTTCTGGATACCTTGTTGCTGATCCACCAAAGTCAAAATATGCGATATCCCGAAGAAGACAGTGGTAGCGGTCCAACAAGATCAATAGCTACCTTCCGAAATGGAACGGGAAAAGAGAGGCATTTTGTGCAAAGGTGCACATGGGGGCGCGACCTTTCTGAGATGTCTTTTGGCAGATGTTTACATGAGCGGCAGTATTTCGTAACTTTCCTTGTGACACCCGGCCAATAAAAAGAATCAAGAACTTCCTTTAATGTTCTTTTGATTCCGCAGTGACCAGCGAACAATGCATCATGAGCCGTGTGCAGTACTGTTTCTCTAAGTGGTTTTGGAACCACAATTGTCTGTTGTCTGTTCCAGGTACACACCTGTAGAGAATGTCAGAGTCCAGTATGTACGTTGGTTTTGTCCGTTGGTACGTCAGTGCAGTCTGTTTAGCAGCAGAAAGTATTGTCGTCAGCGTCTCGTCTTTTCCCTGCATTTCTTTTAAATCATCTGGGGTAAACTGGAGTTCATCCAGTTTTGAGATTTTAGCGGCTTTGTAGCCTTTTTCCCCGCTCTAGACGTTTGATCTAGTACTCACAAGACAAGGAACAAACGATCCCCCGCACCACCATGTACTGTAGCGACACCTGGCAAATTGCCCAAGATCAAGTCGCAGACTGGGTTATCAATGACACAGGCGGTAAGAAAACCGGAGTAGTACGGTGTATCGACTGAAATTTTCGCCAGCGGAAACGTTTTCAATCTTGCCTCCAAACGACCTACACTTTTGGCAGTGTTGAGATACTGGTCTTGAAGGCACGAAAGATTTCCGTACCCAGCAGTAGTGCACCCAGTGTCTCGCAAAACTGAAGCCCGCAATCCATTGATGGCTCCGTTTTCTAACCCAGTCCATCAACAGATTGATCTGGTGCCAAAACAAGGCCTTCTTCACAATCAGTGGAGACTAATGCGGGTTTTGAATCATTTGGTTTGAAAGGGCAATTTTTCTCAAATGGAACTTGCCATCACAAAAAAAAACATCGCATTGTTGATCGGCAGCCGATGATTTGTGAACTTCTATTCTGTCACGAACTGGCCCAAAAAGGGCTACGTGGTGGTCGTTGTCCCCGAACCTCGGAACGTTTGTTGGGAGTAACGGGTCTTTTCCGGCGGTGAGTACTGGTAAATTTACGAAAGTCACTCAAACCGCGGAAAGATCCCTGTCCGTTCCTAGGATAGGTATATCCTTGAGGACTCAAAATTGACCCACGATTTCCTTTCCTGTAACTTTCCCTGTCCTGATGGGATAGTACATGACGCATGAGACTCAAAGATGGAAAATTCTCCTTTCCAGCCACGCCCTTATCTGGGTGAGCGATACAATACTGATCAGCCATCTGACACATTCCTCCACGTTTTTCAAATTGCTTTCTTTAAGGAAAGTGGCCAAAATCTTTGCTCACGCTCTGGAAAAGTTGTTCTCTAAGAAGGAGATTCGCAGTGATTTAAAAGTTTTGTTCGTTTTAGACAAATCGAAACCATCGATCCAAACAATGATCATACGGATCAGAAACGATGGAAACGATTCTCCTTTTTCAGGGCGCACAGAACGGAAACGTTCGTGAAAACGATCAGCAGAAACATTGAAATTTCTTGAGGAGTTCTTCTTTCAACTGATCCCCAAATTAAATTTTGTTTCGCTGCAAGTGAGTGGGACAGTGTCAAAGCGCTACCCTTAAACACGACGCAATATACAATGTCCACTTTCCTTTGGCCAACCACAAAACGTTGCGTGACTTTCAAATCGGAAAAGAAAAACTATCAATGTCATCCCCTTTTTTTTCCTCAAAAGGTGGCAACTTTGGAATATATGCCGCTTTTGGTTGAGGCAAAGGCTGCGGAACCGACTGGTGGAGGTTCTCTCGATGCCTGATTTCTTCTAATTTCAGCATCAGTCTCTAATTCTAAACTGCCTCAACTTAAATTTACGTTCTTCAGCTTCACTTCCTCTGTAGTTTTTTTTTCTTCAGCTTCCCTCTGTAGTTTATTCTCTTCAGCTTCCCTCTGTAATTTTTTTTTCTTCAATTTCAGCTTCCCTCTGTAATCTTTTTTTTTTCAATTTCAGCTTCCCTCTGTATTTATTTTCTTCAGCTTCCCTCTGTAGTTTATTCTCTTCAGCTTCCCCCTGTAGTTTATTTTTTTCTCTCTCTCTTAGCCTGTCTGCCCTATGTGTGCATTGTTGCAACATAGTTAGTAAGTTTTTTTCCCTCAAAACCCAAGCGTTCCCCTTGTTTAACATATTTATCAAAATCATCCATAAAGAATCGTCAGATATAAACACCAAACAATCTCAAAGTATGAATAAAAAATAAGGCGATATATGATGATATTATGTTTCCCCAAAAAACCCTAATTATAGTATATACAAATACAGAATTCAATTTCCGGGTGTAAACAAAAAACCACTTACTAAAACAGGGTAAATATTTAAATCCCAAAGGAATGTATTTTTCCAAAAATAATTTGCAACTGTTATCAATTTGGAATTTTACAAAACAAAATTTAAGTTTAATAAAAAAACTGTTTTCCCTAAGAGAAAAAAAAAATAAACACAATAAAGTTTTCTGAAAATAAATTCTTTATAAAGTTTTAGTTCTCAAATGTTCTTTTTTCAAAAATAATTTGCAACTGTTATCAATTTGGAATTTACAAAACAAAATGAAGTTTAATACAAAACTGTTTTCCCTAAGAAAAAAAAATAAACACAATAAGGTTTTCTGAAAATAAATTCTTATAAAGTTTTAGTTCTCAAATGTTCTTGTTGTCAGTCTTCTTTCTTACTTAATTTCAAAACGAATTTACAAAACAAATGTACCGCCTTAACAAAAAATGAATATAAATTTACAAAACAAATGGGAAACACAAAAAATATAAAAAGAGGGGAAGAAACACAAACTAGCGGAACCTACCTAAAAAAAATGAAAATGTTGAAAAGAAAACTAGATAGGAGCTTATTGAGGAGAAGGTTTAAGAAAATTTTGAAAAGGGGGTGAAAAGGAAATGAAAGGATACACAGGACCGGAATAGTGAGCAGAAATCAGAAAAGCAAAAGAAGCCACAGACAGCACCCTAGTGGGTCACTGTCTCCCGTGAAACTGGAGACGGGAAAAACAAATCACTGCACAATATACACCACACTACAGTAATAATACAAAATACTAAACAATCAATCAATAATGCACATTCACCCAAACTCAAAGAAAATCTCGCACCACACCCAGAAAAAAAAAAATAATCAAAAGTTAAAGATGTTTATTTGGGCAGAGCGGTAATCAACTCCACCACCTAACACTAAATAGCGTGACGGAGGAGAAGTTGATCCCGCACTCTGAGGGGCAAGGGGAAAAATCAAACTGAACAATAGGAAAGCGAAAGAAATAGATATTTATCAGAAGGGAAAGACTATTGACTCCCCAACGCCATGTCCCCCTGCTAAACGCAGGAAAGAGGTTTTGGGGGTATCAGTCCTGGGAAAGGGGACAAAAATACTAATCCTCTAGGGGAAGGACAGCGATTCCTCAACGCCCTGCCCCCTTGCTGCCAGGTACGAGCAAGAGGAGGGTTTAGGCTATCGGTCCTGAGGTGGGGAAGGGTTTAAAAAGAAATCCTAAACCCAAAAAAAAAACCCTTAAAAGGAGTAGAGCAACCAAAAGAAATGTCAACCACCCTAACACATATAGAAATAGAAAAAAACAACAACAAATGCAAATATTATACACAATAAATAATTAAACTTTCTTCTTTTTTTCCTTTCCTCAAACCCTTGAGGGCACAAATAGAAAAACCTTTTTTTTCTTCCTCAAACCCTTGAGGGTACAAATCTTTTTTTTTAAACCCCAAGGGCACAAATAGAAATCTTTCTTTTTTTTTTTCCCGGAAAAAACAAACGGCAGCTACGCCCGGGGAAACTGGAGTCGGGGTCACCACTGTCACACTGTCCTCTTGCATACCCGCATTCATGACAGGCATTTTACTCCTACGCACACGCAATTTTTTCCAATCAACCAAAAGCGCACTACCGAATTTTTTCTTCTCCCCCTCTCCTTCAGGGAAAAACCTTTACTAATCACAAACCAACTTGAAACAGATTTTACACCTGTATCTCTCTCCGCACTGAGAGACAAATAAATCCGCACACATGTATCTCTCCTCACACCGAGAGACAAATCAATCTTCACACATGTATCTCTCTTTACACTGAGAGAAAAAATAGTCTTCACACTTGTATCTCTCTTTACACTGAGAGATAAAATAGTCTTCACACTTTTATCTCTCTTTACACTGAGAGATAAAATAGTCTTCCCACTTGTATCTTCTTTACACTGGAGATAAAATAATCTAGTTCCCCTTCTATAAAGCTTTTGGCCTTCACATTCCGTTATCCCAAATTCCCGGGCCAGGAGAATACATAACTCCCGTAATCACTGAGGACCTGCTGCCTCAAGTAAAAGCTTTCCCCGCTTTCTCAATTCCCTGTCTCTCTGAGACAATATACTGCCCCCTCGAACTCTCCCGTCCTGGAGATACGAGTCTCGACTTCTCTTCCGCGATTCTTCTGTCCCCTTGCGAAATGACGAGCTTCAACTCCTCTCCCTGGGGTTGGTACTGGCTGGGGCTGAACTACCGGTGTGTTCCCCACACCATGGCCATCTTCAACCACCTCACGGGGTGAAAGATGAAGGGTGAAGGGCGAAGGGTAAAGGGTGACGGTGAATGGTTGGGAAAGGGTTTAAGGGGTGAAACACGAATAAAGTTCGTGTAAGTAACCTGCTTCTCAATTCAACTATGAATTCTTCTCTCTTCTTTAAGTTTCCCCCCTGTTTGCTTTCCCCAAAATATCTATCGCTCACCTGGTAATGACTGGTCAGCAACGAGGACCACCGTCCTGACAGGTTCGAGTCTCTAGGCCATCTGCTGGGTTAAAACTGACCTTCTTTCCCCCTTTCCTGTGAGTGCATACTCAGTGTTCAAAAAACATGACCAGCACCTTACCTTACCAGCCCTTGTTAAAACTATCACTCAGTGGTCACTTTCACCCAATGACCACATTTCGTTTCTGAATGAGTCATACTCACAATTATTTTGGGGACGCCCGCTACACTAGTCAAGCCACATAATATTCTTCCTTTAATTGTGGCACGGGGAAATGATTCATATCACTAACTACATGTGATGGAGCGTCACATGCCTTGATGTGAGGCTACGTCACATGAGAATAGGGCCCAGCAGATGTCTGACCTGCACAGTGAGGGTCTCATGGATGGACTCAGCGGATGTCTGACCGCACAGTGAGGGTCTCATGGGCAGGACCTAGCAGATGTCTGACCTGCACAGTGAGGGTCTCGTGGATAGGACCCAGCAGATGTCTGACCTGCACAGTGAGGGCTCATGGATAGGACTCAGCGGATGTCTGACCTGCACAGTGAGGGTCTCATGGATAGGACCCAGCAGATGTCTGACCTGCACAGTGAGGGTCTCATGGATAGGACCCAGCGGATGTCTGACCTGCACATCAACCCAACGCGCTGCTCAGACCTCGGGTCTGATGGAACAGGTTTGTGCATGATGGCGAAATACACTACAACTAGTTTGTGACTGACATCAAATGATGCTATTAGTATTCCCCTTTACCACATTTGGACGGGTGAGGAAGGGAGTTGAGAGGGGAAGGGGAGGAGGGGTTATTTGCCCCTTTCACCCGATGTCAATCATGAATGTCAGCGTTCTGAGAACAGAAGTCTCCTTGTTATCTTGTGTCAGCCATGGGCAATAGTATACAGTACTTCTTTATTTCTTTGTGGTTTGCTTATCTCTTTCTTTCCTCTTTTTGTTTCTCTTTCCTTTTGTTTTCCTTCATATATTGTACAAATACCCCCGAAAATTCTGGTAATTCTGTGTCACACTGGCATGCCCATGATGTACAGTTGGCTACTCACGGTATTCAATTTGAATTGTCTGTTTAAACCCGGTTGATGTTATCACCATGTTTACAATATGTGTTCTTGAAAATCATAAATGTACTATGGTGGGGTAGAAATGCATTGTACCTGGTCAGCGGCGACAAGTGTTCATTGAAATAGAAGCTTTACTGCAAGGTGAAAATATATCATAAAATCAATCCAAACAAACCAACAACTGAAACCAAAATCTATTTTTCAAAAAAACTCTGCGGTGAAATGAAGAAAAGTTGAACTCGTTTAGAAACAAACAAAAAAATCACATCAAGAAAAATCTCTGAACAAAGTCTTTAGAGCCTGCTGTAAGGTGTTTCTCTCTAAAATCTGGTCACTGCCATCATTCTGAATATGCTTCATAGAAGAAACGCAGCAGACAGACAGGCATGGAGTTGGCCTGTAGGTCACCGGGACAACACTGCCTCTTCTCTGCGGCTGCCTTGGCAGATGGTCACCACCTTTGTGAGGTTCTGACGGCGGGTGGACACAGGTGAACTGCCTGTGGTGCCAGAGGTTCTGACGGCGGGTGGACACAGGTGAACTGCCTGCTGGTGCCAGAGTTCTGACGGCGGGTGGACACAGGTGAACTGCCTGCTGGTGCCAGAGGTTCTGACGGCGGGTGGACACAGGTGAACTGCCTGCTGGTGCCAGAGGTTTTTGACGGCGGGTGGACACAGGTGAACAGCCTGCTGGTGCCAGAGGGTTTTGACGGCGGTGGAC
>CM031601.1:33574436-33581936 GCA_018398815.1 Conus ventricosus
ACAGCAGAAGGAGTAGATGCTGGAAAAGACAGAAGGAGACAGATGACGGAAAAGACAGAAGGAGACAGATGATGGAAAAGACAGAAGGAGACAGATGCTGGAAAAGACAGAAGGAGACAGATGATGGAAAAGACAGCAGAAGGAGTAGATGCTGGAAAAGATAGAAGGAGACAGATGATGGAAAAGACAGCAGAAGGAGTAGATGCTGGAAAAGACAGAAGGAGACAGATGATGGAAAAGACTGCAGAAGGAGTAGATGCTGGAAAAGACAGAAGGAGACAGATGCTGGAAAAGACAGAAGGAGACAGATGATGGAAAAGACAGCAGAAGGAGTAGATGCTGGAAAAGACAGAAGGAGACAGATGATGGAAAAGACAGAAGGAGACAGATGCTGGAAAAGACAGAAGGAGACAGATGATGGAAAAGACAGAAGGGGACAGATGATGGAAAAGACAGCAGAAGGAGTAGATGCTGAAAAGACAGAAGGAGACAGATGATGGAAAAGACAGAAGGAGACAGATGATGGAAAAGACAGAAGGGGACAGATGATGGAAAAGACAGAAGGGGACAGATGCTGGAAAAGACAGAAGGGGACAGATGATAAAAAAGACAGCAGAAGGAGTAGATGCTGGAAAAGACAGAAGGGGACAGATGATGGAAAAGACAGCAGAAGGAGTAGATGCTGGAAAAGACAGAAGGAGACAGATGCTGGAAAAGACAGAAGGAGACAGATGATGGAAAAGACAGAAGGGGACAGATGATGGAAAAGACAGAAGGAGACAGATGATGGAAAAGACAGAAAGCAGATGATGGAAAAGACAGAAGGGGACAGATGATGGAAAAAACAGAAGGGGACAGATGATGAAAAACACAGAAGGAGACAGATTATGGAAAAGACAGAAAGCAGATGATGGAAAAGACAGAAGGAGACAGATGATGGAAAAGACAGAAGGAGACAGATGCTGGAAAAGACAGAAGGAGACAGATGATGGAAAAGACAGAAGGGACAGATGATGGAAAAGACAGGAGACAGATGATGGAAAAGACAGAAGGGACAGATGATGGAAAAGACAGAAAGCAGATGATGGAAAAGACAGAAGGAGACAGATGATGGAAAAGACAGAAGGGGACAGATGATGGAAAAGACAAAGGGACAGATGAGGAAAAGACAGAGGAGACAGATGATGGAAAAGACAGAAGGAGACAGATGATGGAAAAGACAGAAGGAGACAGATGATGGAAAAGACAGAAGGAGACAGATGATGGAAAAGACAGAAGGGGACAGATGATGGAAAAGACAGATGGAGACAGATTATGGAAAAGACAGAAAGCAGATGATGGAAAAGACAGAAGGGGACAGATGATGGAAAAGACAGAAGGAAACAGATGATGGAAAAGACAGAAGGGGACAGATGATGGAAAGGACAGAAGGAGAGAGATGATGGAAAAGACAGAAGGAGACAGATGATGGAAAAGACAGAAGGAGACAGATGATGGAAAAGACAGAAGGAGGCAGATGATGGAAAAGACAGAAGGGGGCAGATGATGGAAAAGACAGAAGGGGACAGATGATGGTTACAGGTAGGGTGTGGAGGAAGCAACCACATACAGACTGTTGTGTGACATTTCTCAGGGTCTGTACAGGAAGCAGTCACAGACAGACTGTTGTGTGACATTTCTCAGGGTCTGTACAGGAAGCAGTCACAGACAGAATGTTGTGTGACATTTCTCAGGGTCTGTACAGGAAGCAGTCACAGACAGACTGTTGTGGGACATTTCTCAGGGTCTGTACAGGAAGCAGTCACAGACTGTTGTGTGACATTTCTCAGGGTCTGTACAGGAAGCAGTCACATACAGACTGTTGTGTGACATTTCTCAGGGTCTGTACAGGAAGCAGTCACAGACAGACTGTTGTGGGACATTTCTCAGGGTCTGTACAGGAAGCAGTCACATACAGACTGTTGTGTGACATTTCTCAGGGTCTGTACAGGAAGCAGTCACAGACAGACTGTTGTGGGACATTTCTCAGGGTCTGTACAGGAAGCAGTCACAGACAGACTGTTGTGGGACATTTCTCAGGGTCTGTACAGGAAGCAGTCACATACAGACTGTTGTGTGACATTTCTCAGGGTCTGTACAGGAAGCAGTCACAGACAGACTGTTGTGTGACATTTCTCAGGGTCCGTACAGGAAGCAGTCACAGACAGACTGTTGTGTGACATTTCTCAGGTTTGTACAGGAAGCAGTCACAGACTGTTGTGGGACATTTCTCAGGGTCTGTACAGGAAGCAGCCACAGACTGTTGTGTGACATTTCTCAGGGTCTGTACAGGAAGCAGTCACAGACAGACTGTTGTGGGACATTGATTTCTCATGGTCTCTGGAACCATTCTGGCTTGTGCAGCAACAGAAGGTTCCTGTCTCACTGTCTCGCGGCCTTGACCTTGGGGCTCTTCCCAAGTAGACTCTTGTCTGTTGCTCTTTTCGTCAGTCCGTCCGTCAGCGCGCGCGTGCGCGCGCGCGCGTGCGTGCGTGCGTGCGTGCGTGCGTGCGTGCGTGTGTGCGTGCGTGTGTGTGTGTGTGTGTGTGTGTGTGTGTGTGTGTGTGTGTGTGTGTGTGTGTGTGTGTGTGTGTGTATTTGTATGGTGTGAAGGCGTGCGTGTAAGTGCATCTATGTATATGCAAGAATGTGTCTATGTGTTTTACACAAAAACATGGGCGTCCGTGTATAATCCTCACCCCATCCACACAGAAACATGCTTAGTTGGTCTTTCCTTATCTGTAGATGCATCTAGACCGACGGAACTGTTGTAGGAGTTAGAAGAAGAAGAAGAAGAAGAAGAAGAAGAAGAAAAGAAGAAGAAGAAGAAGAAGAAGAAGAAGAAGAAGCGAGGGGTGGTGAGAGAGAGGAGAAGGAAGAAGAGGAGAAGGAAGGAAAGGAGAAAGGTGAAGGAGCGGAAATCCCTCCTGCATGTTTGAAGTAGAATATCACACTTGTCCACCACGCGTATCACGAGAAGGAGGCAGGAGAAGAGACAGAAAACAAGAGGAGAGGGGGGAGAAGGGCAGATGACAGGAGGAGAGGGGGGAGAAGGGGGGATGACAGGAGGAGAGGGGGGAGAAGCGGAGATGACAAGAGGAGAGGGGAGGAGAAGGGGCAGATGACAGAGGAGGAGAGGGGGGAGAAGGGGAAGGATCACAGGAGGAGAGGGGGAGAAAGGGGGGATGACAGGAGGAGAGGGAGGAGAAGGGGCAGATGACAGGAGGAGAGGGGAGGAGAAGGGGGGATGACAGGAGGAGAGGGGGAGAAGGGGGGATGACAGGAGGAGAGGGGGGAGAAGGGGGGATGACAGGAGGAGAGGGAGGAGAAGGGGGGATGACAGGAGGAGAGGGAGGAGAAGGGGCAGATGACAGAGGAGGAGAGGGGGGAGAAGGGGGGATGACAGGAGGAGAGGGGGGAGAAGGGGAAGGTTGACAGGAGGAGAGGGGGGAGAAGGGGGGATGACAGTAGGAGAGGGAGGAGAAGGGGCAGATGACAGGAGGAAGGGGAGGAGAAGGGGGATGACAGGAGGAGAGGGGGGAGAAGGGGGGATGAGAGGAGGAGAGGGGGGAGAAGGGGGATGACAGGAGGAGAGGGAGGAGAAGGGGATGACAGGAGGAGAGGGAGGAGAAGGGGCAGATGACAGGAGGAGAGGGAGGAGAAGGGGGATGACAGGAGGAGAGGGGAGGAGAAGGGGCAGATGAAAGGAGGAGAGGGGAGGAGAAGGGGCAGATGACAGGAGGAGAGGGGAGGAGAAGGGCAGATGACAGGAGGAGAGGGAGGAGAAGGGGCAGATGACAGGAGGAGAGGGGAGGAGAAGGGACAGATGACAGAGGAGGAGAGGGGGGAGAAGGGGGATGACAGGAGTAGAGGGAGGAGAAGGGGGATGACAGGAGGAGAGGGGGGAGAAGGGGGGATGACAGGAGGAGAGGGAGGAGAAGGGGCAGATGACAGGAGGAGAGGGAGGAGAAGGGGATGACAGGAGGAGAGGGGGGAGAAGGGGGATGACAGGAGGAGAGGGGGGAGAAGGGGGATGACAGGAGGAGAGGAGGAGAAGGGGGATGACAGGAGAAGAGGGGGGAGAAGGGGCAGATGACAGGAGGAGAGGGGGAGAAGCGGGATGACAGGAGGAGAGGGGGGAGAAGGGGGATGACAGGAGGAGAGGGAGGAGAAGGGGGATGACAGGAGGAGAGGGAGGAGAAGGGAGATGACAGGAGGAGAGGGAGGAGAAGAAGCAGATGACAGGAGGAGAGGGAGGAGAAGGGGGATGACAGGAGGAGAGGGGAGGAGAAGAAGCAGATGACAGGAGGAGAGGGGAGGAGAAGGGGCAGATGAAAGGAGGAGAGGGGAGGAGAAGGGGCAGATGACAGGAGGAGAAAGGAGGAGAAGGGGCAGATGACAGAGGAGGAAGGGAGGAGAAGGGGCAGATGACAGGAGGAAGGGGAGGAGAAGGGCAGATGACAGAGGAGGAGAGGGGGGAGAAGGGGGATGACAGGAGGAGAGGGGGAGAAGGGCAGATGACAGGAGGAGAGGGAGGAGAAGGGGGGATGACAGGAGGAGAGGGAGGAGAAGGGGGGATGACAGGAGGAGAGGGAGGAGAAGGGGGATGACAGGAGGAGAGGGAGGAGAAGGGGCAGATGACAGGAGGAGAGGGAGGAGAAGGGGCAGATGACAGAGGAGAGGGAGGAGAAGGGGGATGACTGGAGGAGAGGGGAGGAGAAGGGGGATGACAGGAGGAGAGGGGGGAGAAGGGGGGATGACAGAAGGAGAGGGAGGAGAAGGGGGGATGACAGGATGAGAGGCGGGAGAAGGGGGGATGACAGGAGGAGAGGGAGGAGAAGGGGGGATGACAGGAGGAGAGGGGGGAGAAGGGGGATGACAGGAGGAGAGGGGGAGAAGGGGGGATGACAGGAGGAGAGGGAGGAGAAGGGGCAGATGACAGAGGAGAGGTAGGAGAAGGGGTGACAGGAGGAGAAGGAGGAAAAGAAGCAGATGACAGGAGGAAGGGGGGGGGGGAGAAGGGCAGATGAAAGGAGAGGGGAGGAGAAGGGCAGATGACAGGAGGAGAGGGGAGGAGAAGGGGCAGATGACAGAGGAGGAGAGGGAGGAGAAGGGGCAGATGGCAGGAGGAGAGGGGAGGAGAAGGGGCAGATGACAGAGGAGGAGAGGGGGAGAAGGGGGATGACAGGAGGAGAGGGAGGAGAAGGGGGATGACAGGAGGAGAGGGGGGACAAGGGAGGATGACAGGAGGAGAGGGAGGAGAAGGGAGATGACAGGAGGAGAGGGAGGAGAAGGGGAGATGACAGGAGGAGAGGGGGAGAAGGGGATGACAGAAGGAGAGGGAGGAGAAGGGGAGATGACAGGAGAGAGGAGGAGAAGGGGAGATGACAGGAGGAGAGGGAGGAGAAGGGCAGATGACAGGAGGAGAGGGAGGAGAAGGGGGATGACAGGAGGAGAGGGGGGAGAAGGGGAGATGACAGGAGGAGAGGGAGGAGAAGGGGAGATGACAGGAGGAGAGGGAGGAGAAGGGGGGATGACAGGAGGAGAGGGGGAGAAGGGCAGATGACAGGAGGAGAGGGGGGAGAAGGGGGATGACAGGAGAAGAGGGAGGAGAAGGGGGATGACAGGAGGAGAGGGAGGAGAAGGGGATGACAGGAGGAGAGGGGGGAGAAGGGGCAGATGACAGGAGGAGAGGGAGGAGAACGGGGGATGACACGAGGAGAGGGGGGAGAAGGGGGGATGACAGGAGTAGAGGGAGGAGAAGGGGGATGACAGGAGGTGAGGGGGGAGAAGGGGGATGACAGGAGGAGACGGAGGAGAAGGGGCAGATGACAGGAGGAGAGGGAGGAGAATGGGGATGACAGGAGGAGAGGGGGGAGAAGGGGGATGACAGGAGAGAGGGGGGAGAAGGGGGGATGACAGGAGGAGAGGGAGGAGAAGGGGGATGACAGGAGAAGAGGGGGGAGAAGGGGCAGATGACAGGAGGAGAGGGGGGAGAAGCGGGGATGACAGGAGGAGAGGGGGGAGAAGGGGGATGACAGGAGGAGAGGGAGGAGAAGGGGGATGACAGGAGGAGAGGGAGGAGAAGGGGGATGACAGGAGGAGAGGGGGGAGAAGGGGGGATGACAGGAGAGAGGGAGGAGAAGGGCAGATGACAGGAGGAGAGGGGGAGAAGGGGGGATGACAGGAGGAGAGGGAGGAGAAGGGGATGACAGGAGGAGAGGGGAGGAGAAGAAGCAGATGACAGGAGGAGAGGGGAGGAGAGGGGCAGATGAAAGGAGGAGGAGAGGGAGGAGAAGGGGCAGATGACAGGAGGAGAGGGGAGGAGAAGGGGCAGATGACAGAGGAGGAGAGGGGTTAGAAGGGGGGATGACAGGAGGAGAGGGAGGAGAAGCGGGATGACAGAGGAGAGGGGGGAGAAGGGCAGATGACTGGAGGAGAGGGAGGAGAAGTGGGATGACAGGAGGAGAGGGGAGGAGAAGAAGCAGATGACAGGAGGAGAGGGGAGGAGAAGGGGCAGATGAAAGGATGAGAGGGGAGGAGAAGGGGCAGATGACAGCAGGAGAGGGGAGGAGAAGGGGTAGATGACAGAGGAGGAGAGGGGGAAGAAGGGGGGATGACAGGAGGAGAGGGAGGAGAAGGGGGGATGACAGAGGAGAAGAGGGGGGAGAAGGGGCTGATGAAAGAGGAGGAGAGGGGAGAAGGAGCAGATGACGGAGGAGGAGAGGGGGGAGAAGGGGCAGATGACAGGAGGAGAGGGCGGAGAAGGGGCAGATGACATAGGAGGAGGAGAGGGAGGAGAAGGGGCAGATGACAGAGGAGGAGAGGGGGGAGAAGGGGCAGATGACAGAGAGGAGAGGGGGGAGAAGGGGCAGATGACAGGAGGAGAGGGGGGAGAAGGGGCAGATGACAGAGGAGGAGAGGGGGAGAAGGGGCAGATGACAGAGAAGGAGAGGGGGGGAGAAGGGGCAGATGACAGGATGAGGAGAGGAGAAGGGGGATGACAGGAGGAGAGGAGGAGAAGGGACAGATGACAAGGAGGAGAGGGGGGAGAAGGGGCAGATGACAGAGGAGGAGAGGGAGGAGAAGGGGCAGATGACAGAGGAGGAGAGGGAGGAGAAGGGGTAGATGACAGGAGTAGAGGGAGGAGAAGGGCAGATGACAGAGGAGGAGAGGGAGGAGAAGGGGGGATGACAGGAGGAGAGGGGGGAGAAGGGCAGATGACAGAGGAGGAGAGGGGAGGAGAAGGGGTAGATGACAGAGGAGGAGAGGGGGGAGAAGGGGGATGACAGGAGGAGAGGGAGGAGAAGGGGGGATGACAGGAGGAGAGGGAGAAGAAGGGGGATGACAACAGGAGAGGAAGGAGAAGGGGGGATGACAGGAGGAGAGGGAGGAGAAGGGGGGGGGGGTGACAGAGGAGAGGGAGGAGAAAGGGCAGATGACAGAGAAGGAGAGGGGAGG
>CM031601.1:33589436-33591936 GCA_018398815.1 Conus ventricosus
GGCGTGGAGACAGAACAGCCGTGCGTCCTCCCCAACCAGAACTCTTTCTTTTTGACCCCTTCAGTTATTCCGAACTCCAGAACCCATGGGGAAACAACAGGATCAGGCTGTCGTGGGGCCCATCAAAAGAGACGACACTGCACTGCTTGCTGAGTCAGCCCTATCGTGGTCAGAGCTGCCTGTTGTGATCTAACACACACAGTTTTAACGAAACGTTGCAAACCTCCGATCGATCCCTCCAAACCCCAAACCAAAGAATATATTTCAAATTCCCCCCCTCAACCCCCCCCCCCCCCCCCCCCCCCCCCCCCCCCCCCCCCCCCTTCTCTGTCTTAAAACAACGCGGCCACTTGACTACACGATCTCTTACAAGAAAAATTATGTCACGGGAACGAACGCTGCGGGTTCGTCTTCTCCCCTCCCCTCCCGTTCCCTTTCAACCTCCCGCACTCCCACACTGGGGCCACCTATGCCACTGGAAAATTTACATTGCATTGTACAATTGCCGTCTCACCCCCCCCCCCTTCCCCCAGTGCATCTTCCCCCCCCCTCCCCCTATCCCATACACAAAGGCCCTGTTGCCCCTCTCTCACCTCACCCCTCCCCCCCCCCCCCCCACCTGAGCCAGTGCGGCCTTAGTTGACACAAAGAGTAACAGCAAACCTCCCTCCCTCCCCCCAACCCCCCCCCCCCCCCCCCCCCCCCCCCCCCCCCCTTTCATGTCCATCGTCGTATGCCAGGACCTCTGTAATGTGTTACTGGTCTAATCCCCCCCCCCCCCCCCCCCCCCCCCCCCCCCCCCCCCCCCGATGGTCCAATTTGCATTCGTTATAAGACGCATAATTAACCGACCCTGATTCAGTAAACCAGCGCCAAAGAGTTCAAACAATTTCTGAGGCGAATGTGGCAAGAAAGATCCCCCCCATCTCACTCCCGTGTTGACTAACACCTTGTCGCCAGATCAGAAACGAATTGGCTGTTTGAATGAATTACCAGACACAGGGCACAGCTTCACTGACCCCTCAAGACTGTGTAGATCAGAACAGTGAAAGGAAGGGTGGACCAGAGAGAGCCTGGTACCTCCTGGTACTTTTGATCTCAAGTCCACTGTTCTTCCAGGAAAAGTGATTGGAACAAGTTTCATTTTCGACATGTATTGTTTTGTATGCCATTGGGTAACATTGTAACATGGTACAATAATTGTGCATTTATCAACTGTGAATGATTATTCTGTGTAGTGTTTTGCTTAGCACATAGGCCAAAGCTCTCCAGTGGTTATGATTCTTTGTTAACAATCTGGCCACTATTCTTTGTGTTCACCCTGACTTTTGCCAGTATGCAATTCTATCTAAGATGATATTCAATGATAAATTTAGATCAGAAAAACCAGTGTGCCTGTGCTAGGTTAAAAACTGCTAAGCTGATTTTGTAAATACTGGTGATTGTTGGAATGATTTGTAGTGTATGACTCTAAGTCTACACCACATGTGTTCTTGGACTAAGTGTAGCCCAAGTCAATATGATTTAATTCATAAGAAACATTGAAGAGTTATCTGACTGAAATTGTGTAGCATTGTATTACTGTCTCCTACCCTTTTGTAAGCTTAACTCAGCCTTTAAACAAAAGTGGAGATTGATAGTTGTGGTAGAAACTCTACATAGAGAAAACTTTACTGGCTGAGTCTCATACCTCTTCTGAAAGAGAAAAGGGTAAATGTGAGAACTTGACAAACCAGCCATCAGCTTCTCACCTACAGACCAAGTTCTCTTTATCACAGAACTGGGATCCTGGTCACGCTACACATTGTGGCTAAACCATACTCTGGTGCTATGCCAGAAACCGGGGGAACACCAGACACCATGGCCACACTTTAAACCGGGGTGACACCAGACAACCAATCTACATGGGAGGGGCAGTCACCAGCCACAGGAGAGATCAACTACCCTCTCCGATATAAGTTAAGCTATTGATTCCCTGGACTCAAACCATCAGACCTTACCCTCATTTTATGACGAAGCCGTGAGAACATGTCTATGAGAACCACTTTGGCTTACTGCACTGAGTGTACACAAGCGAGGTGGATGTGTAATCAAAATATGCATTCAGATTAACTTAGACAGGCCCACTGTATTCCAACTTAAGCGGCTGCACGAAGTGTAAGCACGTAAAGTAGGAGTGAGGAAGGGCCCTCATTGTTGTGGTTCAATGAGAACTAAAATCTTGCCTATTGAACCGACATGTAAATGCTTACCTATGTGTAAGCAAGTAAAGTTGATGTGGAAATTGCACTTCTCTGTTGTTCAATCAAATGTTGAATGTTTGAACTTCTCTCTTCAATTCTGTCTTCGGAGCTACTAGTAACTCTAAGAGTACAGGCCTAAGGAAAATTATCTCAGAGCCACTCTTAAGTATTTTAACAAGATCCGGAACAAATGAAAATTTCTTTCGATGACTAGTACCAGAAAGTTGCTCCTTCCACCACTAGTAAGAGAGAGTGTA
>CM031601.1:33596936-33601936 GCA_018398815.1 Conus ventricosus
TGTGTGTGTGTGTGTGTGTGTGTGTGTGTGTGTGTGTGTGTGTGTGTGTGTGTGAGGTGAGAGGGGGTGGCGAGGTGGGTGGCTCACAGCTGATACATTCTCCCCAGCAGTTGCTAGTCCTCATCCATTGACAGCCGGGGAGGATCAGAGAGTTGAACCCCCATCTCATTCACCCATAGGCAGAGGCCTTGTGAGTGGAGGGTGGGGTGGGGGAGTTGTTTGTTAGTTTTCTGGGTTTGTTTATTTATTCTTTTTTTTTTTTTTTTTGCTTTGTACTGGGATCACCTTGTTGGCCCCTGTTCGGCGCTGGCCCAGTAACACAGCACCGAGCTGCCTGTCAGACGTTCGGGTTCGAATCTTCCCTCCGCCCCCTCGTCCATTTGGCCCCTTTTCCCCTTCCGACCTAAAGTGGCACCGTCTCTGCCCATTTCAACGTTCTGTCGTTCTTGTCGTACTGGTGTAGTTTTATACAGCCACCCCCTCCCCATCCCCCACTCATGAGGAATAGTTGTCCCCCTTTGTCATATCATCATGGGTCAATCTGGACACTCAAACCGAATGGCGGCGTCGTCGTCGTTGTTGTTTGTTATTGTTGTTATTCTAATTGTTATCGTTGTTGTAGTTACTGGTGTTGTTGTTGTCGTCGTTGTTGTAGTTGTATTCTGTTGAGGGGAGAAATATCATTTAAGTTCCTAACATTTCATTTTATTCATTCATTTCGGAGAAAGAGAGAGAGAGAGAGAGAGAGAGAGAGAGAGAGAGAGAGAGAGAGAGAGAGAGGAGAGAGAGAGAGAGAGACAGACAGACAGACAGACAGACAGACAGACAGACAGACAGACGAGAGAGAGAGAGACGGACAGACAGACAGACAGACGGACAAGCAGACAGACGGACGGAGGGACGGGCAGACGGACAGACGGATAGACGGACGGACAGATAGACAGACGGCAGGTTGATGCCAAGCAGTGAGCGGGGAGCTGCTCAATATACGAGCTGACCGACAGACAGTGAAGACGGTGATGTGAACATCAGTCTCCCGGGGCCATAACCCGCCGGCAGGGGGAGTGATGGCCGCCACAGCAGTCGGCCCCGCGAGAGATGAGGCGACAGTTATCAGCCCTTGCCCCGCGCTGCAAGCCGATCTATCTGCCCCTGATGTACAGCCAACAGGTGGCGCGGCCTGAAGGCAGCACAGCTAGGTCAACACAGCTAGGTCAACACAGCTATGTCAACACAGCACACACGGCTGCTAGGGCTGATCTGTCTGAAGGCAGCACAGCTAGGTCAACACAGCTAGGTCAACACAGCTATGTCAACACAGCACACACGGCTGCTAGGGCTGATCTGTCTGAAGGCAGCACAGCTAGGTCAACACAGCTAGGTCAACAGCAGTCACACGCAGTCAACACAGCCAGGTCAAAGCTAGGTCAACACAGCCAGGTCAACACAGCTAGGTCAACACAGCCAGGTCAACACAGCTAGGTCAACACAGCCAGGTCAACACAGCTAGGTCAACACAGCTAGGTCAACACAGCCAGGTCACACAGCGTAAACAGCCAGGTCAACACAGCCAGGTCAACACAGCTAGGTCAACACAGCCAGGTCAACACAGCCAGGTCAACACAGCCAGGTCAACACAGCCAGGTCAACACGGCACACACTGCTGTTAGGACTGATCTGTCTGTGGGTTACAGCCCGCGGTGCAGCGCCCTTTGTCTGTTTGTCTGTCTGTCTCTTTGTCTGTCTGTCTGCCTGTCCGTCCTCTCTCTCTCTCTGTGTGTCTCTCTCTCTCTGTCTCTCTGTGTCTGTCTCTATGTCTCTGTCTCTCTCCCTCCCCCCTTCCTCCCCCTCTCTCTCTCTCTCTCTCTCTCTCTCTCTGGAAAGTTCCACGTGGACGGCGAATCCACGGACAAGACACATGTTGATCCCCAGTAAATGGAGCTCGGCAACCAGCCATCAAACTAACCCGCAGGTCAGCTGTCAGGGCGATGACGCACTGTCCTCCAGCAGAACAGGCCGCACGTGCCATGGCCCAGTGTTAGGGAGACTGGCCGCTCCTCATCCAGCATCAAAGCCACACCCAGGGCATTCCCAGTCAGCTCACAGAGCAGAAGGATGAAGACAGGTGAACTGAGAACCGCCGTATTGTGGCTGCAAATTAAAAAAGTAATGCGCAAAGGCCTTGCTTAAGGAGTTGAGTATCCCTTGACAGTCACAATCAGATGGATTTGAGAATTTTTTTTTCTGTTTGAAGGCTGACCCTCCTTTTCTTTTATATGTCTATCAAGAAACATACTAGATGGTGCAAGCAGACAGCTTGAAAGGAATGGGACTATTTTGGGAAGACCACCTTGCGACAAAGATAGGATAACGGGTGAGTGCGAAGTTGAAATGTATCTTAGCTAAGGGACAGCTCATGTCTTCCTAGACAGTGAATGATGTCATCTGCAGTTTCAACCTCAGTTTCATCAAGGAGGTTCAGATAGTCCATATACGCTACACCACATCTAAGTTTTAAGACAACACTGATTAATAACTGATGGATAAACGAAGTAGCCTAATGACTAAGGTGAGAGAGTTTTCTTTACGAAGAGTGTCTCATGGCTACGACTTAACGATTGAGACATTGGCAACATTTTGTTTCAATACAGGTCTATGTTTTGTACGGATCGTGGTTGTTTTGATACTCCTGCTATTTCGGAAAGGTAGATATTCAATGGAAGTAAAACATCATTGTTTTTTATAACTCAAATAGCCTGTACAGTGAGAATATGATCTGCTTGAAATTGCCAAACTCTTTATTTGGAGATTGAAAAGGTATTCCGTGCATTGTTCTTTATGTACCCCCAGAAGCCCAAAGCATGAGATGGAAGCTGATGTCAACTGCGTTATCTTGTCAGCGTTCTACAGACTGAGAGTGACATGCGCCGGATGACCATGGAAGGTGTAAACGCCGCACTCTACACTGAAGTCTGGAGGGAAATGGCGAAGGGCTTGCTAAGATAAACATTCTGGCAGTCTGAAGTCTGTGCCAGGAATCGGTATGATTTCTGCACGATGTTCCAGTGTGTTCCATAGCATGGCAATGCCCTTGGCGACCCACGTGGCAAGGTGTCCTTTATAACTGATCAAGACAACAGCGTCATTGGTGATGTCACGTCTGCTGCAAGGTGTCCTTTATAACTGATCAAGAAAAACAGGTCTTTGGTGATGTCACGTCTGCTGCAAGGTGTCCTTTATAATGATCAGACAACGCGTCATTGGTGATGTCACGTCTTGCTGCAAGGTGTCCTTTATACATGATCAAGACAACAGCGTCATTGGTTGATGTCACTGTCTGCCTGCAAGGTGTCTTTTAACTGATCAGACAACAACGGTCATTGGTGATGTCACGTTGCTGCAAGGTGTCCTTTATAACTGATCAAGACAACAGCGTCATTGGTGATGTCACGTCTGCTGCAAGGTGTCCTTTATAACTGAGCAAGACAACAGCGTCATTGGTGATGTCACGTCTGCTGCAAGGTGTCCTTTATGAACTGATCAAGACAACAGCGTCATTGGTGATGTCACGTCTGCTGCAAGGTGTCCTTTATAACTGATCAAGACAACAGCGTCATTGGTGATGTCACGTCTGCTGCAAGGTGTCCTTTATAACTGATCAAGACAACAGCGTCATTGGTGATGTCACGTCTGCTGCAAGGTGTCCTTTATAACTGATCAAGACAACAGCGTCATTGGTGATGTCACGTCTGCTGCAAAGTGTCCTTTATAACTGATCAAGATAACAGCGTCATTGGTGATGTCACGTCTGCTGCAAGGTGTCCTTTATAACTGATCAAGACAACAGCGTCATTGGTGATGTCACGTCTGCTGCAAGGTGTCCTTTATAACTGATCAAGACAACAGCGTCATTGGTGATGTCATGTCTGCTGCAAGGTGTCCTTTATAACTGATCAAGACAACAGCGTCATTGGTGATGTCACGTCTGCTGCAAGGTGTCCTTTATAACTGATCAAGACAACAGCGTCATTGGTGATGTCACGTCTGCTGCAAGGTGTCCTTTATAACTGATCAGACAACAGCGTCATTGGTGATGTCACGTCTGCTGCAAGGTGTCCTTTATAACTGAGCAAGACAACAGCATCATTGGTGATGTCACGTCTGCTGCAAGGTGTCCTTTATAACTGATCAAGACAACAGCGTCATTGGTGATGTCACGTCTGCTGCAAGGTGTCCTTTATAACTGATCAAGACAACAGCGTCATTGGTGATGTCACGTCTGCTGCAAGGTGTCCTTTATAACTGATCAAGACAACAGCGTCATTGGTGAGGTCACGTCTGCTGCAAGGTGTCCTTTATAACTGATCAAGACAACAGCGTCATTGGTGATGTCACGTCTGCTGCAAGGTGTCCTTTATAACTGATCAAGACAACAGCGTCATTGGTGATGTCACGTCGTCTGCAGGTGTCCTTTATAACTGATCAAGACAACAGCGTCATTGGTGATGTCACGTCTGCTGCAAGGTGTCCTTTATAACTGATCAAGACAACAGCGTCATTGGTGATGTCACGTCTGCTGCAAGGTGTCCTTTATAACTGATCAAGACAACAGCGTCATTGGTGATGTCACGTCTGCTGCAAGGTGTCCTTTATAACTGATCAAGACAACAGCGTCATTGGTGATGTCACGTCTGCTGCACGGTGTCCTTTATAACTGATCAAGACAACAGCGTCATTGGTGATGTCACGTCTGCTGCAAGGTGTCCTTTATAACTGATCAAGACAACAGCGTCATTGGTGATGTCACGTCTGCTGCAAGGTGTCCTTTATAACTGATCAAGACAACAGCGTCATTGGTGATGTCACGTCTGCTGCAAGGTGTCCTTTATAACTGATCAAGACAACAGCGTCATTGGTGATGTCACGTCTGCTGCAAGGTGTCCTTTATAACTGATCAAGACAACAGCGTCATTGGTGATGTCACGTCTGCTGCAAGGTGT
>CM031601.1:33606936-33609436 GCA_018398815.1 Conus ventricosus
GAAAATATTTGATGCACCAGCGAAACCGATGCTTCTCGACGCTGCAAAGATCTGGTGTATGACTAAGTTACACATCATCAAATTAGCTTAGTTTTACGTGTAAAAGACTGTTTAGTGTGTCAAAGGAAACGACACAGCATATCATTTATGGAGAAACTGGCAGACATCCGCTGTTTATAGAATGCACTGTATCCGGCATTTATTGCTGGCTAAAACTAACACTGATACAACCTCGGATTGGCACAGCCAGCCCAGTCAGTGATGAGCACAGTCCTGGGCAGGGATGATACAGCAGCAGATAAGGGGCGCTGTGAAATGTTTGGAACTTGATGCCTCCCACGAGGTTCTGGAAATTCAGGGTACTGTAAATGAGATAACGTTTCTGGCCTCTCTTAAACTGAAAATGATGGATAAGTTTAAGCATACTGGTTGGCAAAACGTTATGGCACTGACACGTATTCTACTTACCAATCTTTCAAAGTAAGAATTCGCTTTTACCAACGTTTTGACAAGATTGTTAATACGCGTGTTAGAGAGACTTTGATAGAACGACGACTTGTGTAGACGAGCTCAGCATAGATATACGATTCCTAAATGCTAATATTAATTGACTTCGGCTGAGAGAGAGAGAGAGAGAGAGAGAGGAGGAGAGAGAGAGAGAGAGAGGAGAGAGAGAGAGAGAGAGAGAGAGAGAGAGAGAGACAGACAGACAGACAGACAGATAGACAGAAAGACAAAGAGACAAAGAGAGAGAGACAGAGAGAAGAGAGAGAGAGAGAGAATGAGAGAGAGAGAGAGAGAGAGGAGAGAGAGAAGAGAGAGAGAGAGAGACAGGCAGACAGATAGACAGAAAGACAGAGAGAGACAGACAGACAGACAGAAAGACAGACAGAGAGAGAGAGAGAAAGAGAGAGACAAGACAAGAAAAATGTTTTAGCGTCATAGCATTACAGCCTTAAGACAAGGGGGTGAACATGAACAATTGTATGCACATTTCAATATTATTTACTGATTTCACACATGCATAAACATACACGCACACACAAACGTGCGCGCGCCACAAACCGCCCCGCCCCCCCCCCCTCCCCACACACACACACACACACACATTGATACAGGATCATCTTGAATAGTTACTTTTTTAAAGTTGAATGTTATCGCACATTAATTCTAAATTACTCTTTCTTATCTTCATTGCCTGTGCTATAAATGTGGCGACAGATTTAATAACAGTTTCATTACTACTGGAAAGGATTTTTATAACTTTGTTCTGATCGGGAAAGTTGGGGAAGGATTTCAGTGTGGCACATTTTTTACGGATATCATCAAAAGCGGTACAGTAAAATAAAACAAGAGTTTCATTTTCGAACCCATTTCCACACGATGGGCAATTAATATCTGTTTGGTCATTTCGAAACCACTGAATACAGTTTTTAAGGCCACAAACTCGGAGTCGAAATCTTGAGAAGCTGTCTCCTTGCCACTTATTAGTAACACATGACAAATATTTTTCAGACTCAAAGGCATTTTTGAAAGAATGAAACCATCTATATTTATCATTATTCTCCAGCTCGGAGTTTTATTTAAAGCAGGAAATAAGCGTATCTTTCAACTCTAGAATAAAAGCAGATTCACACCCAACACCTTGACTCAACCAAACTATACCATACCCATTTTCCGTCAAAACTTTTTGTACTTTTGATGCCCAATTAAAGTGACCAGATTCATGCTGCCTTAACAACATTTCATAAGCCTGTCTACATATTCTTGACATGGGCAGTGACACGAGTTTTAACCAGTATTTGATACACTTTATTGATGTCCTAAGATACAGTGGATATCTTCCGGTTTCCGGAGAGAGAGAGAGAGAGAGAGAGAGAGAGAGAGAGAGAGAGAGAGAGAGAGAGAGAGAGAGAGAGAGAGGGAGAGAGACAGACAGACAGACAGACAGACAGGCAGACAGACACACAGACACACAGACAGACAAAGAGTAAACGGTCACTGACCTCGGTAAAACATGTGTCCAATTCTATGTAAGTGAAACGCCTTTCCATAACGATGTTCCTGATGTTTCACACATGTTCCTTCAACCTAAACATCCTTGACTTCTGTTTGTGTCATTATTCTCCCTCAGAATTAATTAACGTTGCCCACTACATAATATATGAACATGTGTGGTCGATGGAAGGTGGAGGGGGAGGGAGGGGAACACAATGTAGAATCCTTTCCTATCATTCCACCGAAGGCAGACGAGGAAAGAACACACGCAAACTGTATGGTTCTCCAAGGGCGGTTATTCACTTTGGATGATATTTCTCCATGAAGAAAGCTGGTCACAACCGGAAGTTTGGAGTAGGTGTGCTTTGAGCGAGTTGTGACCAACATCTTGAAAAAGGAGGAGGAGGAGGAGGAGTAGAAAAAGGAGGAGGAGTAGAAAAAGGAGGAGGTGGAGAAAAAGAGGAGGAGGAGAAAAGGGAAGAGGAGGAGAAAAGGGAGGAGG
>CM031601.1:33614436-33619629 GCA_018398815.1 Conus ventricosus
AACACTTACTTTTAGAAGTAAATAATTATTTTTTTCAAAATGAAAATGACTTAGGGAAGATTTCTTTTTCTGGGATAGGGATGTGGAGTAGAGAGAGGCGTGTGTGTGTTCGTGTGCAAGAGTAAAAGATTGGAGAAAGCTGTTTCTAAGTATATTTCATACACTTTGTTCTGCTCGTGATCAGGAGAAGTGTCTGGGACTCGATATGTGGCACCGTATGACGACCTTCTGACTACCCAACATAAGGTACCATCCTGCTTTAGGAAGTATGAGTGTTACACTCTTCACTGCAGTCATAAACCTTGCCTTACTGCATGCCCTCAGGCAGAGTTAGAGCTCCTGCCACAGAGCTGACTGAGCACTCTATCTCACAGAGCTGACTGAGCACTCCATCCCACAGAGCTGACTGAAGCACTCTATCCACAGAGCTGACTGAGCACTCTATCCCACATAGCTGACTGAGCACTCCAGCCCAAGAGCTGACTGAGCACTCCATCCCACAGAGCTGACTGAGCACTCCATCCCACAGAGCTGACTGAGCACTCCATCCCACAGAGCTGACTGGAGCATTCCAGCCCACAGAGCTGACTGGAGCATTCCAGCCCACAGAGCTGACTGAGCACTCTATCCCACAGAGCTGACTGGAGCACTCTATCCCACAGAGCTGACTGGAGCACTCCATCCCACAGAGCTGACTGGAGCATTCCAGCCCACAGAGCTGACTGGAGCATGGGGGATCAAACGCAGGAAGGGTAAATGACAAATGAGGCAATCTGCAGACGGACAAACGAAACCTTCTCATAAAGGTAAGTGACAAATGAGGAGACCTGTAGACACACGAACCTTGCACATCAAGGTAAGTGACAAATGAGACCTGTAGAAACACGAACCTTGCACATCAAGGTAAGTGACAAATGAGGAGACCTGTAGACATACGAACCCTGCACATCAAAGTAAGTGACAAATGAGGGACCTGTAGACACACGAACCCTGCACATCAAGGTAAGTGACAAATGAAGAGACCTGTAGACACACGAACCTTGCACATCAAGGTAAGTGACAAATGAGGAGACCTGTAGACACACGAACCCTGCACATCAAGGTAAGTGACAAATGAAGAGACCTGTAGACACACGAACCTTGAACATCAAGGTAAGTGACAAATGAGGAGACCTGTAGACACACGAACCCTGCACATCAAGGTAAGTGACAAATGAAGAGACCTGTAGACACACGAACCCTGCACATCAAGGTAAGTGACAAATGAAGAGACCTGTAGACACACGAACCTTGCACATCAAGGTAAGGGACAAATGAATAGACCTGGAGACACAGGGACACACGAACCTTGCACATCAAGGTAAGTGACAAATGAGGAGACCTGTAGACACACGAACCCTGCACATCAAGGTAAGTGACAAATGAAGAGACCTGCACAAAATGGGACACACGATCTCTGAACATAAAGGTGAGTGACAAATGAAGAAACGCCAGCTGAAAATGGAACACACGAACTCTCAGCATAAAGGTGAGTGACAAATGAGGAGACCTGCAGAAGACGTTCCGCTCACGAGCAGCCTGAGAGGTTTATCAGAGGCCTGACAGTGTTTAGCCGGGGCAGCAACAGGCGAGGCCCATTGTGCGGTGTGAGAGCTGATTGCCGTGACGGCCCGCTCTGCCCGCTCCCATCTGTCACTGTCTGGCCGGCTGGCTGCCCCACTCGTCCTCTTTGATGCACGTGCCTGCACGCGCCCAGGGGGGCCCTTGAAGTGGTCGTTGAAGGGCCCAAGGGCCGATAGGACGCGATACAAGGGGGGGGGGGGGGGGGGGGGGTGTAATCGCGGTGGACAAGATGGGGGTAGGGGAGAGGACAGGACGTAGACGGGGCCCCGAGGGAGAGGGTGGGGATGGATGGAAGGGGGATGAGGAGATAGAAAAAGAGGTTTCGCAGAGATTTATGAGTTGAGACACTGTGAGTCCGATGCCTTCTTCAACCATGTTCTCCGTACCACACCCCCTTCCAACTCCCCCCTTCCAACTCCCCCCCCCTTCCATCTTCCACCCTCCACCCTGTGTAAATGGATAAGGAGGGGGCAAAAGATCAAATAAACGTAAAGGGAGAAAAGAGGGGCGAGAGGAGGGAGGGGGGTGTTTGTGGGGCGGAGGGGGGGTCCATATCTGCTTCCGAAATCCCCTAGGCTAGCAATGTTTTTCCTCCTCTTCCTCCTCTGGTGTTCTGCCCTCCTGTCAGATCGGCTGCCCGTGCACAACCACACTGAGCGTCGTCCTGTCACAGCCCCAATGCCGGCAGTTCACGGGGAGCCACTTTCATCCGGTCGCTATGAGGCAAGCGGGTCACTGTGGTGGATGGAGTGTGGTGGTGTTTGCGCTGGTCCAACGTGCACAGGACACCCCTCAGGATGTCCACTGCCAACCACAATCACTGACTGGTCGTACCAGCCGCCGTGGCAAAGCGGTTAGCGTCGCGGACTCAAGGTTGGGAAGTCGTGGGTTCCATTCCAATCAGAGTCATGTGGGATTTTTCTGCCCCGACCGGCTCCTACCCAGAGTTGAGTTTGCTGTGGGGTCAGTTGGGAAGATTGGGACCACACAGTCGAGTTTCATCCACTAAATGGATACGTCTCTGAGAGCGTTGCTCAAATTTCCTGACTAACACTGCACGTATCTGTATCTCTCGGGCCAGCTGAGATGTATTATGAAAGTAAGCACAGAGAACGGCGCTGTCATGCAGTGTCAGACCGTAATGGAAATCCGAAGCATCGTCATCATCATCCTCATTCTCATCGATCAGCAAAAACAGTCTCAAATTCTGTATCCCTTCACTCCCCCTATCATAGTGACTCAGCTTCGATGTCCTCTCCAAGTCTCTGGCCTTAGTTTGATTCTGTCGGGGTCACCGGTATAGGCAACTTCATGGGGGCTGTCGATAGACGGACGTGGTGGCGCCCTCCGGAGGGAGAGCTACCTCACGTTGGCTTCGCGACTAAGCAATTGTTGTCGTCAGTGTGGGGCTTAGTAGGTGGTGTTTTGCTTCTGTTGGATCAGAATAGGCACCACTGGACACCACCGAAGTGACTCGGCAGCAGTGCAGTGTCTCCTCCGGTGGGTTGTCTTGTGACGACTTCACATTGACTGTTCCCCGTGGATTGCCGGTGCCGGGGCTGTGGATGGAGGGTCGGGATGAGCGGCGTGAGTGCAGTGCCACTGAGGTGGCACAGAAGAAGGAACAGAGAAACAAATCACTGGTAGGTCGTGGAGCCAGCGTTAGTCAGCCTACCATGGCCTCTGAGGACACTCCACGTGACCCGCCAACCCCAACCACTCTGACACAACCTCTGAGGAAACACTCCCCATGACCCGCCAACCCACAACCACTCTGACACAACCTCTGAGGAAACACTCCCCATGACCCGCCAACCCACAACCCACTCTAGACCACAACCACTCTGAGAAACACTCCCCATGACCCGCCAACCCACAACCACTCTGACACAACCTCTGAGGACACTCCCCGTGACCCGCCAACCCACAACCACTCTGACACAACCTCTGAGGACACCCCCATGACCCGCCAACCCACAACCACTCTGACACAACCTCTGAGGACACGCCCCATGACCCGCCAACCCACAATCACTCTGACACAACCTCATCACAGGCGTGGAAGTGTAGAAAAAAATCGAAAACCGAGATCACCATGAGAGCAAGACGGGGAGGGGAAAGGTGCATACAATCTGAGATTTTTCCATTTGACTGTATTCATTATCAGGGATGACGGAGATGACGCATGGAATTCTATTCAGGTCTGCCACTTCATGACATGCTGTTTTTCCATTTTTCTCTCATAACGCATGTCAGCGTTAACCAGGCCCAGGAGGTACAGACGCCTGTTGTGTTGGCCCAGAAATGTGTGTCACATCAGCAGAGACAGGTGCTACTGGGGACAGTGTGCTTCAGTCTCCCTCACGGATCAGCATCAGTAGAGACAGGTGCTACTGGGGACAGTGCGGTTCAGTCTCCCTCATGGATCAGCATCAGTAGAGACAGGTGCTACTGGGGACAGTGCGGTTCAGTCTCCCTCATGGATCAGCAGCACCGTCAGCAGCTGTGGGCAGGTGGATGGGACCGAACAACTCCAACACACAAGAGGCCTCTGTTGGGACTGAAACACACGACTCCTCAGCCAGAAACCGCAACAATACCCACTGCACCACAAGCTCTTCTGCCTCTTCTTTCTTCAACTCCTCCTCAGTGTGTCATTGCTCTGGTTCTTGCCCTTCTTGTCCTTTCCTTTGTTCTTGTTTTTTTTTTCTCTTCCCTCTTCTTGTTTTCGTTCTTCTTGTTGTTCTTGTCCATTCTTCCGCCTGTTGTTCGTCACCCTCCACCCCCTTCCCCGTCTATCTGTTTGTCTGTCTGTCTTTCTCTGTCTCTGTCTCTCTCTCTGTCTCTCTCTCTCTTCTCTTCTCTCTCTCTCTCTCTCTCTCTCTCTCCTCTCTCTCTCTCTCTGAGTGCTTGTGCATGCGTGCATGCATGCGTGCGTGCGCGCGGGCGTGTCCTATTGTCTGTCTGTCTGTCTCTTTCTCTCTTTCGCGTACGCGCTCGCGCGAGCGCATGCCAGTGTGGTATGTGTGTGCGCGCAAGCTCGCGCGCGCGCGTGCGTGTGTGTGTCTTTTCTCAAGTCTCCGTTCGTCTAGAGAATTTATTCCTGACTGCCTTCCTGTTTGTCTGTCTGTCTATCTCTCTGTCTATCCCTCTTTCTCTCTCTCTCTCTCTCTCTCTCTCTCTTTCTCTCTCTCTCTCTCTCTCTCTTCTCTCTCCCCTCTCTCTCTCTCCCCTGTGTGTGTAAATATCCCTATATACATGACAGACAGGCAGACAAACAGGCAGGCAGGCAGAGGGAGAGAGACAGAAACAGACAGACATAAAAAGACTGAGCGAAAAAGCTGATGAATCACCCTTGAGAGTTTGAACAAGGAAAAAAAAAGAAGGAAACCAAAAAAAAAAAAAAAAAAAAAAAGAGCCTGGATTAAACAGCAAAAGAAGTCGCCCTTATCGGAGTGTCCCGAATAGCCAAGCGTGGCCTTATCTGCCAGGAGGGGGAAAATTGGGCGGCAATCGTCCTCCTCCTCCTGTCTCTGCTTCACTGGAACCAGCAGCTCGGGGTTATCAACC
>CM031601.1:33619729-33667229 GCA_018398815.1 Conus ventricosus
TAGTTACAACACGTGCTGCATGCATGTCGCATGGTTTCCGTGACTAGGTGGATCGAGGATCAAAACATTGAAAGAGTTCAGAATCCTTCCTTGACGAGTGGCCCATGTTGTCCGTCAACACACTCCTCCACAAATAAACAAACACGAAACCACCAGGAACTTGGGCACAGTTTCTGACAACCCAATCTTTTTCTGACAAAAAACAACAACAAAAACAAAACAAAAAAGACACCCTTTTCTCTGAAAATTGTTTTTAAACTCTTCGAGGAGGGATGACAGATAATTCTCCTACAACTATTTGGGGGCAAATAGTAATAACATTGCATGCACCAAGCAGAAATGCGTCGTTAACAAACAATGTCAACAACATCACACATAGCACCAGTTCACGAATATTTCACATCAATGCGTGGGACTTCAAACAAAATCCTGTCCAAGAATGATAATCCACGTGCCATGAAACATTTCAAGCATGATATTCAGACATATTATTTTATGTATAATAGCTCAGCAAAGGGGAAAAGGTCAGGGAACAAAGAAAAGCAGCTTTTCATTTTTGGGACAAAAGAAGAAATATGTTCAGGAAGAAAAGTCTCCATTACTCTAAATCCAAGGCGTTACTGAATAGTCCATGTAAAAATCACACACACACACACACACACACACACACACACACACACACACACACACACACACACACACACACACACACACACACACACACCACACACACACACATACACGCACGTATATGGACACCGTACATTACACGCCTGCATAACTTCATTGCATGACATACGTCATCAGTAAAAACATCCGTAATCATTTGATTGAAGTGTCTCTTTTGGCTTTTTCGACTTCATTTGAAACAAAGTTTCTCTGCTCTTGTATTCGTCAAATCAATTTGCTGCCTAGAGAATATAAATATCTATGTTCAAGACCACCCATCTTATTTGCACGAAAACCCCCCTTTTCACATACAATCACCCCCTCTCAGTCACTTTTTGGGCCAAAATTAACACCTTTTTTACAACTAAAATTAACACCGCAAAAACTCTAAAAATCGACGTAATCAGTACTTTAAAAGGGGGGTTTCCCGTGCAAAATATGATGGTGAATCGTGAACAAAGATATTTACATTCTCTCCAGGGCATAAAATCTAATGATTTACATTACGCTCTTCACTTCAAGCACCATTAATAAATCAGAACAAACAACTGGCTCCCCCATCTTGGTTAGTTATTTTACATCTAATAAATTTTAATAGGCCCTTTTAACAATTTTTTAAATTCACTGTTTTTTCCAACTGAATTAATCGATAATCGCAAAACCCTGCTCTAGTTGATGCAAAACCTTAGAACTGAGACGGGTAGCCATCAAACAAATTACATCTGTTTTTAACTGTTGTAAATGAACATACAACTTTGGGGTTTAACGAGAAAATCAGAAGGTTAATTACCTTCAAATTGATAAACATCTTCTCTTGTACTAAATCTATAAGCTCTGTCCTACTGTGAAAGCCAAGTTTTTAGCCAGGCCTTTAGGGAAAGTGTACTCTCTTCTTCTCTAGGGGAAATGTATAGTAATTCTGAGGTTTCTTCGTTAATTTTTAACAATATCCCCAAATTCGCTAGGTACTTTTTTTAAAAAGCAAAAGTTGTAGTAACCATCAGTATTTTTTTCATGAGTTATTTGATTGCCCGCCTCGTTACTAATTTGATCCAGTTATTTTGAGCCCTTCAATATGTTAACCCACATAACTTAAAGCCAATTTCTTTAAGGGCAATCCTAACAACTCCCCGCGCCAATTGACAAATGGGTACTTAAAACACACGCTCGTTTTGCTTGGGTTTTAAAAAGATGTACATCTTTTTTTTAACTATTTTAAAAACTATTTAAAAATGGAAAACCCTTTTTAAAAATAACAAAGTGCCACTTACGATGTAGGAGCGTTTTATAACCCCAAATTTGGACTTCAGCAATTTAACCATTGCAGTAGATGAATCAATGGCTTCCAAGTCAGACTTGTGAACCCACTAACCAAATATTTAAATCCGCCAATAAAAAGTGACAGAGTGCCATCAGCAAGGTCAAACTCACCCTATGACTTTTACCAGAATCAGTTAAATTTTGCTGTTTACTGCACAACTACTGGCTGCGGTGTTTCATATGCAAACCATTTAAACCACGCCAATCTTTACTAAGGTCAGTATATTACTTTCATGTTTATTACCAGTACAGACGAATACTAACTGAACTACAAGTGCCCCTTCCAAGCGACAACGCGTTTTAATCCATTTAAAAGCCCAATGGACAATAATGCATATGAAAGAATCTGCAACGAATTTAACATTAATCCTTCAACTGATTTAAGACAAAAGTTAGACCGCAATCATGGGTTAGGCACATTGTATTGTGGGGTGTAAAAAGAGAATATAATTATGACTACTGGCCTGGCCACACCTCTTTTCAACCAGACAAACAAGTTCGATTAGGGTCATTGAACAAAAACATCCTAATGCTTGGCAACATTATCTTAGATGAAAGTAAAGGCCTAACAATGCCAGGTGCAAAGACTCAATGACTCCATAAGGACATACGTTTGGTGTCTATTAGGAGCACAAGCACAGACTAATCTAGCATAGTTGATCAATCTACAGGCTTTGATGCCAGAAAACAATTTCTAGCCAATTTAGAGATGCTATTAACTCTGCTGTTGATTTGCCTTCCAGCATACAAAGGTATCAAGACGTTCTTGCACATGCTAGGTCAAAGGTTGACTTTGTTGTAGGCCATGGATTATACATGCTACCCTCTGACCTTAGACTACAGATTGCTGATACAGAATTAATAACAATGAAATCCTCATAGCTGGAGACGACCAAAACTTAGGGCACAATCAAGGCTTAAACACAAGGCCCGCTCCATCCATTTTAAAAAAAGTACCTAGCCCTGAAGAAAGCGATCCAATTATAAGCGCCCCACAGCCAGAAGCAGCCCAGAAAGCACACCACCTATTGATCTACCTCACACTGACAGTCACACTAGCGAAAAGACAGCCCTCGTTGTATTTTAACTTTTACTGGATTAGCCATACTTTATTTCACTAAAAATTAATCCAGCAACTAGCACTCCTAACGTCCACAGATGGTCAGCCCTATGACCAGCAACTTTGCCTATAGTAACAAAACCCAACTAACAACACTACCTATATGCCAGGCAGAGCATCAAGCGCTTGGCTGCTAACTTCTTTAATAAGTTTGCTAGATGATGCAATTGTTTTCTAATACCAACTTTTACCAGGCTGAGGTGTCGGAGGCGCTACTGACCCTGTTGGCGCACTACCTGTTAAAGCATAAACGAGTGAGAGATAGCAAACCCAACAGCTGTTAATATACTAACTATTGTAATACCCTGTTCTCTGAACAAATCCTTATTCTTTCTGCTAGCGTAGTGTTTCATAAAGTATTCTGTTTATAGTTTCTCTTATTCTGCTTGTTTGTGATGCTAGGTGCGCTCTGTAGTAGACAGCACTTCTAACCTGGCTTTCCTTAGCAACCTTAAATCTTGTATTTTCTGCTGTATTCTAACCTTTTCTTCTGACCCTAAATTGTTATCGTCTGCATCAGCCAGTTTATTTTTTCTTCTCTATCTCTCTATCTAGCTCACTAAATTTTGCCAAATTGTTTTCTAGTTCGCCCCTTATTGACTTAGACGATCATAAGGCCCCAGGATTTCACGCATAGGCAATGGAGAATCGTCAATTGTTTCTAAATGTTTTTCTGACTGTTTCCTCATTAAAACTCGTCTCAATTTCTGTTGCTGCATCATTTATTCTTGGTCCTAAATCTTGAAAAAGGTCATTTCTATTTCAGATCGTGTTGGCAACTCTTGCCCCCAAGTTCTGTAAAAGACTAACAGCCTCAGCCTTAAATTTAAAAATGTTTAAAATCGCCTTGGTCGGCAACAGGAATCCTCTGTCTAATTGTGTTTAGTTTTAAAAACTTAGTTGGGTCTGGCTTTGTAGTAACTCATTACAAAATTTCCTCTGCTAGTTCTTATATACAGATGGGTTGCTTTATCCATCTAAAATCAAAAGGACTATGGCCTTCTGGCGGCTCTAGTCCTAAGCTATGTAGAATGAGTTAATTCTATTTGTTAATAGTTCTGCACGAGATGCGCTAACTGAAGGGGTGTTTCTGCTTCTTCTAATGAAGGGATTGAAGAACCTTCAGCTGCACTTTCAAGTTCTTCGCGCAATGAAGGAACTAATTCTGTTTCATGTTCTTCAAATGAAGGGCCTGGCAATCTCTTTCTTCTTCAGAAGGATCATGGCACGCCAAAATTTTCAGACATATTTTTATTTATATTCTTTTTTGTTTATAAAAAATGAACTCATACGGTTGCGACCTCGACCCATACAGAAAAGAGAAGGAACCCCATGGCGTAAAAGGTAAAAGGGAAAGACTGTAATTAGTGTAAATCCCCCTTAAAACCATTTCACCGGACAATTTTAATAGTCAAGTTTCCAGATTTGGCGCTGGCATTTTATAATGCCGGGCACTGCTAAACTATCATTCAAATAATTTTTTCCCTCGACAGATTCAAATTTTGGCCAAACTGTTGTTGCTTTTTGGGGGCAAAAAATCGTTAAACAAAGGAAAATAAAAACGGGAAAGGCCAGAGAATCTTTGAAACAAACCGAGGCAGACTTTTTTGCCCCCCTTTTCCCTGACCTATGCACCTAAAAAAAAAAGAAAAGAGAAAGTTTATCGGGGAAAAACAACCAAAACCAAAACGGCCTCAAGCACGGGGGGGTTTTAAAGCGGGGGAAACAAAGAATGATGTTAAAGATGGGGGCAGTAGCAAACTTTGGGCAACAGTTTCGGCATCCCTCTAGATTTTGAACTTTAAAAAAACCCCCTTTTGCCAATTATCAAGGCCATTTAAAAGAAAAACATTTTTTAAGAACGGGACTTTTAAACCCTACGATTCGTTTTTTCGTCTGAAGACCCTTTACTAAATACCCCGTTAGAGAAAAATTTTCTCTTGATTTTAAATTTTTGTTACTAACCCCGAACGGGCCAGAAAAAATTTTAACCCAGAAATAAAAATAAAACATTTTAAATTTTTTTTATGAAAGATTTCCCGCCTCCACTACAAAAATAGAAACAACCCGAGACACTCCTGGAACATACATCTAAATCAGTCTTTAAAGTTTTTAAAAAAAGGGAATTTTTTGTTCTTTTTTTACTGAAGAAACAACCCCTTTTTCCCATAGAGAATCAAAAGCTTTTTATAATAAAAATTTTTTGAAAAAGGGCGGGCTTTTGCAAAAATGGCAAGTCAAAACATTGTATTGGGTCCGGATTTTTCCCCTCCCAAACACTTTGATAAAAATAAGAAATTTGTTCGCGGGGGTGGGCCCAAAGGGAAAATCCTGAAAGTTGATCGGTATGTAAAAAATTTCCCCTTTTTAAATGTAAACCCCAAAACTACTTAAAAACCCAAAATAGGGGCTGTGGTTGGTTTTTTAGATCTACATTTGACAACAGATTTTTTTGGAAGGGGAGAAAGGGTTGGGCAAGATGGAATAAAAAAAAATATTCCCCAAAAGCATAGGGGAAAAACGGCCCAAAAAAAATTGCTTTTTTTAAAGGGTTTTTAGGGGCTCATTTAAAAACTTTGAAGAAAACAGGCAAAAAGGGACGGGGCATTTTTAAAAATTTAAAGAAGAAATAACCTTTTAAAAAACCAGATGGATATTTTTGAAGTTTCTGCCAAAAAAACCGGGAAACTTTTTCTCTTTTTCTGCGGGATTACTGGGTGGGGGAAAACTGTCTTCGTACTGATTTGTTAAAACAATTATGGGTTTTTCATTCCCGACCCATTTTTTAATTTTCTGCAAAACCTTTAAACCAAAACAATTTAAAAAGAAAGGAAGTTTTTTTGGGACAGACGAAAAAAAAATTTTTATTTTGATCCTAGCACAAACGGGGCGACTGTTTAGAACATTACTATAGACTATTTGAGGGAACTGAAACCCGGGTTTATTATTAAATGACTGTTCAATGAACGAGCCCATTGTTAAAAAAAAAAAAGGGCTCTGTCAAAGCTAGCCTTTAGTGGGCGCCACGCCTTATTTTTCTGTGGGGCTTTTTAACCCCCAAAAAATATAATGTTTCTTAAAAGACTTTGGGATGGGCATTTTTAAAATCGGTTGTTTTATTTTACACTAAGGCAAAGATGTTTTGAAGAATTTTTAAAAGTAAAAATTATATAAAAAGGACAAAGAGGATTTAAAAAAAATAAAAGAGCAGTTGAAAAATCTAACACAAAATAACTATGTTTACGGACTGCCCCCCCCACAAACGTTTGTTTTAATTGTAGATTTTTTTATTATTGATTGCTTAAAAAATTTTGTTTTTTTAAATAATTTTAATATTAAAAAGAAGCCCTCAGGACCGAACAAAAGCGCCCCAACTCCAAAATTTGCTTTGCATAGAGCAAAAAGACCTAGCAGACACAGCTGATTTGATCTAAAGGGGGGTGATGGGAAAATTTTTAAGGGATTTGAATACAGAGAGGGAGGGGGTTTACAAACGAACAGAAATTGAAGACAAAAAACGACAGCAATACCCCCAAACTAGAACAAATAAGAAATCTAAAACAACTGTTACGGAAAAAAAGAATACGGGCCCCTTTAAAAGCCCAAAAAAAAATTTTGGGCCCCTTTGCGCCCCTGAAATTAACAAAAAATTTAAAAAATTTGACTTACGAAGCCCCAATTTTAAATTTTGGGTAAAAAACAAAATTTTAAAAGGGCTTTGAATGCAGGCCCCTTCTTACCAGTTTTGTTCCGGGAACACAACAAAAAGCAAAATTGTAATAGAAAAAATTTTAAAAACCCCGGGGAATATTTGCGGAGCAGAAAAAAGCCCTTAGCTAAAGGGGGGGATGACACAGTAACCCAAGAATTTATTCCCAAAACCCCCCCAATCCCTAACACTGCTACTTTGATTTTTGTTTTATTAATTACTCCAGGGGAGTCAATTTATTTTTTCCAGAACATGTGTTAGAAAGGGGGATACAATTATCGCCCTGAAAAATTGGATGGCCCCCTTAACTGTTATTCCCCTTCCCAAAAAAAACGGGGAAAAAATAAACATTTTCTCATCATCTGACAAGGTTACGTGAATTGGACAAAACCAAACAACAGTATTTCGACACCCATTTTCATTAAGTATTTTTGTTTTTAATTGCTTTTTAAACCTGTTGATAAGGGGCAAACCAGAAGGAAAAAATAAAAACTTTTTTTACAAAATTAATTTGATTAAAAATGGAGGTTCAAACATTTTAGGTTGGGGCAAATAACCGAACTTAAAAAGGAAATAGAAAGCAAATTTGGAAAAGTTTTAGTTACTAGAAAGAAAAAAGCTAAACTTTAAAAATACTCTTTCAAAATAAATTCTGGCCCCATCGCCTTTTAGCATAAAAGGGCGGGGTCAGTGTTGCGGTTTTAAGCTACGGGGGTTTTGGAGCGCCACCCTCTTTACCCTTAGGGGGCCTTGGTTTGGGGTTTAGGCGCCATGTCTATGATTGTAATGCTTTTAAAAAAAAAAATTAACTCCTAAATTACAAAAAAACCCCGGGCCTTTGTAGCCCAAGCATCAGCAAAACTTTGTTCATTAAAAATTAAGAAAAGAAATTTAAATTACGGGATGAAAACTTACAAAAACGAAAAATTTTCAGAAGCTTATGGCTGACGGGGGAGGATTACAGACGACAAAAAATTGAACTTAAAAAGGGTTGGAGAAAGACTTTTACTTCACAACAAGTAACACTGATGCAATTAAACAGAGAAATTAAAAAAAATAAACACATGATCTTTAAAACCCCAAAAAATACCCCCCCCCCCCCCCCCCCCCCCCCAAATAATTTTAAAACAAAAAATAATTTTAGCAAAAAAAAATACTTTTTTTTTTTTGTTAACTCACTGTGTTTGGGGGGAAAACCCTTGCAGCTTTTCCCACAAACCAAAGGATTTTTTTGGGGGAAACGCTTTTAGAAGAGAGATTCTCTCTAAAAAATACCGGGGGGGGTTGTTTTCATAATTCTTTCAACTTCAAATACATCACGCTCCATATGGGGTCTGTGGCTAAAATTAAAAACATCACCTTCTCCCACCCAAGCATCCCAATATTTTAACTTTTATCCAAACGGCAAGATTTTTGATTTCCCCTGCACATCTTCAGTAATAAAAAATTTTTTTTTAAAAATTTGATTGCGTTTACGGGTTTTAAAGGGCCCTTTTCTTTAAATTCTTAAATTGTTCAGGGCACGAAAGACGCGGGCAACCCCCTGACCCATTCTGTGTTGCGTTCTTTTGAATTTCCCCGTAGTGTCCATTTTTTTTTTCCTGTGAAAATGATAGGTAAACGGGCGCCCACCCAGTTTTTCCTTATTAAATTTTACTACTGGGGCTTTGATCAATGGTTGCCGGGGATCGTTCCCCCCCCCTTAACTAAAACAGGGTTTTTAAAAAAACAGCGGTTTTAACAGGGGTTTTAAAAACTCTTTTCCATCAAAAACTTGAATCATCCTAAGATCCCTTTAAGGGGCCCTCAGGGTATTTTGTTGTAAAGCCCAGCCACAGCATTAAAGTTTTTTATCTTTTTAAAGGTTCCGTCTTTGTATTTTTAAGCTAGGGCCCAACAACTGTCAGAGCAAACTTAAATTTTTTTTCTTCAAAACTTTGCCAAGGGGGAAAGAAACAGAAAGTCCACCCGGGGGTGCCCTTTTTGGAACAAAATTTAAAACAAATCTAGGCCTTATTATTCTTTGGGGGGGGAAATAAAATTTCCCCAAATTGCCTGTTTTGAAACCCAAACTTTCGCATCTGATTCAACACTCTAGCAGCTTGACTTATTTTTAAAAAGCACCTTTCCTTTCCAATCCCCCTTTGGGAAATTTAATAAAATTTTGTACTTCGTATTGTCCATTTTTAAAAATGCATTTTATTTTACACAAAAAAGTGGGGCAAAAAGATAGACTGGGGTCATCCCAAAACGCAAAAAAAGGGTCATGCCAACGCAATAAAAAAATCTCGGGAAATTTCTGTTCCCCCGATGGTTCAAAAAAGGGCGGGCCCGGGTTCTGGCGGTGGGGGGTGTTAAACCTTTTTTCCGTCCAAAATTAATTACCCAAATTTCATTGCGTCACCCAACGTCGGAAATGTGTCTCTCTTTCCCCTGTTTCTCTTAATTTTTTATTAATAAAACTAATGAGCAATTCTTTTTTTCCATAAGCGTCTTTTTCCTTACTAAATCTTCCATTCCCTTTGGGAATGACTTTTTCTCTCTCTTCATCGGACCTAAATTTTAAACTAAACATAAAAATTTTGTTTCCCGGGAAGAAGGTTTAAACTTAACAATAGCTCCTCCAAACCATTAGAACCAATCCGACATCTTTTTATAAATCAAATATTTTCTAGTTTAATCTTCTAAAAATTATATTTTCGGGAAAACCCCCCCTTTGTAACCCAAGAAAGCCTTTTGACCAATCCCTGCGTGATTACAACTATAACCTTAACAACGCCTCAATGCCAAACCTTCCTAGATCCCCAGCCTCTTTTTTAAACATGTTTTTTTGCTAACACCTTTTAGCCAAACTAAGACCCCCAATCACAGGGGAATGGTAAATCGTTTTAAATAATCTTTTTTTTAAACTCATTTTTTTATTAACTAAAAAAAAAAAAAAAAATTTAAACAAAATACGAAAGACGTCAAAGTGCTTTTAATCAAATAAAAAATTTTTTGTTAAAGCTAAAAATAAGGTTTCAAGTAGTTTTGGCGAATCTTCTATCTTTCCCATGTTGGGCGGTTTTAATTTCCCAACAAACATTTTGGGAAGGGTTTAATAAACTATAACGCCAACAATAGGCACTGCATAATTAACCAGCGTTAAACTCATGGTTTTTTTAAAAGTATTATTTAATTTTTTTTTGTTTTTAAAAATGGGGTTTTGACGACTATTTAAAATTTTTGAGGGGGCAAGCAGACTACCCCCGTGGCAAACTCACAACCACGCCATAAAGAAAGATTAAACACTCTAGCCCGGGGGGGGTGGAAAAAAATAAACATATTTAGGCACTGAAAAAAATTTAGCAACTGGGTTGAACAGATTTTTAGCAACGGGCTACATCAGACGTTTAGAAAATACCCCCCCTAGGACGAAGCACAGCTAGGGTAAAAATGGTTAATTGGGGGCAGACAAGTTTAAATCTATATGCTAAGTTAGTAAGTAAGATGGCGCCGGTTTTATTCAGAAGAAAAATTATAAAATAAGAAATTATCCCCAAAAACCGGGTTTTTAAAAAATTTCCCCAGAAACTCTTGCATGTGACATTAAAAAAAGATTTTGGGACGAAGTTAAAGCCCTTTTATCATGGGATTAATTACTTTTAATCATATTAAAATTTTGGGTTCATATTAAATTTTAATCGCAATAAAAAAAATGAGCGCCCGGAAAAAGGGCGTCCAAGGGCCCTCCGCAGGAGCAGAATTTTACCCCAAATGAATGTTTCCGCAAGTGAGTAGTGTTACTAAGCCTAAAAATCCTGGGGGAGTTTTGGCCCCCATAGACTAAATTTTTAATGGGACAGCCCGAAAAAGCAAAACCCAAACCCAAAAAAAAAAAATTGTTAGATATAATACAAAAACCCACCAGCACCGCGCCCCCAAATTTAAAAACACAATTAACAACAAAACAATTTAAAAATTTAAAACAATTTGCAAACAAAAAATAAGAATTTTCATTATTTATTGGGGGCTTTCGTTGTTTTGGGGGGTTTTTAGCATACAAATACTAAAACCAAAACCCAGCAAAAAGTCCCAAGCCCCCACAGTAAAAGAAGAAGAACCCAATTCTGCAAAAAAAGTGCAACCTCCTGCTGTAGAACCATTTTCCAAAGGAAAAGTTTTTTTTTAAAAACTGATAAAGTACAAAAATTAAGAACTGATAAGTACAAAATTTAAGAACAAGTTAAGTTTGTTATAAAAAAATTTCTTTTTTTAAATTTAAATGCAAGAAAAATTAAAAAGTAAATTTTAAGTTTTAGAAAAATACATTTTGGTTCTTAAGTAAGGGAAATTAGGTTTTAAGTAAGTACTAGTTAGGGTTTTTAAGTAAGTACTATCAAACAGTCAAGTTAATCTTTTAAAAAATTCTCCAATGTCCTAAAAGCATTGAAAAAATCAGGACCCGACGGAAGTTCTCTTGTTATTGTTAGAGACATGATTTCTTTTAACAGCCGTTTTTGTTTTTCTTTATAAGATTGAGGGGCAGAAATTAAAAATTTTGTGGATAAAATAACTTTGTTTTCAAAGAGAGCTTGCCTTTTATTAAAAATGAGTTATATTTTTTTGGGCAACTTTTTTACTTAAGTCCTTAGCCTTCTTTATTACAGAAGTTTGGGGGGAACGCTAACATCTTTGACCCCAAACCAAAAAATTCTTTTATTAAATGCCCATTAAGTTCATCCCCTTTATCTTTTCCCAAATTTTCTTTTTTGTTTTACAGTTTAATGTAAAGGGCTGGCTTTTGGATAGTCCCCATGTGTCCCCCACCCATCAACTTTTCCCTTTTGCTACTTTTTGTTTTTTGAGCTTTTAAAAGTCTTTTTTGTGGGGACTCTAGAAAAAAGATCAGTGTCTGTGTAAAGGATCTTGCTTTTTGGGGACCGGGGGTTTTAAAATAGTCGTACAGAAATTTCAAAAATCAATAAATTTGACAACTCTAATACATAAAAAAACCCAAAAAACAACCCGCTTGTCCCCAAATTAACATCCTTTTTTCTCATCATAATGCCAACCAGGCTGTCCCTTAAATCTTCTAAAATCTTGATAGTTAGGTTTTGAGGGAAACTTTAAAACTTTTTTTTCTTTTAAAATAATTTCACACTTTACGTTTTGTACTTCTCCCCCGTCCCCTTAAAACCCAAAAAAGCGTTGTTTATCAGTTTTTTTAAAAAATCTTTTTTTTGAAACGTTTAGTGGCTTGGGTTTTAAATCAGTATTCCTTTTTGAGGGATGGCCCCCAAAAAACCTTTTATACAGATAATATTCGTGAACAGCTCTTAGTTTTAGCCCGTGTTTTAAGTAAAAATGTAGGAGTCTGTAAAGGCACACATAAAAAAGTTTTTAAAAGTCTAAGTTAGGCACCTTTTGGCGGTTTTTATAGGAAATCACCTTTTAACTTTCTGCGGGTAGGGGATAATCGTTGTGGGGGATCGTTAATTCCTTTTGGGTATTCCCAATCAACTTCTAAAAATTAGTCCTGCTTGGGTTTTCGGGCGGAACTGGGGACAACATAAAATTTAAAACAGTATTAACCCTCATGAGGTCCTTTTATCATTTAAAAATTTTCTCAGTGGGAAACGTTTTACTTTATGGCCCCTCCATTTCAAATTGGGGGCGTCTAAGTACAATTTAAAAGTTGGATGGTTTAGTGGATCATAAACGTCTAAATACTTGTTGTTGGGGGTGGGGGGGATAAGGATTTGAGGCCCTTTCTAACACTCCCCTTAAACCGCTTCAAATTTTCTTTAAGTGTGGGTGATCAATATTAAGTCAATCTTTGGGTTTTTAGACTTTAAGAATTCCCTCCCCAAAAAAGGGGCCCGGGGCAGAGAGTAATGTGATAGTCCCCAACTTTAAATTTTTTATGCATGTAGATCTGTAATTCTGAAAAACGTCTGCCCCAAAAAAACACCGTCACCAATAAATAATTAACATTTAAAATTTTCCTATTGTTTTGGGAGTGTAATTTTTGTCCAGGCCTTTTGGCGTTTAAAATTCAAGTCAGTTAAATTTTTTGCCCCTTTAAAACAAAAAAGAAAGCGCCTTAGGGAAATGATTCCATCAAACCTGTCCCACGATTTTATGTATTCCCTAAAGGGGAAACACCCTTTTCCACCAAAGGGTGGAAACACAAAATTGTTTAAAATGATCGGGAAAATCTTGAAACATCCCGGGTAACTTATTCTAAACAACCCTCAAAAGTTGGGGTGAGTCATAAAAGGAAAAAACAGCAAGAGTAAAAAAATTTATGTACTTTTCCCGAAAACTTTTGGGAATCCCGGTTTAAACCCCCTTAAAATTCAGAAGTCACTGCTTGCATGTAAAATGAGAATCGTAACCCGTAAGTTTTTGAAAGAAATACAGTTTCCATTTTTTTAGGTCAACCTTTAAATTTAAGATTAAAAATTGTTGTTGCAAGGGGCCCCCTGAACTTTCCAGTAATGTGATTGGGCTCTTACTGCACTCTTTCCCGTTTTTTGTTAGCTCTAAGCCCAAATCCGCAGGAGTGGCCCGATTTATAACGTTCTTGGGGTTTTGGGGTCATAACAATGTCTGAAAGATTTTTGGGTTGGGTTTGGGTAAACCCGGGGTTGCGAATTGTTTCAAAACCCCTCCCAAAAAACTTAGCTGCATTTAGGCCTCTGTAAATCTCTGGGGGTGTGTGTGGGCCCCCTCCCGACCTAAAAAAACAAAAGCGCAAAAAGAACAGATCTTGGGTGGTGGTTAATAAAGTTTTTTTTGTTCTTGGTGGGGGGCCATAGTAAATGCAGTAAGACGATTCAAAGTCAGCAAAAAACCCCGTATGGCTCATTTGCATTTTTTGGGAAATTTTTTAAAAAAGACCTTAGACCCAGGTTTTTGGTGTGAGGAGTTTTGGGTTTTACAGCTACAAAGCTTTTACAAAACTTTTTGACGGCCCCTCCCTTTTTTAGTAGAGATTTTTGGGCCCAAAAACCTTCAAAAAAAGTCCCCTTTTTTAAAAAAATTGGGCTTTTTTTAGTATAAAAAAAAATAAGTCCAATTTGGGGGGGGGGGGTTTTTGTTAATAATAATGAAATCTTGTTTCTAACCCGGGAAAAAGGTCAAGTCTACATTTTGTTAAGGGGAAAAACCTAAAGTAGGACAATTGGGGGAAACCTTAAAAGGGGACTAGATTGGGGGACTACAGACCATGTTTACGGGTTTCCCGTGTTGGTTTGTTTTGCTCTTCAAACTGAGATATACTTTCTATACTTACGGGAAAGGTTATGTATTAAAGTCCAGCTCTTGTTTGTATTGTTCATACTTAGAAACTCTGTTTGCATGATTTTTAACAGGATGTAAATGCGCTAAAACACACCACATAAAACACATGCTGTCAGAATTATGTATGTTTAAGACTGCTCGTTTTAAAACTAACTCTTTTGGGAGAGGAAGGTAAGAATTGCCAACTATAGGATAGAACTTTGTTTGTCTCAATCTGATTTCAAGGACTGTCCCTTCAGACCAGCCAGAACCCCTTAACTTAGCCTCCTCACTTGCATGGTTAAACTGTGTAAGCATGTAGTCAGCCCAGTCAGAATTAAGGTCGCGATAGCTAATAACTTCTTTCTGTTTAGTTGAAACCCAAACTTGCATGTTACTATCATCAGGCGTTATATAATCAATCAGAACGGCCAACAGCACTTTTACTGGCGGCTCCATCTGAAGAAACTCTGGGATTTTAGAGATAGCATGTGTCACGCTTTCATGAACGTTTGTGGGGTTAATAATGTCCATGTCTACTTCGCTAAATGTATTGCTTAATTGTTTGTCACTACCAAATATTTCTTCCATCGTATATATACTGTTCAAAAAAAGAAACGCAACAGCAGCAATTGGTCACCTGCCTTTACTATTTTCAAAACATTGTACATTTTTAGGTAACTGCAAAACACGGTTAAAGTGGAGATGATTGAAACATAATGGCTTATCTGATTTTGCGTTGAAAAAAACTGTGCCAAAGAGTCATTACAGAAGAGCTCACACCTTTCGAACGTCAGTAGCGTGTGTGTCCTCCCTGTGCAGCAGTCACACCTTGAAGTCGCCTGGGCAGGGATCGCAGCAGACTGCGGATGACGCACAGTGGAATGGTGTCCCACTCCTCCTGAAGAGCCTGGAACAACTCTTGTTCATTTGTAGGGGCATTAACCCGGGCACGAACTCGGCGATCCAACTCATCCCAAATGTGCTCTATTGGGTTTAAATCCCGTGACATAGAGGGCCAGGGAAGGAGATTGACGTTGTTGGCAGCCAGGAAATGTCGTGTTAAGTGGGCTGAGTGTGGCCGAGCATTGTCATGCATAAATATGGAACCAGGAGCAGCCAGGAGTTGAAGAACGTGAGGCTGGAGGATATCTGCAATGTAGTGCTGAGCATTAAGTCGTCCCTGGACCAGTACTAGGGGGCTTCTGCCACTGAAATTGATGGCTCCCCATACCATTACCCCTCCACCACCATGGGGAGGTGCCTGATCAACACAGTTCTGTGCATAGCGTTCATTCATTCTGCAATAGACCCTCCTCCTCTGGTCATGGCGTTGCAGCAGGAAATGTGATTCGTTGCTGAATGAAACCTGTCTCCATTCACGATGAACAGCCCAGGGAAGATGTTGCATGCACCATTGAAGTCGTGCCTGGCGATGACGCTGAGTCATAACGGGTCCTCGGATAGGTCTTCGAGCCCTCATTCCAACAGCATGTAGACGATTGCGTACGGTTTGCCCGCTTACACGTCTGTGGCCAGGGATGGCCTGGGCTGTAGAGGAGACACACAGGAAACGATCCCGAACATGGCGGAGCGTAATGTAGCGATCTTGGGCTCGGGTTGTGCACCTTGGCCATCCTGAATGAGGTCGATCTGCTGTTGACCCCGTCGTTCCAAACCGGTTTCAAAGCCTACTGATGGTGCTTCTGGCCACATTGAAATGTCTGGCAACAGCCGCTTGACTCTGTCCGGCCTGCAACCGGCCAATCGCATTTTCTCGTTGTTGGCTATTCAGATTTGGCATTCTTTCCTTTCGTTTCTGGTTTCATTTTTCAATGAAGCCAAACCCCTTTTATACCCTGCTATTGAGGTGTTGTGAGTATTGTATTCTGTGCTTTGCACGTGAATTTCCCGTCTGCAAATCCGTCGACAGTCGAAAGTTTACAGCGCTAGATTTTAGCCCACCAACACGTGTTTATCGCACGGCATGCGCTGAACTTGTACACTGACATGGCAGAGGAACGGGTGAATCAATTCTGCTATTTGTCAACATCATTCATGTTGGGAATATGTAAATATTGCATCGTATTCCAAAATATTATTTGTTGCGTTTCTTTTTTTGAACAGTATAGTTTTCCATCCTCGAATTTACTTGTGGGCGTCATTTTTATAGCCACAATATTTACGTAAATTAAAAAAAAAATGTAAATAAAAGTAAGTAAAACACGCTTTTTATTCTTCGCCCAAGCATTGCAACACTTCAAGACACGTTAACCTTACAATAACACCCGCCAATATTTTAGCTTTTTGTGAATCACTACAGTCAATGTTCATCACTTTGATTGCTTCGTTAAATAGTTCACTATGATCTTTTATTATATTGTTTACATCATTCTCAAGCCCAAATTCACTAAAATCAATGTTTAATACTTTCATTGTTTCGTCAAATAGTTCATTACAATTCTTTAAATCAGATTCACTGAGTTCGGCAGCCATTTTTAAATCTAAAATAAATAAAAAAAATAATTGTAAATTCAGCTGTTATTCATAGTCTTTTCTAATCGTAAAACCTAATCTTGATTAAAGCGAATAGCTACTCTTTCAGGGCTGGTAGAAACAGTCAGATTAACATCTTCAGGAGCCATATTATCAACTAAAATGGCAAACAACTTTATAACTGGTTGGGGCCAAGAATCTGGTATTTTACTGATGGCCTGCTTCACGCTTTCTCGTATATTTATACGCTCAAAAAGATCAGTAATTAATTCTTCAAACCTGCTCTTTAACTGATCTTTATCAGCCTCCCTCTCCCAATCCAACTCGTAAAGTATATTAATAAGCTCTGTAGCTACTTCGGCCTTCATTTTTTAAACCAAAATAAAAACAACAATTAAAAAATAAGTAAGCCCGCAGCATGTGCCTGTAACGCGCTACGCAATGCACGTTGCCAAAAAAATCAATAATGACTGCTGAGGTCTATTTTGAGCCCTGGGTTTTTCCGCTCTCTGACAGCAGTTTGTAGAGTATTGATTTCTACCTTCCTTGTTCACACGCGCACAGAGTAATCATTAACAATCAAAATAAGCAATACAATGATAATGAAAGTGATTTATCTCCCTTTAATTATGCATAAAAGTAATTGTCTTCCCCTGAATAAATTATCTATTTATAGATCAGTGAGAGAGAATTGATTATTAAAAGTTGTGTTTTTGTGTTTAATTTGCTAAAGCTTTTAATATGAATATTGTACAAAGTAGCTACTAAAAAGTACTTTAAAGCACAGTTGTTGTTTAACCTTTAAAATTATTCTGCTTGAATAAAAAACAATTTTAATAACAGCCTCACTTATGCATAAACACCATAGAATTATAAAGCTTTCAGTTTGCACAGTATATATATTAATCCAAAAAGTGTAAAGTTGAGAATATGCCTGCAGTGGTTTTGTACTTGTTTGCGCGGTTTGGAAAGTCTAAATTTGGCCCTCTTCTCTGCCCTCTAGTGACTCTTCCCATTTTCGTGTTTCGTCTAGGTCACTGGCGCGGCTATAAACGCCCGCAAACCACAATGTGTTGTCTGGGTCACTGGCGAGGCTATAAACGCCCGTAAACCACAATGTGCTGTCTGGGTCACTGGCGCGGCTATAAACGCCCGTAAACCACAATGTGTGTGTGTGTTTGTGTGTGTGCTAGGAAGAGTCACTGAAAGGGGGTGAGAGAATTGCCCCAAATTAGACAAGCTGAAAGCAGGCAACCAAGTATAAGAAATACAGCTATTAAAGGCATATTCCCAAAACTCTTCGCATCTGGCCACATTATCTGTGATCCTCTCTGGATCTGGCTTGGGGCCCTAGGGCACCATAGGGTCTCAAGTTAGACCCTGAGTTTTGCACTTTTTTATAATGATTTTAATGATTTTTATGCCATGGAGAGAATGTAAATATCTTTGTTCACGATCACCCATCTTATTTTGCACGGAAACCCCCATTTTAAAGTACTGATTACGTCGATTTTTTGAGTTTTTGCGTGTTAATTTTAGTTGTAAAAAAGGTGTTAATTTTGGCCAAAAGTGACATGAGAAGGACGTGACTTGTATGTGAAAAGGGGGGTTTTCGTGCAAAATAAGATGGGTGGTCTTGAACATAGATATTTACATTCTCTTGCCTTGATTTGGTCACATAGAATAGTTTCTTACAGCAATGCTGGTGTTAACCACACGTTGGTTTGGAGATGGTGGGAATTGTTTGGTGCTAGAATGATAGTGCATCATTAACTTCAGAGTCATTGTAAGTTAAGTAAAATGGGGAAATGCTTATGTCACAGAGGTATGCTGTTTCTCAAACTTTTTGAAAGAGCGGCATTGGATGGTCGTGTGACCTATCGGTGGTGGTTTTCGAAGCCTGCAGGACCACTTACTGAAGACTGGACAATGGTCTAATGACCATAATGTATCACTGAAACATTTAATATTGCAGATTTGCTGGTTGTGCATATATAATCAGTAAGAGTTGCAGCTATTTTAGTTATTCATGCTGGGTTTTGTATTAACTGACGGAGTGCATGAAGTGACAGTATACTTGTCCAAGCTGGTTGTTGTTTAAACATATCAATATTAAAGTCTCCTAATGATAGAATATTTGGATTTTTCTGACAGATCCGACACAGCATTTGTACAAAATTGTCATACCATTCGTATGTGTAAAATTGGTTTCTGTATACATTTCCGATTAATCATGGCGGTGATTTGGAGTTGTTGTTTTTTTTGTTTTTGTTTTTAAAAATTTAAATCCAGATACATTCAACAGTATTAGTTCCAAGATCAGTTCTGCATCGGGCAATGTTGGCAATTGACTGATGAATCTATACAGAGAAGCCAGCATGTTGGGGTTGATCACTGTCGCGTTGTTTTATTTTGCAGTCAGGAATGATGATAAGATTATCCGTGATGCGAGAGTCCAATCTTGTTTCACTTACACCAAACACTTGAACTGAATAGGATGACTGTTTTACAAAAGAGGAGATTTCATGGACCATATCAAATGAATGAGAGACATTGAGATGTCCAACATTAAGTCCTGGAAGAAAGGGAATGTGAGAAGACATGGGTAATAAGGGAAAAGTGAGATAAAATCGATTAGGAAGACAGTTTTCACAAAAAGACACAGAAGATGATAGAGTGTAAACCAGTCAACAGTTTATAGTAAGTAGTGGTTGTGGATGAAGCACAATAATGACAAACGCGCAGAAACAAAGGTTAACTATTAAGATAAAAAGACACAGACAACAGAAAATATCTTTAGAAAACAACAAGAAGAGAGAGAGAAAGAGAGAGAGAGAGAGAGAGAGAGAGAGAGAGGAGAGAGAGAGAGAGAGAGGGGGGGGGTGGGAGTGGGGGCGGGGGGGCGGGGGGGGGGGGGGATTGGGGAACCCCAAAGTCAATTCTGTTCATGATAGAGGACAAGTGGAAACAAGAAGAAACGAGTGTTCCTCAATCTGTCAACACGCTCAGCCTCCGGAGAATGTTCTCCTCTTTCACAAATTAAACAAGAAGCACCCTCTCTTCACACACACACACACACACACACACACTGCTGGCGGCGACAGTATAGTTTGTTTGGGGGTGGGGGTGTGAGGGGGGACGGGAGGCGTTAAACGTCGTGTTGTTCCAAACTGGCCGAGCCAACAGTAAGCGGTCCAAGGGAGGGAGGGGGGGGGGGGGGGGGAGGGGGGGAGGGGGGGAGGAGGGGGGGGGGGACTGTCCACTATGCTGACCGCACCTAGCTGCGTGACCAGCCCCTGTTGGCGCCGTGCTGTCAGAGCACACGGTCTGTGGACTCTGGCGGTTGGCGCCAAAACCGCTCCTTCCTCTTTCATTCTCCCCGTGTCCCTCGCCCATCTCCCCTCCCCCGCCCCCCCCCCCCCCCCCCCCCCCCCCCCCCCCCCCCCCCCCCCCCCCCCCCCCCCCCCCCCCCCCCCCCCCCCCCCCCCCCCCCCCTCCCCCAACTGCCCACCCCATCCCAGCCCTCTCTGCTTCTGAGGCAAGAGCGTCAGGCTGACTGATGCACAGAGTGAAAGGTGAACCGCAGTCTTTTCAGTTACCATCAGAGGGAAGGTTATAAAATTCAGTGGCAAAATTCACTGGCTACACACACACACAACACACACACACACACACACACACCACACACACATGTGCACGAGCGCGCACGCACACACACACACACACACCACACACACACACACACACGATGCACATGCATTACACGCGCGCGCGCACAGCACACACACACACACACACACACACACACACACACACACACAACACACACACACACCACGTGTGTGTATACGCATGCGCGCACACACACACACACACACACACACACACACACACACACACAACCACACACACACACCACACACGCACGCACGCACGCACGCATCGCACCGCACACACACACACACACCACACACACACACACCACACACACACACACACACACACACGCATGCAGGCACTGACGCTGACACACTTACGTCTATGGACACTTCACATGTACTCCGCGTCACTTCATGCATCACATATGTTTGCGGTAGAGAGTGGGCTCCTGAGAGACTCACAGTCTGTTGTGTCAGTTGACGTGTGCTTTGTCAATGGCGTCTGCCGTTGGAAAACCCCAGTGTGAATCTCTCTCATTCTCTAGTAGTCTTTGCAGTGTTAGCCTTGAGATTATTCCGATATTTGCTTGATTGATTTTGCTTTTTGCTCCCTTTAAGTTGGATGTGCGGCCCCTTCCTTCTTTTGGGGTTGAGCTTACCCAGGTGGGCGTGGTTGTTGGGGTTTCAGGGCTTGTGGATCGGCCGAGTGTTAATTTCCCCCTTTTTTACGTTGGGCCCCGCCTGCCAAATGTTTTCCGCCTTTTTTCCCCTTTACCCTGCGGTTTTCCGGGCGGGCTTTTTTTCTTTCGACAAAACCCCAAAAAGGAAAAACCCCGTCACCACCGTGTTTGCGTAGTTTGGGAAAGCAGTGTGAGAATTGAGTTTCATGGGCCACCAAGAGAGAACCCTTATTACTGTTGTGGAAAATAATTTGGGGGAAAAATAATGAGGGGAAAAATTTTGTTCTCACCTGTAGTCTTTTAAGACAGCATTTGGTGTGGTCTTGAAGTGGGGGGAATGTTTAAAAAAGAACGAAGATTAAAATTTTAGGAAAATAAATCAGGTAATGTTATCTCGTTTCCTTGTTTTTTCCTCTTCCCTTTCTCTCTCTCTTTCGTTCATTTCTCTCTTTTGTTTATCATTTCTCTTTTTGTTTTTCATCTCCCCTTTCGATTTTCTCCCCTTTTCCTTTTTATCTCTATTTTAATCCCTGATATGTCCGTCAAAGCGGTTAAGGAAATTTGTAGTGGTTAAATTGTCAGGGTTTTTCTCGTTCCGGGACTGAAAAAACACACGGGTTTTTCCCTTTTGTGAATGACCCTTTCATGACATTCTGTCTTTGCGGAACCTTTCCCCCGGGAAACTAAACCTCCACCCCAAGCTGCCCCCAATCCTCCCCTTTATCTTTCAAAAACCCTTTTTCCAAAAAAAAAAAGTACAAAAAAAACAAAACCCCCCCCCCCCCCCCCCCACCCCCCCCCCCCAAAATTCAAACGTTCCCATTTTTATGTATTCATGGCAGTATCTCCCCTAACATGGGGCATTTGTGGCCCAAAAAAACCCCCGTTCTCCCCGCTGTTAGGGTGGCTTTTCCCGATAACTTTGTCATCCCGCTGATGTGATGGCCCCCCTTTGGTGAATGGCCAACTGTGCCCATCCCGCCCCGCGCTGTGTTTCCCCCCCCTTCGTGGTTCTATGTAGGTCCCGAAATTGGACGAAAACGTTTTCCAAAAACCCCAAAACCCAAATTCCCCCCTCTCGCTGCGAATTTTGGTGTCTGTGGGCCTTAATGTTAAAAATGTAAGTCCCCCGACTTTGGGCCCACTGAGGTATAAACATATAGGTCCCGACGGGGGCCTACTGAGGTCAAAATAGGGGGCCCCCACTGTAGCCATGAGGTTAAATATATAAATCCAGGACGTGGCCCATGAGGTTTTTAAAAAATAAGGGCCGCCCGGGCCCAATGAGGGTTAAAAAATTAAAGGGCCGGGGTGTGGCCTCGGGTTTTCCCAAATAAGTCCAGCCCTTTTGGGCCCCTTTTGGGTTAAAAATTAAGTCCGAAATGTGGGCCCATGAGGTATCCCCCCTTTGGTCCAGGGCTGTGGCCTACTGAAAGAAAAAACCCATAGGGGCCCGGGGTGTGGCCTCTGATGTATAAAAATAAAGGTCAGACTGTGGCCTATGGGTGTTAAAAATATAAGTCCCGACTGTGGCCTATGAAGTGTAAACAGGAAGTCCGGCCCGTGGCCCCGGCGACCCCCGTCCCCCTGCTTGGATGGAGAAAAACTTGTTTCATCTTTTGGGCGTGGGAAATTGGCCCCCTTTTCCCCGGGCTGCGTGGTTACATGTCCGCATCGCACCCTGTCAAACCCCGTCTTTGGGGATTTTGAGCCTGCCAGGGAAAACTAAGGGTTTGGGGGCCCCCAAAAGCTGCATGTCATCGATAAAAAAACGCAGAGAAAAAGGGGTTTTGAAGTGTTGAAGGATTTCCCCCACGAAGCCCTGGGGGGGGGGGGGCCTGGCAGTCCCCGAGTTTCCCCCAAGTTTTTCCCTTTTTTTTTTTTGGCCCGATTAGGTCTGCATCCACCATTTTTCTTTGGTGGGTGACCCCCCCCACCAAGGGGGTGGCCCTGGTTTGTGTTAGCTGCGGGTTTCTGAAATGAATTTCATGAACGGGCAGAAGGGGCCCGTTCTTTGGGGGCAGCCGCCCGGCAGCCCCGGTAAAAATTTCCCCCCGTGGAAACCCCCCCTGGTGTAGGACGTTTCTCCGCCGCAAAGGCCCCCGCGAATGTGGAAGGTCAGGGAAATTTAAAATGTACGCACTTTTTTTTTCTTTTAAATGATGGAGCGGATCAGAATCAGAAAACTGAAAATACATTGCATTGATGTCCCTGTCGGAAACCCCTCTTCTCCCTCTTCTCCTCTCTCTCTCTCTCTCTCCTTTTTCCCTCTTTTCTCTCTTCTTAACCGCCCCCAAAATGAACCCCGACACCCCTTTTTTGAAGGGCCGTCCCGGTTTTTGATCGTTGTTCTATTTGAACCAAAAAGGGTTTTTTTTGGCCGGATGTTTCGACTTAAAAACTCCGTATTAGAAACCCTTTTGTTAAAAGTCAAACCCCCGCTTTTTCTCCTGTAAACCCCTTCACACAAATGTCTGGAAACGACAGCGAGAGAGAGAGCGGAGAGAAAAGAGAGAGAGGAGAGAGAGGAAGGGGAGAGAGGGAGGGAGAGGGGGGGGGGGTTTTTTGGTCAGAGGGGGGAGAGAGAGAGCGGGGAAAAGAGGAGGGAGAGAGAGAGGGGGGGGAGGGAGAGAGAGGCGTTTGTTGTGTTTTTGGGTGTTATTAACGTAAAAACATTTTAAATGGTCTGCATCCCCAAAACCCCCCCCCACTGGTTCCCCCCCAAAAACGCACAGTGGTTTCCTGTTTTGGGGCACCAAATTTTTGGCCTTTGGAAACGGTTGAAAAGGATTAGGTTATCACTGGCTTGTCCACGATGGCCCCCTTTGTTTAGAAAATTTTTTGTGTGACGTTTGCCCGGCTGAATTTGATGGGCCCGTGTGTTTGGCGGTCCCCATGGGGGACGGCGTTCGGGAAAGATGTTTTGTGCCTTTTATAGCCGTGGGTTTGTAATCTTGGGAATTTTTTGGAAAATTTACTTGTTGTGTTTTTCCGTGTTTCATTTAAATAAGCGGGGTTGTTCTAATGACGTCTGCTGGCTTGTTTTTTGGGAAAGCCGTGTTGGTCTTTCCCGGGGGGTTTTTTGGATTCCTGTCTGTCAAAACCCTTAAAATCTTGGTTTCCCCCCCAAAATGAGGTGTCCCCGTGGAATTTGGGCGAGATAGGTGATTGGGTCGTTCTTCATTTTGTTTTCCGAGTGTTTGGTTTCTTGCCCCCCGAAGAAAACCCCCCCAAACAATGGGGTTATGTTTTGTTTTTGTAAATTTATTTTTTCTTTGGGTTTCCCGGCCCGGGTGGTTCAAGTGTTTTATAAATTTTATTCATGTTTTTTTTTCCCCAAAAAAATTTTCCCGCCGCCTCCCCCTCCCCCCCTCTTCCCCCGCTTTTCCCCCCCCTGTCCCTCTCCCCGCCCCGCCCGAGGGGCACTCCAAAATCTCCCCCCCCCCACCCCACCCCAAAATTTCCACCACCCATCCCCAAAAACCCCCAGCTGGGGGAAAGGAATATTTAGAACATTCTAAATGTAAACGGATCATAAAGGCTTTTAAATTTTTTTCTGGGTTTTTTGGATTGCTTGTTTTTTTTTCCCTTGAAGGGGCCCGGGTGTGAGGGGGGGAGGAGGGGGGGGCAGAGGTGGAGGTGAAAGGGGGGGGGAGAATCGCAAAGGGGGTTTAATACATTTTCGCTGGCCCGAAAAACTCCCCAAACGACGGTCGTGTGTGGTCCCCACTCGGGGTTTCCTGGTGGTTTCAGAAAATTGGGGGTCATCCCTCATCGTATTCCCCGTTTTCCCCTGTCACTTTGTCAGGACCCGGGGGAAAGGAGACCCGGGCCTTTTTCTCCCCTTTTTCCTTCTTCCCCGGGGGCCCGAGCTGGATGGTCTTTCCCCCTTCAGCTGTGCGGTCGCCCCAAGCCCCCCGGGGGCGGTGACCCCGGGGCTGGGAAATGACCCACATCACATTTCCCGGGTTTTGGCCGTTTTAACTGCGGCCATTGGCCTGGGCGTGCAAGGGGGGGAGGGGGATTTGGGACTGTCAGCTTCCCTTGTCCCCCCGTGGATTCCCGCCCCCGGGGCGTTTCGGGTGCAAAAAGCTGTCGTGCTTTCCAAAATTTAAATTTTAGCCACCCTTTTTAAATACATTTTTTTGTTATTTTTTCTGGAATCTTTTATTTCGTTTTTTTTAAGAATTCCATTTTCCCTTTTTGTTGTTTTTCGTCTGTCTTTTTATCTGGGCTGGTTGGTTTATCTTTATCTGGCTCTCTTTTATCTAACAGTCCTTAAAACCCCCATGTATGTTGTAAGGATGTTGTAAATTGTATGTATGTATGTAAGCGGGAGGTAGGTTCCGTAGTAGGAAGGTTGGTAGGTAGGCCAAATAGGCAGGAAAATCTGCGGTAAAATTGGTAAAGGGAATTTGGTAGGGAGGGAGTAAACTAGGTTTGGGGGGTTTTGCACGCGGGGCCCTAATGAAACGGCTAGCTGGGAAGGCCCCTGAGGTGGGCAGGGGGGAAAAAATTCCAAAACATAAAAAGAACAACTTGAAAAAACCCCCAAATGTTCAGGAGCCTTTGGGGAAAATGGTGTGCCCCGCCGTGAAGTAAAGGGTGAGCGTGGAACGGCCTGTGGCAAAGAGGAAACCTAAACGTCCCTCAAATTTTTTTCCCTTTTCCCGCTTTCCCCTTTCGTCAACCAAAAAGCTTGGACCTTTTTGGAGAAAATAAAACCCGGTTTAACTGGAAAACCCCTATGATCCCAAAAGGGGAAATTTTCAATTTCCCAGTCCAGTTGTGGAATCCCCGGTGAAGTGGAACAATTTTTTAAAAACCCCCAAAGGAAATTCAAAGCCCGTCCAGTTAATTGGGTGAAGTGGAACCCTTTAATACCCCTATGGGAAAACCTTTATGCGCAGGTTTAAATTTGTGGGGTCCCGCCTTGGGGCTGACCCTTTAAGGGGAAATTTCCTTGGAAGAAATGAGTGACGAAATGCTCCTTTTGTGACTGACAACCCCCTTCCCCAAAGCGGTTCATGACAAATTATCTCCCCCGCTTATGCAATGACCCTCCTCCCAACGCTGGGGTGCCCCTGAACCCAAAATCCTCCCACGCTGAGTGCATGCCAAAAATTATTCCCCAAAGCTGAGTGCCCCGACAAATTCCCCCCCCAACGCTGAGTGCAATTTACAAAATGTCTCCAAAGCTGAGTTTCCCCCGCCCCAATCATCTCCCAAGCTTAGTTTACTGACAACCATTTTCTCCAAGTGAGTGCACCCGCAACCTCCTCCCCAAAAGCTGGTTCCCCTGGCAAACCCTTTATTCCCCCAAAGTTTGGGGGACTGACAAAATCCCCCTCCCCCCCCTGAGTGCATGAAAACATATCTCCCAAAGCGGGGTGCCACCCGACAAACCCCCCCCCCCCCCCAACGTGATGCCCCTGACAATCCCCTCCAACGCTGGTGCCCTGACCAAAATCCCCCCCCAACCCCTGGTGCCCCCTGACAACATCTCTCCAACGTGGGGTTTCATGACAAAATCCTCTCCAACCCCTGGAAATGCATGCCATCTCCTCTCCAAACCCCGAGGGGCCCCCACAAAAATCCCCCTCCCCCCGCTGGTGCACTGATTTAAAATCCTTCCAAAAGCTGAGTGCACTGGACAACCCTCCTTCCCCAACCCCCATAAAGGGGGGTCCGGGTGCCCCTGACCGTGTCATTGACTTAAACCTATAGCTCTAAATATAAGTGCCCGAAACCCCTTCATTTATGTACGTGAAATTTCCCTGTGTATTCAGTTTACAAATTTAAAAAACCAAAGAAACAAAAAGGGGGTCTTTCCAACCCGGGCCAAAAATGGATTAGAAAATCCTGGGAAATAGGAGTGAAGATTCCAAAAAGGGTCCCAAAAACCCCCCCAAAAATAAAAAAACGTTCAAAACCCCACTGTAAGAACCAAAAAAAAACAGGAACCGCCTGGAAGAGGGAATTTTGAAAAGGAACCCTTTTCCTTGTCCAGATGTTTTAACAGATTGAACCCCCAAAAGACCCCCGTTGCACTGGCAAAGGGGGCAAAAAGGGAAAAAAAATCGTGACATCAATTTTTTGTATCATTTGGGTGTGATTTCGGGGGGACTCCTCACTTCTGGGTTTTATCGTTTGCAGGGAAGGGAAAAAAGTTCAAAATTTCCCTTCGCAGGGTCTTTGACTCTCACGGGACCACAACCCCTCTAGAAAAATGGTCAACGGGTCGCTTTTCCCGAAACGTTCGTTGAACAGAAAGACCCGGGGGAAATTTTGGGGGAAAAAAAAAAAATAGAAGACCAAGTAAAATCAACATCCCGCTAAATGTCAGCCCTGTTTGAATCACAAACACCCAACCCGGGGGGGGCTTTACGCAAAAGTACCCGGGCCAGCATTTGACGTTTGGGGGGGCAGATCCGTCCTTCAGGGTTTAAGCCCCAGGGCCCGACGAAAATACGAGGGGGGGCCCTATTTTGTGTTTTTCCCCGGACCTCAAAGCGTTTTACCCCAAGACTGGAGCCGTTGTGAAGTTCTGTCCAAACCAGGAAAAAGATCCTCATGGCTTAAAGATTACCCCCCTTGACCCCGATGCAGAAAAGTGGAGGGGGGTCATGGAAAAACATCCCCCCCCGGAAATCCCCGAATTACCCACACAAACCCCCCCCACCCCCACAAAACACCCAAAACCCACCCCACACACACCCCACACCCCCCCCCCAACACAAAACACTTTCCGCCCGCACATACCCCCCGCACCCCCCCCCACACCCCACCCCCCAACACACACCCACACCACACACACCCCACCAACACCCCACACTCATGAGGTTTTGTTTTACTTTTTATCGAAAAAGCGCGTCCGCCCTTATTTCCCTTCCCCATCTGCCAAAATTTTGGGACATGCCCGGATGTACAGCGGTGGATAAAAGAATTTGGGCTAGGTGAAAGGGAAGAGGTGGGGTCCCTTGGTACGACTTAGCAGATGTTTGACCCGCACAGCCCCGTGATGGTCCGCCCCTTTGGGCCCACACACCCCACACACAACACAAAACAACACCCCCCACACACCCCAAAAACCCCCCACACACACACACCCATAACGGGCGCGCGCGTGCGCGCGCGCCCCAAAAACCCCCGTATGCAAAGCACAAGAGAAAGTAAATTGTTTTGTTTTAAGCTACCCATCTTTTTTTGCCGAAAAAACCCCCCTTTTCACATGGAAATCCCGTCCCCCTTTTTATCAGTTTTGCCCCAAAAATTTAAACCTGTTTTACAAAAAAATTTAACAAAGCAAAACCCCCCAAAATTTGAAATAAATTTAAAAAAATTTAAACGGGGGTTTACGTGGGAGATAAGAAAGGGTGGGTCGTGAACAAAAAACATATTTTCCCCTTCTCTCCAGGGACATAAAAATTTAAAGGGGTTTTCACCCCGCTCTTCCATTCCAAACCATTAATAAATCAGAAAAAAACAACTGGGGTTTCCTCTTGGGTAGTTATTTTTTCCCTCTAAATTTAATTTATAGGTCCATTAATTATTCCCTTTAAAATTTCCCCGTTTTTTCCCAATGGGGTTTTAAACGTAATCGCAAACCCCCCCCTAGTTGTGGCAAAACCTTTAGAAAATGTCGTGGATACCATCAAACAAATTGTATCTGTTTTTTTAAATGTTTTTAAATGAACCCTACAAAATTGGGTTCCCAAGAAAATCCCCCTGGTTTATTAAACCCTTTTAAAAAGCCAGAGCCTTTTCTTGTACTAAATCTATAGCTTTTCATACTGTGAAAACCCCCAAAATTCCTTTTCCCCCCCCTTAGGAAAAGTTACTCTTCTTTCTTTGTGGAAAAAATTTTAAAATAATTCTGAAGGGTTTTCCTCGTTAATTGTTAACAATTACCCTATTTTGCCAAGGGGAATTCTTTTAAAGAACAAAATTGTAATAAAACCCTCAGTATTTGCACATGGGGTTATTTTATTGCCCCCCTTGTTAATAAAATTGGGTCCAGTTTTTTGAGCCCCCTTCAGATAAGTTAAACCCAAATTTAAATTTAAGCCAATTTTTTTTTTTAAAAGGGGCCCCTTCCCAATCCCGCGCCCAAATTTAAATTGGGGGACGTTTAAAAACCCCCACGTCGTTTTGGGTTGGTGATCTAGTGTAATTTTTTTTTATAACTTTTACCAAAAAAAAATTTAAATATAACGAAAGTGTTATTAACGCCGCGGGGCTGAGCCCTTTCCCCACTTTTTAATTTCGCCCCTTCTACTTTTAGCTCCTTTTAAAAAAACAAAACCCAAAACAAACTGGCTTTTCTCTTGTTTTGTTATTTTTAGATCCAATGAATTTTTATCTAAAATTTTTAATTTTTTAAATTGCTTTTCTCCCCTCCAAAGTTATAATGATAAACCCCCCAAAAACCCCCCCCAGTTGGGGCAAAAACCCTTTTGAACTTTGGGCGGGATTGGCCCCGCCAAAAAAATTAGCCCTGTTCTTTAAAACCCTTTTAAATGGGACCTTAAACCCTTGGGGGTTTTCCCCAGAAAATTTAGGGGTTTTTGCCTTTAAATTTATAAAAAATCTTCTTTGGGACCCCAAAACTTTTAAAACTTTGTCACTGCCCGTGAAAGCCCAAAAATTTGAAACAAGTCCTTTAGGGAAAGTGTTTTCTTTCTTTCTTCTAGTGGGGGAAATTTAAGTAAATTTTGAGGGGTTTTCCTTTGGGTTTAATTTTTAACCCAAAATGCAAATTTTGCTAAGTTTTCTTTTAAAAAAAAAAAAGTTTTTAAGTAGCCCTCGGGATTTTTATATGGGGGTTCCCTTTTTGGCCCTTTTTTCGCCCTTTTTAAACAAATTATTTTGAGGCCCCCCCCTTTTTGTTTTGTTAGGGCCCCCATAAAAATTTTCCCCCAATTTTCTAAGGGAACCCCATTTTTTGGGCCCCGGGCCCCTTTTCCCCTTGGGTTTGTTAAGAAAACACGTTTTGTTTTGTTGGTTTTTTAGTGGCCCTCCTTTTTTAACTTTTAAAAAAAAAATTTCTTTTAAAAAAAGGAGCCCCCTTTTTAAATTAAAGAAAGTTAAATTACAATGTGGAGAGTTTTCAAACCCCCCAACTTTGGGGCTTCAGCAATTTAACCATTTCAGTAGATGGGAAACCCATTGGGGTTCCAAAATCAGACTTGTAAACCCCCCAACTTTAAAATTTAAATCCGCCAATTTAAAGGGTGAAAAAAAGAGTGCCAAACAGGCCTGGGCATCCCCCCTATGGGCCCTTTTTTCCCCCAAACAGTTTTTTAAAAAATTTCCATTTACTGGCAAAACCCCCGGCTGTGGCGTTTCATTGCCCCAAAAAATTTAAACCCCCTAATCTTTTGTGGTCAGTTAACTTTCGTTTTTCCCCGTACCGAAAGCAATAAACCCGGAAACTGAAAATGCCCCCCCCCCAAAGACAAGGTTTTTATCCCTTAACAGTCCCAATGAACCAAAAATGCATATGAAAAAAATCTGCAAGAATTACAAAATTAACCCTTTAACTGACTTTAGCAAAGTTAGACCCCAGCCATGGGTTTGGGACATTGTATTTGTGGGGGTGAACATGAGAATATCAAATTTGTTACTGGCCCCGGCCCAAAACCCTTTCCAAACCCCAAAAAAACCCCCTTCGTTTTGGGGTCCATAGAACCAAAAAACCCCCCAATGCTTGGGGCAACATTTTCTTTGGGTGAAAGTAAAAGGGTAAAAAATGCCAGGGTACCAAAAACTTTAAAGACTCCATAAGGACATCCCTTTGGTTTTCTATTAGGAGCACAAGCCAGACCAAGTCTAGCATGTAGATCAGTTTTACAGGCTTTGTGCTAGGAAAACAATTTTTTGCAATTTTTGAAGTTTTATTAAATTGGCCCCTTTTATTTGCCCGCCAGCATACAAAGGTATCAAAGGCGTTCTTGCCCTTTTAGGTCAAAGGTTTTTACTTTGTTTTTTAGGCCCTGGATTAAATGCTACCCCCCTGCCCCTTTTGGGTACAGTTGGCATGTAAAAGAATTATAACAATGAAATTTCCCCCTAGCTGGAGCCCACCACCAAATTAGGGCATAATCAAAGCTTAAACAAAGACCCCCTTTTCCTATTTTAAAAAAGTACCAGCCCTGAAGAAAGGGGATCCCGTTTAGCGCCCCAGAAAACAACCCAGAAAAACAACTCAGAAAACAGCCCGAACGACCCCACCTGTTGATTTACCCCACACTGCCCGTCACACCCCCGAAAAAAAACGCCCTCGTTGTGTTTTTAAATTTTACTGAAATTTAAACCCTATTTATTTCACTAAATATTAAACCTGGGAGTGCCCTCCCAAAAGTCCCCCGATGGTTAAACCCTTAACCCCCCTCCCCTTTCCTATGTAGACAAACCCAACTAACCCAAAACTGGCCCATTATGCCCGGGGAGGCATCAAGCGCTTTTTGCCCGCTTTAAATTTTTTTAATAAGTTTTCTAGATGATGCCCAAATTTTTTTCTTCCAACTTTTACCAGGCTGAGGCGTTTGGGGGCACTATGGTCCTGTTGGGTTCTGGGTTTTTAAAACATAAAAAAAAATGTAGGATAGCAAACCCCAAAAAAAAAAAAAAAAAAAAAAAAAAAAAAGGTGTTTTAAAATACTAAATATTGTAATCCCCGTTCCCCGAAAAGAGTCCTTTTTTCTTTTTTTGCTAGCGTAGTGTTTTCAAAGTATTCTGTTTAAGTTTCTTTTTCTGTTTTTTGCGCTGCTGCTGGCTTGTTAGTAGACGTTTCTAACCCCCGGCTTTCCCTTTGCAAAATTAAATTTGAAATTTTCTGCTGTTTTTAGCCTTTTTTCCCACCCTTAAAATTTTTTATCTGCACCGAGAGTTTATTTTTTTCTTTTTCTATTTGTTCCCTCTAGCTGTTTAAGTTTTTCTTGATTGTGCGCTGGCCCCCTTACAGTTGTAAGAGCGTCCTTAAAGGCCCCCCAAGTTCGCGCCTAAGCCCTTTCGTTTTTATCCTAAAAAACCTCAATTTACGCCCCGTGGGGCCAGACGGTCAATTTTTTGCTTTTGTTTTTCGGGCTGTCTTCCCCATTAAACTGTTTCCAAATTTTTTATTTGTTCCCTCTGCTTTTCGATTTCCCCTCTTGAAGAGGGAATGGTTTTGTAAATTTTTGATTGTGTTGGAAAATCTTGCCCCAAGTTCGTAAACGACTACGGCTTTGCTCTAAGCTTAAAGGTTTAATTGTTCTGCCCTTTTCAATAGGGATTTTTCACCCAATTGTGCTTATTTTAAAAAACTTGTTTGGGGGTTTTTTTCGTTGCAAAAACCCTTTTCCGCTCTCCTGCACCAGGTTTTTTTTTTACAAATGCCCACCATCTTCCTCAAAATCGTTTGGAACAAACAAGCCTGGTAGCTCTCGTCCCATGTTCTATAGAATGATTCAATTCCCCCCTGTCGCAATAGTTCTTGCCCTTGGGCTGGTGAGTAAAAAAAACCCCCTCCCTTTAATTTCTTCTGCAATGAAGGTTTCCCCCTTTGTTTCATTTCTTCTTCAAAAGGAAACCCAAACCATCAAAAATTTTATCCATATTTTTTATTTATTTTTCTTTTTTGTTTTTAAAAAATGAAAATCCCCCGGTTGTGACTCGATCCCTACAGAAAAGAGAAAGGAAACCCCCCCGTGTAAAAAGGGAAAAGGCAGATGAATTGGGGTAAATACTCCATCAACCCTTTAGCCTGGACCCAAAATTTTAAAAGTCCAAATTCCCTGATTTGGCGGGGGACGATGTTTATAAGGCCCGGGACTGCTAAACCCATCCTTCAAAAATAGATATTACATTGGCCGTTTTAATGCTACGGTTGTTTCTAAATTTTGGCAGAGCTATCGTTGTCACATAGCAATCAAAAAATGGGCGGGAAAAAGGGGGCTTTTTTCTCGGCGGGGGAATTTTGCCCTTATTCTGATCTATGGCTCCCCAAAAAAGAAAGAAAAGGAAAATTTTTTCGGGATACAAGCCCCCAAAGGGTCTCAAGCACAGGGCTTAAAACGGGGGATGCCCAAAAAAAAGTGTTAAGATGAGGCAGTGCCGAAACAAATTTGGCAAAAGATTTTTGCATCCCTTTGATTTTGAACTGTTAAAAAAGTGAGGGGAGTTCATTAATTTAGGGGTTGTTCACACTTTGGTTTAAAATTAGGGCTTTAAAAAAAAAAAAAAAAAAATAAAAAAAATAAATAAATATCAAAAACAAACCCAAAAAAAAAAAATCCCCCGAAGGGAAAGTTTTAAAAAACTTTTAAAATTTTATGCATGGAAAGCACTTTGCTTTTTTGCAAAGATGTTGGTTTGTGGGTTATTTTTTTTGATAGGGAAAGTGGGCCCGTAAAATCCCGTTTTGATTCTTTAAAACAATTAAGTTAAAAAATTTAAAAATGAAAAAGAATATGGTCCCCTGATAGAGATTTGAAAAAATCCCCATGCTACATTTTGTGAAAATTGGTTTTCCCCGAATTGGGGGCCCAAGTTGTATATTTAAAAATGACAAAAAATCGTGGATGATAAGATTTCATACTTTTCTGGGGGGTGTTCAATGTTCACGCATTAATTTTTTCTAAATTAAAATTTAAATTTTTTGTAGTCAAGGGTTTAAATTTCTCTTTAGGTGTTTTTTTTTTTAACCCCCCATCTCTGCTAAAATTTTTTGCTGTTTTATTTTCCGGTATCCCACAGTGTGATGGAATCCGCCAAAAAGATACCCCAAATTCCTTTTTAAAATAATAACATGTATGTAAGGGCTTAAAATTTAAAAAGTAAATTTTTTTCTTATTTTTGATTCCCGTTTTGAAGCTATATTTGACTGCCTTGGAATCAACGCAAAAAAGTTATTATTTAAAAGCAGGTTTTTATGTACCCATAAAAAACCCCGCCATAAGAAAAGATACAGTTCGGGGTAAAAATGGAGAACCCCTTTTCCCCAAAAGAAAAAGATTTTACGAAACTTCCGCATTTGGAATTTCCCAAAAACCCGACCCGGGTACGAAATTTAAAAAACGCGCCCTCTGGAAAAACTTTTGATGATATGGTTAAACGGTTTTTAAGGTGTTCTTTTGCTTCCCTGCCGCCTATTATGTTATCCAAAAATTCTTCAGTCCCGTGTAATCTTTTCGAATTTTGCTTGGATTGCTCCCCCTGAAAGGGATGCTTTTTAAACTTAATTTGGGCCCATCTGAAATAATTTTTTTTTAACTGTTTAAAAACCCCATTGCCATATTACCAAGGGGCGCTAAAGAAAAAAACCCCTTTCTTAGGGGAAAGGGCATTTCACCTAGCGGTTCGTGTTCTGTCTTGGAAAACCTGAAGGTTTAAAAACACGTTAGCGAAAATCTTCTTGGGGTTTGGTGTTGTTACTAACCCCGGGCTGGTTTTGAAAAAATCTTAACCCCGTTAAAAGTTTCCAAAATGTTTTTTTGAAAAACGTTATTTCACGCCATTACAGAAAATGAAACCCCAAGCGAGGGCACTCCGGAAAATTTCAAACAAAAACGGTCTGAAGTCTTTTTTAAAAGGGTTTTGTTCTTTTTACTTTAAGAAAAAACTCCTTTTCGAGAGAAAACAGAAGCGTTTTATAAACCAAAAATTGGGGGTTGCCGTGTAATAAATTGGGGAAGTTGATCGTTGTTTGGGGCGTGGTTTTTTCCCCCACCAACACTTTGATGAAATAAGAAAGTTGGGTTCTTTGGGGTGGGCCAAAAAGATCCTGCAGTTGATTTGCGTATGTAAAAAACTTCGCCTTTAAGATGTAGACTTTAAGATATTGATAAGTAAATATGGGGGGTGGTTGATTTGATCTTTCATTTGGCCAAAAGATTGGTTTTGGGGTTTGGGGAAAGGATGGGCAAGATGGAATTTAAAAAAAAATATTACAAAAAGCAGGGCGGAAACGCCCCCAATCCAAATGCTGTTTTTTTTGGGGTTTTTTAGCTCAGTTTTTTAAAAATGAAAAAAAACCGGTTAAAGACGTGGCTTATTAAAAAAGCAGAAGAAATTTCTTAAAATCAGATGGATAGTTTGAAATTTCCCGCCCAAAAAATCCTCCTGTTCTCTTATCTGTGGGATTATGGGTGTGGGGGAAAAAAGTCTTTGTACTTTAAATTTTTTACCCAACCCAAAAAAGGTTTCCGAACCCCATTGTTATTTTTCTGCACAAAACCCTTTTGACAACAAAGGGCTTAAAAAGGAAAAGGGTTTTTTTGGCCGCCCAAATTATTTTTAGCGATCCTAGCGACAAATGAGCACGGGTTTGAACATTCCCATGGGCTATTTGAGGGAATTTAAAAACACTGTTTCTTTTTTGAAAGACTGTTCAGCTGAACGAGAATTGTTAAAAAAAAAAGCTCTGGGCAAAGCTAGCCCTTTTGTGGGCGCCACGCTTTAGTTTTGTGTGGCTCTTTTAATCAAAAATTTCAAAGTGTTTAAAAAAACTTTCGCTCGCCGTTAAAATTTGTATTATTTTTTAAAAGGGACAAGATAGTTTTGAGGAATGTTTTTTGTGAAAAATTTATAATAAGGGAACGTGGGGCCAACAAAATAAAGAGAGTTGAAAAAAAACTAAGCACGCTAAGCTATGTTACGGAGACCCCCAGTTCAATGTTTGTTTTTGTAGATTGTTTTTTTAATTGTTTTTAACAAATTTGTTTTTTATAATTTTTTTTATTATAAAAAAAATGGCCCGGGGGGCCCAACCCAAAGCGGGGCTGTCCCAAATGCCCTGCAGTGGCTTAAAAAACCTAGGGAACAACTGGTTTGAAACTATAGGAGTTTCCAGGGAAAAATTTAAGGATTTGAGTAACAGAGACGGGTTTACAAAAAAAAACAGAAATTTAAGACAAAAAACGACAGCAAAAATTCCAAACCCTTTGAAAGAAAAAGAAATTTAAAAGCCAAAAGATTTTGGCAAACCTGAATTCCCAAAAAACCCTAAAAGAGGAAAGCTTGGGGGTTGTTCTGAAATTGGGGCTGGGGGGTTTAAAATTTTTAAAATACGGGCCCCAATGTATACTAAATTTGAAAAACAATTTTTTGAAAGGCCTTTGAATGCAGGGTCATTCTTGTTAGCCTGTTCCACGGAAACCCCCCGAAAACCCCCGTTTTTAAATAGGTTTGGGAGGGTTTTGAATTTTATGCTACAGAGAAAGAAAGGGCCTTAGTGAAGTGGGGGGGGACCCCCGTCGGCTTAAATTTCCCCCCCCGTTTCAGGTTTCTACTAGCCCCCGCCCATGTTTTTTCGTTTTTTTTCCGAGAGGGGGGGATTTAGTTTGCCCGAAAATGCGCTAATTTGAGGTGTACAAATAAAAGGCCCGAACCCCTTTGGGTTGGCCCCCCTTTAAATTTGTTTTGCCCTTACTAAAAAAGGAGTGGAAAAAAAACCCCCCTGTATATCTGACAAAGTTACGTGAAAGGTTTACCAAGACAAACTAAAAGTACTCGGGCTTTATTTTCATTGTATGTTTATTTTATTGGTTTTACTCGTTGTTTAAGTGTTGGGCGTATTAATAAGAAGATAGTTAAGATTAAAAAAAACCCCCCCCCTTTGATTAAAAAAAATGGAGGTTCCCCAGTTTAGGTTAAAGCCCAAAAAATGAACTTCAAAAGGAAAAAAGAAAACGGGCTTGGATAGTTAGGATTCTAGCCCAAAAATAAAGTACGCTTTAAATTCCCCTTTCTTATCCGCCCTTGCTGCGTAAGGGCGGGATCAGGTTGGTTTTAAAACCACCCGGGGGGGGGGGGGCCCGCCTCTTTGGTAGGGGGCCCTTTGGTTTTGGTTTGGGCCGTGTTTGGTTTTTCAGTGTGTTTTACCCAAAATTAAAAACCTAAATTACAAAAGCACATGCCCCTTTTTAGTCTGCCTCCCGCAAAACTTTTTTTCATTGGGATTAAGAGTAAGAAATTTTTACGGGTGAAAAAATTACGCCCAAGAATTTCAGCAACTTTTGGGGGGATGGGAGGGTTCCCGGAAAACGAAAATTGAAATTTTAAAAAAAGGGGGGGAGAAAGACTTTTTCTTTTCCCACAGGGGGAATGGCCAAAATTTAAAAAGAACCCTTGAAAAAAAACACATGTCCGTTAAAACCCCCCCTAGACCAAAAATACGTTTCACAAATGAATTTTTGAATAGTGCCTTAAGAAATTTACACTGGCAGTACGAATGGGCCGGCCTGCATTCTGGCATTTATTGAGCCCCCCCCCGCTTCGCCACCAAACCAAAAACTAGTGGGGCTACTGGTTTGACCGCGGCCCCGAGGGGTTGTCTGCTTTAAACCCGTCCAAAAGGTTTTGTCGCTGCTATTCGGGTCCCCCCAGCCCTGCGCAGTTGAGATTTTTTGTCACCGTTTCCCGGGTTTTTTTAAATTTTTTTGCGAGTGGTTGACCTAATTCTGTTTGAAAATTTTGTTCCCGGCAAAAGGCGGCCCGGAATTTCCCCCCGCACCTTTCGCTAAAAAACATTTTCCCCCATGAAATCGAAACCAAAATTTGTAAGTGCGCATTTTTGCTGACCTTAGTGGATTTCATTAACCTTATGCCCCCGAAACAACATTTGTGAGGCGCTGTAAATATAAATTGGATAATTTAAAACGAGTTTGCTGACATGGACGGACTAGGGGGGTTTTTCAAAAAAAGGGTTTGCAACCCCCCCTTGCAGATAGTTGCGTTTTTTAAGAATCTTTTGTTTCCCCAAAATTTTCCAAGGGGGGTTCGATTTCAATCCCCAAAGGGCCCTGCATGGGTTTTTAGGGGGTATTGGCCTTGGGTCTGTAGAAGCCCGGGGGTAGTTATTGATTTTTCCCCCTCTGTCGCAGTGCGTTCCCGCGTGTGGGGTTTTGAGTCCGCTGCCGGGTGTTATTTCGTTTTGTTGGGGGGGAATGAAGTTTTGCCGATTTAATTTTATTTTTTATTTAAAATTTTGGTTTAAAACTGACTGTCGAACTAGGCTCTGATTTTAAAAAATTGGGAAGAACAATTAACGAACCCCAAAGGGCCCTGTTCAAAATTGATTTTAGGGGGAATTTTTGGGTTTTGGGGAAGAAATAGACAATAAATAAAAGCTCATGTGGGCCCATTTCCCCCCCCCTCCCCAAGGGTTAAAAGCTTTGTGTGATTTAGGAAAAAAACTCAAAATTGGCGGGCGTTATTGAAAAGGGTTTCCCTGTTTTTGAAGTGTTGCGGGCTTGGGGGAGACCCAAAAAGCGCGTTTTACTTTTTTTTATAAACATTTTTTTTTTTATTTACGTAAATTTTTGAGTTAAAAAATTTAGCCTCCACCCCCAAAGTTTTGGTTTAAAAAAAATGCCCGGGCCCGTGCACTGGGAAGGTTGTGACAAAATTAATCAATTGTTTAGCGAAGTAGACATTGGGGGCCTATTACCCCCTCGGCCGTTCTTTAAAGCGTAAACCTATGTATCTCTAAAATCCCAGGTTATTCCAAAGGAACCACGTAAAAGTGTTGGGTTTGGGCCCTTCTGTTGGTTATTAACGCTTGGTTTATAGTAAAAAGGCAAATCTGGGTTTCAACTAAAAAGAAAGAAGTAATATTTTCAACTTAACTCTACTGGGCCGAATTTAAACTTACCCCCGTTTAACCCCCAAAATGGGAGGCAAAGTTAAGGGGCTTTGGCTGGGCTGGGGGACCCCTCCCTTTAAATCAAATTAAGACAAAAAAAGTTTTTATCCTATAGTTGGCAATTCTTCACCTTTTTTCCCAAAGAGTTAGTTTTTAAACCCGGGAGTTTTTAAAAAAATAAAAAATCCTGACAACATGGTTTTTGTGGTGTGTTTGGGGCCCCTTTACACCCCGTTAAAAAAGAAAGAGAAAGAGTATCTAAATTTTGAAAAAATACAAAAAGAGTGGGAAATTTGATAAAATAAAAATTTCCGTTTAAATATAGAAAGAATTCCGGTTTTTTAAGAGCAAAACCCAAAACCCAACCCCTGTAAAAGTATCGATTGGTTTTAGAAACCCAAATTTTTCCCCCCTTTAAAGGGTTTTCCCAACTTTCTACTTTTTTCGAACCCCCTTTACAAGCATGTGACTTGAAACTGTTTACAGATCTACAAAGAGTCCTTTGTATTAATCGAACAATAAGCCGAAATTAGGGTTTTTCATCAAAGAATCATGCTAAAAAAGATATTTTTAAAAGGGGGTTTGGGTTTGAATCCCCAAATATAGACGGCAGCTTTCGCCTTTTGAACTCATTGGGAAAGTTTTGTAGACGGTTTAAATAAACTCCTTACACTCCCAGGGTTTTTAAATTGCTTTTGAATGTACATTAAAAAGCCGATTTGGGCCCTACGTAGTTTATTTTGCCCTTTGGGAAACAATAATTTTCCCCAGCCCATTGGGCCCCCCCCCGGGAAAAACAAAAAACAAACCCTTTTAACCCCCCATCGATTGTTTTTTATGCGTTTTTTGTTGTTTGGTCCGGGTGGGCCCCCCACACGCCCCCGGCGTTACCGAGGTCCCCAAGCAGCTAGTAGTTTTTTAGAGAAGATGAAACCAAATTTTGTAAACACTACTCCCAAAAAAATAAATTTTCGAATTGTTATGGGCTCCTGAAAACCAAAAAGCTATGAATCATTCCCCCTGTTGGGTTGTAAAAAAGAATTATTCGGCCCCATTGTAGAGCCCCCGTCCCTTTTGGAAAGTTCAGAGGGGCAGCGACAACCCCCTTTTAAAATTTTGCTTAAGGGTTTCCCAAAAAATGGAAACTGCCTATTTTTCTTTTTATAAAATAAAGGCTACGGGTTCTCCTTTCATCCCTGCAAAACAGTGAATTCTGAAAAATAAGGGGTTACCTTTCAAGGGACAGTCTTCAGCAAAAAAACTTTACTTTTACTCTTTACTCTTATCCTTTTTTGGGCTTGCCCAAAATCTGATGGCTAGTTTTGGTAAGTTTGCAGGATTTTTTACAAGACTTTCCCAAACCCCAAAACCAAAACTTTGATCCCTCTTTAGGGGTAAAGGCGTCTTCCCTTTTGAAACATGGAAAATCGTGGGATAGGTTTTTACGCAGCCTTGTTCCCCCCTAAAAGGGGGTTTCTTTTCTTGTTTAAAAGGGGAAAGACATAACTGACTCTGAATTTGAAACCCCTCAGAAAGCCGGACCGCTTTTCACTGTGAAAGATGGGCCCCCTTTTTGCCAGTAAATTTTTGGCTGACGTGTGTTTAAATTTGGGAGACGTCTTTTTAGATTAAAAGAACTAAAATGCATTTAAACCTTACAGCTTAGGGGTCATCGCATTAATCCTTTCCCCCGGCCTTTCTTGGGGTGCTTTCTTAAAATCTACAACATCAAGATTGATTAATTTCGATCTACCCACCCTTAGATGTTGAAGAGGGTAAGGGGAGGTATTAGCCTGGCCTACATCCTTACTGCCAAAAACTAACAAAAAATATTTAGCGAAATATGATTCCACTAAACCCCCAATATTTAATGTACTTTTGCCCCCCAAAAATCTGTATGGATGGGCCTGAGTCAGCCGTTCCCCTGAGAAATTTCCCCTGTAAAAGGGCCTCTACTGTTAAAACCCGTGTTAAGTTGCTGTCCCAGCTTCCACCTTTAAAAAACCCAAAAGGGGTAAACTTAGAAGTTTGACCCTTTGAAAATCTTTGAAATACACGACTTCCCCCCCCGATTTTCCCCTGCCGCAGGGAAAAATTAAAAATGAACCCCCCTGAAACCCCCTAACCCCTTTTGCCCCTCGTCGCCCCAAAATAAGTTGTTTGTCCCTTCCCCCACTCCCACCGTTTTTTCCCCAAGCACGGTGAAAATAAAAGGTGTTCACAGAAATTTTACCCCGTGATCCCGGCCCCCTTTTGAGGCCCTAAACAGAAGAAAATGAACTTGAAAATGAAAACCCCCGATGCTTAGAAAAGACTTTTTAAAACTAATGAAAAAGCTGTTTTGGAAAAAACTATGGAAAAACCCAAAAAGGTAAAGATTTTGAAATTAGTTTCCCCCCCCAAAAAAAACCAGCCCCTTTAGTTTGCCCCTAAGTAATTAAAAATTTAGAAGATTTAACGCCAAACTTGGTTGGCATTATGCTGGGGAAAGGATGTTAAGGGGGGGGCAAAACCTTGTTTATTTGGCTTTTTCTGTTTTAGAGTTGTCAAAGTTATTGATGTTGAAATTTCTGTACGACTACTTTAAAACCGAGTACCCCGGGGCTAGAGTTCTTTACACAGACCCCTGACTCTTTTTTTTGAAAGCCCCCAAATGAAGACTTCTATTTAAAGGGCTTTTGAAACAAGTAGCTAAAAGGGGTAATGGATGGTACGACAATGTGATAACCCAAAAAATTTCCCCTTTTTAAATTAACTGTAAACAGGAAAATAATTGGAAAAAATGAAGGGGGGGAAAAAAATTAATGGGCCCGTTAAAAGGCTTTTGTTGGTTTGCGGCGAAGATGTTTTAAACGTTTTCTAGTCCGATTCTGTAATGAAAAAAGTAAAGGCCTAAGTAAAGAAGTTGTCAAAAAAAAATAAAATCACGACAACTCCCAAACAAGCTTTTTGAGAACAAAATTTTTTTTCATCAAAAAAAGTTTTTTCTGCGCCTATTTTATCAAGCCACAAACTGTTAACAAAAGGGAAAAACCCAGTCTCTAAAAATAACAAGGAACTTCCCCCCAAAACCTTGGGGGTTTTCCCATGCTGGGAGGACCCTTTGGGAACTTTTAAAAAATTTTTTCTTGACTGATTTAAAAAATACTTTCCCCTTTAAAAAACCTAAAAAGAACTTTAAAAAGGGCCCTTAAATTTGAACTAACCAAAAAATTTAATTAAAAAATCCTAACAAGAACTTAAATTAAAAACCCCAACCCCCAAAAAATTAACCCTTAAAAACTTAAAATTTTTTTTCCTTAAAATTTTTTTTTACTTGCCCTTAACCTTTAAAAAAGTACTTTTAACCCCAATTAAATTGTATTATTTTGTTCTTAACTTGTACTTAAACTGTTCCCTTTAAAAAAACCTTCCCCCGAAAATGGGGTTCCCAAAAGGAGGTTGACTTTTTTTGCAGAAGCTGGTTCTTTTTCTTTTTTGGGTTTTTGGGGGTTTTTCCCCTTTTTGCCCAAGTATGGTGGGTTTGACCTTTGTATGCTAAAAACTCCCCCCCCAACAACCCAAAAGCAGCCAATACAAAAATAATTTCATTTTATCGGGTTTTATTTTGATTGTGTTTTTGTTGGCGGTGATGGGGGGTGGGTGGGGCGACGTTGTATTCTATCTAACAATTTTTTTTTTTGCTGATTGGGGTTTTCTTTTTTTCAGTCTGTTCCCCCCCTTCCCGCTAGTTTTTCGGCCCCGCCTCAATACGTCCCGGGGTTTTTTGTTTTAGTAACACTACTCACTTGTGGCCCCTTCACTTGTGGGCCATTTCCTGCGGGTGTGGAAAAGTCCCTTTCGGCGTTTTTTTTCTCCTGATCGTCATTTTTTTTATTGCGAATTTAAAATTTTAAATTTTTCAAATTAATATGATTAAAAGGAAATTTAAACCCATTTTGGGAAAGGACAAAATAGTCCAAATTTTGTAATCATGGGCCAGCAAGGTTTTGGGACTTGTTTAAAAAATGGATCTTGTGATAAGTCTATTTTTAAAAATTTTCTGAATCAAAATGGTTTCCATCTTATTATTTAAATTCGGGTTAGACCTAATCATTGTTTTTTCCCCCGATCTAAACCCTTTTTGACCTGCTGTGCTTCGTACTGCCCTAGAAATCTTTAAGTCTGCGTGGCAGTTGCTGGAAAATTTTTCAATACTTAGTTAAAACCTAAAAAATGTTTAGTTTCCCCCCACGCCCCCCCGAGAGTATAATCTTTTTTTTTGGCAGTGGGCCCACGGGGTTTTCTGCTTGCTCCTCACACTTTAATAGTTCCAATCCCTTTTTTAAAACAATAAAAAAAATAATTTAAAACTTTTAAAAACCCTAGTTTAACGCTGGTTAATTAAGCCCCAAAGCCTAACGTGGTGTTTTAGTTTTCAACCCCTTTCAAATTTTTTGTTTTGGAAAAAAAAACGCCCAACCTGGGGAAAAAAAGAAGGTTCGCCCCCCCAATAGTTGGAACCCCTTTTTTTAGCTTTACCAACAAAAAATTATTTTTTTAAAAAGCACATAGACCCTTTGTATTATGATTATTTTTTAAATTTTTTTTTTTAGTTAAAAAAAAAATGGTGAAAAAGTTTCAAAACGATTTTCCACTCTGCTGTGATTTGCATCTTTTGTTAGGCTAGTGTGTTAGCCCCAAAAAAAGTTTTTTAAATGGGAAACCCGCCGGCCCAGGGCGGTTTTGGCCTTTAGGGGTGTGTTTAAAGGTTTTTGTTGGTTTAAACCCTGCAGGGGTTGCGTCAAAAGACTTTCTTTTTACACAGGGGATTATCCCCGAAATATTAGGGTTTATAGAAGTTAATCTGAAATTTTGATTTATAAAAATGTCTGGATTGGTTCTGATGGAGGAGGAGCTATTGTTAATCCCTTGGCCCTTTTCTGGAAGCAATTATATGTTTTTGTTAAAATTTAGGGGCCCATTAAGAGAGGAAAACCCTCCAAGGCCAAAAGAAAATTTAGCAAAAGGCAAGAGAGCTTATGAGCAAAGACGAAATTTCTACTTAGACTTTATTATAAAAAGTTAAGGGAACAGGGGGATTTCAGAGCACACTTTTTCGGGCGTTGATTAGCAATGAAAGGGGTATTACCCATGACGGAAAGAAGTTTTTAACCCCCCCCCCCCGCCAGAACTGTCTGACTTTTATGAACCCTCCGGAAGAACCCGAAGGGCTGCAGGGGAAAAGTTTTTTTTTGCAGTTGGCCTGACCTCAGTCTATCTTTTTGCTCCCCTTCCTTGTGTAAAAAAAAATGCATTTAAATTGGACAAAATAAATTATTTTCCCAAAGGGGGATTTGGGAAAGGAAACCGCTTTGAAATGAGTAAAGCTGCTAGGGGTGTCTGTCAGTGCGGGGATGGCTTTCAAAAAAGGCAATTTGGCAAAAATATCGGGCCGCCCCCCCAAAAAAAAATAATTTTAAAGGGTCGATTTGTTAATTCAGTTCCCAAAAGACCCCCAAATGCCCTTTCTGTATTTCCAATGATAAAGTTAGAAAACAAAAAGTTTAAGTTGGGTCTGACAGTTTTTTTGACATGGTCAAGATAAAAGGCTGAAACCCTTTTTAAAGGTTTTAAAAAATTCAAAATGCGTGGGGGGCTTTACCAAAAAATTTTCATGCGGGCCCATTAAAGTATCCTTTGGTGTTTTAAGTTTATGATGGAAAGGTTTAAGGTTCTGTAAACCCCCTTGTTTTTAAAACATCTTTTTCCGTTAGAGGGGGGATCCCAGGCAACCATCGATCCAAGCCCTAGTAGAAAACTTTAAAAAGAAAAAAGCTGAAAGTTGTTTACCCTTTTAATATCCCGAAATTTTTTTGGGGGAAGCGTAAAAACAGAAGGGTTAGGAGTTGCCGGCCGTTTTTTACGCGCCCTGAAAAATGAAGGGAAATTTAAAAACAGGTCTTAAAAAAATAAACCCCAATCAAAATTAAAAAAATTAGCATTTTGAAGATGTGCAGGGGCCCCCAAAAACCCTTTTGGGTTTTGGCCCCAAAAGTAAAATACCCTTTTATGTCCCGGAGAAGCGGAGGGCCCCATTTTTAGCTTTTGAGCCACAGCCCCCATATGGGGGGTAGAAGGGGGTTGAAGTTGAAAGAAAAATTTAAAACAACCCCCCCGGGGGTTTCTTTTGCGACACTCTTTTGCCCAAAAAAAAGGCCCCCCTAAAAGATCCTTTTTCGTTGGGGGAGGGTTTCACGTTTTCCCGCCCCAAAAAAAAGTTTCATGGGTTTTAAAATTTGTTTTTCCCCCCCTTTAAAAATTTTTTTTTGTCCCTTTGGGGAGAATGTTAAAATTTTTTGTTTTACGATCCCTATCTTATCTAGCACGTAAACCCCCGTTTAAAAGTGGGTTTAAATTTTGTCATTTTTGGCCCGGGTTTTTCGTGTTAATTTTTTTGTTAAAAAAAGGTGTTAAATTTTTGGGAAAATGATTAAGATGGACGTGATTTGTATGTGAAAAGGGGGTTTTCGTGCAAAAAAAAGATGGGTGAGCTTGAAGAACCCCCTTAAAATTCTCTACACCAAATTTGTTTCCTATTGCTTTTCCCCCCAGTGTTGAGGGGCTCTCTGTTGTCTACCGTGGGGCCAGAAGACGTCAATTTTCCCCCCAGTGTTGCGTCTCTCTGTAAAGTTAAAAGTGCCCCGATGGGCGTCATTCCCCCACCCGTGTTGAGTCCCCTCTGTCATGTTACAGTGACCGGGGTGAGTCATTTTCCACCCGTGTTGGTCTCTTGTCCCTGTTACAGTGACCAGTGGGCGTCATTCTCCACCAGTGTTGAGTTCTCTGTCAGGGCTACGTGACCCCGATGACGCATTCTCCCCAGGTTGGTCCTCTGTATGTTTTTCAGGACCGAGGGCGTCATTCTCCCCCAGTGTTGGGGCTCTCTGTTTTCATGGGTTTTTTTGTGACCAGTTTTCCCTTTATTTTTCCTCCACCAGTGTTGGCTCTCGTGTCATGTTACCGGCAGAGCCCTCAATTTTCCCCCGTGTTTGGCTCTCTGTGTCCTGTCTAGTGACCCAAAGGGCGTTTATCCCCCCCCCCCCCCCCCCCCCACCGGGGTTGACTCTCTGTGTCATGTCGGGGCGATAAAAGCCCTCCCCTTCGGTGCCCCTGGGCACCACTTTCACCCCCGTCAGGTTGTCTGACATGTCTGTGCTGTTTTTTCCAGCAGCACGCTTGGGTCCCTTCACCGTGTTGTGAAAAAAGATGACCTGGGACTGTAGATTAAAAAACAACACACACACATTTATTGCAAAGAAAAATTTGAGACATTTTTCAAAACATTAATAGCCTATCAAAGAGGGAACAGACATTGCTGACGAATGTGATGGTTTGTTTGAAGTTTTTTGTTTGTATGTTTTTTTCTTCCTGTCCTGACAAACTGGCAAGTGACGTATTCTGTTAGGATGTTTCGTAAAAGCAACCCCTCCATACCCCCCCCCCCCCCCCTCCCCCTTTCTTATAAACACATTGTCCATTTTGAGTCTGAAAGTAGAGAGTGAATCATACGTATCATTCACTGGAGCAGACAACACCCAGTCATATGTAAACACATCCCTTTTACATTAATGCAGGATTACATGTGTGTCCATAGAAGCTTGACATACACTCGTACATTTGTGTATGGATGATTTTCTAAAGTATTATCATAATATACATCTCTTCTCTCTCTCTCTCTCTCTCTCTCTCTCTCTCTCTCTCTCTCTCTCTCTCTCTCTCTCAATTACCACTGCACCAACGTGAACCACCCACACCTATTTTTTGATGAAGACAGGTACAGGTCTATGATCGTATATTCTATTTTAAACAACCTTCTTTTGTGAGTACGATGCTGTCGACTTAATCTTTTTGTATTCAGAAAACCATTCCATGTAAATGGCATAACCGCTTTTTCTGCCAATAAACACTTCACACAAATGTCTGAAAATGAGAGAGAGAGAGAGAGAGAGAGAGAGAGAGAGAGAGAGAGAGAAAGAGAGAGAGAGAGAGTTATAAATGCATTTTAGTACAAATAATCTGACGTCATAAAACATCACTGACGTCATTCCAAAAGCACACATGTGTCTGCCTGTTTTGGGACACAATTGTTGGCACTTAGAAGCGTGTTGAAGAGCATTAGGTTATCACTGGCTTTGTCACGATAGACACTTTGTTCAGAACATTTGTGTGTGACGTATACTGGTTGAATATGACTGTTCTGTGTGTAGAGCGGTCCCCATGGGGACGGCGTTCAGGGAATGTTGTATGTAAACTGTACAGCAAGCAAAGACCACATTCTACAATGCACAAATTCTCGCACGCACTACATCCAAGCTACTGTTCAAAGTGACAGACACCATAATGGTCAGACCCAAATTTTCTCCACTCCCTTTATCAGTTCTCCAGTCTGTGTTACCCCAGAAATTCTGTGACTTTTTGTTGAGAAAATAAGAACTATTCATCCCAGCCTTGACTCCCAAGCTGTGCCAGCCCCTGACGTTCACCGATTCATTCTGTGGCTCTCTAATGTCTGCCTTTGAACCTGTATCTGATTCTGTTGCTAAAGAAGTGATCATGAAAACTCCCATCGAGACGTGTGTTTTAGATCCACTACCATCTTCTCTGTTTCTCTTGTCATTGATGATTTGGTGTCATATATTACCGCAATTGTCAATGAATCCCTAAGCTCAGCCTGTTTTCCTTCTGTATTCAAAGCTGCAGTTGTTAGACCTTTACTTAAGAACCCCTCCCTTGATGCTGATAATCTTAAAAAACTACAGGCCTATTTCTAATTTACCCTTTCTTTTTAAACTCATTGAAAAGAATGTCCTTCTTCAACTTCACAATCACCTACATTGCAACAACCTCCTCTACCCTTTACAGTCTGGTCTGCTTACCGCTCTGGCCACAGTACAGAAACTACTCTCCTGAAAA
>CM031601.1:33672229-33674729 GCA_018398815.1 Conus ventricosus
GATCTATGAACCCACAGGGATATTGCCTGCCATACAGTAGCTAGAGATGAGATAATGTTATCTGGGCCAGATCTATGAACCCACAGTAATATTGCCTGCTATAAAGTAGCTAGAAATGAAATATCTGCCCCAGATCTATGAACCCGCAGTAATATTGCCGGCCATGCAGTCGCTAGAGATGAAACATCTGACCCAGTTTGCTAGAATAGGTCAGTCCAATGCTCTTTTATGTGCTGCCAGCAATTTTCTGCAAAAGCCTGCTGAATGTTCTGTGATGGGCGTTTTGAAGAGGGAAGGATATTGACCTGGTTGAACTGAGTAGATAACGCCCATCTTGCGCCGATTTCAAGAAGATACGTGATTGCTCGTTCTTCGTTTTCATTGTCCTGAATGTTGTTTATCTTGCCTGAAGACCTAAGAGGTCGAAACTCGTCGTGTTTTGTCTTCTAATTTGTTTCTCCATGTTAACTGGCTGAGTTATTTAAGATTACTGTAATGTTTTTTAACAAACAAAGCCACGAGCACACCCATCTTTATTTCTTTCCAAACAAAGGCACAATTACACCATCTTTCTTTCTTTCCAGACAAAGGCACAATCACACCGATCTTTCTTTCTTTCCAAAAGCACAATCACACTTATCATTTCTTTCTTAACAAACAAAGGCAAAATCAACCCCATCTTTATTTCTTTCCAAACAAAGACACAATCTCATACCCATCTTTATTTCTTTCCAAACAAAGACACAATCACATCCACCTTTATTTCTTTCCAAACAAAGACACAATCAAACCCATCTTTACTTCTTTCCAAACAAAGACACAACCATGCCATCTTTACATCTTTCCAAACAAAGACACAATCATACCATCTTTACTTCTTTCCAAACAAAGACACAGTCACGCCCATCTTCATTTCTTTCCTACGCTCACGGCGTTTGAGGGCATATACTCATTTTTCACGCTGTGGATACCTCTTACCTGTCTTACCGCCTGCTGTCTAACTACCACCTGGCTAGTGTGGATACCTCTTATCTGTCTTACCACCTGCTGTCTAACTACCACCTGGCTAGTGTGGATACCTCTTACCTGTCTTACCGTCTGCTGTCTAACTACCACCTGGCTAGTGTGGATACCTCTTACCTGTCTTACCGCCTGCTGTCTAACTCCCACCTGGCTAGTGTGGATACCTCTTACCTGTCTTACCGCCTGCTGTCTAACTCCCACCATGAAACATGTTTTTCTGATGTGGTCCAGCGATGAACTTTGATGAACTCACCAGGAAAGCAGAAAGGTTCTGTGGTCAGAGCACTAGTCTTTCAAATCAGACGAAAAAGTGAGATCCTGTGTGCAGAATTCATTTAGTACCCGTGCCCCCCTCCCTCCCCCCATAAATCAATTATGATGTCCATGCCAAAACTCAGAAGAACAGTCCACTAGGATCAGAAAACGACAGCACTGACAGACTGAATTAAAAAGAAAAATGAAAAAGGGGAAGGGGGGGGGGAGGGAGTATGGGGAGGCATCAAGGATGTTGTCCATGCCAGACCTCTGTAGACACATCGACTGGGATAAACACACACACACACACACACACACACACACACACACACACACACACACACACACACACACACATAACACACACACACACACACACACACACACGCACGCACGCACGCACGCACGCACGCACGCACGCACGCACGCACGCACGCACGCACTCACACACACACACACACACACACACACACACACACACACACACACACACACACACACACACACACACACACACACACACACACACAACTCGTGCAGACTGAAAAAGGGGAATTTTTCAGACGTGCCTAACAAAGACGACACACGTCTATCATGACAGTGAAGCAATGGTCTAGTGCGTGCATACATGTCTTACTGACCAAGAAAGGCCTGAGACTGGTCAACCAACTATGTGATCGTTCATCTGACCATCGTTCAGCCACAGACACAGAGTGGGAGGATAAGTGTCTTCACCTTATGCTAGTTGAAATTGTGTTGTCCATAATAAAGGCATTGACCTCTTCCTGTTAGTCTCATTGACTCTGTGTCTGCTCTTGTTCACCAGCTGTCTGTTGGACACACCTCGCCGCTGACAGTGACATGCTGTCAGGTGTGAAGCACACAGATGGTGGTTCAAGTGTGAGGACAGGCTACGTGCAGTGAGCTGGCCGCCATGGCTGAACAGCAGACAGCAACAAAGTGGTGTCCATGGTGACCTGAGAGCGCAGTCCAGCCAGTCGAACGATTTTAGGTGCGCGCGGTAACTATGCTGCCCGGGTGTGATCACGGAACCTGATAAAGCCAAATCATAGAAAAACGAGGCGAAATACTTATCCTCTGCCCCCTACATGTCTGGGTCGGCTTCTTCATTAACCCTGAAGGTCGTGTTCTGGGATACTCCACCTGACACGCTTTGTTCTTTGATTTACTGCTGATGTCCCTCAGCTTCATGTGTTCACAG
>CM031601.1:33679729-33692229 GCA_018398815.1 Conus ventricosus
TCTGTTCTACTGGGTCATTACAGACTGACACAGAGGGATGGGTACTACTGTCTGTTCCACTGGGTCATTACAGACTGACACAGTGGAATGGGCACCACTGTCTGTTCCACTGGGTCATTACAAACTGACACAGTGGAATGGGCACTACTGTCTGTTCTACTGGGTCATTACAGACTGACACTATGGAATGGGCACTACTGTCTGTTTTACAGGGTCATTACAGACTGACACAGTGGATGGGCACTACTGTCTGTTCTACTGGGTCATTACAGACTGACACAGTGAGATGAGCACTACTGTCTGTTCTACTGGGTCATTACAGACTGACACAGTGGAATGGCACTACTGTCTGTTTTACAGGGTCATTACAGACTGACACAGTGGGATGAGCATTACTGTCTGTTCTACTGGGTCATTACAGACTGACACAGTGGAATGGGCACTACTGTCTGTTCCACTGGGTCATTACAGACTGCACAGTGAGATGGGCACTACTGTCTGTTCTACTGGGTCATTACAGACTGACACAGAGGGATGGGTACTACTGTCTTTCACTGGGTCATTACAGACTGACACAGTGGAATGGGCACCACTGTCTGTTCCACTGGGTCATTACAAACTGACACAGTGGAATGGGCACTACTGTCTGTTCTACTGGGTCATTACAGACTGACACAGTGGAATGGGCACTACTGTCTGTTTTACAGGGTCATTACAGACTGACACAGTGGGATGAGCATTACTGTCTGTTCCACTGGTCATTACAGACTGACACAGTGAGACGAGCACTACTGTCTGTTCTACTGGGTCATTACAAACTGACACAATGGAATGGGCACTACTGTCTGTTCTACTGGGTCATTACAGACTGACACAGTAAGATGGGCACTACTGTCTGTTCTACCAGGATCATTACAGACTGACACAGTAAGATGGATACTACTGTCTGTTCTACTGGGTCATTACAGACTGACACAGTGGAATGGATACTACTGTCTGTTCTACTGGGTCATTACAGACTGACACAGAGGGATGGGCACTACTGTCTGTTCTACTGGGTCATTACAGACTGACACAGTGGGATGGGTACTACTGTCTGTTCTACTGGGTCATTACAGACTGACACCACTGCAATGGGCACTACTGTCTGTTCTACTGGGTCATTACAGACTGACACAGTAAGATGGGCACTACTGTCTGTTCTACCTGGGTCATTACAGACTGACACAGTGGGATGGGTACTACTGTCTGTTCTACTGGCTCATTACAGACTGACACAGTGGGATGGATACTACTGTCTGTTCTACTGGGTCATTATAGACTGACACAGAGGGATTAGCACTACTGTCTGTTCTACTGGGTCATTACAGACTGACACAGTGTGATGGGTACTACTGTCTGTTCTACTGGGTCATTACAGACTGACAGAGGGATGGGCACTACTGTCTGTTCTACAGGGTCATTACAGACTGACACAGAGGGATGGGCACTACTGTCTGTTCTACCAGGGTCAGTAGAGACTGACACAGTGAGGTGGGTACTATTATCTGTTCTACTGGGTCAGTACAGACTGACACAGTGAGATGGGTACTACCGCCTGTGCTACTGGGTCATTACAGACACCAACTGCAGCGTTTCTTAGCACAAGCCAACACAGTCATCTGGAAATTCTATGTTCCGTGTTGTTATAGGTGCTATTTGTGATGTGTAGAGACAACATTTTTGTCGATGACTCGCTAGGAGAGAGAGAGGAGAGAGAGAGAGAGAGAGAGAGAGGAGAGAGAGAGAGAGAGAGAGAGAGACAGACGACAGACAGACAGACAGACAGACAGACAGACAGACAGACGGGATGAAAAAGGCATTATGTACAAAGAAGGGTTTTGGAACAGAAAATGACGTCATGTACAAAGAAGGGTTTTGGAGCAGAAAATGACGTCATGTACAAAGAAGGGTTTTGGAGCAGAAAAAGACGTTATGTACAAAGAAGGGTTTTGGAGCAGAAAAAGACTTATGTACAAAGAAGGGTTTTGGAACAGAAAATGACGTCATGTACAAAGAAGGGTTTTGGATCAGAAAACGACGTTATGTACAAAGAAGGGTTTTGGAGCAGAAAATGACGTTATGTACAAAGAAGGGTTTGGAGCAGAAAATGACGTTATGTACAAAGAAGGGTTTTGGATCAGAAAACGACGTTATGTACAAAGAAGGGTTTTGGAGCAGAAAAATGACGTTATGTACAAAGAAGGGTTTTGGAGCAGAAAAGATGGAACGGAAGTCATTATGTCAACTGTCATTCTGGGAAAAGAGATTATGGGAAGCGGCATTCTATCCCTAAGTCCAGTGGGCTGTGAGAAACAGGACCTGTGTGAACGGAGCGGGGGGCAAGGGTGTCTGGGCGGCCGGACGCAGAGACAGACAGGCAGACAGAGGGCCGGAGACTGATGGGCTGTTGATGGCCACCCACCACACGCCGCTCTTTGATCTGCTGGGCGGGTACCCGGGTAGTTTGTCATCCCACGCCGGATACGGCGGGCCCTGGGCGGGAGGAGGTGGAGGGTGGTAAACGGGAGGAGAAGAGGGGGGTGGGGGTGGTGGGGCAGTAGGGTCTCTGAAAAGTCAAAGAGCAGGCAGCTGGGTATTAAGAAGAAGAAGAACAAGAAGGAAAAGAGGAAGCAGATGATGATGATAACGGGAGGAGGAGGAGGAAGGAGGAGGACGAAGAGAGATGAAGGAAGAGGAAGAGAGATGAAGGAAGAGGAGAAGGAAGAGGAAGAGAGATGAAGGAAGAGGAGAAGGAAGAGGAGGGGAGAGGAGGGAAGAGGAGAAGGAAGAGGAGGGGAGAGGATCTAGGAGGGAAGAGGAGAAGGAAGAGGAGGGGAGATGAGGGAAGAGGAGAAGGAAGAGGAGGGGAGATGAGGGAAGAGGAGAAGAAGAAGGAGGGGCATGGTGGAGGGGAAATAGGAGGTGAAGAGGGGGAGGAGGGGCATGGTGGAGGGGAAATAGGAGGTGAAGAGGGGGAGGAGGGGCATGGTGGAGGGGAAATAGGAGGTGAAGAGGGGGAGGAGGGGCATGGTGGAGGGGAAATAGGAGGTGAAGAGGGGGCGGAAGGTGAGAGAGATAGAGAGTGGGGGTGAGAGGCAGAGGGCAGGGAATGGTGGAGGGGAAATAGGAGGTGAAGAGGGGGCGGAAGGTGAGAGAGATAGAGAGTGGGGGTGAGAGGCAGAGGGCAGGAAAGGAAGAGAGGACGACAGGAGCAGGAGGGGGAAGTAAAGAAAAAGGTGGAGGAGAATGAGGAGGAGGAGGAGGAGGAGGAGGAGAAGGAAGACGAGGACTGGGAAGAAGACGTAGAGCAGGAGGAGGAGGAGGAGGAGGAGGAGGAGGAGGAGGAGGAGGAGGAGGAGGATATTCAGTGACTGGTTGAACCAGAAATAGTTACATAAATCAAACTCAACAATAGCAACGAAGAAAAGTGAAGCTAATGGAGAAAACAGAAGAAAAAAAATTGGAGCAAATGATGTCTGTTCATGAAACGTACACCAAAGACTATCCTCTGTTTCTGTCTGTCTGTCCATCTGTCTGTCTGTCTGTCTGTTTGTTTGCCTGTCTGTCTGTCTGTCTGTCTGTCTGTCTTCTCCTCTCTCTCTCTCTCTCTCTCTCTCTCTCTCTCTCTCTCTCTCTCTCTCTCGCTCACACACACACACACACACACACACACACACACACACACACACACACACACACACACACACACACACACACACACACACACGTGTACACGCACTCCTCACACGCCACAGAGAGAGAAGAAGAAGAAGAAGAAAGAAGAAGAGGAAGAAGCAAGGGAAGAACAGATAGTATCTGCAGACAGTGGAAAATAAATACCTTCATATCACGTTCCATTTCAAAGATTTTGTGTGTGTTTCGCGTTGTCTTGCTGTCTGGTTTTGTTTCACTCGTTCATTCATTTTTTTTTCTTCTGTCTTTCTTGCTTTTCATGTATCTAGTCCACCTGGCTTTTTTCTTAGTATGTCTTTTTCTTTCTTTCCTAATTCTGTTTTTGTTTGTTTCTTTCTTGTTTTATCTGTCCATGCATGTTTCTTTCTTTCTTTTCTCTCCCTCTCCACGTCTGCCTGTCTGTCTATCTGCTCTGTCGGTCTTATTTTCAATTTTTTTTCTTCCTTTCTTCATTCTATTTTCCTTTTTCTTTCTTTCTTTCTTTCTTTCTTTCTTACTACCCGTTTACCTATTTTTTGTTTTTAGTTTTATTTCGTTCTCCATGTCTGCTTATATGTCATTCCGTCTGCTGTAATGTGCGTTCTTTCTCTTTTCCTTTCTCTTTCTTTCTCTCCAAACCATTGCATCAGTTAACACACCCCCCTCCCCACCCCCACTCACCCCCCCCCCCCTCCTTTATCAGATTTTGGGCTTCGCTTTCAACACGAACTTTCTGCTACGAATATAGCCGTCGCATCAATTAGACCGTCTGTGGATTTTTGTCGTGGTGTGTTGTATTACTTGTATTTCTTTATTCTGTTCCGTCATGTACTGCCTGACTTTGCCGTCTGAATCTGTCTGTGGCCTTATCAGTTGTTGGAATATGCTCTCTCTCTCTCTCTCTCTCTCTCTCTCTCTCAGAACCAGCCGTTTTAAGGTGTTCTTCAGTGGTATCCAGCTGTTACGTCGAGCGGTTTGTCATGTAACAGAAAAATCGTAATGAAATTCTCGTCAGTTGAAGAGATAAAAGCGTGAGTGCGCGCGCGCGCGATCGCACACACACACACACGCACGCACGCACGCACGCACGCACGCACGCACGCACGCATGCACGCACGCACGCGCACACACACACACACACACACACACACACCACACACACACACACACACACACACACACACACACACACACACACACTAGTGTTGTAGTCCTCGCAATACACCTGTCTGGTCGATTAGAACAGAATTGTCTCCAGGAAAGACCCCAAACTCCGTGTCTGGAACTGAACATCAGTCAGTTATCTCAAACACACGCTGTTAGTGTTCTTAGTACGGTTGACACGTTACACATAGCTAACATGCATCCTGCGTGAGAATTGAAAGAATGAAGGAAGTCAGGAAATTGAGTGAATGATAGTGAACAATATTGACAGGATGACACGGGAAACGGCTGAATGAAGCGCCAGCTGGCAGCTCTTCGGTCGGCACTACCCAGGTGGGCAGCCCGTTGTGTCAACGAGTGTGGATTGTAAAGCGCTTAGAGCTTGGTCTCTAGCCGAGGATAGGCGCTATATAAGTATTCATGATAATGATAACAATAATCCCAACTGCTCCGGCCTTCACCTGGAGGAGACAGGCTCAGTGAAGTTGCTGTGTCATCAGACATGCGCATCTGCCCAGTGTCCTGGCTGAGTGAAGGGGCGACCATCAGTGTTCCATGTTCTTCACAATGGGAGTTCAATGCAAAGAACATCTGACGTTCAAACTGTTTATAGTGTGACCTATGTACTGGGATTAAATTAAAAGAAAGTATACTTAACCGCCAGACGAAAGAACAAACAAATTAAGGGGGAAAAAAAGAAAAACTACCACGCGTTTCGACCTTTTGGGTCTTCTTCAGGCGAGACAAACGACAATCAAGGCAGTGAAAACAAAGGACGAGCAGACGACAGTCATTTTTCTCGTCACACTGGGCACAGAATGGATGTGGAATGTTGTCTCCTCACATTGGGCACAGAATGGATGTGGAATGTTGTCTCCTCACATTGGGCACAGAATGGATGTGGAATGTTGTCTCCTCACATTGGGCACAGAATGGATGTGGAATGTTGTCTCCTCATATTGGGAACAGAAAGAATGTGGAATGTTGTCTCCTCACATTGTGCACAGAATGGATGTGGAATGTTGTCTCCTCACATTGGGCACAGAATGGATGTGGAATGTTGTTCCTCATATTGGGAACAGAAAGAATGTGGAATGTTGTCTCCTCACATTGTGCACAGAATGGATGTGGAATGTTGTCTCCTCACATTGGGCACAGAATGGATGTGGAATGTTGTCTCCTCATATTGGGCACAGAATGGATGTGGAATGTTGTCTCCTCACATTGTGCACAGAATGGATGTGGAATGTTGTCTCCTCACATTGGGCACAGAATGGATGTGGAATGTTGTCTCCTCACATTGTGCACAGAATGGATGTGGAATGTTGTCTTGATGTCCTCACATTGTGCACAGAATGGATGTGGAATGTTGTCTCCTCACATTGTGCACAGAATGGATGTGGAATGTTGTCTCTTCATATTGGGAACAGAAAGAATGTGGAATGTTGTCTCCTCACATTGGGCACAGAATGGATGTGGAATGTTGTCTCCTCACATTGAGAACAGAAAGAATGTGGAATGTTGTCTCCTCACACTGGTAACAGAATGGATGTGGAATGTTGTCTTGATGTCCTCACGCTGGGCACAGAATGGATGTGGAATGTTGTCTTGATGTCCTCACATTGGGCACAGAATGGATGTGGAATGTTGTCTTGATGTCCTCACATTGGGCACAGAAAGGATGTGGAATGTTGTCTCCTCACATTGGGAACAGAAAGAATGTGGAATGTTGTCTCCGCACATTGGGCAAAGAATGGATATGGAATGTTGTCTTGATGTCGTCACACTGGGCACAGAATGGATGTGGAATGTTGTCATGATGTTGTCACACTGGGCACAGAATGGATGTGGAATGTTGTCTTGATGTCCTCACACTGGGCACACAATGGATGTGGAATGTTGTCTCCTCACACTGGGCACAGAATGGATGTCGAATGTTGTCTCCTCACATGGGGCACAGAAGGATGTGGAATGTTGTCTTGATGTCCTCACACTGGACACAGAATGGATGTGGAATGTTGTCTCCTCACACTGGGCAATGAATGGATGTGGAATGTTGTCTCCTCACACTGGGCACAGAAGGATGTGGTATGTTGTCTTGATGTCCTCACACTGGGCACATAAAGGATGTGGAATGTTGTTTTGATGCCCTTGCATTGGGCACAGAATGGATGTGGAATGTTGTCTTGATGCCCTCACATTGGGCACAGAAAGAATGTAGAATGTTGTCTTGATGTCCTCACACTGGGCACACAATGGATGTGGAATGTTGTCTTGATGTCCTCACACTGGGCACACAATGGATGTGGAATGTTGTCTTGATGTCCTCACACTGGGCACACAATGGATGTGGAATGCTGTCTTGATGTCCTCACACTGGGCACAGAATGGATGTGGAATGTTGTCTTGATGTCCTCACACTGGGCACAGAATGGATGTGGAATGTTGTCTTGATGTCCTCACATTGGACACAGAATGAATGTGGAACACAATGGATGTGGAATGTTGTCTTGATGTCCTCACACTGGGCACAGAATGATGTGGAATGTTGTCTTGATGTCCTCACATTGGGCACAGAATGGATGTGGAATGTTGTCTTGATGTCCTCACATTGGACACAGAATGGATGTGGAACAGAATGGATGTGGAATGTTGTGTTGATGTCCTCACACTGGGCACATAGTGGATGTGGAATGTTGTCTTGATGTCCTCACACTGGGCACAGAATAGATGTGGATGTTGTCTTGATGTCCTCACACTGGGCACAGAATAGATGTGGATGTTGTCTTGATGTCCTCACACTGGGCACAGAATGGATGTGGATGTTGTCTTGATGTCCTCACACTGGGCACAGAATAGATGTGGATGTTGTCTTGATGTCCTCACACTGGGCACAGAATGGATGTGGATGTTGTCTTGATGTCGTCACACTGGGCACAGAATGGATGTGGATGTTGTCTTGATGTCCTCACATTGGGCACAGAAAGGATGTGGAATGTTGTCTCCTCACATTGGGCACAGAATGGATGTGGAATGTTGTCTCCTCACATGGGGCACAGGAGGATGTGGAATGTTGTCTTGATGTCCTCACACTGGGCACAGAATGGATGTGGATGTTGTCTTGATGTCCTCACATTGGGCACAGAATGGATGTGGAATGTTGTCTTGATGTTGTCACACTGGGCACAGAATGGATGTGGATGTTGTCTTGATGTCGTCACACTGGGCACAGAATGGATGTGGATGTTGTCTTGATGTCCTCACACTGGGCACAGAATGGATGTGGATGTTGTCTTGATGTCGTCACACTGGACACAGAATGGATGTGGAATGTTGTCTTGATGTCGTCACACTGGGCACAGAATGGATGTGGAATGTTGTCTTGATGTCCGCCTGCAGTCATCTCACTTTGAAACCTACGTCCAGAGGGTGTTCATAGAGGTTACGATGTAACATGTATATCTATAGCATGGCGCCACAGTCTCTGCTTTAGTGTGAACACTTCCTTCGTCCAGGCGAACTGACCTGTGTTCCTATGATGTCGTCTGCAGGGTACACATTTCCTGGTGCATGTGCAGCAGGCCGGCTGTGTGACTGGCGTGCTCGCCGAGCAGGGAGGGCAGTATTCGGATGTTGTGAGGGGAGCAGCACTTCCTCTTTCCCACAAAGAGGGATGCCGGTACAACGTCTGCCATTGTCTCACTACCGTTGACGACGAGGAGCTTCTCCTGCAGCCAGTGTCAGAGGGGAGATGGGGGGACTGTGTGGGTGACAATGGCAGGCAGCCAGTGTCAGAAGGGAGATGGGGGGACTGTGTGGGTGACAATGACTGGCATACGGTTCTTGCGCTCTTTGTCTGCATGACGGACAGCCAGGCATTGTAAAGAATCCAACGAGTTCTGCCCAGCTCCATACATCTCCGCCAGTTGGTGACCTCTCAACGTCAGGACTGGTATCGGCCATGTGGTCACTGTGGGACTGGACACTTGGAAGGTCCGAACCCAGTCAGCGGACGTGAAGGAGCTGGCTAAATGGAGGTAGTACTGATACAGCAGCGGGAGGACTGGAATGAAAATATAGGTAGGACTGGAATGAAAAGACAGGGAGGACTGGAATGAAAAGACAGGTAGGACTGGAATGAAAAGACAGGGAGGACTGGAATGAAAAGACAGGTAGGACTGGAATGAAAAGACAGGGAGGACTGGAATGAAAAGACAGGTAGGACTGGAATGAAAAGACAGAGAGGACTGGAATGAAAAGACAGGGAGGACTGGAATGAAAATATAGGTAGGACTGGAAATGAAAAGACAGGGAGGACTGGAATGAAAAGACAGGGAGGACTGGAATGAAAAGACAGGTAGGACTGGAATGAAAAGACAGGGAGGACTTAAACGAAAAGACAGGGAGGACTGGAATGAAAAGACAGGGAGGACTGGAATGAAAAGACAGGGAGGACTGGAATGAAAAGACAGAGAGGACCTGAATGAAAAGACAGAGAGGACTTAAACGAAAAGACAGGGAGGACTGGAATGAAGAGACAGAGAGGACTGGAATGAAAAGACAGGGACTGGAATGAAAAGACAGGCAGGACTGGAATGAAAAGACAGGCAGGACTGGAATGAAAACACAGGGAGGACTGGAATGAAAAGACAGGGAGGACTGGAACAAAAAGACAGGGAGGACTGGAATGAAAAGACAGGGAGGACTGGAACAAAAAGACAGGGAGGACCGGATGAAAAGATAGGTAGGTGTGAGTGCCAGTGTCGTTCCTGAAGATCTCTGCATGACTGAAACCTTTGTCTGATTGAAGCAAAATGTCCAAGAAGGGAAAGAGGGTCACTATAAATTTGATGGTTAAACGAAACATTTTTTAAGGCATTGAAAGCGTGTAGGTCTGCCTGGCTGCCTGTCCATGGAATAAAGATGTTTTTTTCATCGTTTCCACTGGTAAGGGTTGATCAGAACAGGACTGTTCCACAGCAACGTGTATTCTGACACAGGCTGTTCCTAAGCAACGTGTATTCTGACACAGGCTATTCCTAATCAACGTGCATTCTGACACAGGCTATTCCTAATCAACATGCATTCTAACAGGCTGTTCCTAAGCAACGTGCATTCTAACAGGCTGTTCCAAAGTGGATTCTAAACACCCCATAAAGAAGTTGGTGACCGTAAGGTTCCCATAGAAGTCCCTGCAATTCGGTGGTAGCACATTTCTTCAAACATATAAAAGAAATCAATCGTCCAAGACTTACTATGAAACATATCAATCAACCCAAGACTTACATGACATCTGTCAATCATCCATGACTTACTGTCTATCTTCATCGCTGTTGTGAAGGGTGGAACGTCTGTTCTGCTGTGACAGATGAAATGTTGGATGGCAGTCTCAAAATCTCCGTGTGGAATGTCAGTATGGACAATGCTCACACCAATGGTGACTGGCAGAGTTTGTTCACTGAGTGCGCTGACGCTGGAGTTCCAGTGCTGGTCGAGCTGTAACGTGTGGAAGCCTGACCATAGCTGGGAATGAAGACAACGGTCTGCTGGCCAGTGGTCAATTGACTTGGACAGGGTTTCTGGAGGGCTTTATATACATGAGACAAAACGACATCCTGAGAGACGGATCAAAGTTTGGTGCACTTTAGTGACAACGTAAACAACGTGGAATCTGACTTTGGCTGAATACAGTGTAAGCTGTTTCTACGCATTCTGGTCAGTATGGACCAGGTCTCGAAGATAGTTGATTGTTCTGTCAGACATGGTCCTCCAGATCGTTGATTAGTTTGTCACAAGAGGCGATCAGGGCGGATGGGTGTGTTGGCGCGCCCGTGTGTGTGTGTGTGCGTGCGTGCGTGCGTGCGTGCGTGCGTGCGTGCGTGCGTGTGTGTGTGTGTGTGTGTGTGTGTGTGTGTGTGTGTGTGTGTGTGTGTGTGTGTGTGTGTGTGTGTGTGTGTGTGTGTGTGTGTGTGTGTGTGAATTGCACCAGATATCTTATTCAGGGATTTCCCCAGCAAGTTACGAGGAAGGTTGAAGAAGAGGAGGCAGAAAGAAAGAGGAGAGCTGGGATAGAGAGGAGGAGAAGGGGGCGGGGTCATCAGCATTCACAGACTTGTGGACTATTGACATGTCCGCACCCTTCCTTTCCCTAGAAGCTCGTGCCAATGCATGCATGCCGCTCCCCCTCCCCCGCTCTTCTCTTTCCCGATCCTCGCAGGCGCGGACGCGCAAGCGCGCGAACACAAATACACATGCACTCACACACACGCGGACCCACACATACAAACACACGTATACAAACGCATTAATATATATATATATATATATAATATATATATATATATATATATATATATATATATATATACACACATATATATATATATATAATATGAGGAGAGAGAGAGAGAGAGAGAGAGAGAGAGAGAGAGAGAGAGAGAGAGAGAGAGAGAGAGAGAGAGAGAGATGTAGCTGTAGTATTTACAGGATCACCAGTCACAAAGACTGTGTTGTTGAATATATTACTAGATTTTTTCCTGTGGCTGATTTAAAGAACAGCAAGGACAGACATGCTTTAATAAACGGAAGAAGAGAGTTCCAAACAGATGGTCCAAAAATCAAAGCTTAACTTGAGCGCATCAGTGCAGACACGGTGGTACAATACAGTTATTTGGTTATTTGAAGCATGCCGCTTTGTTGCCGTTTGAAGGAACTCGGCAAAACATTGTGTTTTCTTGGACTTGAACCTTCAATACCACATTAACATAGATTAGTTGGCTGCTGTGTAGTTGTGCTATGGTCATTTTCTCAGTTTGTTCATGGGTAATAAAGACTAGTCGAGTAGAATGAGCTTAGCTCCCTGTCTGTGCATAGAGTAGATTTCTTTGATGTGATTATCGCCAGAACCACTCGACACACAAATATGAAATTAATGTGAGAAAGGCGATGGGCTAAAAAAAAAAAAGACTTTGAGGTATGATTATCGACGTAATATTTAAGTGTACCAAATAAAAACCAAACTGCGAGCCGTTAGTTTACAAATATGACTGATATGTGATTGTCATTTAAAACTTTCATCAATGGCTACACACCAAACACAACGTTCTTCTATCTGGTGGACAAACTGTTAACCTGTTTTGAGGCGAAAACTGAGACAGTGTTTTTTGTCTCGATACTCATCATTTTGTTTCGTGCGCATTAATGGTTTTGGATGTACCATTCTGAGACTTTTTTTGTCATTCTTTTCTGTGATAATTATCGTTCAGTTTAAATTTCAATTTCATCAAGGTGTCACCACGTGCGGACTAGTCCATATACGCTACACCACATCCGCTAAGTTTTAATACTACATTGCGCATGATTTAAAGCTGATGGATATATGGATTTATCACTAAGATGAGAGAATTTAAAAAGAGATCTCGTGGCTACGACTTAGCAGATGTCTGACCTATGCATTATTATTATTATATTATTAACGTGCTGGTCAGACATTGAGTATCTACGTAACACTGGCTGTGCCATTATTATACGATTTCAGAAGACAAATATCAGTTTTAAAAAAAACCCAGATAATATCCTTATATGACATAAACAGTAGCGAAATTTACGAAAACAAAAGAGAA
>CM031601.1:33697229-33702229 GCA_018398815.1 Conus ventricosus
ACAATAAAGACAGGAGGGACAGAGTGCACAATAAAGACAGGCGGAACAAAGCACACAGAGTAGAAACAGAAAGGACAAAGTCGATGAAGTAGACACAGGAAGAACACAGTAAATAAAAGAGAAACAGGAGGGACAGAGTGAACAAATTAGAAATAGGTAGGGCACAGCTCACCAACCGGGAAATGAGAGAAATCAGGTATAGGTCGAAAAGTGGAAAGAGAAGGAACAGTAGCAACAGGCTGGGAAAAAGTAGGAAAAGCAGGAATAGATTGAGCTTTTTTTTACGAAAAAAAAAATGAACAGATATTGAAAATGTGAGAAAAGTAGGGATGGATGCCAAACAAAGTAAGAGAGCAGAGAGGTATAAGCAGGAAAAAGAGGAAGAGGTTGAATATCAGAGAGCAGAGAGGTATAAGAAGGAAAAAGAGGAAGAGGTTGAATATCAGAGAGCAGAGAGGTATAAGAAGGAAAAAGAGGAAGAGGTTGAATATCAGAGAGCAGAGAGGTATAAGAAGGAAAAAGAGGAAGAGGTTGAATATCAGAGAGCAGAGAGGCGTGAGTAGGAAAAAGAGGAAGAGGTTGAATATCAGAGAGCAGAGAGGCTTAAGTAGGAAAAAGAGGAAGAGGTTGAATATCAGAGAGCAGAGAGGCGTGAGTAGGAAAAAGAGGAAGAGGTTGAATATAAGCAGAAAAAAACAGAGAAAGGTTCTAAGCATTAGGAAAAGTGAAAACGATTAAAAACGAAAAGAAAGGCATAGATAGGTTAAAAGGGTAGGGGGAAAAACAGAATGGGAGGAGAGGGGGGGGGGGGGGGGGGTAAGGAAAGCACGAACAGAGAAGGAAAAAAGATAGGTAGAAATAGCTAGGACTGAGATGGGATGAGTTGGAAAAAAACCAGCAGAAACAACAGTTGGGGAAACGAAGGGGAAGGGAAAGTATGACTAGTAGGAAAAGATAGGGTAAAAAGAACAGGTATGAACACGGTAAGAAAATCAAAAGCAGGCGAAAAAAGTGGGATCAGCAGAAGCAAGAAAGGAAAATTTAGGATAAGTAGAACAGGTAAGAAAAAGGTAGGATAAACAGGTGCAAGTAGGAAAAGGGTAGGATGAGTAGAAACAGGTGCGAAAACGGAAAAACAGGCGCAAGTAGGGAAAAGGTAGGCTAAGTAGAAACGGGTAGGAAAAAGATAGGCTAAGTAGAAACAGGTAGAAAAAGATAGGGTAAGTAGAAACAGGTAGGAAAAAGATAGGGTAAGTAGAAACAGCTGGGAAAAAGATAGGGTAAGTAGAAACAGCTGGGAAAAAGATAGGGTAAGTAGAAACAGCTGGGAAAAAGATAGGGTAAGTAGAAACATGTAGGAAAAAGATACGGTAAGTAGAAACAGCTGGGAAAAAGATAGGGTAAGTAGAAACAAGTGGTAAAAAGATAGGGTAAGTAGAAACAGGTGGGAAGAAGATAGGCTAAGTAGAAACAGGTAGGAAAAAGATAGGCTAAGTAAAAACAGGTAGGAAAAAGATAGGGTAAGTAGAAACAAGTGGTAAAAAGATAGGGTAAGTAGAAACAGGTAGAAGAAAGGTAGGATCAGTAAAAAGAGGTTGTAAAAAGGTAAGATAAGTATAAACAAGTAGGAAAAACGTAGAATAAGGAGGCATAAGTAGCAAAAAAGTAGGGAAAACGTAGAATAAATACAAATATGTAGGAACAGTAGAAAAAGTAGGATGAGTGAGAACAGATAGGAAAACACGGGTAAGTATGATCAGGTAGGTTAAGGATTTCATAAGTAGGGAAAATGTCTGATAGGTAGAAACAAGTGGGGGAAAATTGACAAGTAGGAACAGTTAGCAATTAAGTTGATAAGCTGGAATAGACAAGAAAAGGGTAAGATAAGTAGAAACAGGTTGGGAAAAGTAGAACGGGAGCAGGTTCAAAAAAGGTTTTATTCTTAGAAACCGATGGGCACAAACTTTTTTTTTAAAGATATAGGAAAAAGTGGGAAAACGTTTAATGAGTAAGAACAGGTATGAAGAGGTGGGTAAAGTAGGAAAGGTAAGAACAAGGTTTTATCATGGAAACAGGAAAGAAAACAGTTTGACAAATAGAAATAGGTAGAGGGAAAAGATGAAAAGGTAGGAAGAGGTTTGATAGTTAGGAACGGGTGAGGAAAATAGTATAAGTTGGAACAGGATGGGACAGAGTTGGATGAGTAGGAACAGGCAGAAGAACGTTCTATAAATAATGCAGGTGGGAAAATGGGAATAGTAGGAACAGGTAGGAGAACGTTCTATAAATAATGCAGGTGGGAAAATGGGAATAGTAGGAACAGGTTCTATAAATAGTAGGAACGTTGTATAAATAACGCAGGTGGGAAAATGGAATAGTAGGAACAGGTAGGAGAACGTTCTATAAATAATGCAGGTGGGAAAATGGGAATAATAGAACAGGTAGGAGAACGTTCTATAAATAATGCAGGTGGGAAAATGGGAATAGTAGGAACAGGTAGGAGAACGTTCTATGAATAATGCAGGTGGGAAAATGGAATAGTAGGAACAGGAAGAATGCAAGAGAGGAGTGAGTGAGTTCTTTAATTTAGAGTCTGTTCACATTTGGTTATACGAGACTTCAAAAAGAAAAAGAAAAAAAAGGAGCGAGGAGAAGGGGACCGTTTACAAAAATCAATTAATCTGATACATGGAAAGCACTTTTGCTATTTGCACAATTTCTGGTTTGTGGGTTTTTGTTTTGATAGAATCATGTACAGTTACATCGACGTTCGATTCTTTATATAATGAAGTTAATACCGAACAATGAAAAAGACAGGAAAGAAAACAGTTTGACAGACGATTTGAACAATCACATGCTACGCTTTGGGAAAATTTGGTTTTCTACGAATTCAGTCGAAGCTTGTATATTAAAGATGACAAATACTGTGGACATGATAAGATTTCATATTTCTCTGGAAGGTGTTCACTGTTGACGCATTTTTCTAATAACGAATTGATTTCTTGAACATCAAGTTTTAAATTACTCTCAGGCGTGTTGTTTTGTTAACGCACCGTGTCTAGTTAATTTATCTGCCACTTCATTACCAGTGATGCCAGAGTGTTGCAAGATGGTACAAGTAAAAGAGATACAACAATGGATATAATTAAGAACAGGTGGATACACAGGTGGGGAAACAGTAAAGACGATGGGAAAGGTGGAAAAGTGGGATAACAATGAACACGTAGAGAGAGGGGGAAAAGTAAGTCCACCAGGGAAGGGTGACGACAGCCTGGGTGAACGTGTTGGGGCAGGGGGGGGGGGGGGGGGGGTGCGACGGGAGAAGAATTGACGAACGCTTGTCGCCTGTTTAGTGCCCAAGCGTGAGGGAGGAGACGGGAGATAACTCCTCCTTATCTTTTTTCTGGGCTCTGCTTGCCCGCCCTTGTTTTGTTCCCCGCCCTCTGTCCCTCAACCCCTTCCCCCCCCCCCCCCCCCCCCCTACTCTCACCCCACCCCTCCTCCCTCTACGCCATCGCCACCCTTTCTCCCAGTTGCCTGTGAACGCTTTCTGGTCGTCGTCACTGAGTGAAGGTCGTTGATGACGGAGCAGGAGACGTGGCCAGGCCTTCTGTTTCCTCATGGAGTCTGTAGTCCACGGGATAACGGAAGGGTACCTCAAGGAGAAAATGGCTTCTGTGGCGCGCGCGCGCGCGCGCGTGTGTGTGTGTGTGTGTGTGTGTGTGTGTGTGTGTGTGTGTGTGTGTGTGTGTGTGTGTGTGTGTGTGTGTGTGTGTGTGTCAGCCTGTAGATTTACTCCTTTCACAGACAACAAATAGGTCACCACACACAGACAACAAATAGGTCACCACACACAGACAACAAATAGGTTGCTACACGCAGACAACAAATAGGTCACCACACACAGACAACAAATAGGTCACCACACACAGGCAACAAATAGGTCACCACACACAGACAACAAATAGGTCACCACACACACACAACAAATAGGTCACCACACACAGACAACAAATGTCACCACACGCAGGCAATAAATAGGTCACCACACACAGACAACAAATCGGTCACCACACACAGACAACAAATAGATCACCATTCACAGGCAACAAATAGGTCACCACACGCAGGCAACAAATAGGTCACCACACACAGGCAACAAATAGGTCCCACACACAGGCAACAAATAAGTCACCACACGCAGGCAACAAATAGGTCACCACACGCAGGCAACAAATAGGTCACCACACACAGACAACAAATGGGTCACCACACACAGACAACAAATAGGTCACCACACAGGCAACAAGCAGGTTACCAGACGCAGGCAGGCTACAGCCTCCCTGGCAGTGATCCAGTGCTGTCAGCTTGTCCGTCAGGGACATGTATCTCAGCATGGCTCCCTGTCAGAGACGACCCTGCAGGAAACCTGGAGGTGTAACCGTCAACAGCGGGTCAGAAAAGTCCTACATAAAGAGCCTGGCAGTGTGGAATACCTCTGTCCTGTCGCACATGATTGTGGACGGAGATCGTTGGATATTGGGACTGCTGGAGCGTTTACAACCGCCTGAGGTCATGGCACAATGAAGCCCTCATGGCCGTGTGGAAGTACCATTTTTTTGTGGATACATCCCTTGTCGACATGTTCTGTGCGCTTACTGTGTTTTGTGTTATGTTGATGCCAGGTTTTGTGTTATGTTGATGCCAGGTTTTGTGTTATGTTGATTCCAGGTTTTGTGTTATGTTGATTCCAGGTTTTGTGTTATGTTGATTCCAGGATTTGTGTTATGTTGATTCCAGGTTTTGTGTTATGTTGATTCCAGGTTTTGTGTCATGCTGATTCCAGGTTTTGTGTTATGTTGATTCCAGGTTTTGTGTTATGTTGATTCAAGGTTTTGTGTCATGTTGATTCCAGGTTTTGTGTTATGTTGATTCCAGGTTCTGTGTTATGTTGATTCCAGGTTCTGTGTTATGTTGATTCCAGGTTTTGTGTTATGTTG
>CM031601.1:33709729-33722874 GCA_018398815.1 Conus ventricosus
ATAAGGAGGTCTGGTTCCATGTGTCACCTTCAGTGTCCCCTCAAGGCGTCACGGGGTGCGGACAGTGGACGTTAAAGATAAGGAGGTCTGGTTCCATGTGTCACCTTCAGTGTCCCCTCAAGGCGTCACGGGGTGCGGACAGTGCACGTTAAAGATAAGGAGTTCTGGTTCCATGTGTCACCACCAGTGTCCCCTCAAGGCGTCACGGCGTGCGGACAGTGGACGTTAAAGATAAGGAGTTCTGGTTCCATGTGTCACTACCAGTGTCCCCTCAAGGCGTCACGGCGTGCGGACAGTAGACGTTAAAGATAAGGAGGTCTGGTTCCATGTGTCACCACCAGTGTCCCCTCAAGGCGTCACGGCGTGCGGACAGTGGACGTTAAAGATAAGGAGTTCTGGTTCCATGTGTCACTACCAGTGTCCCCTCAAGGCGTCACGGGGTGCGGACAGTGCACGTTAAAGATAAGGAGTTCTGGTTCCATGTGTCACCACCAGTGTCCCCTCAAGGCGTCACGGCGTGCGGACAGTGGACGTTAAAGATAAGGAGGTCTGGTTCCATGTGTCACTACCAGTGTCCCCTCAAGGCGTCACGGCGTGCGGACAGTGGACGTTAAAGATAAGGAGGTCTGGTTCCATGTGTCACCACCAGTGTCCCCTCAAGGCGTCACGGCGTGCGGACAGTGGACGTTAAAGATAAGGAGGTCTGGTTCCATGTGTCACCACCAGTGTCCCCTCAAGGCGTCACGGCGTGCGTACAGTGCACGTTAAAGATAAGGAGGTCTGGTTCCATGTGTCACTACCAGTGTCCCCTCAAGGCGTCACGGGGTACGGACAGTGGACGTACGGTGCACCAGCATCTGCAGAGCCCTGAGATTGCAGGCCAGACGACCAACAGACAAAGAGCTGGAAGGAGGAGAGCGTGTGATGGGTGAAAACTGGCAGTGTCGGACCTACACTTCAATGCAACGCGCTGAGTACACCTTCACTGACTCCTTAATGTGCCTGCGCCACGACTGTGGTTGGGTGTGTGTGTGTGCGTCCTTTGTGTTACTTCATTTGTTTTGAATAGTATTCAATTACTTGTCGGTTATCATACTGACCAATAATCGTTGTTTTATTCCTTATGCGTCGGTCGGCTGCTGCTCATATGGGAATGGTTTTCTCCTCTGTCCGTTTTGTTCTGTTTTCTTTTCCTCCCATTTCTTTCATTCTTTCTTTTATTTCTACTTTCTTTCCTGTTTTTTTTTTCCGTTTTGGTCTTTTCCTTTCTTACCTTAAACAAAATAATCATTCAATTCGTTTTACGTCAAAAGACACATACATGAACAATTACACTTTTACTTAAACAGAGTCTATACATACATCAATGCCTAGTCATGTGCAGCACTTACAGGTATCCCGATACACATATAGCATATAGAAAGTACAAGCATTCTAAAACAAAAAACGTGTTACTTTTAATGAGAGAGAGTTGTGTATGTCAACCTCGGTGTAATGTCAGTGGAGGAAGGACTAGCGCACAGCCCAAACACACTCACAGCTTGCTTACAATCTCATTCATATATCATGCATTCGTCACATCAAACCACTAGTAAAGTCTATAACTTTACTATACATGATCATAGAAAGAACATCAATGCATATAGAATCAAACAAAATAAACATTCTCTCTTTCCTGAACTTCACAAATCATTTATCTAAAACATCATTAACTAACCCGGGTATAAGCAGATTTCTACTTTACCTGGCCAGGTGATCTTAACTATTCACGAATCACTGTCTTTTCTTTCTTTTCTTTTTCTTTTCACTGTCACTTTCACAACACGACACAACTGCCGGCACTGGTGTTGGTCTGATGGCGCCTGGTCAGGTGAGACTGTTGGCGTTGGTCTGTGGTTCTGCTTGGCGAAGTGACGCTGCCAGGTATGAGGTCGAACCCCCGGTTAGGGTAGAACAGTGACTATCAACATCGATCTGTTCTCCTTTCTTTCTTCCTGCATTAACGCATTGCACTCTCTCTCTCTCCCTCTCTTCTAGTCTGCTCTTATCAAATGGACATGGTTGCTTTTCTTTTCTTTTTTCTTTTCTTTCTTTTCTTCTTCATAAATTAGCAACTATCTCTCTCTCTCCACATCTCTCCTCAGTCCTTCCTCTGCAGACTATCTCATGCTAATCTCTCAACTTGGTTCTCTCTCTCCTCCCCTCATCTCTCTGCTTTTCTCTCAAGCAGACCTAGAACCTCTCCCTCTCTCTGTCTCTGTTCGTTCTTCCCCTCGTTCTCTCCTCTCTTCATCTCTCTGCCTTTTTCCCTCGTGCAGAGACTACACCTAAAACCTCCTCATCTCTCTGTCTCTGTTCGTTCTCATCTCCCTGCCTTCCTGTAGGCGAGAGCCTACTCTCCCGAACTTCCCCTCTCTCTCTCTCTGTCTGTTCGTTTTCCTCCCCTCGTTCTGCCGTTCTCTCACTCCCCCGCATTCCTTTATTCGTTCCGATCTGTCCAAAAACGGGCGAGTACCATTGGTCAGTATTTTTACCCCTGACACCCGAGGTTGTCTCCCTCTAATTCCATTGGATGTTCAAATCATGACAGTCCCGTCTACACGCCTTACTCTCTGTGGTGGTCAATTGGTCATTTAATTGATTAGCCAGATTCACCCCCCCACACACTACCTTCCCCCCTTTCCTATTTAACTGGTGCCGTGTGGCTTAAGTGGTGGACACTGGTCAATCTAAATTGGCCAGCTGAGTCTGGGTGGGCGTCACGATGTCTAAACTGACAATGACGCTGTTCACAAAGTGGCCGGATAAGGCTGGCCCAGGTACTGAGTCCGTCTGGGCAGACATCGAGCGTCGGTCAAAGCCGCTTAGTCAGTCTAGGTGGGTCGGACTGTCTCGGTGAAACCTCTCCACTAAGCTTAATTGGCCGGACCCGACCTATGGCCCGTCTTCCTGACGCCTAGAATGTTTGAGTTAGGGCTTAGGTCCAACTGGGCTGGTGGCGATTGACCACGAATTTGTTGAGTTGAATTTTGACCGTGACAATTTCCCCCTTGCAAAAGACTATGCTCCGCATTGTCTCAAAACAACGGTACAAAAAAGACAACAACCGAATTTGCTGACACACAGCTACACGCGCAAAGTTTAAAAAAAAATACTTTACAACAACGGTTCATAAGTTATAAAATATATCATTAGTGAATACCACTCCAATGAGTTATCATTGACGTGCGCTCTTGCGTTATTTCAACTCATTTTATAACGACCTCTGTGCGCACTTATGCAATTCCCTACCTGCGGATTTGCCACATCTTCTCTTCACAATTATTATGAAAAGCACAATATAATATGATCACGATCCATGACACTTCACTGAGGAATCTCCATCCTCACATCGTTGCAAATAATGCATCACTACACAAGCGACTGTATGCTCCAAGCATAACTACATCCACATGAACAAGTCTCACAAAGAAAATATGAACAAGTCTCACACACAAAAAAAATATGAACATAGCCAACTGGGAATGAACCCATATCCAATCAACATAACTGGAATCAACACATATTATCAATAAAGCACCCCGGATATGACTGACTTCCTCTGAGTTGCAGCTTGCTAGAACTACACGACTTAAATAGTCAGCTCCGACATTCTGTCGACCTGGGATGTACTGCACCCGTACCTGTAGGGCTGCAGTGCCATTGCCCAACGCAGCACTCTGCTGTTTTTTCAACTGCGCCTCCTGCAGGAATTTGAGTGGTTGATGATCCGTCTCGATCACGAACTCTTTCCCATACAAGTATTTGTGGAATTTCTGCACGGCCCACACAACAGCTAAACACTCCTTCTCCACCGTTGCGTACCCTTCTTCACACTTTGTCAACTTCCTGCTAGCATATCTCACAGGAAACTCGACCTCTTCATGCTCCTGCAACAATACTGCACCTATCCCACCACCTGATGCATCTGTCCGCAACAAAAATGGTTTGGACATATCTGGTAGCTTCAAGATGGGACGGGAACCTAGTCTTTCCAACACCGTCTGCAGTGCTTGCTCTGCAGCGTCTGACCATTCGACCACTGCCGGTTTCCCTGCCTTGATCAAATCACTGAGAGGACTCGTGATTGCTGCGAAATTTGGAACAAACTCCCTATAGAACCCAATAAAAACCTAGCGGACTCCTGACTTCTGTTTTGGTCTTTGGTCTCTCTGAATTCATCATCTTCTCCACCTTTCCCCTTTCTGGCTGCTTTGTGTCGCCTCCGACAACAAAACCTAGGAACTCCTACTGTCTAGCCCTTCATACAGTGACACATCCCTGTATGACTCTTCTGGAAACTTAGGCAACAAAATCTCCCCTTCTTCTGCTGGTCTCTTTCACCTCATCACTGATTGCTGCTGCGCCTATGTGCTGAGTCTCACCTCCTCTAACCTCCTGTTTCTCTCCACCTCTGCCAACTCCCAAGACTTCACGAGCGAAGGGTCTTGTTCCTGTGCAGCCCTAAACTCATCAGGCGACACGTCTATGCCCGACTTCCTTCCTGGAACAACTAACGGTTTAACAACCTTTTCCTCCTTCTTGCTCCGTGTTTGAACTGCTGCCCCTGTAGCAGTCAACAACTCAGGATCCCCTGGAATATTTCCAATGATCAAATCATGAAGGGGTTTCTCCATCACCAACGCAGACAACTCGCCTGAGAAGTAAGGGGTACGTACTTCTATCTTAGCAACTGGAAACTCCCTCACAGTGCCATCGATTAGAGTACAGGTCTGGATTTGCCCTGTCAAATCCCCTTTATCGACCAGCGTTGTTCGTACTACCCCGCATGAACAACCAGTGTCTCGTAACACTTTCACCCTCTGCTGGCCAATCCCACCTTCTTCCACTGGTAACGAACCACTCAGCCTAGTGCCCTCCATCCCTGACACTGACTGCTGTCCAGTGCTAGCCACAGGCTGCACTCCACCCTCTTCAGACTGAATCCCTTTTGATTCCACTGCAGGTCGTTTCCCTTGACGACCCTTATCCACCTCTTGCAAGGCTGCTGCTGCCTTCTGAACCTCATGCGACAGTCCCTCGCCACATGTCCCTTCTTGTGACAAATGAAACACCTAATTTCCCTTTGCCCTTCCTTCTGCCCCACCACTGGGTTTGCAGACTTTGCAGAAAACTCTCCTAGTCTCCTTGCACTCTTCTCACCTGTGCCTAGCACCTGTTTCTCCTGCACCTTCGTGCCCAAACGTGCCTCTCTATACACCTCTGCGAACTTCAACAACCTCCTCCGCTGTCTCTGGCTGTCTCTCTTTCAAATGTATAGTTAACTCAGGGCCGCAACCTGACAAAATCTGTTCTTTCATAACTAGCTCTTTCAATTCAGCGAACTCCTTTTTCGTACCACTCAACTCTAATTGTTGTTCAATAGGGGTGTTCTTTTCTTCCGCCATTATATCTCTTTCTCTCTTTTTTTTTTTTTTTTTTTTTTTTTTTTTTTTTTTTTTTTTTTTTTTTTTTTTTTTGAACAAGATTTTATAACTACGACAGCCAAACTGGTGGTTACCGACACGAGTGACGTAATAGCACAATCCTAATGAACGATAATATTAGCTTGGGACAACGTGTTAGTTTTTATAAGACGCCCAGCGCCTGACCCAACTATGAGAGCGAATTATAGGAAATCTGTGCGAAATGAGTACTCTGGGGCTGAAATGCCAAGCCTAGTATTAACTATCTTGGAAGCAATGCCAAGCCTAGTATTTAACTATCTTGGGAACATACAGTAAGACAACCCCTTTCTAGGATTACAATACTTGAATCCCACCCAGCTTCCTCTCTGAGAAGTTGAACAATTATAAATAAATGGGCCAGAATATCCTGGCAGGCTCGCCAATAAATTGTCAACCTCGGTGTAATTGTCAGTGGAGGAAGGACTAGCGCACAGCCCAAACACACTCACAGCTTGCTTACAATCTCATTCATATATCATGCATTCGTCACATCAAACCACTAGTAAAGTCTATAACTTTACTATACATGATCATAGAAAGAACATCAATGCATATAGAATCAAACAAAATAAAACATTCTCTCTTTCCTGAACTTCACAAAATCATTTATCTAAAACATCATTAACTAACCCGGGTATAAGCAGATTTCTACTTTACCTGGCCAGGTGATCTTAACTATTCACGAATCACTGTCTTTTCTTTTCTTTTCTTTTTCTTTTCACTGTCACTTTCACAACACGACACAACTGCCGGCACTGGTGTTGGTCTGATGGCGCCTGGTCAGGTGAGACTGTTGGCGTTGGTCTGTGGTTCTGCTTGGCGAAGTGACGCTGCCAGGTATGAGGTCGAACCCCCCGGTTAGGGTAGAACAGTGACTATCAACATCGATCTGTTCTCCTTTCTTTCTTCCTGCATTAACGCATTGCACTCTCTCTCTCTCCCTCTCTTCTAGTCTGCTCTTATCAAATGGACATGGTTGCTTTTCTTTTCTTTTTTTTTTTCTTTCTTTTCTTCTTCATAAATTAGCAACTATCTCTCTCTCTCCACATCTCTCCTCAGTCCTTCCTCTGCAGACTATCTCATGCTAATCTCTCAACTTGGTTCTCTTCTCTCCTCCCCTCATCTCTCTGCTTTTCTCTCAAGCAGACCTAGAACCTCTCCCTCTCTCTGTCTCTGTTCGTTCTTCCCCTCGTTCTCTCCTCTCTTCATCTCTCTGCCTTTTCCCTCGTGCAGAGACTACACCTAAAACCTCCTCATCTCTCTGTCTCTGTTCGTTTCTCATCTCCCTGCCTTCCTGTAGGCGAGAGCCTACTCTCCCGAACTTCCCCTCTCTCTCTCTCTGTCTGTTCGTTTTCCTCCCCTCGTCTGCCGTTCTCTCACTCCCGCATTCCTTTATTCGTTCCGATCTGTCCAAAAACGGGCGAGTACCATTGGTCAGTATTTTTATCCCCTGACACCCGAGGTTGTCTCCCTCTAATTCCATTGGATGTTCAAATCATGACAGTCCCGTCTACACGCCTTACTCTCTGTGGTGGTCAATTGGTCATTTAATTGATTAGCCAGATTTCACCCCCCACCACACACTACCTTCCCCCCTTTCCTATTTAACTGGTGCCGTGTGGCTTAAGTGGTGGACACTGGTCAATCTAAATTGGCCAGCTGAGTCTGGGGGGCGTCACGATGTCTAAACTGACAATGACGCTGGTTCACAAAGTGGCCGGATAAGGCTGGCCCAGGTACTGAGGTCCGTCTGGGCAGACATCGAGGCGTCGGTCAAAGCCGCTTAGTCAGTCTAGGTGGGTCGGACTGTCTCGGTGAAACCTCTCCACTAAGCTTAATTGGCCGGACCCGACCTATGGGCCCGTCTTCCTGACGCCTAGAATGTTTGAGTTAGGGCTTAGGTCCAACTGGGCTGGTGGCGATTGACCACGAATTTGGTTGAGTTGAATTTTGACCGTGACAGTGTACAGCACCAATTTTTTTTCTAGTCTTTGTTGTATATGAATAAACATTGGTTGATAATCTTTCCAATCTGTTTCCAAAGCATAGCTTTGAAATCAAATGTAATGTCTGTTTTTAAAGATCGTCCACACAAAAATACGAATATACGTGATGTTCTAACATTGAATGGTATGAGACATTTCCCATTTTTTTCTTAAATTCATTCAGAGGCTCTTTATGTGTTCACAGTCTCACAGAAAATGTATAATGGAATCTCTTGCATCAGGACAAAGTCTGCAACACCGTCTCTGATGCATCAGGACAAAGTCTGCAACACCGTCTCTGATGCATCAGGACAAAGTCTGCAACACCGTCTCTGATGCATCAGGACAAAGTCTGCAACACCGTCTCTGATGCATCAGGACAAAGTCTGCAACACCGTCTCTGATGCATCAGGACAAAGTCTGCAACACCGTCTCTGATGCATCAGGACAAAGTCTGCAACACCGTCTCTGATGCATCAGGACAAAGTCTGCAACACCGTCTCTGATGCATCAGGACAAAGTCTGCAACACCGTCTCTGATGCATCAGGACAAAGTCTGCAACACCGTCTCTGATGCATCAGGACAAAGTCTGCAACACCGTCTCTGATGCATCAGGACAAAGTCTGCAACACCGTCTCTGATGCATCAGACAAAGTCTGCAACACCGTCTCTGATGCATCAGGACAAAGTCTGCAACACCGTCTCTGATGCAGTCTTTCTTTTCTCTGCTTCCTTCTTTCTTCTCTTGCTTCCTTTTTTCTTTCTCAGACTGTTTTTCTTTTTCCGCCTTCCATCTTTCTTTTCCTTACTGCATTTCTTTCTTCTTCTTTTTCCATCTTTCTTTCTTTTCGTTTCTTCTGCATTTCTTTCCCGTATTTTCATCTTTCTTTCCTTTGCTTGACTCCATTGGCTTTTTTCTTTGTGTCTGTATTTCTTTGTTTTCGTGTTTGAAAAGTTCCTCTTTTTTCCTTTCTTCGTCATTCTTTCTTTTCCTTATTTCCATCTTTCATTTTTTGTCCTTCTTAGATCTTTCTTTTCTTCTTTCCATCTTTCTTTCTTTTCCTTGCCTCCATCTTTCTTTACTATTTTTCTTTCATTTACTTTCATCCATCTTTATTACTTTTCCTTTTTCTGATTTTTTCTTTCTACCGTCTTTCTTTTTTTTCGTTCTTTGATCTTTCGCTTTCTTCTTTCCATTTTTTTTTTTTGCCATTCTTCCATTTTTTTTAAAAGGTTGCTTCCATTTTTCTTTCTCTTCCTTACTTCCATTTTGCTTTCTTTCTTCCTTTTTAAAAAATTCTATTTGCTTCAATCAGTCTTTTCTGTCCTTTTTTCATCTTTCTTTCTTTCCTATGTTCCTTCTTTCTTGATTTCATTTTCTTCGATCCTTTCTTTCTCTTCTTTTCTTCCATCTTTCTTTTCATTTCTCCAGTCTTTCTCTCTTTTCCTTTTTTTCCACTTTCCTTTCTTTATTTTCTGTCAATCTTTCTTTCTTTTCTTCGTTTCTGTCTTTCTTTTCATTTCTTCCATCTTTCTTTCTCTCCCTCTTTTTGTATATTTCTTTCTTTTCCTTGCTTCCGACATTTTCTTCTTTCCTTTTTTCATTTTTCTTTCTTTTGCTTGGGGCCACATTCTTTTCTTTCTTCCATATTTCTTTCTTTTGCTTCCTTTAACTTTGTCTCCTTTCCATTCTTCCATCTTTCTTTCTTTTGCTTCCTTTAACTTTGTCTCCTTTCCATTCTTCCATTTTTCTTTCTGTTGCTTCCTTTAACTTTGTTTCCTTTTCATTCTTCCATCTTTCTTTCTTTTGCTTCTTTAACTTTGTTTCCTTTCCATTCTTCCATCTTTCTTTTTTTGCTTCCTTTAACTTTGCTCCTTTCCATTCTTCCATCTTTTCTTTCTGTTGTTTCCTTTAACTTTGTTTCCTTTCATTCTTCCATCTTTCTTTTGTTGCTTCCTTTAACTTTGTTTCCTTTCCATTTCTTCCATACTTGTTCTTTCCTTTTTGCTTCCTCTCTGTTTTTATTTTTCTTTCTTCTTCCATCTTTCTTTTCCTTTAGTTTCCTCCTTTTCCTTTCTTGCTTCCTACCTTTCATTTTTTCCTCTTTCCCATTTATTTTTTCTTCTTTGCTTCCATGCTTTCTTCTGTCCCTTCTTCATTATCCCCATTTACTTCTATTAGTTCTTTGCTTCCTATCCCTTTACTTCTATTAGTCCTTTGCTTCCCATATCCCCTTTACTTCTATTAGTTCTTTGCTTCCCATATCCCCTTTACTTCTATTAGTTCTTTGCTTCCCATATCCCCTTTACTTCTATAGTTCTTTGCTTCCCATATCCCCTTTACTTCTATTAGTTCTTTGCTTCCCATATCCCCTTTACTTCTATTAGTTCTGTCTCTTTTTCTTTCTTTCGTTTTTTTTACTTTTCGTTCCTTCAATCTCCCTTTTCACTCCTTTCCCAAATTTGTTTTAATTTCTTCATTTTTTCACTCTTTTCTCTCTTCAGTCCTTCTTTCCTTTTCTTTGTTTTCACTTTTTGTCTTAACCTCTCTTTCTTCCATTCTTTTTCCTTTTCCATTCTTTTTCTTCTTTTTTTCGCTTTCTTTCTTCCAGCTTTCTTTTTCTTGCCTCGAACTTTCTTCTTTTTTTCCCCTTTCTTCCATCTTCCTTTCTGTTCCTTGCTGTCACTTTCTCTATTTCGTTTTCCCCAGCTTTCTATAGTTCCCTAGTTTCTGTATTTTCTTTCCCTGTTTTCTTTGTGTCTTGCTGCCGTCGTTCTGTCCTTTCCTTTCGTTCACCTTTCTTTCCCTTGCTTCCATTTTCCTTTCTTAACATTTCCTACTTCTTTTTTTTCTCGATCTCGATTCCATTTTTTTCTTCATCCATCTTTCCTTTCTTTTCTTGCTTCCATCTCTCTTTTTCTCTTCCATTTTCTTTCCTTTCTTTGCCTCATTTTTTCTTTCTTTCCTGTTCTATCTTCCATCTTTCTTTCTGCTTTTTTCCATTTTCTTTTTTCTCCTCGCTTCCATTTTTCTTTCTTTGTCTTTGCTCCATGTTTCTTTCATTTCGTTGTGTCCATTTTTCCTTCCTTCGTTTCATTTTTTTCTTTTTCTCTTTTTTCTTCCTTCTTTCTATCGTTTCTTTGCTTCCACCTTTTCTCCCCCCTTTCTTCCGTTTTTCTTTCTTTTCCTTGCTTCCATTTTTCTGTCATTCTTTTTATTTTGCCATCTTTATTTCCTTCTTTTTTTTTTTTTTTTTTTTTTTTTTTTTTTTTGCTTCCACATTTTCTGTCCTCCCTGGCATGTTTCTTTTTCTGGCTCCCAGTATTCTTTCCGTCACTTACTTCCATTGGTTTCTCTTTTCCTCTGTTTTTTTTTATTTTTTATTTTTTCTTTCTTACTTTGTCTTTTCTTTCCTTCCATGTGTGTGCGTGTGTGTCTATGTGTGTTTTTGCGTGTGTGCGTGTGCGCGCGCGCGCGTGTGTGTGTGTGTGTGTGTGTGTGTGTGTGTGTGTGTGTGTGTGTGTGTGTGTGTGTGTGTGTGTGTGTGTGTGTGTGTGTGTGTGTGTGTGTGTGTGTGTGCTCTCTTGCTTTCATTGTTCTCTCGCTGTAAGCTGCACTGTGTTAGTTGAACTTTAAACAACAAGACCCACCCCCCTCCCTCCCTCTTCCTTCCTTCCTTCTTTTCTGTCCTCCTTTGTTTCTCTCATGGACAGTTGTCATTGATGACCAGTGCTCCCCTTCGGGCGGAAGACCTTCAGTAGTAACTAAGACGACAATGACTCATTTACCTTCAGTAGTAATTAAGACGACAATGACACATTTACCTTCAATAGTAACTAAGACGACAATGACACATTTACCTTCAATAGTAACTAAGACGACAATGACACATTTACCTTCAATAGTAACTAAGACGACAATGACACATTTACATTCAGCAGTAACTAAGATGACAATGACACATTTACCTTCAGTAGTAATTAAGACGACAATGACACACTTACATTCAGCAGTAACTAAGACGACAATGACACATTTACATTCAGCAGTAACTAAGACGACAATGACACATTTATATTCAGCAGTAACTAAGACGACAATGACACATTTACATTCAGCAGTAACTAAGACGACAATGACACATTTACCTTCAGTAGTAATTAAGACGACAATAACACACTTACATTCAGCAGTAACTAAGACGACAATGACACATTTACATTCAGCAGTAACTAAGATGACAATGACACATTTACCTTCAGTAGTAATTAAGACGACAATGACACACTTACATTCAGCAGTAACTAAGACGACAATGACACATTTACATTCAGCAGTAACTAAGACGACAATGACACATTTATATTCAGCAGTAACTAAGACGACAATGACACATTTAAGGCGAGATACAAAGTAGCACGAAACATGGTGTAAAGTATGAGAAGGCAGCTGCGGCATGGAAAGTGAAATACAAGTTTACACATAAAGTGTTAGTAGAAGTACGTAACTAAGACGACTACTGTAACATATACGGCGAATACAAATTAACACACAAAAGAAGGTGTAAAGTATGCAGTAACTAGACAACAACTACGACACACAATGCGAAATACCAATTAACGCACAAGACAAAGTGTAAAGTAGGGCATATGTGACTAAAGACAACAGCTATGAGATAAAACGTGAACACGTATCAACACTCAAAACACAGAATGAAAGAACGAAGTGAATAAAAGACCACAGCTAAGACATGTAATGCGAAATACAAATTAACAGACAGAACAATGTGTAAAGGATGAAATAACTATGACGACAACTATGATACATAAGGAGAATACACATTAACACACGAAACAAAACATGGCGTGACGCAGATTTCATACAATGCAGAACAGAGAAACGAATTGACAACAATGTCTTCCTCTGACGTGGCAAATAACAGATATTAAAATGCCAAAACAATGTTCCTGTCATATTCTTTCCAGCCACTCCTCCTCACCCCCCCTCCCCCCCCCCCCCCCCCCCCCCCCTCATTCTCATCTATGCTACCATCGGGAAAGTCTGGTTTTGTGCAGTTGTTATTTGTTTGGTGTCATGTCTGAAGAAGGTATACTTTTTGAACATTCACTTTTGTGTGTGTGTGTGTGTGTGTGTGTGTGTGTGTGTGTGTGTGTGTGTGTGTGTGGTGCGTGCGTGCGTGCGTGCGTGCGTGCGTGCGTGCGTGCGTGTGTGTGTGTGTGTTTCACGTTTTTGTGTGGTACGTTCACTCTGCGTTACTTCACATTGTTTTATGTGTTCGTTTACATTTTGCCCTGTCTACAGTAAAAATGTTTCATTTATCTCTGTGGAATCTACCCCGCCCCTGAGATTCAATGTCACCTCACACCATGCCGATTACAGACACAGTTACACAACGTCACGGGACCGTTGGTTCTGTTCCCTACTTGTTCCAGTCCCGTCTGGTCCAGCCACACCGCCACTAACTATGACGATCATGACAGGGCTCTTCGCACAGACAACCTCTTCACCGCTTGGAACCTCCCCTTCGCTCCCCACCCTCATTTCCCACCTTTCCACCAGCCCCGCCCCTTCTCCCTCCCCTCCCCGCCACCTCCCACACCCCCCCCCCCCCCCCCCCCCCCCCTACCTCT
>CM031601.1:33730474-33740474 GCA_018398815.1 Conus ventricosus
AAAATAATCTATCACACTGCAACCATTATTTGAGATGAACGTGAATTTACCGGACCTATCCCCTTTGGTTGTGCCATTTACAATAAATAGATTAAACTGTGCACCCAATTCAAGGAAAAGTCTACCATGATAATTAAGTTCTCTGTCTTCTGAACTTCTCGTAGCGGACTCTACATAGTTGGAATCTTGATACGTTTCTAGAAAATATTGAACATCGTTTACATGGTAGGGTTGTACATTTCCAGTTCGGGCATTTAGATCACCACATATAATGAATGGAACGTCTCCAAAATTTTCCGACATATTCAACATGCATGATTCTACAGCTGAAATGCCGTTTTCAAAACGTGAAATATTATATATAGGAGACTGTGGCGGCGCTGCATAAACAGTAATCAGAAAGACATCTGTTGTTGACTTAAATAAACATTTGGACAGTTTTAACAACACAATGTTTTCGGTTTCACAGTCAATTCTTGTAACTTGCTGATCTAGATCTTTCCTAACAAGGAGCGTCACACCACCTGATTTGCGGCCTGCTTTAGAAAGCCTAACTGCTGGACTGCTGTACTGAGTAAACTTGGTTAAAACATCAACTGTAAAGATTTCTGCAGTAAAGGTTTCTAGAAGACAAACAAAATCAAATCTGCTAATATACAAAATAAAGTCAGAATCATTTAGCTTGGAGGTGATGCCACAAACATTATAAGAAAGAAATGTCAGAGTTTCAGTTGTATGAAACGTTCCTGGGCTTTGGCCGAATCCCTATTGTCCAGTTTTGTTCGTCCCTTTAATTCGGGTTGAAAACCGTGTACCGGTTGTTTGGGCCTTCTTTGGTCCGAAATTGCGTGGTTGCTTGGTTACCCATGACCGAATGGTATTCACGGTGGGTTTGGATTTTTGATCCGTGCAGCAGAAGTGTCCCTGGTCTGTCTGGATGGCTGGAATGTAGATCTTCTGGAGTCCTCGTTTTCTTGGGTGTTTCAGGGTGTCGAGTCGGAGTGCATCTGGAAGCGCCTCCAAGCAGTGGACTGGAGGTTGCCACTGCCTCGCTGTACAGCAGCTCTCCTGGTGCTATCTTCTTTGGCACTGGAGTGGTAGTGGTTCTTGCAAATGACATACTGGCCCTCTGAATATGACCAGATCGGTCAGAACAATCCAAGGTTCCTGTTTCAGTTAATGGTCGTTGACCTTGACTGAATTCTCCAGCTGGGTGTTCTGTCAACGTTCTGATAGTTTGTTGCTCAGAAGAAGGAACGGTTACTTTGGGGTCGAGGTCTTTATCACTGTTGTCTGCTGAAGCAGTTTTCTCACTGGTTAATGTAGGAACATCTTTTCCAATGGGCCTGAAAAGAGTGGGTGTATCCAAAACAGGTGCAGTTGTTTCGTTTGATGTGATGACATCATCGGAAAGTGCGGCAAGCACAGCCTGTTTCCCTGCAGTGGTTCCAAAGACCAGGGTGACTGGTGTCGGTGTTGAACCATCCTTGGTCCTGTGGACTTCACACTGGACATGAAGTTGACAGCTCTCAGTGTTGCCCTTGTTTCCAGCGTCATTTCTGGCTGAATTATCAATTTTCTGGTCATTCAGCTCTTCACCATTTCCTGTCCTATCCAGAGTGATCAACGACTGGAAAGAACTGGTTGCTGTGTCAGGTGGAACCTCTGGGTCACCAAGATAGGGTGAGTCGCTGAACAGGGCCTCTACCTGCTCTAGTGTGTCAGGTGGAGCTTCCGGATCCCCAGGACAGGGTGGGTCGTTGTACTGGGCCTGTACCTGGTCTGCTCGGTCATGAGTTCAGTAAAGGGTGCCTGGTCCGCTTGGTCCGGTTGGAAAATGTCCTTTGCAGTGGGATCATACCTTCTTGGTCACTTGAGTAGTAACTGGTCCGTTCTGATATAGGCGAGTAGTTTATATGGTCTGGTTCATGGGACGATACCACGCATTGCTTCGTCGAGAGCAGTTCTCTATGCCGTGCCCTGGGTCGTCCTGGTTTAGTCTGTGGTAGTCTCTTTTCCCTTTGTTGACGGAGTGACTGTCACGAGTATTTCTGCTGGTGTGTGTGTTGGACTGGGTTAGATGGACATCATAACAGAAAGACGTTTTTGATTGCCTATTGTTGTGTGATTCAGTAGGATTGTGTACAGCTTGCTGATGACTATTTGGCCCAGTGTCAACCTCGGGTGATGTCAGTGGAGGAAGGACTAGCGCACAGCCCAAACACACTCACAGCTTGCTTACGATCTCATTCATATATCATGCATTCGTCACATCAAACCACTAGTAAAGTCTATAACTTTACTACACATGTTCATAGAACGAACCATCAATGCATATGGAATCAAACAAAATAAAACATTCTCTCTTTCCTGAACTTCACAAAATCATTTGTCTAAAACATCATTAACTAACCCGGGTATAAATAGATTTCTACTTTACCTGGCCAGGTGATCTTAACTATTCACGAATCACTGTCTTTTCTTTTCTTTTCTTTTTCTTTCACTGTCACTTTCACAAGCACGACACAACTGCTGGCACTGGTTTTGGTCTGATGGCGCCTGGTCAGGTTAGACTGTTGGCACTGGCGTTGGTCTGTCGATGAAAGTGGCGCTGGCCAAGTATGAGGTCGAACCCCAGTGAAGATAGAACAGTGACTATCAACATCGATCTGTTCTCCTTTCTTTCTTCCTGCATTAACGCATTGCACTCTCTCTCTCTCTCTTCTAGTCTGCTCTTATCAAATGGACATGTTGCTTTTCTTTTCTTTTTTTCTTTTCTTTCTTTTCCTCCTCATTAGTTAACAGCTCTCTCTCTCCACATCTCTCCTCAGTCCTTCCTCTGCAGACTATCTCATGCTAATCTCTCAACTTGGTTCTCTTCTCTCCTCCCCTCATCTCTCTGCTTTTCTCTCCTCAGAGATTACACTCAGACCTCTCTCTCTCTGTCTCTCTGTTCGTTCTCCCCTCGTTCTCTCGTTCTCTCACTCTCACATCTTTCTTATCCCGTTCCGATCTGTCAAAAAGGGCGAGTACCATTGGTCAGTATTTTTAACCGCCTCGTCCCCGAAGTTATCTCCCTCTAATTCCTTGGATGTTCAAATCATGCCAGTCATGCCTACACGCCTTACTCTCTGTGGTGGTCAATTGGTCATTTAATTGATTAGCTTGATTTCGCCCCCACCACACACTACCTTCCCCCCTTTCCTACTTAACTGGCGCCGTGTGGCTTAAACTCGTGGACACTGGTCACTCTAAATTGGCTAGATGAGTCTGGGTAGGCGCCGCGACGTCTGACCAAACCTACCGAGACCTGTCGGTCCAGCCACTCAGACTGTCTGCTGTCTCCTTGCTGTGCTTAAATTGGCCGGATGAGACGCATGGAGCCGTCTTCGTGGCGCCAAGATGTCTGCGTTTGGACTTATGTCCAGTTGAAGTGGCCGGCGACGGACCACACTTTGGTTGTGTTTATTTTTGACCGTGACAATTTCCCCCTTGCAAAAGACTATGCACCGCATTGTCTCAAAACAACGGTACAAAAAAGACAACAACCGAATTTGCTGACACACAGCTACACGCGCAAAGTTTGAAAAATACTTTACAACCAACGGTTTATAGAAAAAGAAACACCGAAGGTGCTGGGGAGGACCCAGAGAAGCACTGTCTTCACCTGCCCTTAGAGCAGTCCTGTACCACCCCTGGAGGCCTGCGCTGTGTTGACGATGGGTACAGGCACGCGCAGGACACTCCATTAAGATATCAAGGGACATAACTGCTCCTGAACAGAGGTAAATTAGACTACAGGATGCAGCTCATAACAGCCTCAAAGTAGCATCCCCCATGGGTGTACCAGCCTGTATTTCATGACTGCAGAGCCCACCGGCGAAAAACACACCCCCCAGCTGCCGAGCACACCCCACAGACCCAACCACCCCTGCCCACGGACAGATGAAGACAGCGCCACTCCAGACACAGCCAACGGTTTATAAATTATAAAATATACCATTAGTGAATACCACTCCAATGAGTTATCATTGACGTGCGCTCTTGCGTTATTTCGACTCATTTTATAACGACCTCTGTGCGCACTTATGCGATTCCCCTACCTGCGGATTTGCCATCTCTCCTTTTCACAATCCTTATGAAAAGCACAATATAATATGATCACGATCCATGACACTTCACTGAGGAATCTCCATCCTCACTTATTGCAAATAATGCATTACTACACAAGCGACTGTATGCTCCAAGCATAACTACATTTACATGAACAAATCTCACACAAAAATATGAACCATAGCCAACTGGGAATGAACCCATATCCAATCAACATAACTGTAATCAACACATATTATCAACCAAGCACCCTGGATATGACTGACTTCCTCTGAGTTGCAGCTTGCTAGACTACGCGACTTAAATAGTCAACTCCGACATTCTGTCGACCTGGAATGTACTGCACTCGGTACCTGTAGGGCTGCAATGCCATTGCCCAACGCAGCACTCTGCTGTTTTTCAACTGCGCCTCCTGCAGGAATTTGAGTGGTTGGTGATCAGTCTCTATCACGAACTCCTTCCCATACAAGTATTTGTGAAATTTCTGCACGGCCCACACAACAGCCAAACACTCCTTCTCTACTGTTGCGTACCCTTCTTCACACTTTGTCAACTTCCAAGACTTCACGAGCGAAGGGTCTCGTTCCTGCGCTGCCCTAAACTCATCAGGCGACACATCTATGCCTGACTTCCTTGCTGGAACGACTAACGGTTTATCCACCTTTTCCTCCCTCCTGCTCCATGTTTGAACTGCTGCCCCTGTAGCAGTCAACAACTCAGGATCCCCTGGATCCCTTGCACCCGGAATATTTCCGATGATCAAATCATGAAGGGGTTTCTCCATCACCAACGCAGACAACTCGCCTGAGAAGTAAGGGGTACGTACTTCTATCTTAGCAACTGGAAACTCCCTCACAGTGCCATCGATTAGAGTACAGGTCTGGATTTGCCCTGTCAAATCCCCTTTCTCGACCAGCGTTGTTCGTACTACACCGCATGAACAACCATGTCTCGTAACACTTTCACCCTCTGCTGGCCAATCCACCCTTCTTCCACTGGTAACGAACCACTCAGCCTAGTGCCCTCCATCCCTGACACTGACTGCTGTCCAGTGCTAGCCATAGGCTGCACTCCACCCTCTTCAGACTGAATCCCTTTTGGTTTCCACTGCAGGTCGTTTCCCTTGACGACCCTTATCCACCTCTTGCAAGGCTGCTGCCTTCTGGAACCTCATGCGACAATCCCTCGCCACATGTCCCTTCTTGTGGACAAATGAAACACCTAATGTCCCTTTGCCCTTCCTTCTGCCCCACCACTGGGTTTGCAGACTTTGCAGGAAACTCCCCTAGTCTCCTTGCACTCTTCTCACCTGTGCCTAGCACCTGTTTCTCCTGCACCTTAGTGCCCAAACGTGCCTCTCTATACACCTCTGCGAACTTCAACAACTCTCCTGCTGTCTCTGGCTGTCTCTCTTTCAAATGTATGGTTAACTCAGGGCCGCAACCTGACAAAATCTGTTCTTTCATAACTAGCTCTTTCAAACTCAGCGAACTCCTTCTTCGTACCGCTAAAACTCTAACCACTTCTCAAAATAGTGATCTAACGTGCACCAAACTGAGTGTACGTCTCACCTGCTTGTAATTTAGCTGACGAAATTTCTTCCTGAACCCCTCCTCTGTGAGGTCAAATCCTTCATCAACGATTCCTTCACAGCGCCGAAATCAGACTGTTGTTCTGCTGGTAACGCAGTGAAAATCTGTAATGCCTTACCCGTCAGTAACGCTGACAAAATGACTGCCCACTCTTCTGAAGGCCAACCCCGACTGGTCGCAAACGTTTCGAAACGACTGATTATGCATCAATCGAATCGGTTCCTTTAGAAAAATTTTGGCAACTTGGGTCGGGGAGTGTAACTGCGCACAGAGTTACTGGAAACTGAGCTACCATCATCGGTATTCTCCCTTTGTATTCTCACTTTTCTTAACTCTAATTGAACCTTTAATCTTTCCGTTTCTGCGTTTCCCCCAGCCTGATTATCATTAGCCTGAAAACCTTAATCTTTCTGTCTCCTGCTTCATTCTTTCTGTTTCCTGTGCTTCCCTTATTCTTTCTGTTTCCTGCGCTTCCTGATTAGCCTGAATCCTTAACCTTTCTTTTTCTTCTTTTTCTACTGCGACACGTCGTCTTTCCGCGCGTTCATCCCTTTCCATCTTTTGTTGGTTTTCAACGAACGCACGCAACTCATCTCCTGAGTAGCCTAAATCACGAGCGACGCTCACAAGTTGTTCAATAGGGGTGTTCTTTTCTTCCGCCATTATATCTTCTCTTTTTTTTTAACAAGATTTTATAACTACGACAGCCAAACTGGTGGTTACCGACACGAGTGACGTAATAGCACAATCCTATGAATGATATTAGCTTGGGACAACGTAGTTAGTTTTTATAAGACGCCCAGCGCCTGACCCAACTTGAGAGCGAATTATAGGTAATCTGTGCGAAATAAGTACTCTGGGGCTGAAATGCCAAGCTAGTATTAACTATCTTGGAAGCAATGCCAAGCCTAGTATTTAACTATCTTGGGAACATACAGTAAGACAACCCCTTGTCTTAGGATTACAATACTTGAATCCCACCCAGCTTCCTCTCTGAGAAGTTGAAAAATTATAATAAATGGGCCAGAATATCCTGGCAAGCTCGCCAATAAATTGTCAACCTCGGGTGATGTCAGTGGAGGAAGGACTAGCGCACAGCCCAAACACACTCACAGCTTGCTTACGATCTCATTCATATATCATGCATTCGTCACATCAAACCACTAGTAAAGTCTATAACTTTACTACACATGTTCATAGAACGAACCATCAATGCATATGGAATCAAACAAAATAAAACATTCTCTCTTTCCTGAACTTCACAAAATCATTTGTCTAAAACATCATTAACTAACCCGGGTATAAATAGATTTCTACTTTACCTGGCCAGGTGATCTTAACTATTCACGAATCACTGTCTTTTCTTTTCTTTTCTTTTTCTTTTCACTGTCACTTTCACAAGCACGACACAACTGCTGGCACTGGTTTTGGTCTGATGGCGCCTGGTCAGGTTAGACTGTTGGCACTGGCGTTGGTCTGTCGATGAAAGTGGCGCTGGCCAAGTATGAGGTCGAACCCAGTGAAGATAGAACAGTGACTATCAACATCGATCTGTTCTCCTTTCTTTCTTCCTGCATTAACGCATTGCACTCTCTCTCTCTCTCTCTTCTAGTCTGCTCTTATCAAATGGACATGGTTGCTTTCTTTTCTTTTTTTCTTTTCTTTCTTTTCCTCCTCATTAGTTAGCAGCTCTCTCTCTCCACATCTCTCCTCAGTCCTTCCTCTGCAGACTATCTCATGCTAATCTCTCAACTTGGTTCTCTTCTCTCCTCCCCTCATCTCTCTGCTTTTCTCTCCTCAGAGATTACACTCAGACCTCTCTCTCTCTGTCTCTCTGTTCGTTTCTCCCTCGTTCTCTCGTTCTCTCACTCTCACATCCTTCTTATCCCGTTCCGATCTGTCAAAAAGGGCGAGTACCATTGGTCAGTATTTTTTACCGCCTCGTCCCCGAAGTTATCTCCCTCTAATTCCATTGGATGTTCAAATCATGCCAGTCATGCCTACACGCCTTACTCTCTGTGGTGGTCAATTGGTCATTTAATTGATTAGCTTGATTTCGCCCCCACCACACACTACCTTCCCCCTTTCCTACTTAACTGGCGCCGTGTGGCTTAACTCGTGGACACTGGTCACTCTAAATTGGCTAGATGAGTCTGGGTAGGCGCCGCGACGTCTGACCAAACCTACCGAGACCTGTCGGTCCAGCCACTCAGACTGTCTGCTGTCTCCTTGCTGTGCTTAAATTGGCCGGATGAGACGCATGGAGCCGTCTTCGTGGCGCCAAGATGTCTGCGTTTGGACTTATGTCCAGTTGAAGTGGCCGGCGACGGACCACACTTTGGTTGTGTTTATTTTTGACCGTGACACCCAGAGACAACTAGTTTCCCGTTATAGAAATAACCTGTCTGTCCTTGACGTCGGAGGTCAGCCAGTTGTGCCGACTGTTTTCTGGTAAGGTCGTTGGAGACTCGGTAACCAGCTTCCCTCAAGCTTTCACGCACACTCCACAATTTTAAAAGAGCCATTTTATCTGTCCAGTGCGCAAAAGTGACAAGGATTGGGCGAGGTTCGTTCCGTCTTGTACCCGCCTTCACTCTGTGTGCGTGTCGTATGTCGACGGTTGAAAAGGGGACATTTGGGCTGCATCTCTCATTGATGACATCAATCACTTTCTGTGCACTTTCCTCCTCCGTTTCATTTTCAGATTCGTCAACGCCATAAAATCTGAGATTGTCCTTTCTGATGACCTTTTCAAGACGATCGACTTCGCAATTCAGAAAATCTATCTTTGACACCAGTGTCCTTTCTCTTTTCATTGCTCAATGTTGTTCCTGAATGAGTTCGTTTATATTGTGTTGATTTATTTTGACTCTTTCAAAAGTGTCACATATATACCACCACATGTTTTCCTGTTGGTTGGTTTCAGAATGGGGACCTGGGTTTAATTCTACGTCTCCGCAGAGAATGAGAAGCAGGGAGTTGGGAAGACCAGTGTGACTGGTCGACGCGTCAAAAACAAGTTCTGTCGGGAGCGATGACTGCTTGAGATATGTGTAAGGAAAGGGCACTGACCTGTGTGTCGGGAGAACTGTGTCACAACAGCAAGAATCACAACTGAAAAATTTTGCCGATAAAACGCCTTCTAGGAAATGCTGTGTCTGATCGGAAATCCAAGTTGACTGAGTCAGGAACAGACAACACTTCACCGACAGTAGGAACACCACACCACAGAACGTTGACACGAGAACACGGTAGTTCATGTCCGTGAAGTAATCCCACTGTGAGAGAGGGAGTACTTTGGGAGTTTACATGGCCGACAACATGTTTTCTCTAATAACTTGATCAAAACTGCATGAAAAATTCCAGTTTTTTGACGATGAGCTCCTGCACTAATTGGCATTTTAGCAGTACCGCAACACGTCACCAAGGTAGTAATGAACCGGCGTAATTAAACAAATGAGAGAGAGAGAGAGAGAAAAGAGAGAGAGAGAGAGAGAGAGAGCTGAGTGAAGTTCGACTTTTGGCAATAGGTAGCCAGCAATACATATTCTGACGTTTGAATGGTCTGTACAATTCCCATTGGGCCTCACAGTACAAACAGAAGATGTCAAGGCCCTGGATAGCTATAATCATTATGATCATAACAGGGAAGAGGGCTATTGATTGGATGTGTGCCTGGCTAAATGATGTCAGGTTCCAGACACCTATAATCATTATGATCATAGCAGGGGTCAGAGATATTGATTGGATGTGTGCCTGGCTAAATGATGTCAGGTTCCAGACACCTATAATCATTATGATCATAACAGGGGTCAGAACTATTGATTGGATGTGTGCCTGGCTAAATGATGTCAGGTTCCAGACACCTATAATCATTATGATCATAACAGGGGTCAGAGCTATTGATTGGATGTGTGCCTGGCTAAATGATGTCAGGTTCCAGACACCTATAATCATTATGATCATAACAGGGGTCAGAGCTATCGATTGGAGCTGTATGCGGCAATGACAACAGTTCCAAGCTGACTATAATCATCATGATCATGATAGGAGAAAGCATCTATTGGACCTGTGTATGGCTAAATGACGTCAAGGTCCTAAGCAGTGACAACCACCATGATCATTACAAGAGAAAGGACTATTTGTTTGGCCTGAGAGTAGCTTAATGACGTCAGAGACCCAAGAAGTGATCATCATCATGATCATTACAGGAGAATGGATATTTGTTCATCATCCTTACAGGAGAATGGATATCTGTTCATAATCATTACAGGAGAAAGGACTGCTTCTACCTG
>CM031601.1:33742974-33795474 GCA_018398815.1 Conus ventricosus
CAAATCAATCTGGCTGAACTTTAGTTAAGACCAAATCAATCTGGTTGAACTAAAAAAAAAAAAAAAAAAAAATCAATCTGGCTGAACTTTAGTTAAGACCAAATCAATCTGGTTGAACTAAAAAAAATTTAAAATCTGGCTGAACTCCTCAAAAAGAAAGAAAGAATTCAATCTTGCTCAACTTTAATAAATCCCAAATCAGCCTACTTGAACTCTAGGAAAACCCAAATCAATCAGATTAAAACCCAAGAAAACCCAAATCAGTCTGATTGAACGCCAGGGAAACTCCAAATCAATCTAGCTGAACTTTTGTAAAAACCCGAAGCAGCCTGGTTGTACTCCAGGAAAACCCAAATCAATGTGACACTCTTGGAAAACCCAAATCTATTTGGCTGAACTCTGGGAAACCCAAATCAATCTGGCTGAACTCTTCAAAAACCCAAATCAATCTGGCTGAACTCTAGGAAAACCCTGAATAGTCTGGTTGAACTCCAAGAAAACCCAAATCAATCTGGCTGAACTCTGGGAAAACCCTAATTGATCTGACTCAACTCTAAGAGAACTCATCACTCTGGCTGAACTCTTGGAAAACCCAAATCAATCTGACTGAACTCCAGAAAAACCCAGATCACTCAGGCTGAACTCCAAGAATATAATTCAATGTAATGGGACTAGCCGGGGGTGAAACCACCTCTCCTACATTCGAGGAAAATGCACACTATCAACAACAGAATTTAATCATGGCAAGCGACCCCCCCCCCCCCCCCCCCCCCCGCAAGCTTAGACCTTTTTCACAGTTGTTTTTTTTTTTAACTCATTCACCCTTTCAACAGTATAAAGCTAACGTGCGCATGTAATCATTGTAGAAAACGGCCCTAGACACCTATGTTAACTGGTTTACCCACAACACAAAAACCCCACAGAGACAGGAGGACACAGACAGACAGACAGAGAGGGGGGGGGGGGGGGGGAGAGACAACCCTAGACAGGCTGGCGCAATCCGGGTGTATTTAGGCCGTGTTTTTCATGGTAACCTTGAATGCGGCTTTTGGGCGTTGTGGGCCGGTTACAATTTTTAAGGAACGAGGGGGGGGGGGGGGGGGGGGGGCATGCTGCACAAAATGGGAAAGCGACGCGCGGGGGATTACACTAGTTTCCCAGGCCAAAAGGGATAGAAAATACATGTCACTGCGAAAATGTTGGGGCTGGAGCGGGAGGGGAGGCATGGTTGGGGGGAGGGGAGAAGGGGGGACGGTGGGGGTTTTTCACGCGTTCCGGCATTCATCAAGTGCAAGTGGTGCGAGCGGCGCGCGCGTCGGGGGGGGGGGGGGGGGGGGGGGGGGGGAGAAGGGTGCCGGTGGAGCGTGTCACCGCTTCCGGTATTCATGCAAGTGCAAGTGGTGCGGCGCCGCGCGGCCGCTGACGTGTGTGTTGTAATTTGTGTGTGTGTGTGTGTGTGTGTGTGTGGTTTTTGTGTGTGGGTGTGTGTGTTTTTTTTAGCATGCAAAATGTGTGTATATGTTTGTTTGCGTGTGCGGCGGGCGGTCGTAAATGTGCACGTCCTATGTTGTTGGTGTGTGTGGTGGTGTGTGTGTGTGTGGTTGTGTGTGGGGTTGTGTGTGTGCGCGGGGGCCCGTGGGGTGCGTGCGTGCGTGCGGGGGTGTGTGTGTGTTGTGTGTGTGTTTTGGGTGTGTGTTGTGTGGTGTGTGTTGTGTGAGAAAAAGAGAGAGAGAGAGAGAAAGAGAGAAAAGGAGAGCAGGTGACGGGGAGAGGTATGAGGTGGGTGGGGGGATGAGGTGGGTGGCGGAGAAGGTTCTGCGGAGTTCCCCGGCCTTGGATTGTAGGGGGTTCCCGGGGGGCAGACACGGGGGGGGCTGGCATTCAAAAACTGCCAACCCCCCCCCAAAAAAACCCCCCCGCCCCCCCCCGGCCCCCCCTTTCCCCCCCCCCAGGTTTTTTTTTGGGGGGGGGCCTTTTCCCGGGGAAAGGGCCAATTTTTCCAAACCCCCTTCCCCCCCCCCCCCCCCCCCCCCCCCCCCCCCCCCCCCCCCAACTAAGGGGTTTTTTTTCCCCCTAGTAAGGGCCGTTTCCTCACCAGACAAAAGGGGGGTTTTTCCCCCTGACAAAGGGGACGCCCCCTAAAAGGACACGTTTTCCCTAAAAGGGGTTTTTAAAAAAAAGGGCCTTTTCCCCGCCGGGGCCTTTTCCCCCCGGGGAAAGGCCGTTTTTTCCCCCCCGGCTACAGGGAGGGTTCCCCAAAAAAAAAAAACGTTTTCCCCCCAAACAACAGGGGGTTTTACTAAAATACAAACCTTTTTAATTTAAAAAAACCTTTTTCCCCCCTAGCAGGGCACTTTTCCCAATAAAAAAGGCCCCCCCCCAAATAAAAGGGGCACTTTTCTTGGGGGGTTTTTAAAAACCCCATTTCCCCTTTAAAAACTGGGTTTTTCCCCCCCCCTTTTAGGCCTTTTTTCAACCCCCCTTTTTCCCCCCCAGACAAACAGGGCCTTTTAAAAAGGGGGCCCCCCTTTTGGGCCCGGGGTTTTTCCCCCAGGGCCTACCCAAGAAAAGGGAGGGTTCCCCCCCCAACAAAGGGAGTTTCCACCCACACAAAAAGCCAACCCAGGTTTCCCCCTAAAAAAGGGGATTAAATTTGCAAAAAGGGGCTTTTTGTATAATTTTTAAAAAGGGTTTTTTCCCACAAAAAAGGGGGTTTTCCCCCAAAAACCAAAGGGGCTTTTCCACTGACAAAGGGGTTTTTACTAAAAAACCCCCAAAAAAAAACCCCTTCCCCAAGACAAAAAAAAGTTTTCCCCAAAAAAAATTTTTTTTAACCCGGGAGTTTTCCCCCTAAAAAATTTTAAAATAAAAAAAATTTTTAAAAATTAATAAAAAATTTTATAAAAAAAAAATTTAAAAAAAAAAAATTTTAATAAAATTTTAAAATAAGGGGGTTTAAAAAATTTTGGGGGCCCCTTTCCCCTTAGTGGGGTTTATCAAAACATAAGTTTCCCATTGTAATGGGCCGTTTCAATTAACACCCGTTTTTTTCCCCCTCCCAAAGGGGGGCTTTTCCATCCAAACCTTTCCCCCTAGTCACTAGTTTCCATTCAAGGGGTTTATATTATAAAGAAGGCAAAGGGGGCTTTTAAAAAATTCATTTTAAAAAAAATCCTAGTTTTGTTTTAAAATTTAAATTAAAAAAGCTAAGTTTTTAAAAAAACTTTTTTTAATGCTTCTCTTTCCCCATAAAAAAAACCTACATCAAGAAATTCAAAAAACTCCCAGAAAAGAAGAAGGGGAAAAGGGAAAAAAAAGGGGGAAAAAAAAAAAAAATGGGGTTTAAAAAATTATTTAAATAAAACCCCTTATTTGGGGGGTTTTGGGGGGAAAAAATTTCTCCAATAGGGGGAAAAAAAGGGGGGGGAATGGGTTTTGGGAATTTAAAATTAGCCATACTCCCAAAAGGGGTTTTCCCCAAAAGCAACCCAATCCAAAAAAAGGGAAAAAGGGGCGAAAAAGGGGCGAGGAGGGGAAAAAAACGGGGTTGAATTTTTTCCCGAGTTTGTTTAAAAAATGCTGTTACCTGTTTTTTGCTTTCCAGCCAGTTTGGGGCCCCTTCCCTTTTTTATGTTCATTTGTGGAATTTTTTTAAAATCTTCACTGAAAAGGGGGATATTTTTTCAAGGGGGGCCAAAAAAAATTTCCCTTTTTTAAAGGGGGGGGCCCGTTCACTGTTTTTGAAATTTAGGGCCAAAGCGGGGTAAAAAAGTTTTGTTATTCTTGTTTTTCCGTTTGGGAAAAACCCCCTTGGGGGGTCCCAAAAAAAACCCTTTTGCCCCCAAAACCCCCGGCTAATCCGAGGAATATAATGGCTCGGGGTTTTTTTGGGTTTTTAAGCTGATGCCCCCCCAAACCCCTTTTTTCAAAAGCCCAAAATTTCCCTTTTAAAAAACCCCAAAAACCCCAAAAATTTAAAGTAAATTTAAACCCCCTGTAAAAAAAGGAACCCCCAAAAATCCCCTATTAAAATTTTTTTTTAAAGAGACATTCGCAATATATAACAATCGCATCGAGAGAGAGAGAGAGAGAGAGAGAGAGAGGTCGGAGTCGGAAGAAATTAATATATAGACCATAGTCCTTATGAAGGGATGTGTGAACATCATATAAGCAATCGCAATCGCAATCAAGAAAGAGAAAGAGACAGACAGACAGACAGACAGACAGACAGAGGCAGAGACAGAGACAGGGATTGTAATGTCTTAATTTAAAACATGACAAGAGAAGTTGTATTGGAAAGGAAAGCCACTGCTGAAAATGACCAAATGTGCTGGGTAGCGATCTTCGAGTCCATGTTCTGAGCGCCTTCTTTCCTATGTTACACATAAAGTTGTGGACTGATCCTCTACAAACTGCTTCAGCTGAAGAAGGTGTGGAAACGTTATATGGCGAAGAGAGAGCGCGTTGATCAAGTGACGGATTGTTCCCTTTGTTTAAGGCAGGAGGAACTTCACGTGCTTGCTGGAGCTGTTGATGAGTGATGAGGCGACACTGCAGGCAGTGCACACAGTAATTGTAATGACTGCTGCTGTGTTCTGCACTGCCGTTGCTCGCGGTACAAACCGACTACACGTGCAGACGTCCCTCACTAGAGCTGCTTCTGCATGGGAGCCAAATGACCTACCCTGTTGACTAACTCCGTCAGGAAGGTCATCACTGGCATCCGGTGTGTTCTTTGTCCGTCTTTCAGCATGATGACCCCAAACTATTTCACCCATGTTAAACAGGACGCGCCAATCATTCCACCCATGTTACAAATGACACCCTAACCACTTCACCAATATCAAAGATGACACCATTACCAATCCACCCATGTTAAACATGACACCCTAAACACTACACAACCATGATAAAGATGACAGCCTAACCACTCCACCCATGTTAATCATGACACCCTAACCACTCCACCCATGATAAAGATAACGCCCTTACCACTCCACCCATGATAAAGATGACACCCTTACCACTTCACCCATGTTAATCATGACACCATAACCCCACTCAACCCATGTTAACCATGACACCCTAAACACTACAACCGTGATAAAGATGACACCCTAACCAATCCACCCATGATAAAGATGACACCCTAACCAATCCACCCATGATAAAGATGACGCCCTTACCACTCCACCCATGATAAAGATGACACCCTAACCATTCCACCCATGATAAAGATGACATCCTAAACACTACAACCATTATAAAGATGACACCCTAAACACTACAACCATGATAAAGATGACACCCTAACCAATCCACCCATGATAAAGATGACACCCTAACCAATCCACCCATGATAAAGATGACATCCCAGAGAGAAGAGAGAGAGAGAGGAGAGAGAGTGAGAGAGAGAGAGAGAGAGAGAGAGAGAGAGAGAGAGAGAGAGAGAGAGAGAGGGAGAGGGAGTGTGTAAGTCCTGCACAGACACGCATGCGTCTCTCTCTCTCTCTCTCCTCTCTCTCTCTCTCTCTCTCTCTCACCATAATTCACAAATGATCCTGAAAGTTTACCCAAAGATCACTTTGTGAGCCACATGATTCAACATGTGGAGTTACTTCCCCTGGATCTCTTATTGTAAACTATGATATTCTTTTAACGTGACTCGCAAACTGGCTGATGATTTATAACCGCTGACCTTCTATTGATGATTGGAAACCTTTGAAAAAGAGTGTTAAAATGGACAAAAAGTATATACACAGGAACTTTAGGTCGTAGACATTCATTGATTCTGGATCATCGTCATCCTACTTTTAGAAATCAGGTCTTCTGCTCACTGCATCAGTTAAAAATTAGGAGAAAACACTTGTCCCACAACAGCTTGTATTTCCTTTCTTTTTTTCATTTTCACTATTTCAGTATAACCGACCCCAAAGGACCTCTTCAGGCCTGTCAAACTCATCGGGATAAAGCTCATATCCTGCCAAAACGTTGCATGCTGAAAAAAAGCAACAAAGTTCATATGCAATGAATGACATGGGAGGTAATCTATTGACATCCAGACTGGCGGTAACGGCAACAAGCGGACAGCAAGGTTACGTAACCTGTTTTCAGCCTGTGGCCAACGTCAGGTCACTATTGTGGAGAGAGAGAGAGAGAGAGGAGAGAGAGAGAGAGAGAGAGAGAGAGAGAGAGGTGGTTGGAAGGGGGAGGGGGGAGGTGTGAAGGCAGGGCGGGGAGCAGACAAGCGTTGATGTCACAAGTGATCCGCCACCTTGCTCTCCTGCTGTCTGTGGCGGCGTGCTTACGTCATAGACAATCGTCTGGCGCGGGCTGACATGTTGGCGACCTGCTGTAACCTCACACGTCACGGGGTCACTCGGTGCCACTGGCTCCGTCCTGCCAGTGCATGCAAAACGCGCGCGCGCATTTCTTTCTTTCTCTCTCTCTCTCTCTCTCTCTCTCTCTCTCTCTCTCTCTCTCTCTCTCTCTCTCCTCTCTCTGTAGGTGGGAGAGGGAGGGGGTGAAGAGAAATACCAACACTTTGAACAGCTCAGTGTAGAAAGCAACACTTCATACATAAACACAACCCGAACCAATCCAAGAACTCTGTTCCTCACTGAAACGTACAAAACCAGGTTTGACTGTCACGGGTTCAGATTCTATCTCCCAGAAACGATCAAATATTTTCCGGAGTCTGTTATCAAACTTGTTGGAGTTCTTTCAAATACGTTGGGATGCTGGAATGCTTTCTACAGTCTCGAAGAAAGCCACCGTTACCTAAGCCCTTAAACAAGGAAAACCTAAACCGCATCTCTATGGTTTCCCCCCATTTCTTCAACACCTCACACTGGAAAATTTCTTGAAAGAATTAGGACTAACAGCACAGAACATTTCCTTTGAAAAACGGAGTCCTGCCTTCGTTTCAGACTGGTTTCAGAGGAGACAGAGGAGTTACAGACCACATTGTTCTTTTATCATCACGTGTGAGAAAAGCTGTAGCCGATGTCACTCGACCCTTACAACATTGTTTTTCACAGAGCCTGCAAATCACATTTTCCTGATCAAAATTTCATCAGGCCATTCCGAAACCTACCTTATGTGATTTCAGACGGATACTTTACCGGTTGAAGTAGTGATTTCAATAATTCATACATCACAGACCAATCACTAGCCAACAATGTGGCGTCCTTTGGGGTTTTTTGTGCCCACACCTCACGCAGAATGGAGTTTGTCCTTCTGCTTAAGCGATCGATGTCAGTGTCTTCAAAAGGGAAGAAAACAATAACAGGAAATGGAAAAAAAAAAGTGAAAGGAGGAAAAGAAGAGGGGGGGGGGGGGGGGGGGTGGAAGGGGAGAAAAAAGAAAAAAAAGAGAAAAGGGGAAAAAGGGGAAAAAACGTTAATCTAAATTGAACTACCATACTTCAACACATTACGTATGGAAAAGATTGTTTCTACCCTAAACTTACTTTACATTATTGTATACGTTTTTCTCTTGTTTGTAAATTGTTCACATATTCTTGTTGATGACGGGATTGTTGCTTCCACTCCCTTCCTCCCATTTTTCATGTTATTCATTTTATTTTTCTTCTACTGGTTCTTTTTCTTGTTCTTTCTTTAATGTTTTCTTTTAAAAAGATCATAAGCAGGAGGTGAAATGCTTAGTATATTGTGAATGTATCTAACCGCCAATATATTGTACATGTATATTTGAGCACAGTAAAAAAACTAGTGCTTGTTGTTGCTCATCTGTCCTGACAATTATGAAGGTATTCTGTTTGCTTGTTTCTGCAATAAAGGTTATTTAAACCAATGGGGTTGTCCCCACTCGCCCATTTGGGGTGTTTATGCCCCACGCATCATGCAGACTGGGGTTTGTCCCCACTCGCCCATTTGGGGTGTTTGTGCCCCACACATCACGCACAATGGGGTTGTCCCACTCGCCCATCTGGGGTGTTTGTGCCCCACACATCACGTACAATGGGGTTGTCCCACTCGCCCATCTGGGGTGTTTGTGCCCCACACATAACGCACAATGGGGTTTTCTTTCTTTCTTTCTTTCTTTCTGCGTACGCAGGCTGATACTCCTGCGGACACTCCCTGTATAGCCAGGCAGTGGAGTTTTGTGTGTATGACCCTTTTTTATCCCGCCATTAAGGCAGCCATACTCCATCTTCGGGGAAGGGTGCATGCTATGTGTCACGTGTCATCCATACCAACGGCCAAACTGGCCTTCTCTTCCGAAGTTGGTGATGGGATTTTACGTGTGTGCAAGATGTTATGCGTGCGTACACACACGGAACCTCGGTTTATAGTCTCATTCGAAGGACTATATGGGGAATGGAGTCAGAACCAATGTTAACTCGAGGGAAAAATCCCCCTATACCGAAATTAAACCCGCAACCCCAGGATCACGAGTCCGGCGCTCTACCAACTGAGCTATCGGCCCCACACAATGGGGTTGTCCCCACTCGCCCATCTGGGGTGTTTGTGCCCCACACATCACGCACAATGGGGTTGTCCCCACTCGCCCATCTGGGGTGTTTGTGCCCCACACATCACGCACAATGGGTTGTCCCCACTCGCCCTCTGGGGTGTTTGTGCCCACACATCACGCACAATGGGGTTGTCCCCACTCGCCCATCTGGGGTGTTTGTGCCCCACACATCACGCACAATGGGGTTGTCCCCACTCGCCCATCTGGGGTGTTTGTGCCCCACACATCACGCACAATGGGGTTGTTTCCCCCCTCGCCCATCTGGGGTGTTTGTGCCCCACACATCACGCACATGGGGTTGTCCCCACTCGCCCATCTGGGGTGTTTGTGCCCCATACATCACGCACAATGGGGTTGTCCCCATCGTCCCGCCACCCGGCTTCTTTCCGGTAACGCCACTGTCACCTGCCTGCCTGGACAGGAAGGCTATGACGTCAGCGGCAATCTCATCGCTGACAGGTGAGCGGGGTGACGGAGGTGAAGGAATCCGGGGATCTCCGGATGACGTGTTGTTCTCCAGGTTCCTTACTGTGTCGTGTTGAGCAATGGAAAGGTCGCGCTGTGGTTTCACGTGCAGCTTCCCCTTCACACATATCCCATCTTTCCCTCCGTCCTCAGCTTCTTCAGCTTTGCGGATTGTTTGCAAGTTCTGCCTGTGCCACTGTCATGTCGTCGTGTTTATTTGGTATCAGGCCGGATGGTTTGACAGTACACGCATGACATCACCTCAACGCTGAAAAACCCTGGCCATTAAAGGACGTGGTAGAGCACCGAGTGTGTGGGGTTTTCAAGTCGATGCGCATGTTCTATGACATCATCACACCACCCTGGATCAAGCATACACGTGCAAAGTATATCTGTAACAGCTTCAGCACGCGCTTCATTGTCCTCCTCCCCAGATCAAGGAATTCCAGAAAAGCTTCACATCACTGCGCTTTGAAAGGCTCTCCATGCGATCCATTTTTCACCCTGGAGTCCTGATACAGTCTGGCGCATTTTTAAAAAACTTTTCATGCCATCCTCAGTTCTCTTATCCCTTCTCTGCTCTTTTACCCTGTTTGCCCTGTCTCTTACCTCAGGTTTTCTGAATGGCTGTCTGATGTTCTTACATCATTTTCACAGTTTGGGCCCCGGCACTGACACATCATCATTAAACGACACAGAGACAGAAGCAAAACAGTTTGAACAAGTCAGTCTGGTTCAGCGTCTACTCTTTGACAATCCACTTCAGTATAGGTCTAATACAAGGGGTCTTTAAAGGTCAGAGGTCAGGAGAGAACTCGGTTCTAATTAAGCTCTGCCACTTTGTTGTCCTGAGCAGCCACAAATAGCAAATCCCGTTACTGAATCTAGCATTTGGGTATGTACGTCATATTTGGAAAGAATATAGACAGTTCCGAAAAAAAAAGGAATCTGATCAATCAGAGGCCATCTCCATTTATAGGATATGGAGGGAAAAAAGACTAATACATAATCAGAAAAGATTTCCTTTTGAGGTCCTGCCCTCAAATACAACATGGGTCTTCCAGGCATCTCTGATTACTGGACCCGCAATCTCTCTCTCTCCTCTCTCTCTCTCTCTCTCTCTCTCTCTCTCTCTCTCTCTCTCTCTGCCCCCTCCCTCTTTCTCTTTTTCCCTCTCTCCCCTCCCTCTTTCCTGTCCTACTATTTCCCCTATTTCCCCGCCCTTCCCCTCTTCGTTCTCTTTTCTTGACTCTATTAGGCACAGCATGTCGAGAATGGCATAAGGGACCAGCAGTAGGCAAAAGGCCAGCAGTAGGCAAAGGACTAGCAGTAGGCAAAGGGACCGCAGTAGGCAAGAGACAGCAGCTAGGCAAAGGAACAGAGGCCAGGAACCAGGGGATCAAAGGACCAGCAGTAGGCAAAGGGACCAGCATAGGCAAAGAACCAGCAGTAGGCAAAGAACAGCAGTAGGCACAGGGACCAGCAGTAGGCACAGGACCAGCAGTAGCACAGGGACCAGCAGTAGCACAGGGACCAGCAGTAGGCAAAGGGACCAGTAGTAGTCAAAGGAACCAGCAGCAGGCAAAGTGACCGGCGGGAAGGCAGTAGGCAAAGGGACCAGCAGTGGGCAAAGGGACGGCGGGACCGGCAGTAGGCAAAAGGACCAGCAGTAGGCCAAAGGGACCAGCAGTAGGCAAAGGGACCGGCAGTAGGCAAAGGGACTGGCGGGACGTCAGTAGGCAAAAAAAACAGCAGTGGGCAAAAAGGACCGGCAGGACAGGCAGCAGGCAAAGTGACCAGCAGTAGGCAAAGGGGACCAGCAGTACGCAAAGGGACCGGCAGTAGGCAAAGGGACCAGCAGTAGGCAAAGGGACCAGTAGTAGGCAAAGGGACCGGCGGACCGCAGTAGGCAAAAGGGACCAGCAGTGGGCAATGGAACCAGCAGTAGGAAAAGGAACCAGCAGTGGGCATAGGGACCAGCAGTAGCAAAGGGACCAGCAGTAGGCAAAGGAGCCAGTAGTAGGCGCAGGGACCAGCAGTGGAAAAAGGAACCAGCAGTGGGCAAAGGGACCAGCAGTAGGCAAAGGGACCAGCAGTGGGCAAAAGGGACCAGTAGTAGGCACAGAGACCAGCAGTAGGCACAGGGACCAGCAGTAAGCACAGGGACCAGCAGTAGGCACAGGGATCAACAGTGGGCAAAAGGAAACAGCAGTGGGCAAAGGGACCAGCAGTAGGCAAAGGGACCAGCAGTAGGCACAGGGACCAGCAGTAGGCAAAGGATCAGCAGTGGGCAAAGGGACCAGCAGTAGGCACAGAAACCAGCAGTGGCACAGGGACAGCAGTGGGCAAAGGAACAGCAGTGGGCAAAGGAACCAGTAGTAGGCACAGAGACCAGCAGTAGGCACATGGACCAGCAGTAGGCACAGAGACCAGCAGTGGGCACAGAGACCAGCAGTGGGCACAGGGACCAGCAGTAGGCACAGGGACCAGCAGTGGGCAAAGGAACCAGCAGTGGGCACGGGACCAGTAGTAGGCACAGAGACCAGCAGTAGGCAGAGGGACCAGCAGTAGGCAAAGGGACCAGCAGTGGGCACAGAGACCAGCAGAGGGCACAGGGACCAGCAGTAAGCACAGGGACCAGCAGTGGGCAAAGGAACCAGCAGTGGGCACTGGGACCAGTAGTAGGCACAGAGACCAGCAGTAGGCAGAGGGACCAGCAGTAGGCAAAGGGACCAGCAGTGGGCACAGAGACCAGCAGAGGGCACAGGGACCAGCAGTAAGCACAGGGACCAGCAGTGGGCAAAGGAACCAGCAGTGGGCAAGGGACCAGTAGTAGGCACAGGACCAGCACTGGCAAAGGAACCAGCAGTGGCAAAGGAACCAGCAGTGGGCAAAGGGACAGTAGTAGGCACAGGGATCAGCAGAGGGCACAGGAACCAGCAGTGGGCAAAGGGACCAGTAGTAGGCAAAGGGACCAGTAGTAGGCACAGGAACCAGCAGTGGGCAAAGGAACCAGCAGTGAGCAAAGGGATCAGCAGTAGGCAAAGGAACCAGCAGTGGGCACAGGGACCAGCAGTGGGCAAAGGGATCAGCAGTGGGCAAAGGAACCAGCAGTGGGCAAAGGAACCAGCAGCGGGCACAGAGACCAGCAGTAAGCAAAGGAACCAGCAGTAGGCAAAGGGACCAGTAGTAGGCAAAGGGACCGGCGGGACCGGCAGTAGGCAAAGGACCAGCAGTGGGCAATGGAACCAGCATGGGCACGGGAACCAGCAGGGGGCACAGGGACCAGCAGTGGGCAAGGGACCCACAGGGGGCAAAAAACCGCATGGGCACGGGGAAACCACGAGGAAGGGCCCAATGGGCGAAGGAACCAGCAGTGGGCACGGGGCCACTTAGGCAAAGAGACCGCATGGGAAAAGGGAACCCGCAGAGGCACAGGGACCAGTGGGCAAAGGGAAAACCAGCGGGGGCACGGAACCACATAGGAAGAGCCAGCAGGGGAAGGGAAACCCAGCGTGGGACGGGACCTAGTGGAAAAGGAACCAGCGTGGGCAATGGCCCGTATGGGCAAAGGAACCACAGTGGCACGGGGCCAGCGGGGGCAAAGGAAACAGCGTAGGAAAAGAACCAGCGTGGGCAAAGAGACCACAGGGGGCACGGGACCAGCATTAGGCAAAGTGCCCAGCGTGGGCAAAGGGAAAGCGTGGGAAAGGGGACCAGCATAGGCAAAGGGCCAGCATAGGCCCCGGGACCAGCAGTAGGCCAGGGCCAGCGTGGCGGACCAGAGTAGGAAAAGGGAAACCCGCAGGGGGAAAAGAGACAGCAGTGGAAAGAACCACAGTATCACAGGGACCACAGTGGGCAAGGGACCAGAGTAGGCACGGGGACAGCAGTGGGCCGGGACCAGCATAGAAAAGGGGCCAGTAGTAGTAAAAGGGAAACCCCAGCAGCGGGGAAAAGTGACCGGCGGGACAGGAGTGGAAAAGGGGACAGCAGGGGAAAAGGGGCCCGGGGGACGGCGTAGCAAAAGGACCGCGTAGGCAAAGGGCCCAGCTTGGGCAAAGGCCCGGGTGGAAAAGGGGACGGGGGGCCCGTCAGTAGGCAAAAAAAAAAAGCAGTGGGCAAAAAGGCCCGGCGGGCCCGGCAGCAGGCAAGTGACCCTAGGAAAAGGGGGGACCAGCTACGCAAAGGACGGCAGTAGGAAAAGGGGGACGCAGTGGGGCAAAGGGCCCAGTAGTAGGAAAAGGCCGGCGGGACGGCAGTAGGAAAAGGGGCCCAGCAAGGGGAAGGAACCAGCAGTAGGAAAAGGAACCGCGGGGGCATGGGGGACCAGCAGTGGGAAAAGGGACACGTGGGCAAAGGACCAGTAGTAGGCGCAGGGACACAGGGGAAAAGGAACCAGCTTGGGCAAAGGGGACCAGAGTAGGAAAAGGGGGACCAGCAGGGGAAAAGGGGACATAGTAGGCCAGAGACAGCAGTAGGACGGGACCAGCAGTGGGACGGGGCCCACAGTAGGCAAGGGAAACAGGGGGCAAAGGAAACACAGTGGGAAAGGGGCCCAGCAGTGGGAAAGAGACCAGCGTAGGAAAGGGGACCGCAGTAAAAAAGGGGATCGCGTGGGCAAAGGGACTGCTAGACAGAACCATGGGCACGGGGACCGCAGTGGGCAAAGGAAACCAGAGGGGGCAAAAAAACCAGTATAGGCACAGGACCAGCAGTAGGCACAGGAAGCAGTAGGCACGGACCCAGTGGGCACAGAGCCAGCAGTGGGCACGGGGACCGCGTAGGCCGGGGGCCAGCAGGGGGAAAAGGGAAACCCCGCAGGGCAGGGGGACCAGTAGTAGGACAGAGCCACAGAGGCAGGGGACCAGCAGTAGGAAAGGGGACCAGCAGTGGCCAGAGCCAGAAAGGGGGCACAGGGCCCGCAGAAGCACAGGCCCCAGCTGGGCAAAGGGAAACCCCAAGGGGGAAGGGGACCAGTGTAGGCACGGGGACCGCAGGGGGAAAGGGAAAAACCAGCAGTGGAAAAGGAACCAGAGTGGGAAAAAAGGGGACCAGAGTAGGCACAGGGATCAGCAGAGGGCACAGGAACAGCAGTGGGCAAAGGCCGTAGTAGGCAAAGGGCCAGTAGTAGGCACAGACACAGGGGCAAGACCAGCAGTGAGCAAAGGGATCAGCTAGCAGGACCAGCGTGCACAGGACCAGCATGGGCAAAGGGATCAGCAGTGGGCAAAGGAACCAGCAGTGGGCAAAGGAACCAGCACGGGCACAGAGACCAGCAGTAAGCAAAGCAACCAGCAGTAGGCAAAGGGACCAGTAGTAGGCAAAGGGACCGGCGGGACCGGCAGTAGGCAAAGGACCAGCAGTGGGCAATGGAACCAGCAGTAGGAAAAGGAACCAGCAGTGGGCATAGGGACCAGCAATAGGCAAAGGGATCAGCAGTAGGCAAAGGAGCCAGTAGTAGGCACAGGACCAGCAGTGGCAAAGGAACCAGCAGTGGGCACAGGGACCAGCAGTAGCAAAGGGACCAGCAGTGGGCAAAGGGACCAGTAGTAGGCACAGAGTCCAGCAGTAGGCACAGGGACCAGCAGTAGGCACAGAGACCAGCAGTTGGCACAGGGATCAGCAGTGGGCAAAGGAAACAGCAGTAGGCAAAGGACTAGCAGTAGGCAAAGAGACCAGCAGTAGGCACAGGGACCAGCAGTAGACAAGGGATCAGCAGTGGGCAAAGGGACCACAGTAGCACAGAGACCAGCAGTGGGCACAGGGACCAGCAGTGGGCAAGAAACCAGCAGTGGGCAAAGGAACCAGTAGTAGGCACAGAGACCAGCAGTAGGCACAGGGACCAGCAGTAGGCACAGAGACCAGCAGTGGGCACAGAGTCCAGCAGTAGGCACAGGGACCAGCAGTAGGCACAGGGACCAGCAGTGGGCAAAGGAACAAGCAGTGGGCACTGGGACCAGTAGTAGGCACAGAGACCAGCAGTAGGCAGAGGGACCAGCAGTAGGCAAAAAGACCAGCAGTGGGCACAGAGACCAGCAGTGGGCACAGGACCAGCAGTAAGCACAGGGACCAGCAGTGGGCACAGGGATCAGCAGTGGGCAAAGGACCAGCAGTGGGCAAAGGGACCAGCAGTGGGCAAAAGAACCAGCAGTGGGCAAAGAAACCAGCAGTGGTCAAAGGGACCAGCAGTAGGCACAGGGACCAGCAGTAGGCACAGGGACCAGCATAGCAAAGGGACCAGTAGTAGGCAAAGGGACCAGCAGTAGGCAAAGGAACCAGCAGTGGGCAAAGAACCAGCAGCGGGCAAAGGAACCAGCAGTGGGCAAAGGGACCAGCAGTAGGCACAGGAACCAGCATGGGCATAGGAACCAGCAGTAGACAAAGGAACCAGCAGTAGGCACAGGGACCAGCAGTGGGCAAAGGAACCAGCAGTGGGCAAAGGGACCAGTAGTAGGCACAGGACCAGCAGTGGACAAAGGAACCAGCAGTGGGCAAAGAACCAGCAATGGGCAAAGGGACCAGCAGTAGGCAAAGGGACCAGTATAGGCAAAGGGACCAGCAGTAGGCAAAAAAAAACCAGCAGTGGCAAAGGAACCAGCAGTGGCAAAGGAACCAGCAGTGGGCAAAGGAACCAGCAGTGGGCAAGGGACCAACAGTAGGCACAAAGACCAGCAGTGGGCATAGGAACCAGCAGTAGCAAAGGAACCAGCAGTGAGCAAAGGACCAGTAGTAGGCAAAGGGACCAGCAGTAGGCAAAGGGACCAGCAGTAGGCACAGAGACCAACAGTAGCAAAGGGACCAGTAGGAGGCAAAGGAACTAGCAGTAGGCAACGAATCCAGCAGTGGGCAAAGGGACCAGCAGTAGGCAAAGGGACCAGCAGTGCGCAAAGGGACCAGTAGTAGGCAAAGGGACCAGCAGTGGTACAGGGACCAGCAGTAGCAAACGGACCAGCAGTAGGCACAGGGACTTGTAGAAGGCAAAGGGACCAGCAGTAGGCAAAGGACCAGCAGTAGGCACAGGGACCAGCAGTAGGCACAAGGAGCAGCAGTAGGCAAAGGGACCAGGAGTGGGCACCGGGACCAGCAGTAGGCACAGGGACCAGCAGTGGGAAAAGGGACCAGCAGTAGCACAGGGACCAGCAGTATGCAAAGGGACCAGCAGTATGCAAAGGGACAAACAGTAGGCACAGGGACCAGCAGTAGGCACAGGGACCAGCAGTAGGCACAGGGACCAGCAGTGGGCACAGGGATCAGCAGTGGGCAAATGAACCAGCAGTGGGCAAAGGGACCAGCAGTAGGCAAAGGGACCAGCAGTAGGCAAAGGGACCGCAGTAGGCAAAGGGACCAGCAGTAGGCAAAGGGACCAGTAGTAGGCAAAGGGACCAGGGGACCGGCAGTAGGAAAAGGGACCAGCAGTGGCAATGGAACCAGCAGTAGGAAAAGGAACCGCAGTGGCATAGGGACCAGCAGTAGCAGAGGACCAGCAGTAGGCAAAGGAGCCAGCAGCAGGCGCAGGGACCAGCAGTTGGCAAAGGAACCAGCAGTAGGCAAAGGGACCACAGTAGCAAAGGACCAGCAGTGGCAAAGGGACCAGCAGTAGGCACAGAGACCAGCAGTAGGCACAGGGACCAGCAGTGGCAAAGGAACCAGCAGTGGGCAAAGAAACCAGCAGTAGGCACAGGGACCAGCAGTGGGCATAGGAACCAGCAGTAGGCAAAGGAACCAGCAGTAGGCACAGGGACCAGCAGTGGGCAAAGGAACCAGCAGTGGGCAAAGGGACCAGCAGTAGGCACATGGACCAGCAGTGGGCAAAGGAACCAGCAGTGGGCAAAGGGACCACTAGTAGGCACAGGACCAGCAGTGGCAAAGGAACCAGCAGTGGGCAAAGAAACCAGCAGTGGGCAAAGAACCAGCAGTGGGCAAAGGGACCAGCAGTAGGCACAGGGATCAGCAGTAGGCAAAGGGACCACCAGTAGCACAGGGATCAGCAGTGGACAAAGGAACCCAGCAGTAGGCAAAGGAACCAGCAGTGGGCAAAGGAACCAGCAGTGGGCTAAGGACCAGTATGTAGGCAAAGGGACCAGCAGTAGGCACAGAGACCAGCAGCAGGCACAGGGATCAGCAGTGGGCACAGGAACCAGCAGTGGGCAAAGGAACCAGCTGTGGGCAAAGGAACCAGCAGTGGGCAAAGGAACAAGCAGTGGGCAAAGGGATCAGCAGTGGGCAAAGGAACTAGCAGTGGCAATGGAACCAGCAGTGGCCAAAGGAACCAGCAGTAGCACAGGGATCAGCAGTAGGCAAAGGGACCAGCAGTAGGCACTGGGATCAGCAGTGGGCAAAGGAATCAGCAGTGGGCATAGAACAAGCAGTGGGCACAGGGACCAGCAGTAGGCACAGGGACCAGCAGTGGGCAAAGGGACCAGCATTGGGCAAAGGGACCAGCAGTGGGCAATGGAACCAGCAGTAGGCAAAGGGACCAGGAGTCGGCAAAGGACCAGTAGTAGGCAAAGGGACCAGCAGTAGGCAAAGGAACCAGCAGTGGGCAAAGGGACCAGCAGTAGTTAAAGCAACCAGCAGTGGGAAAAGGGACCAGCAGTGGCAAAGGGACCATCAGTAGGCAAAGGGACCAGCAGTAGGCAAAGGGACCAGCAGTAGGCAAAGAACCAGCAGTAGGCAAAGAACCAGCAGTAGGCACAGGGACCAGCAGTAGGCACAAGGACCAGCAGTAGGCAAAGTGAACGGCGGGACCGGCAGTAGGCAAAGGGACCAGCAAGTAGGCAAAGGGACCAGCAGTAGGCAAAGGGACCGGCAGTAGGCAAAGGGACCGCGGGACCGGCAGTAGGCAAAAAAGACCAGCATAGGCAAAAAGGACCGGCGGGACCGGCAGTAGGCAAAGTGACCAGCAGTAGGCAAAGGGACCAGCAGTACGCAAAGGGACCGGCAGTAGGCACAGGACCAGCAGTAGGCAAAGGGACCAGTAAGTAGTCAAAAGAACCAGCAGCAGGCAAAGTGACCGGCGGGACCGGCAGTAGGCAAAGGGACCAGCAGTGGGCAAAGGGACCGGCGGGACCAGCAGTAGGCAAAGGGACCAGCAGTAGGCAAAGGACCAGCAGTAGGCAAAGGACTGGCAGTAGGCAAAGGGACCGGCGGGACCTACAGTAGGAAAAAAAGACCAGCAGTAGCAAAAAGGACCAGCGGACCGGCAGTAGGCAAAGTGACCAGCAGTAGGCAAAGGGACCAGCAGTACGCAAACGGATCAGCAGTAGGCAAAGGGACGAGCAGTAGGCAAAGGGACCAGTAGTAGACAAAGGAACCAGCGGACCGGCAGTAGGCAAAGGGACCAGCAGTGGGCAATGGAACCAGCAGTAGGAAAAGGAACCAGCAGGGGGCATAGGGACCAGCAGTAGCAAAGGGACCAGCAGTAGGCAAAGGAGCCAGCAGTAGGCGCAGAGACCAGCAGTGGGCAATGGAACCAGCAGTAGGCAAAGGGGCCAGCAGTGGGCACAGGGACCAGCAGTAGCACAGAGACCAGCAGTAGGCACAGAAACCAGCAGTAGGCACAGGGATCAGCAGTGGGCAAAGGAACCAGCAGTGGCAAAAGGACCAGCAGTAGGCACAGAGACCAGCAGTAGGCACAGGACCAGCAGTAGGTAAAGGGATCAGCAGTGGGCAAAGGGACCAGCATAGGCACAGAGACCAGCAGTGGGCAAAGGAACCAGCAGTGGCAAAGGAACCAGCAGTAGGCACAGGGACCAGCATGGGCAAAGGAACCAGCAGTGGGCAAAGGAACCAGTAGCAGGCACAGAGACCAGCAGTAGGCACAGGGACCAGCAGTAGGCAAAGGGACCCAGCAGTGGGCACAGGGATCAGCAGTGGGCACATGGAGCAGCAGTGGGCAAAGGACCAGCAGTGGCAAAGGGACCAGCAGTGGGCAAAGGACAAGCATGGGCAAAGGGACCAGCAGTGGCAAAGGAACCAGCAGTGGGCAAAGGAACCAGCAGTGGGCAAAGGGACCAGCAGTGGGCAAAGGGACCAGCAGTAAGCACAGGACCAGCAGTGGGCATACGAACCAGCAGTGGGCAAAGGAACCAGCAGTGGGCAAAGGAACCAGCAGTGGGCAAAGGGACCAGTAGTAGGCACAGGGATCAGCAGTGGGCACAGGAACCAGCAGTGGGCAAAGGGAGCAGTAGTAGGCAAAGGGACCATAGTAGGCACAGGAACCAGCAGTGGCAAAAGGACCAGTAGTAGGCACAGGGATCAGCAGTAGGCAAGGGACCAGTAGTAGGCGCAGTGACCAGCAGTGGGCAAAGGAACCAGCAGTAGGCAAAGAACCAGCAGTGGGCACAGGGATCAGCAGTGGGCAAAGTAACCAGCAGTAGGCAAAGGAACCAGCAGTGGGCACAGGGATCAGCAGTAGGCAAAGGGACCAGTAGTAGGCACAGGGACCAGCAGTGGGCAAAGGGACCAGCAGTAGGCAAATGGACCCAGTGGGCAAAGGAACCAGTAGTAAGCAAAGGGACCAGCAGTAGGCACAGAGACCAGCAGTAGGCACAGGGACAGTAGTAGGCAAAAGAACCAGCAGTGGCACAGGGACCAGTAGTAGGCACAGGGACCAGTAGTAGGCAAAGGGACCAGCAGTGGGCAAAGGGACCAGTAGTAGGCACAGAGACCAGCAGTGGGCAATGGGACCAGCAGTGGGCAAAGGGACCAGCAGTGGCAAATGGACCAGTAGTAGGCACAGAGACCAGCAGTGGGCAAAGGGACCAGCAGTGAGCAAAGGAACCAGTAGCAGGCACAGGGACCAGTAGTAGGAGAAGGGACCAGCAGTAGGCAAAGGGACCAGTAGCAGGCACAGGGACCAGCAGTAGGCAAAGGAACCAGCAGTAGGCAACGAATTCAGCAGTGGGCAAAGGACAAGCAGTAGGCAAAGGGACCAGCAGTGGGCAAAGGGACCAGTAGTAGACAAAGAACCAGCAGTGGGTACAGGACCAGCAGTAGGCAAACGGACCAGCAGTAGACACAGGGACTTGTAGTAGGCAAAGGGATCAGCAGTAGGCACAGGGACCAGCAGTAGGCACAGGGACCAGCATAGGCAAAGGGACCAGCAGTGGGCACAAGGACCACAGTAGGCACAGGGACCACATGGGCAAAGGGACCAGCAGTAGGCACAGGGACCAGCAGTATGCAAAGGGACCAGCAGTAGCACAGGACCAGCAGTAGGCAAAGGGACCAGCAGTAGCACAGGCACCATCAGTAGGCACAGGACCAGCAGTGGGCAAAGGAACCAGCAGTAGGCACCGGACCAGCAGTGGGCAAAGGAACCAGCAGTAGGCACAGAGACCAGCAGTGGGCAAAGGTACCAGCAGTGGGCACAGGGACCAGCAGTGGGCAAAGAGACCAGCAGTGGGCACAGGAACCAGCAGTGGGCACAGGGACCAGCATAGCAAAGGGACCAGCAGTGGGCAAAGGAACCAGCAGTGGGCACAGGACCAGCAGTAGGCACAGGGACCAGCAGTGGGCGAAGGAACCAGCAGTGGGCACAGGACCAGCAGTAGGCAAAGAGACCAGCAGTGGGCAAAGGAACCAGCAGTAGGCACATGGACCAGCAGTGGGCGAAGGAACCAGCAGTGGGCACAGGAACCAGCAGTAGGCACAGAGACCAGCAGTGGGCAATAGAACCAGCAGTGGGCACAGGGACCAGTAGTAGGCAAAGGAACCAGCAGGGGCACAGGGACCAGCAGTAGGCAAAGGAACCAGCAGTGGGCAATGGGACCAGTAGTAGGCAAAGGAACCAGCAGTAGGCACAGGGACCAGCAGTGGGCGAAGGAACAGCAGTAGCAAAGGAACCAGCAGTGGCAAAGAGACCAGCAGTGGGCACAGGGACCAGCAGTAGGCAAAGTGACCAGCAGTGGGCAAAGGGAACAGCAGTGGGCAAAGGGACCAGCAGTAGGCAAAGGGACCAGCAGTAGGCACAGGACCAGCAGTAGGCACAGGGACCAGCAGTGGGCAAAGGGACCAGCAGTAGGCAAAGGAACCAGCAGTGGGCAAAGAGACCAGCAGTGGGCAAAGGGACCAGCAGTAGGCAAAGGGACCAGCAGTAGGCAAAGGGACCAGCAGTGGGCAAAGGGACCAGCAGTAGGCACAGGGACCAGTAGTAGGCACAGGGACCAGCAGTGGGCAAAGGGACCAGCAGTGGGTACAGGGACCAGCAGTAGGCACAGGGACCAGCAGTGGGCAAAGGGACCAGCAGTAGGCACAGGGACAAGAAGTAGGCACAGGACCAGCAGTGGCACAGGGACCAGCAATAGGCACAGGGACAAGCAGTGGGCAAAGGGACCAGCAGTAGCACCTTAACGCTGCCTTCACCTCTGCGTACCCAACGTTTAGACACAGCAGCGGTCCCGTGTTAGCACGAATCATTTCAACACTTTCCCCCTCCTCTTGGACTTTTTTTTTTTTTTACATTTGTTCAAATGCGGAAATTCAATTCACACGAGCCTGAAATAGCTGGAATAGTGGAAGCCAGGAGGGTGACAGGGTGGAGGGTACGGGGTAGAGAGGAGGCAGGAGGCGGTGAGGGGTGGAGGGGGCGGGGGACAATGGGTACCCCAGGGCAGAGCGGTGAGGGGGGCCGTGTTTAGGCGGGCTGTACTGAATTTCACCGTACCATTCAGAACCACGGGCCTGCCTGCCTGCCTGAAAGGCGCTCCGCCACTCACCGGGACTGGGGACCTTCGGCAAGGGGGGGAGGGGGGTAGAGGGTGTGGGATGGGGGCGTGTGGGGGAGGGAGGGAGCAGGGAGACCCTTGTCTGGTGCTTTACATCTCTACTCCATCACACGACTAAGGGAAAGGGAAGATTAGACCACACACACACACACACACACACACACACAAGGTCATGAAGAGAGAGAGAGAGAGAGAGAGAGAGAGAGAGAGAGAGAGAGAGAGAGAGAGAGAGAGAGAGAGAGTCAAGCAGACAAACGAGCAGACATACCGAGAGAAATACAAGTCGGAAGAAAGAAACGGGTGGCCAGATAGACAGACAGGAGGGAAAAGGACAGGGGAGTGACGAGGTGGGTGGGGTGGCGGGGTGGGGGGGGGGTATGGAGGAGAGGGGTTGTGGAGGGTAGGGGACAAACGGAAGGAAGAGAGAGTAAGCCACTAACAAACCTCTCAAATAAGTTGTCATTCTCACATCTGCTCTCCTACCCCTCCCCCTTTCCACCCTCCGTCTACCCCCCCCCCCCCCCCACCTCCCACCCCCACCCTACCCACTCTCACCCCCAACCCGGCACTGATACACTGCTCCCCCCCCCCCCTCCCCTCTCCCCCAGGCTGAGCACAGAAAGGAAGAGGCCTTGCTATTGATCTGTGGACGGGCAGATGAAGCGAGGCAGAAGAAGCGATCAGTCAGCTGAAGGGGCGGCTCCAGCAGGCCGGCCAGGGACAACAGGCCTGACTCCCCGACACCGCCTTTCTTCTGGGTCAGCGCCCCGGAAACATACCTCAAGGGCAGGACCAGCCTTACACCGCCCCTCTACAACCCCCACCCCACCCCCTCTGTATCTCTCTGTCTCTGTCTCTGTCTCTCTCTGTCTCTACAACCCCCACCCCCACCCCCTCTGTCTCTGTATCTCTCTGTCTCTGTCTCTGTCTGTCTCTACAACCCCCACCCCCTCTGTCTCTGTATCTCTCTGTCTCTGTCTCTCTCTGTCTCTACAACTCCACCCCCACCCCCTCCGTCTCTGTATCTCTCTGTCTCTGTCTCTCTCTGTCTCTACAACCCCACCCCCACCCCACCCCACCCCCCACCCCTCTCTCTCTCTCTCTCTCTCTCTCTCTCTCTCTCTCTCTCTCCTCTCTCCTCTCTCTCTCTTCTATCTCCTTCTCTTCTCTGTGTCTGTCTGTCTGTGTCTCTCTCTAACTGTCTGTCTGTGTCTCTCTGTCTCTCTGTCTGTCTCTCTGTGTGTCTGTGTGTCTGTCTGTCTGTCTCTTATTCACGGCCTCTCATCTCAGGGTCAGGAAACTCTGTACTTGAGAGAAATAAAGAAGGAGGTGGAGGGAGGGGAGGTGTGTGGGGGGGGTAGGGGTAGTGGTGGGGGAGAAGGAGGAAGAGTACGTTGTGGGCGAGTCGTGCTCGGCGGGACGTTGACTTTCTCTGCCCCAGACAGCAGCTCTGTACTTCAAAGGGACAGCACCCTGAAAGACCAGCCAGGAACAAAGAGGAAGGGGAAGAGGGATGATAGGGCAGGTGGGGGAGGGGACGGGTCAAGGACCTCGTTCTGCTCCGTTCCGCAACGTGGTCTGAGGCAGCCGTCAAGCACGGCAGGGTCCCGTTTCCGTCAGTGCCAGTGCGGGACACCCCCCTCCCCACCCCCACCCTCCCCCACCCTCCACACACACCTTACACACAGGGCCGACCTCTGTCAGCTCCCGGTTTTCCCTCTAGGACCACTCCAACACACACCCCTGTCTGTTTCTGGATCTTCCAAACGCGCGTCATCTTCAGTATCCACAGAGGAAACGTCTGTCAAATTCCAGACCTCCTGTCTGGGGCACTCCATCACACTCCCATCTGTTTCTAAATCTGCCAAAGGTACATCACCAGCTCCCACAAAATGATCTCTGTTAACTTGCAGTTCTAATGTCTGAGCCTCTCCATCACACACCCCGCGCTGCTCCTAAGTCTGCCCAACATACATCACCAGCTTCCACAAAAAAGACTTCTATTCACTCCCAGTCCTCAATGTCTGGGGGCCACTCACACTGCCTTCTATTTCTCTGTCTTCCAAACACACATCACCTTCAGCCCCACAGAGGAACCCCACCCATCCATCCCCAGACGCAGCAACGAGGAAACCCCACAGAGGAAACTCCCACAAAAGAAACCCCCACAGAAGAAACCCTTACAGAGAAAACCCCTACAGGAGAAACTCCACAGAGAAACCCCCCGCGAAAGAACCTCCCACAGAGGACACCCTGTCAACCCCTGTCCCTGGTGTCTGTGGCCACCCCACCCATGCCCTCTCCACGTTGTCTGTCTACCCATTCCACACACGTCACCTTCAGTGTCCACAGAGGAACCCCTGTCAACCCGTAGTCCTCCTGCCTGGCGCCACCCCACCAAGACCTCTCCACCTTCTGCTTCTACCCCCTCCACACACACATCCCCTTCACACTCCGAAAATGACGAACCCCACCAATTTGTATTCCTCTTGTTCGAAACTAGCAAAAAGAAAAGAAAAGGGGGTAAGAGAAAGGGAGACAACTGCATAGATTGTCTGTGGAGCACCACAACGCGCCAGCTCCGTTCCTTTCAGTGCCGGTTAGTGGCTCTACTGCGCAGATGAAGACTGGCCGTTCTCGACACAGGCCCACAGCACACCACTGTCCCATACCTTGGGGTCCAACGCCTGAGGAAATCATTCCAAACTTATGCCTCCCACCCCCCACCCCCCCACCCCCTCCCTCCCCCTCAGCCCTCGTCTCTTCCTGTCCGTCCTGCCTTTCCCCCTCCCCTCCCCCTCTCATTGCTATCCTTACCATTCCCGTCCCCATCATGCACAGCTGCCAATGGTATGTGTCAGCCACCTGTTAAGCACATCCAGTGACTGCCTTTCGTGGGTGAACGAGGATGGAGATGAGTTACCGATTCCTTCATTCATGTATGCATCCATTCCTTCGTTCGCTCGCACGCTCATTCATTTCTTTTAACTACACAGTGATTTTCATACCGAGCCGACATCAGTCTGCCTCGGACCACTTTGGGGCATAGAAATCCACTGATAAGAATGAGCTTTTACATTCATTCATTCATTTATTCACTCATTCATTCATTCATTCGTACATCCCGAATAAACAAAACTGACGATTTAAGGTGAATTGTGTCCGCAAACACTACGTGAAGCTTTAAAATCATCATCATCATCATCATTATCACCATCACCATCACCATCATCATCAATATCACCATCATCGTCATCATCATCATCATCATCATCATCATCATCATCGTCCCATCATGGATAGCCTGCGGTGACAGATACATGGGGGTGCAGAGATCTGTTGATCATCAATCATCACCCACCACCACCACCACCACCACCACCACCACCACCACCATCATCATCATCATCACCACCACCACCACCACCACCACCACCACCACCATCATCATCATCATCATCACCACCACCACCACCACCACCACCACCACCACCACCATCATCATCATCATCATCACCATCATCATCATCATCACCCCCCACCACCACCACCATCATCATCATTACCATCATCATCATCATTATCAACATCACCACCACCCACATCATCACCATCATCATCATCACCATCATCATCATCACCGTCATCATCATCATCATCGTGTCCCATCATGGATGGCCAGTGGTGACAGACACATGGGGAGGCAGAGATCTGTTCAGTGTGGATGCGGCTTCCCCACCCCTCTCCTGCTCCAAGTGCATTCATGGGTATGGAGCACCAGGTGTTCATTCGCATGCCACTAAATCATCACTCTTCCTTCATTCCTCCACCTGAACACACCGCCATGGAGACTCTGGGTCGGCGTCCTGTGCACCTCCCACGGGAGGATTTCCAGTGGGGAAACGATCAGTGTGGAGGATTAGGGTCACCTTGAAGTCAACCTCAAAGCACGACATTGCAAGAAGGGAAACCACATTCAGTGCATGAATCCTCAACCACACTAGACCGCAGAGTGTGTTGTGTGTGTGTGTGTGATGTGTGTGTGTGTGGTGTGTGTGGTGTGTGTGTGTGTGTGTGTGTGTGAATGAGAGAAAGGGGGGGGGGGAGAGGGGAGACAGACAGACAGACAGACAGACTGAGAGAAAGAGAGACAGAGACAGAGATAGAGACGGAGAGAATATTCATTTCCTACGGGACACATCGACACGTAACCTTCCTACTCAGTTCCGACTTGGCTAAAACACTTCAACACTAGTATCCTTGTATTCTGTTTCCGGGGTAATCGTGGAAAGACTCATTGTCACACACAACAAAAGGAAAAGAATGCGGAGGTACAATTTTTGCTCCCACCCTCTCAAACATTTTCTAATCTAGCTATAAACACAAAGTCGCTGATCACTCATTATCATTGTCGTAGCATCCTCTTTACAAAAAGCATCGGCGTTCCCGTAAACTGTTTCCCTCATCACACTGAGGGGGTGAAAAGGTTGAGGGGGGGGGGCGGGGCGGGACGGAAGGAAGAATCTTCAAAGGCGTGTTCCCAAGCCTTAAATCTCCCACGAAATTCTGTCATAAGCCACTATAAAATCCATTAACAAAAAAAAAAGAAAAGAAAAAACCCCCTTTCAGCAACCTTCACCCTCTCCCCCAGCTCACCAAACTTTATTTCACCTATGCCCTTGCTCACAAGACAGAGGACGGGGGCAGAGAAAGAAGAAAGGAGGTGGGGGAGACCTATCAAGGCTTGCTTCAAGGTGAACAATTTAACACGTTGGTTATATACACTCTGTGGCCTTCTTCTCTTGAAGGGAAACCAATGGCGTCTGTTCCGCTGTGTGACGGTCTCGCGCTTTGTGCCTGAAATTTCTTTCAGAATCTGCTATTCTTTCCTTTTCTCTCCCCTCCCCTCTCCTCTCCTCCCCTCTCTCTCCCCTCTCACACACACACACACACACACACACACACACACGCGCGCGCGCGCGCGCGCGCGCACTCTCTCTCCCTACGCATGCAAGGGAATACACATTCGCGCGCGCGCGCGCGCGCGCGCAAGCACACAGAGAGAGAAGAGAGAGAGAGAGAGAGAAGAATGGGAGGGAGGGAGGAGAGAAAGGTTCAGCCGGCTATGAGTGGAAAAAGATTAAGCTGTAGCAGTGCCTACCTACTGGTGCTTTGAAAGCCAGCGACAGAAGTGTGACCTACCACCCAATCATCTGGACGAAGAGGCTGACTGCCGCCTGTCCTCTTGTCCCCCCTCCTCACCCTACCTCCCCATCCATCCTTCATCTTCCCTTTTCGGCTACGTCGTAACGAAGCATGACCTCTGAGGGTGGCTGGGAGAGGAGGGGTGTAGGAAGGGAAGGAGGGGGGAGGAGCAGGGGGGCGGGAGAATGTGGGGTGAGAGGGTGATAAAAGATTGGGTTTAATCCAGTCTGCTTGTCTACGGTGTTGATCTCTCTCTCTCTCTCTCTCTCTCTCTCTCTCTGTATATATATATATATATATATATATATATATATATATATATATATATATATATATATATATATATATATATGTATGTATGTATGTGTGTGTGCGCGCGCGTGTGCGCGTGCGCGTGTATGCGTATCTGTCTATCTGTCCGTCTGTACATACATGCATGGATAGACAGATAGATATAGACATATGTGTGTATATATATATATATATACATATATATGTGTGTGTGTGTGTGTGTGTGTGTATACATATATTATATATATATATATATATATATATATATATTATATATATATACATTCAGATCAGCCAACAAAAACAAACAGAATCACCAATTCAGACGATCAGCCAACTAAAACAAACAAACACACAGAACCACCAACCCAGACGATCAGCCAACTAACACAGAGAGAGAGAGGAGAGGAGAGAGAGAGAGAGAGAGAGAGAGAGAGAGAGAGGAGAGAGAGAGACGAGACAGACAGACAGACAGACAGACAGAACCACCAACCCAGACGATCAGCTAACAAAAGCAAGGGCTAAATCAAATAGCAAATGGAAAGGGAAGTCACAAGATGGGCACTTCCAGAGGACGGGGAGACAACTTCTGTTGAGAAATCCCTCGATATCTCCACGAAGGCAAGAAAGACAGACAAGAAAGGCAAGCAAACAGACAGACAGACAGACAGGATTAAATAGACCAAAAAAGGAAAAGAAAATCAAATAAAGAAAAGAAAGAGGGAGAAAAACGAAAGACAGAGAGAAACAAAGAAAAGAAAAGAGTGGGGGTGGGGTGGGGGGTGAATCAGGCGGAACACCCCCAGGCAACCTGAAACAAGTCTTAAGAGAAGTTAATCGCGGAATTTCTCGACTTGGGTGGAAAAAGACAGACAATGATTTAGAATCGCCATGTGATACTTGCCACTACCCCACCCTCTCTCTCTCTCTCTCTGATACCAGGCGCTCGTGCTCGTGAGCGTGTGTGTGTGTGTGTGTGTGTGTGTGTGTGTGTGTGTGTGTGTGTGTGAGAGAGAGAGAGAGAGAGAGAGAGAGAGAGAGAGAGAGAGAGAGAGAGAGAGAGAGAATACGCCCGTGTGTCTGTGCGCGTTCACTCATGTTCGCGTGCGCACCTCTGTATTGGGGAGAGAGGAGAGAGAGAGAGAGAGAGAGAGAGAGAGAGAGAGAGTATATCGCACTGAAATAAAGGGGCATGTATCTTCGTCCGTCGGTCTGTGCGTCTGTCTGTCTGTCCGTCCTGGGTCTTGGTGTAGGTGACTTTGGACTGTCCCACGTTGCCAGCATTCCCTCCCAGGAAGCCATCTCACAAGCCATGCAAAAGAACGACGACGAACTGATTTCACCAAAGTTAACCCTCTCGTTTCATAAACTAACAGCAATGGGGAGGTGGGCGGGGGAGAGGGGGGGGAGGTGAGGGGTGGCGGAAAGGGCCCGGGGTTGAGAGGACTATTTTCGAAGGACAACCTGAGGAAGAGACTGGGGAGGGTGGGTGGGGGACTGAAAGGGACGGGTGATAGTGAAGGAAGAGAGGGGGAAAGGGTGGGGCGGTGGGGTAGTGGTGGTGGTCACATTCCTTCACCAACTAATCAAACCATCTCCTGTCTGTCTCGCCCCACCACGACTCGGGGGCCGGCGGAGGGAAGACGTCAAGGCCTTGTGTGCACTGGGGAATCCCAACCAACACCACTCTCTCACCTCTTTTGTCACCCGCCTCCTGCCCCCTTCACACCCCCTCCCCACTCCCCCCGTCCTCAGCGACACAGAAGGGTGGGAAGTGAGGCGGGGTGAAGGGGTATGCAGGGAGGAGGGACAGGAGAGAAAGGTGGAGGGGGGGAGGAGGGGGGTAAGTGGAACAGTTTATAGTCAGTCCTGTATGTCTGGCTCTCTGTGTGGCTTTGTCGACGTTGTCTGTCCTTGTCCTCATTCCCTCCCCCTCTATCGCTCTCTCCCCTATCTCCCGTGTGTGTGTGTGTGTGTGTGTGTGTGTGTGTGGTGTGCGTGTGTGTGTGTGTGTGTGTGTGTGTGTGTGTGTGTGTAAGTCTACTGTGATCACTTTGTTATGTGCTTTTCTTTTCTTTTCTTTTTCTAGATATTCATTACGCACGCTTCATTACGCACGCTTCTAGTCGGTAGTTTCCAGTCGTGTTGTGGACGTGTGGTCTTAAATTGGTTCTGTCGGCGGTTTCTAACAACCTACCCATCTAGATTCTAATTCCTTTTTAATGAAATCTTTTGTTCTCATTATTGTCAGAGCTGATTGATTTTTTTAAGTATGGTCAATTCCTATTTCATGTAGAACATTTCGGGTAAATTTTAGTAATGGGCCAACAGATATTTTCTTCTTTATCTTTTTAACCATGTCGTGTTATTTTACCATTTTCATGGAAATATTTGTAATGGTTTGTGACCTGTACGATATTGAACCACTATTTGAATACAATGGGAATTTTAGGATCAATCTTTATCGCATTTCCTCCTTAATGGATCTTAAGACCCCACTCGTAACAATATTCAAGGTTTATCTAACATATTTTGCAGTTCAGCTTTGGAGGTGGAAGGAAATACCAGTTCATACATCAAATATGGAAATTCGGTGCCATTGTTTGCGTTAAAATTAGGAAAATCGTTGTTTGCATGTAAAGTTGAAGATCAGCAACCAAGCCATTAAATCGCGAAAGGCTATCCGAGTTTCCTTAGAGAACATATTGTAACTAAGATAATCTTGGAAAATGACTCATCTCATATTTAGGTAATATGCCTTGATCTTATATTTTGAAATACTCATTTCTGATTCCTCTTCTGTACTTCTGTACAATTTTGTTAGTACACCTTCGTGACAAACCGTTACCAGAGGCAATCTAAAAGTCGACAATGCAATTAAATTGTAAACCTTTTCCGTACCTTAGTATGTTATCAATAATGTTTCTTTCTTTTAGAATGAAAATATAGTTGTGCTGCAAGACTTTCTTTTTGTTCAAGTTTACTGTTGTCTTCGAGATAACATGACGCCATTCTATTTAGTATGTTGCAGACAACGTTTCCAACAGTATTGTCTATTGTTATCACTCTATAGTTGTTTGGTTTTAAGGATGACTATTTCTTCATATTGGTGTGTTTATTCCTGTTTCCAGTCTTCAGGGTACGTATTCGCTTGCAGTGGGTTTTGGAATAGTTCATTCATAACGATTTAAAGTTTCTGGAGGACTGACTTTTATGATCTCATGTGTAATTCCGTCCACATCTGCCGATTTCAAACGTGTTTTGATGTTCTTAATTTCCATACTGACAGTACTTTATTCTTGCATTTCGGTCCAGCTGTATGTCTTTTTTAACAAGTTTCTCAAGTTTGTGTACCTGTTGTGTTGTTTTGACAGTTCGCAGATTCAGCTCCTGATTGTCGTAATAATTTGAAATAATTTGAAAGTCCTCCTGACCCCGTTGGGTTTTTTGTAAATGTTTCACTACGATTGGAAACAAGCTTTGCGCGCGTGTGTGTGTGTGTGTGTGTGTGTGTGTGTGTGTGTGTGTGTGTGTGTGTGTGTGTGTGTGTGTGTGTGTGTCTGTCTGTCTGTGTTCGTGTGTGAGTGTGTGTGTGTGTGTGTGTGTGTGTGTGTGTGTGTGTGTGTGTGTGTGTGTGTGTGTGGTTCGTTGTGTGTGTGTGTGTGTTCGTGTGTGTGTGTGTGTGTGTGTGTGTGTGTGTGTGTGTGTGTGTGTTCGTGTGTGTGTGTGTGTGTGTGTGTGTGTGTGTAATGATTGAGAGAGAGAGAGAGAGAGAGGAGAGAGGAGAAGAGAGAGGAGAGAGAGAGGAGAGAGAGAGAGAGAGGAGAGAGAGAGAGAGAGAGAAAGTTAAAGAAAGTCAACGTTGTGACTGACAGCCGATGTGCCCTCAGTGTGTGGAACATCGTCCTGTTTGTCGACCAGTCTACTAAGAACACATTCTGTCCACAGAGGAAAGCAGGCAGAGGTATGGCTGGGGGGGGGGGGGGGGGGGACACACTGTGTCCACAGAGAAAAGCAGGCAGAGGGATGGCTGGGGGGGGGGGGGGGAGGGAGACACACTGTGTCCACAGAGGACAGAGGGTAGAGGAATGGCTGGGGGGGGGGGGGGGGGACACACTGTGTCCACAGAGGAAAGCAGGCAGAGGGATGGCTGGGGGGGGGGGGGGGGACACACTGTATCCACGGAGGAAAGCAGGCAGAGGGATGGCTGGGGGGGGGGGGGGGGGGACACACTGTGTCCACAGAGGACAGCAGGCAGAGGGATGGCTTGGGAGGGGGGGGGGGGGGGCACACTGTGTCCACAGAGGAAAGCAGGCAGAGGGATGGCTGGGGGGGGGGGGGGGGGGGGGGGACACATTGTGTCCACGGAGGAAAGCAGGCAGAGGGATGGCTGGGGGGGGGGGGGGGGGACACACTGTGTCCACAGAGGAAAGCAGACAGAGGGATGGCTGGGGGGGGGGGGGGGGGGACACACTGTGTCCACAGAGGAAGTAGGCAGAGGGATGGCTGGGGGGGGGGGGGGGACACACTGTGTCACAGAGGACAGCTGGCAGAGGGATGGCTGCGGGAGGGGGGGGGGGGGGGAGAACACACTGTGTCCACGAGGAAAGCTGCAGGGATGGCGGGGGGGGGGGGGGGGGGGAGATGGGGGACACACTGTGTCCACAGAGGAAAGCAGGAAGAGGGATGGCTGGGGGGGGGACACACTGTGTCCACAGAGGAAAGCAGACAGAGGGATGGCTGGGGGTGGGGGGGACACACTGTGTCCACAGAGGAAGCAGGCAGAGGGATGGGGATGCTGGGGGGGGGGGGGGGGGGACACACTGTGTCCACAGAGGAAAGCAGGCAGAGGGATGGCTGGGGGGGGGGGGGGGGGGGGACACACTGTATCCACGGAGGAAAGCAGGAGAGGGATGGCTGGGAGGCCGGGAGGGGGGTGGGGGGGACACACTGTGTCCACAGAGGACAGCAGGCAGAGGGATGGTTGGGAGGGGGGGGGGGGGGGGGGCACACTGTGTCCACAGAGGAAAGCAGGCAGAGGGATGGCTGGGGGGGGGGGGGGGGACACATTGTGTCCACGGAGGAAAGCAGGCAGAGGGATGGCTGGGGGGGGGGGGGGGGGGACACACTGTGTCCACAGAGGAAGCAGACAGAGGGATGGCTGGGGGGGGGGGGGGGGGGGGGGACACACTGTGTCCACAGAGGAAAGTAGGCAGAGGGATGGCTGGGGGGGGGGGGGGGACACACTGTGTCCACAGAGGACAGCTGGCAGAGGGATGGCTGCGGGATGGGGGGGGGGGGGGGGGGAGACACACTGTGTCCACAGAGGAAAGCTAGGCAGAGGGATGGCGGGGGGGGGGGGGGGGGGGGGAGGATGGGGGACACACTGTGTCCACAGAGGAAAGCAGGATGGAGGGGAGGGGTGGGGGGGGACACACTGTGTCCACAGAGGAAAGCGGACAGAGGGGGGGATGGCTGGGGGGGTGGGGGGACACACTGTGTCCACAGAGGGAAGCAGGCAGAGGGATGGGGGTGGGGGGGGGGGGGGGGGGGGGGACACACTGTGTCCACAGAGGAAAGCAGGAGAGGGATGGCTGGGGGTGGGGGGACACACTGTGTCCACAGAGGGAAGCAGGCAGAGGGATGGCTGGGGGGGGGGGGGGACACACTGTGTCCACAGAGGAAAGCAGGCAGGAGGGATGGCGGGGGGGTGGGGGGGACACACTGTGTCCACAGAGGGAAGCAGGCAGAGGGATGGCTGGGGGGGGGGGGGGGACACACTGTGTCCACAGAGGACAGCAGGCAGAGGGATGGCTGGGGGGGGGGGGGACACTGTGTCCACAGAGGAAAGCAGGCAGAGGGATGGCTGGGGGGACACACTCCACAGATGAAAGCAGGCAGAGGAATGGCAGGGGGGGTGGGGGGGGGGCACACTGTGTCCACAGAGGAAGCAGGCAGAGGAGATGGCTGGGGGGGGGGGACACACTGTGTCCACAGAGGACAGCAAGCAGAGGGATGGCTGGGGGGACACACTGTGTCCACAGAGGAAAGCAGGCAGAGGAATGGCAGGGGGGGGGGGGGGCACATTGTGTCCACAGAGGAAAGCAGGCAGAGGGATGGCTGGGGGAGGGGGGGGGACACACTGTGTCCACAGAGGAAGCAGGCAGAGAGATGGTGGGGGGGGGGGGGGGACACACTGTGTCCACAGAGAAAGCAGGCAGAGGAATGGCAGGGGGGGGGGGGGGCACATTGTGTCCACAGAGGGAAGCAGGCAGAGGGATGGCTGGGGGGGGGGGGGGGCACATGTGTCCAAGAGGGAAGCAGGCAGAGGGGTGGCGTGGGGGGGACACACTGTCGGGACAGGGGGGAAACGGCAGAAAGGGATGGCTGGGAAAATGGAGGGGGGGGGGGGCACACTGTGTCCACAGAGGAAGCAGGCAGAGGGATGGCTAGGGGAGGGGGGGGGGGGACACACTGTGTCCACAGAGGAAAGCAGGCAGAGGGATGGCTGGGGGGGGGGGGGGGGGCACACTGTGTCCACAGGGGAAAGCAGGCAGAGGGATGGCTGGGGTGGGGGGGGGGGGGGGAGGCACATTGTGTCCACAGAGGAAAGCAGGCAGAGGGGTGGCTGGGGGGGGGGGGGCACATTGTGTCCACAGAGGGAAGCAGGCAGAGGGTGGCTGGGGGGGGGGGGGGGCACATTGTGTCCACAGAGGGAAGCAGGCAGAGGGGTGGCTGGGGGGGGGGGGGGGGGGCACATTGTGTCCACAGAGGGAAGCAGGCAGAGGGGTGGCTGTGGGGGGGGGGGGGGCACATTGTGTCCACAGAGGGAAGCAGGCAGAGGGGTGGCTGGGGGGGGGGGGGGCACATTGTGTCCACAGAGGGAAGCAGGCAGAGGGGTGGCTGGGGGGGGGCACATTGTGTCCACAGAGGGAAGCAGGCAGAGGGGTGGCTGGGGGGGGGGGGGGCACATTGTGTCCACAGAGGGAAGCAGGCAGAGGCGTGGCTGGGGGGGGGGGGGGGCACATTGTGTCCACAGAGGGAAGCAGGCAGAGGGGTGGCTGGTGGGGGGGGCACATTGTGTCCACAGAGGGAAGCAGGCAGAGGGGTGGCTGGGGGGGGGGGGGGCACATTGTGTCCACAGAGGGAAGCAGGCAGAGGGTGGCTGGGGGGGGGGGGGGCACATTGTGTCCACAGAGGGAAGCAGGCGGAGGGGTGGCTGGGGGGGGGGGGGGCACATGTGTCCACAGAGGAAGCAGGCAGAGGATGGTGGTGGGGGGGGGGGGGGGGCACACTGTGTCCACAGAGGAAGCAGGCAGAGGGGATGGCTGGGGGGGGGGGGGGGGCACACTGTGTCCACAGAGGGAAAGCAGGCAGAGGGAATGGCTGGGGGGGGGGGGGGGCACACTGTGTCCACAGAGGAAAGCAGGCAGAGGAATGGCGGGGGGGGGGGGGACACACTGTGTCCACAGAGGGAAGCAGGCAGAGGGATGGCGGGGGGGGGGGGGGGGGGACACACTGTGTCCACAGAGGAAAGCAGGCAGAGGACGGCTGAGGGGGGGGGGGGGGGGGGAGGGGGGACACACTGTGTCCACAGAGGGAAGCAGGCAGAGGGATGGCTGGGGGGGGGGGGGGGGGACACACTGTGTCCACAGAGGAAAGCAGGCAGAGGGAGGCGAGGGGGGGGGGGGGGGAGGGGGGACACACTGTGTCCACAGAGGAAAGCAGGCAGAGGGAGGCGGGGGGGGTGGAGGGGAACACTGTGTCCACAGAGGAAATCAGGCAGAGGGATGGCTGGGGGGGGGGGGGGGGGACACACTGTGTCCACAGAGGAAATCAGGCAGAAGGGATGGTGGGGGGGGGGGGAGGGGGAGACAGTGTGTCCACAGAGGAAAGCAGCAGAGGGACGGGGGGGTGGGCGGGGGGGGGGGGGCGGACACACTGTCCACAGAGGAAAGCAGGCAGAGGGATGGCTGGGGGGTGGGGGAGGACACACTGTGTCCACAGGGGAAATCAGGCAGAGGGATGGTTGGGGGGGGGGGGGGGAATCACCAGTCTGTCCACAGCAAAAGGCTGACAGACACACGCAGGTTGTCCACAGCAAGTGTGACAGCCAGTCTGTCCAGAAGGTGGGACATCACCAGTCTGTCCACAAAACTAAGTGTCTGAGGACATCACCCAGTCTTCCACAGCAAAGTGTTGACGACATCACCTAGTCTGTCCACAGCGAAGTGCTGACATCATCCAGTCTGTCCACAGCAAAGTGCTGTCATCACCCAGTCTGTCCACAGCAAGTGATGACAGCATCACCCAGTCTGTCCACAGCAAAGTGTGACATCACCAGTCTGTCCACAGCAAAGTGCTGACGAATCACTCCAGTCTGTCCACAGCAAAGTGCTGACATCACCCAGTCTGTCCACAGCAAAGTGCTGACAGATCACCCAGTCTGTCCACAGCAAAGTGCTGACTCACCCAGTCTGTCCACAGCAAAGTGCTGACAGACATCACCCGGTCTGTCCACGCAAAGTGCTGACATCACCCAGTCTGTCCACAGCGAAAGTGCTGACAGACATCACCCAGTCTGTCCACAGCAAAGAGCTGACTCACCCATGCGAAAGTCTGTCACAACAGCAAAGTGCTGACATCACCCAGTCTGTCCACAGCAAGTGCTGACAGACATCACCCGGTCTGTCCACAGCAAAGTGCTGACATCACCCAGTCTGTCCACAGCAAAGTGCTGACATCACCCAGTCTATCCACAGCAAAGGCTGAACATCACCCAGTCTGTCCACAGCAAAGTGCTGACATCACCCAGTCTGTCCACAGCAAAGTGCTGACAGACATCACCCAGTCTGTCCACAGCAAAGGCTGACGACATCACCCAGTCTGTCCACAGTGAAGTGCTGACATCACCCAGTCTATCCACAGCAAAGGCTGACACTCACCCAGTCTGTCCACAGCAAAGTGCTGACATCATACCAGTCTGTCCCCAGCAAAGTGCTGACATCACCCAGTCTTCCACAGCAAAGTGTGACATCACCCAGTCTGTCCACAGCAAAGTGCTGACATCATCCAGTCTGTCCACAGCAAAGTGCTGACAGACTCACCCAGTCTGTCCACAGCAAAGTGCTGACATCACCCAGTCTGTCCACAGCAAAGTGCTGACATCACCCAGTCTGTCCACACTAAGTGCTGACAGACATCACCCAGTCTGTCCACAGCAAAGTGCTGACATCACCCAGTCTGTCCACAGCAAAGTGCTGACATCACCCAGTCTGTCCACACAAGTGTTGACAATCACCCAGTCTGTCCACAGCAAAGTGCTGACATCACCCAGTCTGTCCACATCAAAGTGCTGACAGAATCACCCAGTCTGTCCACAGCAAAGTGCTGACATCACCCAGTCTGTCCACAGCAAAGTGCTGACATCACCAGTCTGTCCACGGCCAAAGTGCTGACCATCATCCAGTCTGTCCACAGCAAAGTGCTGACATCCGTTGTCCACAGCAAAGTCCATCACCCAGTCTGTCCACGGCAAAGTGCTGACATCATCCAGTCTGTCCACAGCAAAGTGCTGACAGACATCACCCCAGGTCTGTCTCACAGTCAAAAGTGCTGACAGACATCACCCAGTCTGTCCACAGCAAAGTGCTGACAGACATCACCCAGTCGTCCACAGCAAAGTGCTGACAGACATCCATCGTCCCAGCAGTGCGACAGACATCACCCAGTCTGCACAGCAAGTACAACAACCCAGTCTGTCCACAGCAAAGTGCTGACAGACATCACCCAGTCTGTCCACAGCAAAGTGCTGACATCACCCAGTCTGTCCACAGCAAAGTGCTGACATCACCCAGTCTGTCCACAGCAAAGTGATGACATCACCCAGTCTGTCCACAGCAAACTGCTGGGTGATATCACCCAGTCTGTCCACAGCAAACTGCTGACATCACCCAGTCTGTCACAGCAAAGTGCTAACATCATCCAGTCTGTCCACAGCAAAGTGCTGACATCACCCAGTCTGTCCACAGCAAAGTGCTGACATCACCCAGTCTGTCCACAGCAAAGTGTTGACATCACCCAGTCTGTCCACAGCAAAGTGCTGACAGACATCACCCAGTCTGTCCACAGCAAAGTGCTGACACACATCACCCAGTCTGTCCACAGCAAAGTGCTGACAGACATCACCCAGTCTGTCCACTGCCGGCCCATCAACACATACACAGGCAAGGAGAGGGAGGGGGAGAGGAGGAAACGGGAGTGGTGGGTGGAGGAGGATAACGGGGAAGGGGGAGGGAGGCGGCTATCTTTCGGTCTTTAAATCTCCGGAGCCGCGAGTTATTAAAGACTGGCAAACATACTTCATTGGGGAAGGCTAAGGGGAGAGAGGAGGGTGGATGGAATGGAAGAGAGTGAGGGATGGGGAGAGTGGGGCGGTGGTGGTGGTGGGTGGGGTGGCAACTGACGTGTAGTGTGCTAGTGGGTCTGCAGAGTGCCAGTTATAAAGATAGGCCTGCATGTCTCTCCTGCAGGAATACCCTTCCACGCCTGTACACTGTTCACCGTTCATTTCCTCTGTCCTGGCCTGCCTTCATAGCTTGGCTATGTTCATGATGTTGCCCTGTCCTGTATCCATAGCTTGGCTATGTTCATGAAGTTGCCCTGTCCTGTATTCATAGCTTGGCTGTGTTCATGATGTTGCCCTGTCCTGTCTTCATAGCTTGGCTGTGTTCATGATGTTGCCCTGTCTGTCTTCATAGCTTGGCTATGTTCATGGTGTTGCCCTGTCCTGTATTCATAGCTTGGCTATGTTCATGATATTGCCCTGTCCTGTCTTCATAGCTTGGCTGTGTTCATGATGCTGCCCTGTCCTGTCTTCACAGCTTGGCTGTGTTCATGATATTGCCCTGTCCTGTATTCATAGCTTGGCTGTGTTCATGATGTTGCCCTGTCCTGTATCCATAGCTTGGCTATGTTCATGATATTGCCCTGTCCTGTATTCATAGCTTGGCTATGTTCATGACCTTTCCCTGTCCTTCCTGCCTTCATAGCTTTGCTATGTTCATAACCTTTCCCTGTCCTGTCCTGTCTTCATAGCTTTGTTATGTTCATAACCTTTCCCTGTCATGTCCAGTCTTCATAGCTTTGTTATGTTCATAACCTTTCCCTGTCCTGCCTGTTTTCATAGCTTTGCTATGTTCATAACCTTTCCCCTGTCATGCTCAGTCTTCATAGCTTTGCAATGTTCATGACCTTTTCCCTGTCCTGTCCTGTTTTCATAGCTTTCTTATGTTCATAACCTTTCCCTGTCATGTCCAGTCTTCATAGCTTTGCAATGTTCATGACCGTTCCCTGTCCTGTCCAGTCTTCATAGCTTTGCTATGTTCATGACCTTTCCCTGTCCTGTCCAGACTTCATAGCTTTGTTATGTTCATGACCTTTCCCTGTCATGTCCAGTCTTCATAGCTTTGCTATGTTCATGACCTTTCCCCTGTCATGTCCAGTCTTCATAGCTTTGCTATGTTCATGACCTTTTCCCTGTCATGTCCAGTCTTCATAGCTTTGTTATGTTCATGACCTTTCCCCTGTCATGTCCAGTCTTCACAGCTTTGCTATGTTCATGACCTTCTCCTGTCCTTCTCTGTCTTCATCAGGTTTACCATGTTCATATTCTTTCCCCTGTCCTGTCCTGTCTTCATAGCTTTGCTATGTTCATGACCTTTCTCCTGCCCTGTCCTGTCTTCATAGCTTTGCTATGTTCATGACCTTTCTCCTGTCCTGTCCTGACTTCATAGCTTTGCAATGTTCATGACCTTTCTCCTGTCCTGTCCTGTCTTCATAGCTTTGCTATGTTCATGACCTTTCTCCTGTCCTGTCCTGTTTTCATAGCTTTGCTATGTTCATGACCTTTCCCTGTCCTGTCCTGTTTTCATAGCTTTGCTATGTTCATGACCTTTCCCTGTCCTGTCCTGTTTTCATAGCTTTGCTATGTTCATGACCTTTCTCCTGTCCTGTCCTGTTTTCATAGCTTTGCTATGTTCATGACCTTTCCCTGTCCTGCCCTGTTTTCATAGCTTTGCTATGTTCATGACCTTTCCCTGTCCTGCCCTGTTTTCATAGCTTTGTTATGTTCATGACCTTTCCCTGTCCTGTCCTGTTTTCATAGCTTTGCAATGTTCATGACCTTTCTCTGTCCGGTCCTGTTTTCATAGCTTTGCTATGTTCATGACCTTTCTCCTGTCCTGTCCTGTTTTCATAGCTTTGCTATGTTCATGACCTTTCCCTGTCCTGTCCTGTTTTCATAGCTTTGCAATGTTCATGACCTTTCTCCTGTCCTTCTCTGTCTTCATCAGGTTTACCATATTCATATCCTTTCCCCTGTCCTGTCCTGTTTTCATAGCTTTGCTATGTTCATGACCTTTCCCTGTCCTGCCCTGTCACCATAGCTTTGATGTCTTGGTTACTCTTGCTGGGCCCTTCTCGTACCTGTTTAAACCTCTTCTCTCTTTTTCCTTTTTCCTGTCTTTGACGTCAGTTCAGTTCATTTCAGTTCAATTCCACAACATGGAAATTCACTGGCGTGTTTACATGCTCATAAGAAAGAAACAACATCGTAACTTTATCAGACCTATTGTGCGTCAAACCGGTCCAACAAAACCCACATCGCCATGGATCCACGCAAGCAACACACATCACGAAGCAGACACAGGTCCACCCAGAACTGCCTGCTTTTCTGCTTCACCTCTGTCCTCCCTCCACACAGAGCAGCGACCAGCACTCTCCCTGCAGAGAGAGAGAGAGAGCGAGCATGAGGCACGGTCACCGAATAGAGCTCCTGTGTCTTCCCTTCGCCCCCCAAAGGCAACAAACTCGCGAAGCGTTTATATCTTTGACAATGTGTGCTGGAGGGGCCAGAGGTGGAGAAAGGCAAAGTGAGTGAGGAAAGGATGCACACAATGCCAGGGTGGTCGCTAATCCAAGATCTGAGAGGAGAGAGAGAGAGAGAGAGAGAGAGAGAGAGAGAGAGGAGAGAGAGAGAGAGAGAGACAGACCGACAGACAGACAGAGACAGAGACAGAGACAGACGGGAGGAGATGGGGATGAAGAATGGGGAAGCATCATGTGGCTGCAGGCTAAGTGCTTCCTTCTCTGTCTGTTGTTTTCTGTCACCCTGGGTGGGCGACAGGTCGTGTTCGCTGAGTGGTGATGGGGTGGAAAGGTACCAATAACCACACTTGAATGAGATTAAGCAAAAATTGGTTAATATACTCTCTCTCTCTCTCTCTCTCTCTCTCTCTCTCTCTCTCTGTCTCTCTCTCTCACCCCAGCAGGACAACACAGCTTCATTGGGTTGGTTGGACCAGTGACCACCCAGCAGGACAACACGGCTTTATTGACTTGTAATCTTCTCCGCTCTGTTGACCTAGGGTCCCCATCAAAGACCCCAGCTAATGATTAATCATCGTTCACTGGGCTGGGAGATCAGTCCATGGACCCATGCAGCGTGGAAGGAGGGGAGGAAGGAGTATCACACCTTCACAGTCACAGACAGATACAGTCTTGGTGTCCAACGTGGTTACCGTCTTTTTTTTTTCTTCAAAGCTCAAGCATTTCTTTGTGCACGGGCATGCATGTGTGTGCGAGTGAGTTTTGCCTGTGTGCGTGATAGGGTGGGCCCGTGTGTACGTGCACACGTAGGCGGTGTCTGTGTGTGCATGTACATTATGTGTGTGCGCACACATGAATTTGTATGCTTGTGTAATCTGTGGGCTTGTGTGAGTATGCTTCTGCACGCACGCGTGTGCACGCACGCGTGTACATATATGTGTCTATACCTGTGTATATGGCCATAAACACATATGTGTGTTTCGTGTGTGTGTGCGTGTGTGTGTGTGTGTGTGTGTGTGCGTATGTGTGCGTGCGTGCGTGCGTGCGTGCGTTCGTGCGTGTGTGTGTGTGTGTGCTCTTCTATTTATTGTCTATTCACTTTATGTGATCGTAGACAAAAGAAAAAACAGACAGACGAACCATCTTCAATGTGGTAACAACAAACATATTTTTCAAAGAAGTCAGTACGAGGAAAGTAAGCAATTTGGTAAGCGGAAGCGGGGTATAAGAGGCGTTCCATTAAAGATAACCCAAAATGAGACTCCGAGTTACTGCTAAACCAACGTTTCATAATAATAGGGAACGGCTTATAACTTTCATCTATGGAAGACCAACAGGACGCAGGCATAACCATGTTCATATGTATGTAGTAAAAGAGTATATGAGAGAGTGAGTGTGTATGTGTGTGTGTATGTGTGTGTGTGCGTGCGTGCGTGCATGCGTGCGTGCGTGCGTGCGTGCGTGCGTGCGTGCGTGCGTGCGTGCGTGCGTGCGTGCGTGCGCGCGCGCGCGCGCGCGGTGTGTGTGTGTGTGTGTGTGTGTGTGGTAACGGCCTTTGATCTGTGATAATTCTTCGCGAAATATTCACCTTCTTTCCCTGCTTTGGCTTCAAGAAAATCAGTCTTTCTTGCATCTTCAAAGCAACGACCACGAGAATACCACGGCATCCTTGTCTTCACCTTCTTTGAGATAAAAACGCAATCAATAGTGAAAATGTTAAGTCGCTTCTCAAAGACCTGCGCAGGAATGGGTCTGCCACTGTGTGCAAAGCATCGGGACATCCATTCAAAGTGTACTGTCATGGCCATTTCAGTAGCTCTGCATGTGGACTATTCGTCGTCACATCGGGAGGTGGCCTGGGCTACATCTTGCCTCCGGCTCCAGCTCCTGTTTTCTTGAAAGATTTTTACCACAGCACTGAAGACAGCCATTTGCTTCAGCATAGAATAAAGAATGGATTGCGTTTCTTCAACCAATAAGGAATAGAGCGTCCTTCGATTTGTTCAAGCAACTAGAAATAGAGTCATTTGTATTTCTTCTGCCAACAAAAGAGAGTCGTTTGTAATTCAACCAACAAGGGATAAGGAGCCGTGTGTATTTCTCCGTCCAGTTCTGCCTTTCGTATTTCTTCAACCAACTTGGGACAAAAAGCTATTTGTATTTCTTCAACCAGTGAAGGATAAACAACCTCTTTCATTTCTTCAATCAACAAATGATAAACAGTCGTTGGTATTTCTGCAACCAACAAAGGATAAACAGTCGTTGGTATTTCTGTAACCAACAAAGGATAAGGAGCCATTTGTATTTTATCAACCAATGAGGGAAAAACAGCGGTTTGTTTGTCATTATGAATAAGGGAAAGAGCTGTTTGTATTTTGCAAATGTTGTTTCTAACCGAAGAGCAAAAACACTGTCTGGTAATGACACAGTCCAGCGGATTCGTGTAGCTTTTTAGGTCGTTTTAGTAGCAGTTCTAAATCTGATCATAAGGAAACAGCTATGCGACGTCGAAGACGACGTTGGCGATGTGGTGGTAGTGGTGGTGGTGGTAGTGGTTAGTGGTGGTAGTGGTTGGTGGTGGTGGTGGTGGTGGTGGTGGTAGTGGTTGGTGGTGGTCAAACTATTATCATTGGTGCTACTACGACGACAGTTACCGTGATGTCTATCTTTGCATACCTACAACTGCAACTATTTCATATCGCTCATCATTATTTCCATCATAAATACAATCACCAACCAAGACAGAAAGTAGAAACATACAGGACACTGTTCAACGCTAGGTACGTCAAAACGACTTCCCCTTGCCCAGCAAGTCAGCCCCAGTAGAACGGGTAGAAAAAGTACCCGCACATCACCTCCATGTCGTCCGCTCGAGAGCAGCCCCCACCCCCACCCCGCCCAGTATGGCTTCTCCTGCCCGATGATTTATATCAGCGCTCAATGTTAACTGTCGGCGTGCCCCTTAGCTGTCCAGGACAAGAGCGGGAGCCGTGAAGGCCAAGCACGGGGATCAAGTGAAGGCCAAGAGATCTAAGGGGCCGCCGTCACCGCCAAGTCAAGCCCCGGGGCACGAGTAAGGCGCTCATCCCCTCTGGTGGACAAGACAACGAGCTGTTAACCTTTTGGCCTGTTTTCACGGCAGGGGGGGGGGGGGGGGGGGGGGGAGGGGGGGAGGGGGGGGCGCGAGAAGGGAGGTGGGGGGGGGGGGGGCAGGCGGACCTTTGGAGAGGCAGTGAAATACGTGTCAATTAATTGCCCAGCAGAAAGCCTGGCCGGTGTAGCAGGCTGGGGTGTTCCCCCCTTCACTGTGCAGCTGAATATAAAACAACCTGATCAGAAATGTGGCTGGGGTGAAACCTGGACTGCACCGGCTGTACACTCTGACCTCGGAAAACATCGGGCAGGTACAATTCTACGTACCACAATAATAATAATAATGATAACAATAATGATAATAACAATACTAACAATAATGATACTGATAATAATAATAATAATAATAACAACATTTGCCTGCGGAGCTGGTGGTCGTAAGTTGGAACCACTCTTGGGATCAATGCTTTTTTTTTCAGTTTGTAAACTCTCCATATCCAGCCAGCAGTAAATGAGATGCTGATTCAGTTCAGAGAAGGTTACAGACAGTGGAAAGAGAAAGATCGGCTCCGCTGTCCATCATGCCTTGCCCCCAACATGGTGAATCTCTGACAGTTCACTGCCCCTACGGCCATAAGGCAACGGGCTGCAACCCTTTGATCTTCAACCATGCGGACATTTACTGGGCTATAAATGCCCTAAGCGCTTACAGAATGAGTACAACACGAGTGTGAACAGACACACAGACACACACACGCACACACACGCACACACACACACACACACACACACGCACACACACACACACACACACACACACACACACTAATGCAATGGGTCTGTGAAGAGTAGTGTTGAAAGAGTATTTGAAGGTTTGCTACATGATGAAGTGACAATGACAGAGCAGTAATGGCAATGTCTCCTGACATGCAGACAATCATTTCCTGATGAAGTGACAATGACAGAGCAGTAATGGCAATGTCACCTGACATGCAGACAATCATTTCCTGATGAAGTGACAATGACAGAGCAGTAATGGCAATGTCTCCTGACATGCAGACAATCATTTCCTGATGAAGTGACAATGACAGAGCAGTAATGGCAATGTCACCTGACATGCAGACAATCATTTCCTGATGAAGTGACAATGACAGAGTAGTAATGGCAATGTCACCTGACATGCAGACAATCATTTCCTGATGAAGTGACAATGACAGAGCAGTAATGGCACTGTCACCTGACATACAATCATTGTCTGATGAAGTGGCAATGACAGAGCAGTGATGGCACTGTCACCTGACATACAATCATTTCCTGATGAAGTGACAATGACAGAGCAGTGATGGCACTGTCACCTGACATACAATCATTTCCTGATGAAGTGACAATGACAGAGCAGTGATGGCACTGTCACCTGACATACAATCATTTCCTGATGAAGTGACAATGACAAAGCAGTAATGGCAGTGTCACCTGACATGCAGTCAATCATTTCCTGGTGAAGACACCTCCACACACAGTGCAGGGACGTTACAGGGTCGGGGTGGGGGGGGGGGGGGTGGGAGAGGGAGGAGAGGGGCTGTGATCCGCTTCAGGAAAGGTGTGTAACAAACTCTGTCACAGACACACACACATCCTTGCACAAGCGCAGGCACCCGCAGAGAGAGAGGGTGGGGGAGAGAGAGAGAGAGAGAGAGAGAGAGAGAGAGAGAGAGAGAGAGAGAGAGAGAGAGGAGAGAGAGAGAGAGAGGAGAGAGAGCAGACAGAGAGAGAGAGAGAGAGAGAGAGGGAGAAAGAGAGAGAGGAGTGCGCAAGCGCAGGCACCTGCACAGGGGGAGAGAGACAGCGAGAGAGAGAGAGAGAGAGGAGGAGAGAGGAGAGAGAGAGAGAGAGTGTGTGTGTGCACCTGCACAGAGAGAGAGAGTGCACCTGCATAGAGAGAGAGAGCACAAGTGCAGGCACCTGCACAGAGAGAGAGAGAGAGAGTGCACCTGCACAGAGAGAGAGTGCACCTGCACAGAGAGAGGAGAGAGAGAGAGAGAGAGAGAGAGAGAGAGAGAGGAGAGAGAGAGAGAGAGAGAGAGAGGAGCACAAGTGCAGGCAACACAGCCACACTGTCCAACTTACCTGTCTGTACCCCCGTTTCCTCCAGCACTTCCCTCACAGCCGTACTGTCTGCAACAACCCACATCACGTGTTTATTTCATGACACGGTCTGTGTACACCCCATCAACAATCCCACACCACGTGTTTATTTCATGACACGGTCTGTGTACACCCCATCAACAACCCCACATCACGTGTTTATTTCATGACACGGTCTGTGTACACCCCATCAACAACCCCACATCACGTGTCTATTTCATGACACGGTCTGTGTACACCCCATCAACAACCCCACATCACGTGTTTATTTCATGACACGGTCTGTGTACACCCATCAACAACGCCACATCACGTGTTTATTTCATAACACGGTCTGTGTACACCCCATCAACAACGCCACATCACGTGTTTATTTCATGACACGGTCTGTGTACACCCATTCAACAACCCCACATCACGTGTTTATTTCATGACACGGTCTGTGTACACCCCATCAACAACGCCACATCACGTGTTTATTTCATGACACAGTCTGTGTACACCCCATCGACAATCCCACATCACGTGTCTGTTTGGTGACACGGTCTGTGTAGATTGTACCAACATCACCTACACCAAGAAAGAAACACAGTAAACCAAGGGATGGACCAATGAACTTCCACTGGCCACGAGGTAGATCAAAGGAATCATTACGATCTCACACTGGCCACCAAGGGTATCAAAGGAATCATTACGACTTACACTGGCCACAAAAGATATCAAAGGAATCATTACGACTTACACTGGCCATCAAAGATATCAAAGGAATCATTACGACTTACACTGGCCACCAAAGGTATCAAAGAATCATTACGACTTACAATGGCCACCAAAGGTATCAAAGAATCATTGCGACCTCACACTGGCCACCAAAGGTATCAAAGGAATCTTTATGACTTACAACGGCCACCAAAGGTATCAAAGGAATCATTATGACCTCACACTGGCCACCAAAGGTATCAAAGGAATCATTATGACCTCACACTGGCCACCAAAGGTATCAAAGGAATCATTACGACTTACACTGGCCACCAAAGGTATCAAAGGAATCATTACGACCTCAGACTGGCCACCAAAGGTATCAAAGGAATCATTACAACCTCAGACTGGCCACCAAAAGTATCAAAGGAATCAATGACTCTGAAAATGACGTTGTGGAGATCACCGCAGTGAATGATCACGTTTGATTGGATGATGAACAGATTTAAGGGCATTTCATCGGTCTTTAAACGGTGTAAAGGAATAAATTACCTTTAATCCGTCACTAAGCAGACCACAGAAATCAATGATGAACTAAACAGATCAAAGGAAACAATATTGACTTTTCAGTGCTCACTGAGCAGATCGAAGGAATCAATCATGACTTTTCATTGCCCACCACGCAGATCAAAGGAATCAATCATGACGTTTCATTGCTCACTACGCAGATCAAAGGAATCAATCATGACTTTCCATCAGTCACTTAACAATTCAAAGGAAACTTTGACTTTTCATTACTGGCGAAGCAGATCTATGGCACTACAAAAACTTCAGTGGTGTATAAACGGTTCTAAGAAACCAATGATTCCCTTCTGAATGGTCAGTAACTCCCCTGGTGTCCACCTGGGCACAGAGAAGACTCATGTGCGGTATCAAGAGGAGTCACAACCACCAAAAATCTTCTTGGAGATCGGTCAGAGAGCTACAAAGTGCTCACCTCTTCGCTGGAATGCCATCAGTATAGTCCTGTGTGTGTGTGTGTGAGTGTGTCTATGTTTATGAGTGAATGTGTGCATGCCTATTTGCCAGTATTGTCTACATATTGTGTTAATATCTGTCTGTATTATATAGATAGATAGATAGATAGATAGATAGATAGATAGATAGATAGATAGATAGATAGATAGATAGATAGATAGTAAGATATATCAGGGTCAGAAATGGAAATCATTCTCCATACAAAGAAAACTTTACTGCACAGTAAAAACGAAACCTGGATTAAGAACACAAGCAGAAATTCAACTTTTGATGTTACAATGGGATCATATGATGGTGCCGAAACTTGCGAACTTGTCGGACTCTATTCATGTTATCCAACATTCAAAAAAAAACTTGGAAAACAAACTGGACTGTACAGGGATGACGTCCTTGCCGCTCTGAATGACAACCCTAAAGAAAAAAGAACTGTGTAAAACTTTCCACAACCAAAACTTAAAAGTCACCATAGAAGCAAACAAAAAGATAGTGAACTATTTAGACATAACGTTAGACCTCAACCAACATACATATAAACCATACAAGAAACCAAATGATACGCCTGTTTATGTAAACATCAAAAGCAATCACCCACCCTCCATACGGGGTGCACTGAAAAAACGGGGTCATCCCGATAGATCCCCGCACCGATAGATCCCTGCACCGAACCGATAGATCCCCGCACCGATAGATCCCCGCATCGGTAGATCCCCGCAAAGGGATAGGGTTAGGGTTCGGGTTAGGGATCTATCGGTGCGGGGATCTATCGGGGTGCACCCACTGAAAACAATACCAAAAGCATAAATAAAAGACTATCCAATTTGTCATGTAACGAAACAGTATTCAACAATGCTACAGCTGAATACCAAGAGGCGTTACATAAAAGTGGCTACAGTTATGAACTACGATACGATCCAGACAATGACACAAAAAGATGCAGAAAGAACAGGAAAAGGAATATCATATGGTACAATCCCCCATATGATGCAAGAGTCAAAACAAACGTAGGGAAAGAATTCTTTAAAATCTTGACATCATCTTTCCCAAAAGACCATAAATTATTTAAAATATTCAACAAAAACAACATCAAATTATCTTATTCATGTATGCCGAATCTTAAAAATGCCATTGATTCAGCAAATAAAATGAAAAGCAGCACAGAGAAAAATGAGGGTGACGAAAGGAAATCTTGTAACTGTACCAAAAAAAGAACAGTGTCCCCTAAGCAACAAATGCCTTTACAACAACATTGTGTACCAAGCCACTGTAACATCAGAGAACGCAAAAGAAACATATGTAGGTATCACTGAAAACCAATTCAAAACTAGATATGCAAACCATAAACAATCATTCAACAAAGAAAGATATAAAAACCAAACAGAACTGAGTAAATACATTTGGAAACTTAAAGATAAAAACACAGACTACAACATATCTTGGAAAATCTTAAAAAGAGCAGCACCATACAATAACATTTCAAAAAGATGTAATCTATGCCTTACAGAGAAATATATTGTACTATGTAAACCACAATTAGCAACTTTAAATATTAGAACAGAAATGGTTAACAATTGCAGACACAGATGGAAGGTTTTACCAGTGAATAAAATCAAAAACACCTGAGAAACACATGTAGCACGGGGAAAAAAACAACAGCAAGATATATATATAGCACTGGCAGCACAAGCCCATCACACCCTGACGACCGCACAGCTCGAAACAGGCTTGTAGGTGTTTTAAGCTTAGTTTTAACTTGTTTTTAATACAAGGCTCATTTTGAGAAGCATTTATTTTATTTTTCCCCATCCACCCACTCAAGCACATACTGTTAGTTAGGCAGAATCATCTGCCACTGCAGGTATGAATGCGTATCTCCCCCTATTTCTTCAATCTAAGACATAAGAGCAAGCTTTGTTTATAATTCAATATTTCTTGCAGTCATTGCAACACCAAGCTGCTCTGTAAGTTGCTGGAACGGTGCTCGGTACTTATCCTTGGAATTTATTAGTTTGTTGTATATATATATATATATATATATATATTATATATATATATATATATATATCTAAGACATAAGAGCAAGCTTTGTTTATAATTCAATATTTCTTGCAGTCATTGCAACACCAAGCTGCTCTGTAAGTTGTTGGAATGGTGTTCGGTACTTATCCTTGGAATTTATTAGTTTGTTGTAATTTAGTCCCTTCCGGATTCATTCCAAGAACTGGCCCTCAGCACTTGTGTCTTAAGAGGTTATCTTTTTATATTTTCTACTTTTCACAAGAAAATGTAGCTTGTTTTGCTCTTTCATGATTTTCTTTTGCTTCTTAGGTGGCACCTTTGGTTGGTTTTTTGAAACCTCAACAAACATACTACGGTATTGCACACCAGCCTTTTCTGAGATAGCATTCTTCTTAAAACCGAAAAGGCAGAGGAGTCAAATTACCATTTTCCGCGGTCACTGAGAAACAATCAGGTTTCGAAATATCGTTATCTGACGAGGAGTTATATGTTAGGGAGTTTCCCTCCTACTGGAGATTGTTTCCCCTTGGAGACTATAAGCTTGCTGAAGGCTCATTTTAAGAAGCTTTTATTTTATTTTTTTCCCATTCACCCACTCAAGCACATACTGTTAGTTAGGCAGAATTATCTACCACTGCAGATATGAATGCTTATCTCCCCCTATTTCTTCAATCTAAGACATAAGAGCAAGCTTTGTTTACAATTCAATATTTCTTGCAGTCATTGCAACACCAAGCTGCTCTGTAAGTTGTTGGAATGGTGCTCGGTACTTGTCCATGGAATTTATTAGTTTGTTGTATATATTATATATATATATATGCGTGTGTGTGCGAGAGTGGAAAGATAGATAGATAAATAGGTATGATAAGGTGATGTTGCTTATAGCCCAGCCGACCGCAAAGGGCCATATCAGGGCTGTCACCACGTTGAAGAGAGAGAGACTGATAGACAGACGGATAGATACAGAGATTAAAACACCTCGCCTTTCTCAGAGGACTTGGCTGGTCTTAAGCATAAACAGGTATTACAACTTATTGTGACAATCACTCAACCAAACAAGAAGGATGAGGTAGGAAAGTGGAAAGCATGGACCACGATCCGGACTACCGGAACACACACTCCCAGGCATACACTGATTACGTGACTGGTGTGCATGCGCACCAGTGGTTGTGTGAGTGAGTGAGTGCGCGAAAGCCGGGTGGGGTGGGGTGGGAGCGCGGTTGAAAATGCATGCTTGGGTGTGAATGTGCCTACTCTTCTGCGCTATGTATGTGGTATAATAGAAGTAGTAGCAGCAGTAGTGGTATTAGTAGCAGCACCAGCGACAGTAGTGGCAGTAGTAGTAAATGTAACTATAGAAACAATGAAGATGGTTATCATGTGTATATGTGCGCGAGTGCGCGCATGAGCATGTGGGTAAGTACATGTACTTGAATATGGGTGTGAGTGGGTTTATGGATTTGAATAGATGAAAATGAATGTGTGTGCGTACATGTGTGCGCGCACACGCACGCTCACACACACACACACACACACACACACACACACATATATATATATATATATATCGTGCAGATACACATGGCACTTACATCTCAATTTACAAAAAGGGGTGGGCGAGGGAAGGAGCTTGGGAAGCGGGAGAGGGGGGGGGGGGGGGGAGATATATACATACTGATGAGTGTGTGTGTGTGTGTGTGTATGTGTTTGTGTCTCTCTCTCTCTCTCTCTCTCTCTCTCTCTCTCTCTCTCTCACACACACACACACACACACACACACACACACACACACGCGCGCGCGCACACGCGCACGCACACGCACACACACACACACACACACACACACACACACACACGGCAATGGATTCCGGTGACTGGAGCACCACTATTACAGAGGAAAAATATGACTGTCGAAGACACTACACGAGTAACATAAAACCCCTGGGTCTACAAGCCCTCTCCCCTCCCCCTCCCCTCCCCTCCGTCCCGTCCAGTGCCCGGGAGGAGCCGCTGTCAGGCGGGCCCTTGTGGCCGGGTCAACAGCCGATCAGCGGCGGCCGAGGAGTGGTCATTACCATCGGCCCAGCGCCATGTCCTCTAGAGGTTGTCATCTAACCTCACTTCACACCAACGCTGCTAACAGGCAGTGGCTAGAGAAGATGAAGAGAGAGAGAGAGAGAGAGAGAGGAGAGAGAGAGAGAGAGAGAGAGAGAGAGAGAGAGAGACAGAGAGAGAGAGAGACAGAGAGAGAGAGAGAAAGAGAGAGAGAGAGAGAGAGAGACAGAGAGAGACAGAGAGAGACAGATACAGACAGACAGATAGATAGACAGACAGGTAAACAGACACAAAGAGACAGACAGACACAGACATCCAGATAGACAGACAGAAAGACACAGACAGACAGACAGACAGACAGACAGACACAGACAGACAGAGAGAGACTGACAGACAGACAGACAGACAGACAGAGAAACGGTGGGGAAGGCCGAGGGAGGGAGGGAGAAAGGGAAACAGACAGACAAAGACAGACTGGGTGGGAAGAACAAAAAAGGGGAGGACAGAGAGTGAGAGAAGGAGAGAAAAGACAGCGAGAACAGAGTAAATGAGAGGCAGAAGCAGGGCTAGTGTGACTGGGATAGATGAGAAAGTGGCGAAGTGTGAGGGGGAGACGGGGGGTGGGGGAGGAGGGGAGAGAGAGAGAGAGAGAGAAGAGAGAGAGAGAGAGAGAGAGAGAGAGAGAGAGAGAGAGAGAGAGAGAGAGAGAGAAGGAAAGAAAAGACAATGAGAAAAGAATAAATGAGAGGCAGAAACAGGGCTTGTGAGACTGGGATAGATGAGTGAGTGACGAAGTGTGAGGGAGTTTGAGGGGGGGGAAGGGGGGGGGGAGCGGAGGGAGGGAGAGAGAAGAGAGAGCGAGAGAGAGAGAGAGAGAGGACAGAGAGAGAGAGAGAGAGAGAGGACTGACAGCAAAGGCTAAGCGGAAGAGAAAGGCATAAATACGGATAGTCGTACCGAGACCCACACTGAGCGATAGACAGAGAGAAAAAAAGAGACGGACAGCCGGCCAGAGAGAGACATAGAAACACACACACACACACACACACACACACACACACACACACACACACACGTGCGTGCACGCGTGCCTGCGTGCGCACATGCGCACGCATGCGCGCACCTTGTAAAATAAATTGTAGTAAATACTTGATGTGCAGCTTTTATCATTATATAGGTAACCAAAAAGAAAAAGCAGAAAGTATGTGAAAAAATAAAAACAGAACAAATGGAAAAAAAAAGAAAGAAACACAGACAAGAACGGATCAGCAAAGAAGACAGAATGAGGCGTTTCTGTTTACAACATTAGCCGTAAAACTTCCTGTGTCTTGTTGGGACCATCTTCTTGTGCATATTGCTGCATGCACACATCTCT
>CM031601.1:33800474-33842974 GCA_018398815.1 Conus ventricosus
GGGTAGTCAAACAGAAGGAAACAAAAGAGAGAGAGAGAGAGAGAGAGAGAGAGAGAGAGAGAGAGAGAGAGAAAAGAGAGAGAGAGAGAGAGAGAGAGAGAGAGAGAGTGTGTGTGTGTGTGTGTGTGTGTGTGTGTGTGTGTGTGTGTGTGTGTGTGTGTGTGTGTGTGAGTGTAAAAAGAAATAGAATATGTGAATGTATGAGTTGATGATTGTAATGATGCAGTTTGTTTTAGTCATCTTAAGTGACAAGTGAAATAAAATGGAGCCACATGCTGTTAGGAATCTTAACAGTCCTCTAGCAAAAGAGTGTTATTGTTTCTTTTTTCATAATCTTGTCCATTGTCTCATCGACAATTGAAAGAAAGGATACTTAAAAACAAGCAATCAATGAAACATTATAATGCAAGCAAATAACAAAAGCAAACAAAATAAACTATTGAAACATATGACAAAAAATGAATAAACGAAAACTATATTAAACATACTGGAACGTAAAAATCAACTCTCCCCTGTTTACTTAATGTTTCTCTGCTGTTTTCGAAAACAGAACTGAAAAAATAGCCCCCAAGGTGAAACAATCAAAGGTACATAACTCTAGGCTGACTGCACAGCACCAGCAACATTGAGATGCAGTTACGTCCCTTAAATTGTTTGAGACGGAGCCAACCGTCCGTGTTTAATACATTGTACGGTTAATTCTCCACACCTTATTCAACATTTCCTTTGTACAGTGATTACAACTTTCCCAAACTCTATGCTCTCAATAAAACTTTGGCCACTAGCTTCACATGTGGGATCAGGATCAGGACTTGGGCGTTTGCTGGAACCTTCGTAGGTTATAATAGCAATGGAACTATAGGCAACAAAAAATGAACACAGTTCACAAACTTTGACCTGAACATAACCCGTTTTTCCACAGAATGATGAACCTTACATGACACCATGCCTCAAGAGCCTGTGGCTGATAGGACGTTAAAGTCACCACTCATCATCATTATCACTTGACCTACGCATTTACTGTACAAGCTCACTGTCCAGTGTAGTTTAGCAGTAGACAACCTGTTCTGATAACTGAAGAAAGACTGGACGCAGTATGCAATGCCTGGAGACCCTTTACCAATGATCAGCATTTAATGCAGGCAGTAGACAACCTGTTCTGATAAATGAAGAAAGACTGGACGCAGTATGTAACGCCTGTAGACCCTTTACCAATGATCAGCAACCTGTTAATAAATACCTGAAGAAAGACTGGAGGCAGGCTGCAAACCTGTACATCTTTTACCTAAGGTTAATGCTCAATGCAGACAGTAGACAACCTGTTCTGGTAACTGATGAAAGACTGGAGGCAGCATGTAACACCTGTAGCCAATGGTCAATGTTCAAAGACAAAGACACAACTAAAACCCTGCTACATTTCATGAGCTTTACAGAAGTTCTCTTCTGTCAAAAGGTATTATTTGAAAAGTATGGAATTTAATAAAGCAGGCAGAGTACATTAATACACAAAGATGATTGTACTACTGGTTCTCTCACTGGAAAGGATTAGGACACACGCACACATGCATGCACGCATGCATGCACGCACGCACATGCACACCCAGAGGCAGGGTTGGGGTGGAGTGGAAGGGGAAGACCAAAGAGTATGGGGAGAAACAAAAATAATCATTACCATTCTATTTAATTAATGGAACAATGGTTAATTTGATTAGTTAGAGGGGTGGGGGTGAGCGGGAGAGACTGAATGAAAGCATAACCCCACACTGGGGCTTGGGGGGGGGGGGGGGAGGGGGGATACAGAGACAAAGAAAACATAACCACACATTATAACAATGCTTAGTTCATCTATTTCAGTATTTCTTCAATAATTTCCTGATAGTCATATTGTTAACCATTTATTATTCTAGACATGCAGAATGACTTGTTTATATATGAAGGGGTGATATTACTGTTGAATATAATGGTTGTTAATTACATAGAGAAATAAAGGTGGGATTGGGTGGGGCAGAAGGTGGAGATGGGACAGAGAGAAAGAAAACAAAAAAATAACATGTCAGTTACAATTATACTTAGTTAATCTAGTTTAGCATTAATCAACAATTGTTTCCCTCATAATCATAACGTTTATCACCTATTCTTCAAGAGATCCAAAATGTTTGTTTGAATATATCTGTTTCCCTATATGTTAGTAAAAAAAAAAAAAAAAAAAAAACAAAGGTAGAGCAGTTTCTATTATCAAAACATTTCCTTTTTAATTCAATTCATATAAAGTTAACCTTGGTGTAAAGGATTTGGTTCTGGCTGATTATTTCCCATTGATATGAATCCCACCTACCCACCTCAAACAATGACACAGCAGGAAACAGAGTATCAAGCACTGCTCAGCAAGGGGCCAGGTAAGGATTGCTGATCAGAGTATCACACACTGCTTAGCAAGGGACCAGGTAAGGATTGCAGAGAACGGAGAAATACCAATCCTGGCTCACTTCGTCCTCAACCCAGTTTCGGACGAAGTGACCCAGGATTGGTATTTCTCCGTTCTCTGACAAGTAAGACTTCAATAACCAAAAAATAACGACCCTACAAACATACATACTGTGTAGGATTATCTGTTTTTAATACTAATTTACTAAACTTTTCAGATTTTAGTTTTTGCTTAATTCTGTGTTTTTCCTGATCATTTTCAATAACATCATTTTCACGCATACAGTCATCAAATGCGTCTCTGTCTTTCATGTGAAATAAAACTACAGTCTTTAACTGTTCTCTAAAGTCTTTTAAAACGGAGTTATATTTTTGACATAAAATCCACACACTTATCCCATCATGTCTTCCGCTGAAAGCCAGCTTTGACAAAGTGTTTCTCTTTTTAACTATATCTTTTTCTGCCGAACAGTCATCTATAATAAAGAGCGTCTGCGTTCCTTCAAACACTTTATAAAAGTATTCTAAACACTCACTCAGTTTAGTGCTAGGGTTAACTAAATATACGTCATTGTCTGTCCATATAAACCTTCTATCATGATATGCTTTGTTCCTTTTAAGTGTTGGACAGAAAATTACAATATGATCAAAATTATAGCGATAAACTGTTTGTAATAAGTCTAGGACAAATATTGTTTTTCCACAACCAGTCTGCCCACAAATCATTGAACAATGAGGGGATTTTATCATAAAGTTTAACTGCTCCATAGTTTTATAACAGAATTTAATCTAATCCAGTTATTATTTTTATCATACTCTCCGTCAAAACTTGTTCAGTATAATAAAACCCTATGAGGCCTAAATGTGTAAGATTAATCCAATTCAGTTCTGTAAGATTGTTTCTATTTAAGTCAACGTTGATTTTGTTGCTTGTTGTTATGATCTTAATATCCTCACCATTGTGAAGAACGACGATGGTAACGTTAAGGCGTTTAACGTCTAAGTTTTGCCAGCTAATATTAATTCCTTTTATAAGGACGTCACTAACGCCCACAACCCCATCTCTCTCCACATCTTTAAAGACAGAAATTTCAATATCATTGTGAACGTGTCTCCTAATTTTCTGCTTGGAAAGAACTGTAATTTTGTAGAAGCTTTTTTTACAACTGTTTCTTTTCTGTGGAGGATGTACTGTTTTTTCCCATACGGCGTTATTTCAATTTCTTTCCGACTATTGTCGTCCGGCATAAGACTTACATGTAAAGGGCCAGAGTTGAATGCTTTTCTGAAACTTTTTTGACGGCTAAAATATGTAAATGGGCTTATGAATTCAAATTTTATGTCCCATTCTAAATATGGTTCTAAGTGCCATTTGAGGTCAGGTTTTCGAACTATTTTATATTCATACTGGCCAACATTATTTGCCTCTAGATTGCGCAGTTGTTCTAGTTTAGGAAACTTTTTGTTGTCGCCAACCTCTTTGCGTTTATAATCACCATCTTTAGTGTACTCAAAACCATACAAAGCGCCTATCTCACCATTTTGTTCAAAGTCCGCAACATCTGCAAGGTCTTTTAATTCTAAGGTTATACACCTTACAGGCGCTAATGTAACTCCTGATTCTTCTGGCCCACGCGACATTATTTTTTAGTAACGTATTATTTTATTTCCAAAACAATGTGCAGGTTATCACATTTCACAACTTTCCCCGCTTTGTCTTTGATTTTTTATATTAAATGATCCGACCCTCCCACAAACTAATCTTTTAAACTGTAAATTAGGGAATTGTATAATTTCATAATCGCAATATGCAGCTTTCCCTGACGGAAGAGCTCTTAAAACAGTTGAGGGTCTTCCATCATATAAGTTTTCATCAGTGCTTAGCTCATCCAAATGAATATAGAGTAATGAATGTAATGCAAGATCGAGCGGATTTTCTCCCTCTAAGTAGTTTTGTTTGGTGTAACTCTAAATCTATAATTGTCAGCTGCAAAGCCTAACATTTTAGCTAGCTCTTTATCAAAATAGTAACCTCCTTCTTCTTCAGGCTTGAATGTTAACATTGTTTTCAGATTCGCATTGTTAAGTTTGAGAGTAATGTTGAAGTTACTCATTGCTTCTTTTAGCGAGCAAAACCCGTAATAACCATCAGGTATTGTTAACTGGCTAACTTTGGCCCCTGTTTTGTCAACTTTTAGAACCTTATTATTCTCCTTGGCTTTGCTTATATTAAAACCATACGACTTTGTAGAATATTTCATGGAGCGCGACCGTTCTGGTTCCGCATTCGTTATTAATAGCATGTTCTAAAAACGAAGGGCGGTCTTGAGTTGTTATTGTTACAAACATTTTTTAAACAAATTAAAAATGAGTGCATTCAAATATACTGATGCAAAATATTCTGTTGGGCCGCACTACAATCTTAAAAATATAACAACTGACACCCTCGACATTTCTGTGACCCAGACTGACACCTTTCATAAAAAGGTAAGTACTCCATTAAGCAGATATCTTAACCCCCCTATTAAAAAAGACTACATTGCGAAAGTGTGGTTCAGTCATCCGATGCAGTTTTATCAGAACCAGTTAAACTTTGCTGTGTTTTGTGCAACAACTGGGTGTGGAGTGTCGTATGCTGATCACTTAAATCATCCTGATCCTTGGTGAGGTCAGTGTATAGATTTCATTTTTATTACACTTCAGACGTATTTTGACTGAACTGCAAGCGCCATTACCAAATGACAAACCGTTTAATCCATTCAGCAACAGAATAGACATGAAGGCTTTTGAAAGGATCTGTAACGAATTCAATATTAACATCAAGACAGACTTTAGACAAAAGTTGGACCGCAATCATGGCTTAGGCACCCCTTATTATTGGGGCGTGCACAGAAAATATAACTATGACTGGAATCCTCCTTACACATCTTTCTCTTCAGGCACAGCTGTTCACCTCGGGTCCATAGAGCAAGAGCATAAAACAGCATGGACAACATTTATCTTAGACACTTCTAAGGGCCTAACTAAAGCAGGAATAGAACGAATAAATGACTCTATTCGTACTTACGTTTGGTGTTGCTAGGTTCACAAGCACAGGCAAGATCGAGCATAACTGATCCTTCTACTGGCTTTGATGCACAAAAACAATACTTAGCAAATTTAGAGGATGCTATTAATTCTACAGTTGATTTGCCTTCAAGTATAAAAAGGTACCAAAATGTTTTACAATACGCAAGATCAAAAGTAGACTTTGCTGTTGGCACTGGTTTATACATGCTACCTTCTGACCTCAGACTCCAGGTAGGAACAATAATGAACTACAACAATGAAATCTTGTTGCAGGAAATGAACAGAAGGTTGGACAAAACGACATAAATTCTGAGCCAGTAATATTGCAAGCAGTAAAAAAACAAGATGACCCCCCAAGAATAAGTCATCCAATCCCCGTGGCCCAAAGCCCGAAGACCGTTGAAGACTCAGCAAAGCTCGCGGACTCTGTTCGCGATGACCATGAATATGATAAAAGACAGCGCTTGTTCTTGGATTAACTGGCCTAGGATTACTCGGTCTTTATTTTACTAAATATTAACCCAACTATTAAGAGAACTAATGCCCATAAGTGCTCGGCCATAAAGCCAACTACTTTGCTTGCAGTAGACAAAAGCCAGCTAACAACACCCCCTAATATACCCGGTAAAGAGTCTATAGCTTTACCGGCTAATTTTTTTAATAAATCCGCAAGATGATCAAGCTGTTTTTTTTACCCATGATTTATCAGGCGGCGATGGAGGCGATGGTGGTGGAGGCACTGGACTTTGACCACCGCCGCCTGTAATAGCCAACACCAGTGTACTTATTGCAATCCTAAGGCCGTTATAACGCTTGCTAATGTGACTCCTTGCTCTCTAAACAGTGTTCTTATTCTTTCTGCTAGCGTTGTGTCTTCATATAAAATTCTTTGGATAGTTTCTCTTATTCTGCTCACTTGAGTTTGTAATTGTTCTCGGTTAGTAGACAACGCTTCTAGTCTTGCTGATCTTTCTTGTTCAAGATCTTTTAGTCTTTGGATTATTCTTTCTTTAATATCAGACCCTAAGTTGGCGTCATCAGCCTCAACGAGTTTTTCTTTTTCTCTTTTATATGCTCATCTATTTCACCCAGTTTTGCTAAATTGTTTGTTAATTCGCCTCTAATGGTTCTTAAAGCATGATCAAGGGCCGCTATTTCTCGCATGGGGTAGCGGTGAGTCGTGTATAGTCTTTAATGCTGTTTCTTCTGAAAAACTGTTTTCTGCCTCTATTGCATTTATTAATTCGTCTGCCGATTGATTTAATTCTTTAAGTTCCATGTTTTGCATTTGGTTATCTGTCGGGAGTTCCTGCAGTGTGTTTGAAGTTTAGCAACTGCATCCCTATCTAATTTTGGTTTAGTAATGCCAAGGCGATTTTGATCGCTCACACTGAGCCTTTGTCTAATTGTACTCTTTTTTAAAAACTTTGATGAGTCTGGTTTAGATGTAAGCTGAACAAGTTGTCCTTGGTCGCTCCTCACAAACAAATGGTCATCTTTTACTTCAAAATCATTAGGGTCTATAAATTCGGGAGGTTCTTGGCCTAAACTTTGGTATAATGATCTAACCTTACTTTCTGTTAATTCACGCCGCAATGAGAGCGCTGAACGATGCTGTGTCAAAGGGATCATTTCACTCATGTCGTCTCCAGGATCAAAAACATCATAATCTTCATCTTCAATGCCTGCCATGTTTCTTTAATAATTAACTTTTTTATTTTGTTTTATAAAAAAAATGTCACAAGCATATGGCTCGATTCTTGACCCGCATAGAAGCCTGAAAAAAGCCCCTTGGCGTGAAGGGAAATATAAACGGAATATTACTGTTCCAAATAATCCATCTACTATTGATGCAGATCAAATTCTTACTGTTAAATTTCCAGACCTAGGAGCGGATGAAGTGATTGTGCCAGGCTCTGCGCGTCTTACTTTCAAATAGTACTCGCTTCAACAACAGACCCAAACAGGACAGTTGTACAGAATTTGGGGCAGGCAATCGTTAAGAAAATTTCTATAAAACTTGAGGGGCAAGAAATATTTTCTTTACACAATGCAGACATATTTTTAACCTATTCTGATCTATGGCTAACCGGGAATGAAAGGGCTGACTTTGCGTTTCAAGGAATCGAAAATGAAGAAGCACTAAAACATAGAATAGGCGCCGCAGATATTAAAGACGGCAAAAAGTATGTAGCCGTAAATTTTGCGTATGGAAATCGCTTTTCCATTCCCTTAGATTTTGAGTTGTTAAAAGCGCATGCACGTACTTTCAAGGAGCATTAAAAGACAGATTGTCATATGAACTAACTTTTAATGAATACAAACGCGTTATCAAATCATCAGACACCGAAGCAAAGTACAGCATTTCTGACATCACGTTAGAGTTTGACGTTGTTAGCAACCCTAATTTAGCAAGGCTGATTGAGCAACAATATCAGTCAAAATTAGCAATATATTACGAAAGAGTGATTCATCATACAACATATCCCAGAAGCAGGGCAGACACTATATGGAATTTTAGTTTTTGTGTCGCAGCAAGATCGCTTAAAGGTATTTTATTGCTGTGTGAAGATGAAGAACCGTTCAAAAGAGGAAGTGAAAAGTTTTTTAATCCAAAAATAACGAAAGTACAATGTTCGATTGAGGGTAGTCCTAACCAAATCTACGCTAGCGGGCTTAAACCTTATCAGCATTTGATGAAATAAGAAAACTGTTTGGAGGCGGGAGGTGTAGAAATCCAAACAGTAGACCTTGTGTCTAAAGATCTGCACCTTCACAATGTTAGACTCGATGATTATTTAACAACGAAATACGGTTTATGGATTGACCTAAGGTCAACAGAGGATAATAAGTTGCATGGAAGCGGGAGAAACTGTGAGAGACGTAATAAACATTCAAATTGATAAAGAAGAAGAAGCCGATAAACCGCTTAATGTACATTTGTTTTTAATATATGATGCGCAGCTGAATATTCAAGATAACAGATTAAAAGATATACAATACTAAATTATTTTTATTTTATAAAAAGCATGTCTGTTCAGGTTTATCCAAATGTGCTACAGCGCCGCCAAGAGAAGAGATAGTAGAAAACCCTAGCATAAAAACCTTCAGATTAACCAATATTACACAAATGCAACAAAAACTAGAGCAGGACCTTTCAAAATACAGCAAAACCAAACGAAGGTATTCTGCTGCCTGTAATGCTGTTACATATGTTAATACTGGAGCATCAACTATAAGTGCTGCATCGGCAGGAACAAGTGTAGGCCTCTTAGCAACGGGCATAGGCGCACCCGCAGCTTTACCTCTAGGAGGTTTGTCTTTAGCTCTCGGTCTGTGTTCATTAGCTGTAAGTGCGGCTGGCAAAAAATTAAAAACTAAACTCCAAAAGCACACAGCTATGGTTCAACTAATAACGGCTAAACTTAGTTCGTTTAAACTGACAATAAATAAAGCGCTTGTTGACTCAAACATCACGGATGAAGAATTTAATCGTTTACAGGCCGATTTTGATGACTACAAAAGACAAAAGTTTGATCTTCAAAGAAAGGCGAGGACAAGTTTTCTCAACAGCCAGACGCCGAGCAGAATAAAAAAGGAATGCTTAAAAAAAGTAAACGAGACATTAAACTCTGTTCTAAACAGCTCACAGTAACAACATCGAAGGGTGTTTATACTTTAGTTTATGAGTCCAAGCACAAAAAGACCGTTGATATTGATTCTGATTAATTTTTTTTTTTTTAATTTAAATAAATATTTTGAGTTAGAAAAGAAACTCAACATGGCTAAGATATATGAAGGACCAGACGAATTGTTTGAAGGAATGCTTGAGAGAGAGCGTTTATCAAGAGCACTGAATGATATTGATCTAGAAGTCATTGATCCAGCAAACGTGCGGGCAAGCGTTGTACATGCTATTTCTCAAGTTCCAAGTAAACTAACAATAGACCCGCCAGTTAAAGTAATGTTAGCTGTTTTAATCGACTATGTAACAATAAATGAAGAAAATCTAGAAGTCTGGGTCTCGACTAAACAACAGACTATTCTTTCTCGTAATGACTTAACACCCGGTTGGGCAGACGAACTGCTTGCACAGTTTGACGCTGCGGCTGAAGAAGCCAAAATGAGAGGCTCTGGTTGGTCAGAGGGCGAAGTCTTAGAGATCAGATTAAAACAGGCTAAGTATGCGCCGATTGTAGGCAAGGCTTACATTCCACTACCTCCAGCATTAGTCGCAAAAAGAGCAGTTCTAAACATAAAGAATTCAGACAACAAATGTTTCATGTGGTGTGTTCTCGCAAGGCTGCATTATATCCGCAAAAACGCAGAGAGAGTGTCTAACTATCGTCCTTACATCAATGATCTTAACTTTAGTGGGGTGTCCTTTCCTGTTAGTGTAGACCAAATTGATCGGTTTGAAGAACAAAACAAACCAATAACTGTTAATGTATACACATGGGATGAGGAAACAAATCTACTGCCGATTAAAGTGTCTAAGAACAGCCCAACAATTGGCGAACCAGACAAAAATCATGTTGACTTACTACTGATGTTTTCACCAGCGGGCTACCGCATTACACATTAATACGAACAATGAGTAAACTAATGCAGCATACTTCAAAAGATGGGCACAAACAAGAATTCTGTAGAAAATGTTTAACAAGAATGCCATCTGTTCAAGCTGCGAGCGAACATAAGAAACATTGTAAAAGTTCTGTAGACTGTAATACGGAACTAATTACACCTCCACCCGGAATCTAAAGTTAGTTTTAAGAACTGGAAACGGATGCAAAATTCACCATATGTTGTTTACGCAGACTTTGAATCACTCATTGTTCCTTATGAAGGGCCGGCGCCACAAAAACTTCGAAAAACAGTCTTAATGAGTAATCATCAAATTTGTTCATTTGCTTTCATCGTTGTCAGGTCGGATGGCGTTCATTCAGAGCCAGAATTATATAGAGGGCCTAATGCTGCAAAATACTTCTTAGAACGCATGCAGCAAGTGCGCAATGACTGTTCTAATAATCTAAACTTATCTGAAATCATAATGACACCTGAAGACCAACAACAGTATGACGCAGCCACTCACTGTTGGATTTGTGGTTTAGGCCTCTCATCAGACGCAGAGAATCCAACAGTAAGAGACCATGATCACATTAGCGGAAAGTTCAGAGGAGCAGCGCACAGTAAATGCAATCTTCAACTAAAGTTTGATCCTAAGACATGGAAGCTGCTGTATTCTTTCATAACTTGCGAGGTTACGACTCTCATCTTATAATGAAAGCAGTGGACGATGCCTTCAGGGTGTCATGCATTGCACAGTCATCAGAAAAGTACATGTGCTTTAATCTAAATAACATGTCTTTTTATGACTCTATGCAACACATGATGGGTTCATTAGAGTCACTGGCTATGTCCTTAAAGTCCTGCCCAATAACGGAAGAACATTTTGACCCACACTCGTTAGAAAGGGCGTTTACCCTTATGAATACATGAACAGTTGGGAAAGGTTTGACGAAGATACACTTCCGCCTAAAGGCGCGTTCTTTTCTAGTCTTAGAGGAAAGGACATCAGTGATTCTGATTACCAGCATGCTCAAGATGCGTGGCAGAAGTTAGAGTGTAAAACAATGGGAGACTATCATGATTCATACTTAAGGGCAGACGTATGTTTGTTGGCGGACGTCTTTGAAAACTATAGAAAGACCTGCATGAAACATTATAGCCTGGATCCTGCGCATTATATTTCTGCGCCCGGTGATGGTTGGGACGCTTTCTTAAAGTTTACAGGAATACAGATTGATTTATTGTCTGACCTACCAATGATTCAGATGATTGAAAACGGATTGCGTGGAGGAATTAGTATGGCGTCGCATCATTACTGTAAAGCAAACAACAAATACTTGGACGACTATGATCCGAGTAAAAAGTCTAACTATCTTATGTATTTAGATGCAAACAATCTGTATGGATGGGCAATGGCGCAATCACTTCCATTACGTAACTTAAAAATGTACACAGGCGGCGATCCGAATAATATTCAAAAGGCATTAAAGTGGTTGGGCAGTTTAACGCCTGATCAACAGCGTGGTTTCATTCTAGAGTTGACTTAGATATCCTCAGGAACTCCATGACCTGCATAATGACTATCCATTAGCAGCAGAAGTCTAAAGATGGATCCAAGAGAGCCGCCTAAACTTGTGCCTAACTTCGAGGCAAAAAAAATTATGTCTGTCATTACAGACTTCTACAATTTTATTTAAGACATGGTTTGAAGTTGACAGCTGTTCATCGTATAATCGCTTTTGATCAGAACAGTTCATGAAACCATACATCATGAAGAACACTGATCTCAGAACTAAATCCACAGATGCTTCAGAAAAAGACTTTTTCAAGCTGATGAACAACAGCTGTTTTGGAAAGACTATGGAGAATCCCCACAAACGTAAAGATGTCAGATTAGTCACCAAAGAGAACGAAGCAATTAAGCTGACTTCAAAACCTAATTATAGGACTTCAGAGATTTCATGATCAGCTTTTTGGCATAATGATGAAAAAAAAGAAGTCAAATTGGGACAAACCTGTATTTATTGGGTTTACCGTTTTAGAATTATCAAGCTTTGATGTTAGAATTTCTTTATGACTACTTTAAGCCCTCGTATCCTGAGTCCAGAGTACTTTACACAGATACAGATAGTTTTGTTATAGATATCCCTACTGAAGATATTTATAAAGACATGGAATTAGAAGTAGCTAAAGGGCATGCAGGATGGTATGACACGTCCGATTATCCTAAAGATTCGCCTTTACATTCAATTACTAACAAGAAGGTTTTAGGAAAGATGAAGGATGAATTATCTGGAAAGGTGATCAAGGAGTATGTGGGGTTAAGGTAAAAAATGTACAGTATTTCGAGCCAGGAGAAAATCATTAAGAAAGCAAAGGGATATCTCGCAGCGTTGTGCAGTCAAACATATCACATGACAACTACAAAGAAGCATTGTTTGGCAATAAGACTTTTCATCTGACAACGTAAAACTGCGATCTAATCTACATGAGATCAACACAACAGTTGTAACAAAGAAGTCGTTGATAGAACAAACACAAAACGAGTATTTGTTAATCCAGAGTTTTCATATGCAATCGGGCACTGGAGGACCGCATAAACAGGGGGGTTTTTATTTTTCATCAATTTTTTTTAAAAGATCGATCATGTTTCATCCAATTCATTTAAATCTTTTTCATGTTTGCTTGATGCGTTCGAATTTTTTTTTTTATTTCAAATATTTTTTCCAATTTTGGGGTTTGAGTTTAGGTGATTGGTGATTTAGATGCATTGTTTAATCCTCGAAAATTTTTTTCCTTAATGCATTGCGCTAAAATGTTTCCCCGTTCATTTTCAAGGTCTTTTCCCTTTCCCATTCTTGTTTCATTCTCGCTTCCTTTGAGCTTCCCATTTAAATAAATATTTTACGAAAATTAAAACTGAAGGGCTGTGTCTGGTGGGATTATCTGCAGTTCTTCTTTCAAAAAGATCTTTGGGAAGCTGGTTGTTTTTTTGTGTCAGTTTCTCGAAATAATACCGGGGGTTCTTTTTACAATTTTTTTATTTCTTATGGTCAAAACTCCAAATGGATCTGTTGCCCTGAGGCGAGTGCCCCTTCTGCTTCCCCGGAAAATAAAGGTCCCTTTATTTTAAACCAAACGGTAATATTTTTGCGGGTGTATGGAGTCTTCAGAAACTTTTATTTTTTTTCTTTAATTGCTTGTCTGGTTTTAGACTTTAAATTTTCATTTTTTTTTGCGCGAAAAAAGAGGGGCGCTTCTGCCCCATTCTGGTTCGAGAATTGTCAATCGCTCTCTGTGTTAGGGTAGGAAAAAGTCTTTCGCTAACTTTTTGTTAAAGTTTTCAACTAAAGTTGTCTGTGAACCCCGGGAAATGCCTTTTTTAATGGTAACTCTATGTTTTAAAAATAATTGATTCACTCCCCTTTAAATTTTTTTCCCATCTCGACTTAAATCTGCGAGGAAAATTTTAAAAGGGGCCTGTTGTTATCAGTTGTAGGGCACGCAAAGCAGAGCCCCTTTTTTGTGTAATGGTTCCGTTTTGATCTTGAAGTATGCAATGACTGTAAGTGGTACTTAAATCTTTTTCGTCTATCGTATCAGGGGTAAATATGAAGGTCCATTTGGGGGTGTCGTTTGGGTTTATTGACAAAGTGTGGTCTTGTTTCGTTTGGGGCAGGTAAATAAATTTGAAAAATCGCTTGTTTAGAAAACCCCATTTTTTGCTGTTTGTTCATGATCCAGCTGCTTGGCTTGTTTTTAATTGTGTTATTCCTCCATACCTTTTGGCGAATAATAGTTTTTGTTCATTTTTTACTCAGCAATTTGTGCAAAAAAATACACAACGGTATACCAAAGACAATAACCCGTTTCTTGCATCTTTTTTTTTTTCTGATGGTTGATAAAAGTCATGAATTTTGGTGGGGGAATGTCTCGATTGGTTTGCCTGTTACAAGTAATATTGTTTATTGCTTGATCAAATCTTTAAATGTGTAAGTGCTCCCCCTGTTTTTTCGGTGTTAAAATAAAATCTAACTGCTAATTCCTGCTTTTCATAGCGATCTTGGCGCACAGTTGCTCCAAGCTTTGATGTTTTTTTCTCTCTCCTTCATCTCGTATTTTAAAAAATGCGTAATTATCCACTAAAGCAAGCGCTTCCCCACAGCGCCCCCTATATCTTTACGAGTGAACCCTTTTTTTAAATGTATTTTTTTTTACTATTTATTTGCCCGGGAATTTTCCCTTGTTTGAAGAAATCTTTCGTGGAAAAACGAAGCTGCAATAATAGCAATCAGTTTGCTGAATTCAAAGTCTAGTTTGCCAAATCTGCTGGTTTATTCTTAAAAAGCTTTTCCCAAGCATTGGACCCTACACTTAGACCTCCAAAAACAGAGAATGGTTACAAGGGTTTAGAAACAGTTTTTTCGGTGCTCATTTTTTAGAAAAAAAAATAATTATAATTAATAAAAACTGAACGTGATGATTACTACGCTACAAGGCACCCAAAACCCTTCCCTGAATTTATGAATGACCAGTCGTGCCCAAGCTTTATGCCAAAAAGGAGAGGGTGTATTTTTTGGCGCATGTGGAAAAAAAAACGTTCTGGGAAAACGAATTCAGCATGAACGATTCAACGATGTCCCCGCAAGACATTTTAAAGTTCATAACAGGTATGAAGCGCAGGGGGGTTTTCTGAATGGTGAAAAGTGTGGGGCAACGGTTTTTATTTTTGTACCAAAATAGTCAGTGTTTTGCCCCCTTGATTCTGAACAAGATCTTAGTATTTTTTAACGCAAGCCCAGTTTTAAAAAGTCATTAGAGTTCTGGATGTGATCTAATACAGTTTTGGAACATTGTTTCCCATTAATCATGGGTTTAAAATAACTTTTAATCATATAGATTTTTTTCCCCTTCAAAATGGCCGAGCCAGAAAATCAGCAGAACAAAAAACATGAATCGGGTGGAGAAAGTAACCAAGCCAGAAAATCAGAGAAAAATAAAACTGGTGGAGACAGTGAAAGCATCCTCATCCTGGGCGTGTTAAGCAGGAAAAAAATTAGCAGAGGGAACAGAAAAAAAAAATTAATTTACAGAATATAACTCTAATAAAAATTAACCCCCCAACGCCAGAAAAAGTGATAAAATGCAGCTATAAAAACTCCATGCGATTCAAGGTACAGCACCAAAGTCTTCATGGTTATTGAATTTAAAAAAACTGTTCCCTTTTTTGGCCCCTTGTGCTGTGGGGGGAGTTTTACGGTTTAAAATATTACACAAGGCAGCAGAAAAAAAAGAATCAAAAAAAATTGAATGCAAAATACGAAGGCAACGCACGCCAAAACCCGTCAAAAACAAAAGTCATTTTGCCCCTTTCAGTGGAAAAATATTTTAAAACTTAATTTTAAATTTTTTTAATAAAATGATCATGGGTATTATAAAATGAAAAAGTAATAAATAAGACATGGGTCTTTAAAAGATTTCCTAGCCAGAATTGAAATCAATGCGGTTTTGTTAGGATGTAAGAATTCTTAAGATTATGCAGGCCTAAGAAAGAATCTCAACGTTGCACGTTTTTTGGGGTGTGTTCTATATTAGACATCTATATTTAAGATAAAAACTAATTGTATTTTTTTGTAATTTAAGAAAAATTGAATAAGAATTGGTTTATTTAAAAGGGATGTTAGTTATGATTTGAGGTGATTATTCAAAAAACTTAGAAGTTACTTAATCAAGAAATTTAAAAACTTGAAGTAAAATTAATTAAAAACTTATTTAAGAATTGGGGTGATTAATTAAAAAAAATTAAATTAGAACTTGGGGGATTTGGGGGTGGAGTGTGTGGGGGTACAAGAGCTTTATTATTTGCAGTGTAAAAACCACTTGGGGCAAGACGGGGCTTGCGTTTTTTTTGATTTTATTGGCCTTTTGTTGCAAGTTCAAAAACAGCCCCAAGGCATTTATCAAAAATTGATTTTAAAAAACAAGCAGTTGAATAAAGTACACTCTGTGGCCGCCGAAGGCAGCCCAAAAAAAATTGAAGCAGGGGGTTGAAAACAGTGAAGACAGGCAGTGAATGTCAGTGAATCAGCAGTGTTCCCAAAAATAGTTGATATTTGGGGGGGGGGTTTTTTTTTTTTCCGGGGGGTGGGGGGGGGGGGGGCGGGGGGGGCGGGGGGGGGGGGGGGGGGGGGGAACCATTGATACTTTTTTTTTTTTCCCCTATTCCGAATTCCTCGCTCTCTAAACACAGGAGTTTTTTTTTCGGAATTTCATGAAAGAGCCCCTGTGCTAAATTTTTATAGTATTTCCAAGGGCTTTTCTTCGTCTCCTCAAAATTGAAGGGAATTCCCTTTTTTTCAGGCCCATTTATCCCACGTTTTATGTGGTCCCCTTTCCCTTTTTTCCCCTCAAAAAACTTGAAAGCAACTTTAAAAGTCCCCCCTATTGCAGGTTAAAAGCCATTGTGGTTGCTTTTGTTTGCTAGTTGTCTTATCATCAAACAGCTTTTTGAAAGCCTTTGCGATGATGTAAATTTTTTCCCGATTTAAAAAGAACACTCTTTTTTTTCTTTGCACATCAACAATTTTGGCTGTAAAATACTTGGGTTATTTGGTTCCTTGTTGTTTTGGATTTCTTTGCTTTTTTCCCCCTAAAAGGCGGTGAGTTTTCGTTTGGGTTTTTGAAGGAAGTTTAGGTAGTTTCTCACTTTTAGTGGGCCTTTTTGTTTTAAATTTATCCAAAAAAAATGAGAAATTTAGAAGGTACTCAAGATGTTCTTGAATTTGTCAACTGAGGAATATCCCCTCTTTTGTTCTGCAGATCAAAAAGAAAAAAAAGTCAACCCCTTTTCTCACTGAAAATTACACGCGTTTAGCGCCCCAAAACCCAAGAAGAATGCAAACGGCCCGTGGGCGGTTTGTCAAAGCAACAACAGTGCTGGGGGGCGGATGTGAGTCTTTTACTTCACGTGATTAAACTTAGCTTTGGTTGGTGAATGTAAGAAAAAGTTAGATTTTTTTGCCTCAGGCGGGAACCCTTTTTGCCCCTCCAAGGGGTAAAGCCCCAGCACAAATTTAAATAAGCATGGTCGCCCAGCTCCCTATTTCCCTGCCTTGTACAAATTCTTCACCAGCCCGGCAATTAGGGGATTTGCCCCCCCTATTTACCTTTCTATATTCCCCCTAAAAAGAAAACATCTCCCGGGGGGAGCTGGAATCACAGCGCCTGATGACTACCTGAAAATGTTTGGTCGCTGTGAAAAATAAGCTTATGTTGATACCATGAGAATTTCTTTACACTTCATTGAAAAAATACTTTTGAGAACAGTTATAGACTGTTGCGTGAAATGATGTTATTAAAAACTGAAAAGTTATAAATTAGATTTAAAACGGATAACCCTACCAGTTGTTTGTTTGTAGGTTTACTAGGAGAGAAATAAAAAAATTCCAATTCCGGCTCAAAACCCCCGAAGGTTGAGAGCGGTTTTTTAGTCAGGTTGGTATTTATTAGTTTTTCTATTGCTGATCAGAGTATCACCATCTTGCAGGGGCCAGGTAGAATTGTGTCAGAGTATCAAGCATGCCCAGCAAGGGGGCCGGTAAAGGGTTACCCGACCAGAGTATAAACACTGCTCAGCAAGGGGCCCGGAAGGGTTGTGCCAGAGATCAAACTTTTCGCAGGGGCCCGGTAAGGGTTGCGATCAGGGGTATCAAAAAATGCTCAGCGGGGCCAGGTAAGCATTGTTGTCAAAAAAAGAAATCTGCTTTAAACAGGGCTTGTGAATTTCGTGGGTGTGTTTTTTTTTTTAACCTTTTAGTTTAAATCACGAACACAGAATGTGTGTGTGTGTGTGTGGTGTGTGTGTGTGTGTGTGTGTTGTGTGTGGTTGTGTGTTGTGTGTGTAAATATATATGTTTGTGTATAAAAAAGGGTTTTTTTGTTTTTACATGCCCTTGGTAGATGATTTGGCTGTCTCAATCACAAAAAGAATTAGTTAAGGTCGTTATATCTTGAAATGTGGTAATTTTTAAAATCTACATCTAAGAACCAATTATCTATGCTTACATAGAGCAAGTAGCATGTAACTGAAAAAAAGAAAAATAACCACAATTAAACAAACTTAGTTCATCTATTTAGTATTTTTCAATAATTTCCCGATAGTTATTGTTAACCATTTATTTTTTAGAATGCGAAGACTTTTTATATTGAAGGGGGGATATACTGTTGAATATAAGGGTTTTTAATTACATAGAGAAATAAAAGGGGGGATTGGGGTGGGCAGAGGTGGAGATGGGACAGAGAGAAAGAAAACAAAAAAAATAACATGTCAGTTACAATATACTTAGTTAATCTAGTTTAGCATTAATCAACAATTGTTTCCCTCATAATCATAACGTTTATCACCTATTCTTCAAGAGATCCAAAATGTTTGTTTGAATATATCTGTTTCCCTATATGTTAGTAAAAAAAAACAAAAAAAAAACAAGGTAGAGCAGTTTCTATTATCAAAACATTTCTTTTTAATTCAATTCATATAAAGTTAACCTTGGTGTAAAAGGATTTGGTTCTGGCTGATTATTTCCCATTGATATGAATCCCACCTACCCACCTCAAACAATGACACAGCAGGAAACAGAGTATCAAGCACTGCTCAGCAAGGGCCAGGTATGGATTGTGATCAGAGTATCACACACTGCTTAGCAAGGGACCAGGTAAGGATTGCTGATCAGAGTATCACACACTGCTTAGCAAGGGGCCAGGTAAGGATTGCTGATCAGAGTATCAAGCACTGCTCAGCAAGGGCCAGGTAAGGATTGCTGACCAGAGTATCAAACACTGCTCAGCAAGGGGCCAGTAAGGATTGCTGACCAGAGTATCAATACCACTGCTCAGCAAGGGGCCAGGTAAGGATTGCTGATCAGAGTATCAAACACTGCTCAGCAAGGGCCAGGTAAGCATTGCTGATCAGAAAAAAGAAATCTGCTTTAAACAGGTCTTGCTGAATTCAGTGAGTGTGTGCTTTTTTCTTTTTAACCTTTTAGTTAAGTCACAGATACACAGAATGTGTGTGTGTGTGTGTGTGTGTTGTGTGTGTGTGTGTTGTGTGTGTGTGTGTGTGTGTGTGTGTGTGTTAAATATTATATATGATCTGTGTATAAAAAGGGGAATTATATGAATCTACATGCCACTTGGTAGATGATTTGCAGCTGTACTCAGAATCACAAACACGAATTAGTTGAAGGCTCGTATTATCATGAAATGTGGTAATTTTAATAGTCTACATCTAAGAACCAAATTATCATATGACTTATCATAGATGCAAATAGCATGTAACATGAAACACCATGTTAATGACAATAATGAACACGAGATGTGCATTCACTTGTCCTATCAGAAGTCAGACTGTGAAGACATTATCATTATAAACATGGGTAACAGAAAGTGAACAAACAGCATGTGATGGGCAGTGTGAGAGCTGGGAGAAGTGTGGATGACACGTTACACATAGCATGCACCCTGCGTGAGAAATGGAAAGAATGAAGGAAGTAAGGAAAATGAGTGATCGATATTGACTGGATGACACAGGAAACGACTGAATGAAGTGCCAGCTGGCAGCTCTTCAGTCGGCACTACCCAGGTAGTTGTGTAAACGAGTGTGGATTGTAAAGCGCTTAGAGCTTGGCCTCTAGCCGAGAATAGGCGCTATATAAGTATTCATTATTATTATTATTATTATTATTAAGTGACAGGAAGAGGAGGGAGGAGGGGGAGGTGTGTATGCATGTGTGCGAGGAGGGGGAGGAGGGGGACAGTAGTGGTAGGAAGGACTCTATGGGATCCAGCCTAGCCACAATGTTTTATGAGTACTTATCAATGTCTTCAATTAAACCGCAGGTAGTGGGGCAATATTAAAACAACAAGCAGGATTATTCTGTTTTGATATGAAAACACTGTTGTCATTCTTACTATTCTTCTTCTTGTTTTTTTCTCTGTTGTTACTACCCTGCTCTCTCTCTCTCTCTCTCTCTCTCTCTCTCTCTCTCTCTCTCTCTCTCTCTATATATATATATATATATATATATATATATATATATATATATATATATGTATATATATATATATATATATATATATATATATATATATATATATATATATATATATATGTTAAAATAGGTTTTTAAAATTAGAATCTACAAATTTTAACAAATGTTGCTCCCCAAGGGGTCGAGCACTATCAAAATCATTTTGGGTATTTTAACCACACTAATATATATATATATATATATATATATATATATATATATATTATATATATATCACACACACACACACACACACACACACACACACACCACCACCACCACCACCACCACACCAGTCTTCACAACAGCCACGAACCACCAGAGGGCCCCACCTACCTGACACCCCCAGCTGGTGGGTGGCAAAGCGGGGTGTCATGTCCTCTTTTCCCTCGGGCAGCCACAGCTTCATCATGGCCTCTGACCCCTCAGCATGATGGAATAGGAAGCCCTCAGCGGCGGCACAGGGGATCACATGACTCCTGTCCAGTGGCACCCTCAGCCAGATGGCCGCCAGGCCTTCTCTGCGCCACGTCGCTAGGGACTCTTCACAGAGTAAACAGGAGAAGACAACCATCAGACAACAAGGCACAATCAGTCATGACAATAAGAAGTGTACATTTTCCAGCCAGAATAATGATCATGACACTGACAGTACCTAGGCAGTTGATCAATACATACGGAAAAGTCTCTTCTCGCTCTGAGATCCAGGCCATAGTACACGAAATCCTTCATCCTCAAGACCCATCCACACCTCATTTGACAGGTTACTTTGGGTGTTGAAAAAGGGAAATTCACAAAATGTGTTTCCTAGAAGATGTTACTTTGGAGTGTTGAAAAGAGAAATTCACAAAATTTGTTTCCTAGTTGTTACTTTGGAATGTTGAAAAGGAAAATTCACAAAATGTGTTTCCTAGTTGTTACTTCGGTGTGTTGAAAAGGGAAATTCACAAAATGTGTTTCCTTGTTCTATTTATATCTGATTTGACCGTTTGCTTTGAATATAATGAAACAGAAACGCAAGTTTTACTTCCTCTGAATATATACTGCACTCATATATATACATATATATATATGGAGAGAGAGATAGATAAATAGATAGATTGATATCTGGTTTAGACATATAATACACTTATACATGTATATGTTTACACAAACATGTATACATTCACACATAATCCACACACATATTCACACATGCACATATCCATATCCATACACACATTCACATATGCACGTGTCCACATCCACATGCACAAAAAGGCACACATCTAAAAACTGAAAAAGTATTCTTACCTTTCAGCAGTTCAGAAAAATGTCCCTGTTCTACTGTTGCAGACAGCTGAGCCAAATCTATTGTGATCCCATTATGCCGGTCAACATCACCCACTAGTACTGATGAAGAACTGCGCTCCGACCTCAGTGCTGATAAGGAAATCTGTGGTGATGACTCAAGCACAGATGATGATGATGAGCCTGAAGTCGCTGATGATGATGATGCATTTGACTTTGAGGAGGAGGAACTGGTTCTTGACACACACACATGTAGAGCAGTAACATTACTTGTGGCTGCCACTGGCAGACTGCATAGAGTTAGCCTGGGAAGAGGATGGATACGCATGACATATCTCCATAGCTGTGACTGCAGTGGGCACATTGTGATACTGATGGATGACAACAGCACGAGATGCAGATCTGTAAAGAACAAACACAAAAAATGGTTTCATCACCTCCGATTTTAAATACAATGATCATGTTGCTTGGTGTTGTGTTGTGTTGTAGTGTGTGTGGTGTGTGTGTGTGTGTGTGTGTGTGTGTGTGTGTGTGTGTGTGTGTGTGTGTGTGTGAGAGAGAGAGAGAGAGAGAGAGAGAGAGAGAGAGAGAGAGTTCCAAAGTTTTACTCTTTTTTTTTCTTCTTGAATAACAAACTTTCTTCAAGAAATACTAACATTTTTTTTTCTCAAAAATATTTGTCTTCAGATGTCAGATTAACTGAACTGTCTAGGCGATCAGTTTATTCACTGGGGCATGGTAAAGAAAGTAGCAGTAAGGGGGGCGGGGGGTGGAGAAGACTGAATAGGAGGGAGTGGGTGGGAGCTTAGGGAGGGTTTCAATCCCAGAACTGGAGCCCTTCTACTGAAAGCGATGCTTGGTTGTTTTCTCTGACGGAAAGAGGAAGATGAGGCGAGTGTGAGGGGAAGGGCGGAAGGGGGAGGGGGGGGGGGTAAACTTTTTGATCAGCTGACTTCATGTTACCACAACTTTGTTACTTTCGATTTCGCTGGTCGACAAATAAACCAAGTGGATCGGTCGTTATGGCACCATTGAAGCGTTCTTTCAAGAACAGAGAGCGAACGTTTGCATAACCGTATCTTAAAAGTGGTATTGAATAAGCGTAATGTCAAACCTGCAAAGTCTCGCCGAAAACTGAAACAGTCGTAGGATTCAATTTCGTCGGTAGGTCTGCGAACGTCTGATTAGGTAAGACAAGGAGTACAAGGAGTACTATCACATGTATATAAAGTCACTTCCCTTGGCTATATTGGCTTTGATTTTGTCCACAGGTGCAAAGTAGGCAAAGCGCAAGTGACAGTCGTTTATCAAATGGGCTCAGTGAACCAAAGATGGAGCGTGCATGTGTTGCGGCACTCTCTGGGCCCTGGTGCTAACTGGACAGGAAGAAATCAAAATAATAGCTACTCCATGACGACTGGAACCAAGTAAAGCGCTTGGCTTTGCAGAACAAAACCGATAATGGGCTGGGAGGTCGTGGGTTCGATCCGGAGCAAGGCCAGTGGATTTTTGGGCCCCGATCGGCGTTGAGTTCGCTAGGGGCTCAGATGGGAACATTGGCACTACACCATTCAGTTTCATGCAATGGAGACGTCTCTAAGAATGATGACTGCCACTACACCATTCAGTTTCCTGCAATGGAGACGTCTCTAAGAATGATGACTGCCACTACACCATTCAGTTTCATGCAATGGAGACGTCTCTAAGAATGATGACTGCCACAACACCATTCAGTTTCATGCAATGGAGACGTCTCTAAGAATGATGACTGCCACTACACCATTCAGTTTCATGCAATGGAGACGTCTCTAAGAATGATGACTGCCACTTAACCATTTAGTTTCATGCAATGGAGACGTCTCTAAGAGCGTTGCTCAAATTTTCTCACCAGCACTGCGGTTATCTGTATCTCTCACGCCTGGTGGACGCTGGGATACATAATGAAAGGAAAACGTAAGCCCTGTCATGTAGTCTCGGACCATAATGCAACGCTGTAGCATCATCTTTATCATCGTCATCCTCATCGATCGGCAAGTACTTACAAGCTATTTAAGGGACTTAACAGTACAAATTTTAACACATTTTTTCAACTAACCACTAATCAAATTACAAGAAATTCTGATAACAAAATCCAAATTAAATATTGTCGCACTAATATTAGAAATAGTTGCAAAGCGAGACGACTGCAGGCGGAAATCTAAACAAATCTTAAATAAATGTTAGCGAACCGCCCAGAGAACGTGGACAAACGAGTCACGAGACAAAACACAACGCGTTTCGACCTCTTAGGTCTTCGTCTGGTGATAAATAAACGAATAAAACAACGAAAATTCACTTAGCTTTGATCGCTTCAGATCGCTCAGGCAGGGTTCAGCGCAAAGAAGGCGCTGAACCCTGCCTGAGCGATCTGAAGCGATCAAAGCTAAGTGAATTTTCGTTGTTTTATTCGTTTATTTATCACCAGACGAAGACCTAAGAGGTCGAAACGCGTTGTGTTTTGTCTCGTGACTCGTTTGTCCACGTTCTCTGGGCGGTTCGCTAACATTTATTTAATATTAGAAAATTTTCATTTAGTAACAGAGTGGCACCGTACTGGAACAAACTACCTGCACACATTAAAAAAGCAAAAGATTTGAATACTTTTAAAAACCTTCTGGATACTAACGCTGAGTTTAATATGTTAAAATTTCAATTTGATTGATAGAATAGATTAAAATATATCCTGAGCATATACATGCATTAAGCAACCAATGTTTATGAAATAAGATGATTGGGACACAAAAAGCTGTGAGGTTATCAAAGTCCCAAGTGAACTGAACTGAACTGAACTGAAAAAAAAAGTACCCAAAAAAAAAAAAATCATAATCCTGAATTCGGTGGTCATTCATGCCCTGCTCTCAAGGTAACTGCAGTTTGGATTCCCTCCCCACGTCCATGTTCATGGTGAAGTCATGTGGAGGTTGTCGGAATTGACCACTTCATGGACACTGTCGTTGGATGGACATGGTGACGCCATTCTGAGAGGAACGCCATGTTCATGGTGAAGTCATGTGGAGGTTGTCGGAATTGACCACTTCATGGACACTGTCGTTGGATGGACATGGTGGCGCCATTCTGAGAGGAACGCTCACTCACGCTGGCCCAGTGACGATACAATCATTGTTGTCAGCATAGGACCTGCAGATGATATCCTGCCTGTCAGCATAGGACTTATAGGTGATAGCCTGTCTGTCACACAGGACTTACAGGTGACATCCTGTCTGTCACATACGACTTATAGGTGATATCCTGCCTGTCACATAGGACTTATAGGTGATAGCCTGTCTGTCACATAGGACCTGTAAGTGACATCTGTCTGTCACATAGGACCTGTAAGTGATATCTGTCTGTCACATAGGACCTGTAAGTGTGTCTGTCACATAGGACCTGTAAGTGATATCTGTCTGTCACATAGGGCCTATAGGTGATATTCTGTCTGTCACATAGGACCTGTAAGTGATATCTGTCTGTCACATAGGACTTATAGGTGATAGCCTGTCTGTCACATAGGACCTGTAGGTGATATCCTGTCTGTCACATAGGACCTGTAGGTGATATCCTGTCTGTCACATAGGACCTACGGGTGATATCCTGTCTGTCACATAGGACCTGTGCGTGATATCCTGTCTGTCACATAGGACTTATAGGTGATATCCTGTCTGTCACATAGGAGCTATGGGTGATATCCTGTCTGTCACATAGGACCTATGGGTGATATCCTGTCTGTCACATAGGACCTATACGTGATATCCTGTCTGTCACATAGGACCTGTACGTGATATCCTGTCTGTCACATAGGACCTGTACGTGATATCCTGTCTGTCACATAGGACCCATAAGTGATATCCTGCCTGTCAGCATAGGACTTACAGGTGATATCCTGTCTGTCACATAGAACCTATGGGTGACATCCTGTCTGTCACATAGGGCCTATGGGTGATATCCTGTCTGTCACATAGGACCTGTACGTGATATCCTGTCTGTCACATAGGACCTGTACGTGATATCCTGTCTGTCACATAGACCTATAAGTGATATCCTGTCTGTCACATAGGACGTGTAGGTGATATCCTGTCACATAGGACCTGTAAGTGATATCCTGTCTGTCACATAGGACCTATAGGTGATATCCTGTCTGTCACATAGGATTTGTAAGTGATACCCTGTCTGTCACATAGGATCTGTAAGTGATATCCTGTCTGTCACATAGGATCTGTAAGTGATATCCTGTCTGTCACATAGGATCTGTAAGTGATATCCTGTCTGTCACATAGGATCTGTAAGTGATAACCTGTCTGTCACATGGGACCTATAGGTGATACCCTCTCTGTCACATAGGACCTATAGGTGATATCCTGCTTGTCGTCAGAGGACCTATAGGTGATTTCCTGCCTGTCAGCACAGGACCTATAGGTGATATGCTGCATGTCAGCACAGGACCTATAGGTGATTTCCTGCCTGTCAGCACAGGACCTATAGGTGATATCCTGCCTGTCAGCACAGGACCTATAGGTGATTTCATTCCTGTCAGCACAGGGCCTATAGGTGATTTCCTGCCTGTCAGCACAAGACCTATAGGTGATTTCCTGCCTGTCAGCACAGGACCTATAGGTGATATCCTGCCTGTCGTCATAGGACCTAGTAGGTGATATCCTCAACACCACAGAAGTGACTCGGCAGCAGCGCAGTTTTCCCCCGGTGAGTCGTCTCATTACGATGTGTTTTTGACTGCTCCCTGTTGACTGCAGCACCAGGGCTGCGAGAGATAAAAACGAAGATGTGGCTATGAACAGTGAGCCACGATACCACTGAAGTGGCGAGGAGAAAGAGAAAATCATCAAACAAATAAAGAATTTTAAAAAATAAATAGATAGATAAATAAGTAAATAAAAAATGAAGCAAATAGATACGTAGAAAAACAAACAAATGAATAAGCAAATAAATAGATGAATAAATAAATCAACAAATAAATGAACAAATATGCAAAGTTTCAGAAATACTAGCATTCCATTTCATTTATCTTAAATATTGTTGAATAGCATTCCACAATCAGCTGGCACTTTACCTTTTTCACAGTGCAGAGTTTGTTTTATTATAAACAAAGTTCTTGGAGCCAAGTTTTTGGTAAAAACGACGTCCCCAAAGTGTGACCCTGATGACGGTTGGTTTCCGGAAGATCAGAACATGGAATGTCAGGGAGAAAATCGTCGACAGGCTGGTATAGATCTGAACATTTCAAACAGTACCCGACAACACTGTTTTTCTATTATCTGAGTCATAAAGTAGCAGAAATCGAGCCACTCTTCTGATTTCTTTTTAATACCAACAAACAAACAAACAAACAAACAAAACCCGTTGTGAAATCAACACAGTCTTTCTCTGTTTGTCTAGCGCCCGAAAGCATCTTATGGTCAAACATGAAACACAGCAGATCGGTCGTTGGCAGTTTATGGTCAAACATGAAACACAGCAGATCGGTCGTTGGCAGTTTTATTGACTGCCGTTCGTGTAGACCTCTAACTGTTAAGTGATCGAGACAATCCTTCCACGTGTGATGTCACGTGGCCTTAGTCCTGACCTCATGGGTGACCGTGACGTCACCCCTTAATCGCCAGCGGAATGACACTGGAAGAAAGGCGACTGGTGTTGTCCAGGGTGACCAGCATCATTAGCCATCCACAATTAATTGGTTTTCACTTCACGTATTTCCGCCAGCACTGAAGGTCACCCAATCTGAGAATGGAACCTGTCCCCGAACACTACGTCGAGGACGTGACCTACCCGTCATTGGTTCCAGCTGAAACAGACACGATGCACAGTGTCCACTGGTTCAGGGACAGACAGGACACACAGTGACCATTGTGACAGACAGGACACTTAGTGACCATTGTGACAGACAGGACACATAGTGACCATTGCTTCTGAGACAGACAGGACACACAGTGACCGTTGGTTCTGAGACAGACACTATGCACAGTGACCATTGGTTCTGAGACAGACAGGACACACAGTGACCAGTAATCAGTATCACGCTTTTCTGATGCACAAGTAATGACATTTGTCTGATTTTGTGTGTTTGTCCTTTTGTTTTTGTTTGTTCTATCTTGTTTCATTTGTTTTTTGTTTTGTTTTGAATGGGTTTTGGTGGATTTTTCTTTATTTTTAGTACGTGCTTGTTTCTTGTTCAAGTGTGTGTGTGTGTGTGTGTGTGTGTGTGTGTGTGTGTGTGTGTGTGTGTGTGTGTGTGTGTGTGTGTGTGCGCGCGCGCACGCGCGCGCACGCTCTTCAATTTAAGACCAATTCACCCCGCCTGTTCTACTCCTGTACCCCCATGTTCAGCATCAGCGTAGCTTGTGTACATGGAGGGGGCCGGAATAGCTCGGTAGGTAGAGCGCTGCACTGGTGACCCTGGTGACCCTGATGATCCTGGTGACCCTGGTGACCCTGGTGATCCTGTGACCCTAGTGAGCCTGGTGACCCTGATGATCCAGTGACCCTGTTGATCCTGTGACCCTGGTGATCCTGTGACCCTGATGACCCTGGTGATCCTAATGACCCTGGTGATCCTGTGACCCTGGTGATCCTGTGACCCTGGTGACCCTGGTGATCCTGGTGACACTGGGCTTGCGGGCCACAATGTTTACGGGGCCGTTTTCGTACAGTCTTTTTTCCGCATGGGAATTAACTCTGGTTGTGACTCCACTTCCCTGAAAGGCTTTCGAATGACACTATAAGCTGAGGTTCTGTGTGTGGACGCAGGTGTAACATCTTGCTCACATGTTTAATCCCATCACCGACTTTCAGAACAGAAGGTCAGTTTGGTCGTTGGTATGGCTGACACGTATACGCATTGCATGCACCGACCGAAAGAATTAAAATATGAATGGAAACCTGGAAGACTGACAGACTGGATGACACGGGAAATGAGTGAATGTGGCGACAGCAGGCAGTTCTTCAGTCGGCTCTACCCAGGTGGGCAGTCCGTTGTGTAAACGAGGGCAAGGACCGTCAAACACTTTGAGCTTGGTCTCTGAGGATGGGCGCTATAGAAGTATTGTCAACGATAACAACAGCAGCAGCAGCAGCAGCAACAACAACAACAGCTACAATAACAACAACAACAACTACAATAACAACAACAACAACTACTACAATAACAACAATAACAACAACAGCAGCAGCAGCAGAAACAAAGTAACAACAACAACAATGATAATGATAATGATAATACTAATGAGACTTGTCCCTGTCTATGTGTATGCAGCCTATGTGTTGGAACAATACAAAATCAACTCAGTTTCCTTCTCCAATTCATCAGCTCACAACAACAAAAATTAGATCTTGAACGTGTGTGAACCATCAAAATGTTAACGTTTCTTTGATGAAGAGAAGATGTAACAGGCTCCGTGACATCAGACCGTAAGGCCTGAGCGACATTGATTGCATTGTCCTGACCAGACGTTGGCCCGCGTGGCAGAGCTGACTGTTCAGCCAATTGACTGATGGAAACAGTCGCCACACAAAGCCTTGTTCCTGGGTTATACCGGCTCCCTTGACATTTACACAGGCACAACACATGGAACTCTCTCAGGGTAGTCGTGTACCACACGCTATTTACAAAGAACTGTGTGGAGGCGGTCATGTTGCAGGCAAACAGTATGCTGCCATGCTGAACGCCAGTGTTACAGGTGCCTCAGGTAATAAAGATCAATGCTGGGTGTGTGTGAAGTGTGGTGATCCCTCGATCAGTGCATTGTTCATCGGACATCTCCATCAGTGCATTGTACATCGGACATCTCCATCATCAGTGCATTGTTCATCATACATCTCCATCAGTGCATTGTACATCGGACATCTCCATCAGTGCATTGTACATCGGACATCTCCATCAGTGCATTGTTCATCAGAGAGAACGAAAAAAACACGGACTCTGGCTCACCCGGTCTCACCAGTTTCGACCGGATGACGCCAGAGTCCGTGTTTTTACGTTCTCTGACAAGTAAGACTTCAATAACAAAAAAATAACGATTATCCTATGTTTTTCCTGATCGTTTTTCAATAAAAAATGCAAAACTCTTCGCATTTGGCCGCATTATTGATCACCTCTGGATCTCACTTGAGACCCTATGGCGCCCTAGGGCCCCAAGCCAGACCCAGAGGGTCACATATAACACGGCCAGATGTGAAGGGTTTTGAGAATATGCCTCCAACAGTAGTATACTATTATACTTGGTTGCCTGCTCGCTATTTTCTAATTTGGGGCAACCCCCTCACCCCCTTTTTAGTGACTCTTCCAGATTTGGGTTTACGGGCGTTCATAGCCACGCCAGTGACCAGACAACACAACACATTGTGGTTTGCGGGCGTTTATAGCCTCGCCAGTGACCTAGACAACACATTGTGGTTTGCGGGCGTTTATAGCCGCGCCAGTGACCCAGACAAACGAAACACGAAAATGGGAAGAGATCACTTGAGGGCAGGGGAAAGGGCCAAATTTAGACTTTTGCAATACCATGACAAACAAGAATATAAAACTACCGCAGGCATATTCTCAACGTTATTTATTTTAAGATTTATATATATAAAACCCGGCACACAGAAAGCTTTACAATTCTATGGTGTCTAGTTGCCTAGTGTAAAGTTGTTTTTTATTTTGTAAAACAAAATTAAAAGCTAATTAACAAAGTGCATCTTACCTTACTTTTTAGTCACTACTTTTTAATAAAATTTATTTTAAATACTTTATTAGATTGAATATAAAAATGCTGCTTTAATACATAAAATGTGAAAATATTACTTGAGGGCGGGGGGGCACGGCAAGGGAAGCGACTGGGGACTGCATGCAGCGAAGTGAATGCGAGAGAAATCGGAGAGCCCATTTGCGGGACCGTGAAGCATTTAATTGTTTGGTGTGGCGCACGGCACGCGTTGCTGCCCTGGCCATGTAATTTTGTGTAATTTGACACGGGCTGATTTGTGTTGGTTGGCCGCCTACTAAATAAAGTGACAAATGCGTCGCCCCAGCTCAGCAATTTTGTAAGCTGATAATTGAAGGCAAAGGAAAGCAACCCTTTAGAATAAGAGAAGGAGAGTTGTCTCCCCAAGAAAAAGGAATGTAACAATAGATTGTGTTTTTTATTTTTACGTTTCATCAAGTCGCCATAGGTTTTTATTCAAGTCGCTATCAAGTCGTTCTAAGTTCTTAATCAAGTAACCTTTATGTTCTTAATTAAGTCACCTCTAAGTTCTTAGTCAAGTTTTTAATCAAGTCACTTCTAAGTTCTCACTCAAGTTATCCTCAAGTCACCGCAAGTCACTTCTAAGTTCTTACTCAAGTTACCTCAAGATCATAACTAAGTCATCCTCTAAGTACAACCAAGTTCTTATTCAAGTTATCTTATAATTATCAAAAAAAAAACAATACAATCTAGTTTTTATCTTAAATAGTAGATGCTAATATAGTACACACACGCCTCAAAAAACGCGTCATCATCGAGAATATTTTGCTCGGCGTTCTCTGCGCAAGATCGGTCAGCATAGATCTTAATGAAGTTCTTACATCCTAAGCAACCGCATTGATTACAATTCTGGGCTAAAGGAAATGTCTTTTATAGACTCCATGTCTTTATTTATTGACTCCATCATTTTAAACAAATAATAATCCGTCATGATCTATTTTTATCAAAAAAATTTAAAATTAAGTTCTTAAAATATTATTGCATTTGAAATGGATCAAAATGATCTTTTGTTGTTGGCGGTTCTGGCATGCTTTTGTCTTCTGTATTTAGTGGTTCAGGTTGTTTTGACTGCTTTTGTTTTTGTTGCCATTGTTTATATATTTTATAAACCGTAATAACCACCCCCAGCAGCAGCAAGGGCGCCAAAAATGACAACAGTTTTAAGTTCAATATTCCATGAAGACTTTGGTGCTGTAGGCCTTGAATCACATGGAGTTTTTATAGCTGGCATTGAATTAACTTGTTCGGCGTTGGCGGTGTTATGTTTTCATGATGAGTTATATTCTGTGATTGTAACATTAATTTTCTTTGTCTGTTCCACTCCGCTAATTTTTTTCCTGCTTCAACACGCCCAGGATGCTTCTCACTGGTCACTTTCTTCACTGGATTCAATGTTTTTCTGATTCTGCTGATTTTCTGGCTCGGTCATTTTGAAGGGAAACAAAATCTATATGATTAAAAGTAATTAATCCTGCGATCATTGGCGACAATAATGTTCCAAATCTGTAATACAGATCACACCCTAGAGACTCTAATGTCTTAGTTAAAACTGGATCCTGCGTTAAATCATACATAAAGTCTTGTTCAGAATCAATGGGAGCAAATCTACTGACTAGTTTAGTGTACAAACTAAGAACCGTTTGTCCTACACTTTTTACCATTCTTGATCCTAGTTGCGCTTCATACCTGTTATGATACTTACAATGTCTTGTGGCGACATTTGTTGAATTTGTTCTATGCTGAATTCATTTCCGAGGTACTGTTTTGTTTTTTTCCGCATGCTGCCAAAGAATACAGCCTTTCCTTTTTGGGCATAATAGCTTGGTCATCAACTTGATCATTTGTAGTCATAAGTTCAGGAAGGTTTAATAGATCATCGCTGTTCATGTTGCAAAGCAGACGACTGCAGGCGGAAATCTAAACAAATCTTAAATAAATGTTAGCGAACCGCCCAGAGAACGTGGACAAACGAGTTACAAGACAAAACACGACGCGTTTCGACCTCTTAGGTCTTCGTCTGGTGATAATTAAACGAATAAAACAACGAAAATTCACTTAGCTTTGGTCGCTTCAGATCGCTCAGGCTTCAGCGCAAGGAAGAAGGCGTTGAACCCTTCTTCCTTGCGCTGAAGCCTGAGCGATCTGAAGCGACCAAAGCTAAGTGAATTTTCGTTGTTTTATTCGTTTAATTATCACCAGACGAAGACCTAAGAGGTCGAAACGCGTCGTGTTTTGTCTTGTAACTCGTTTGTCCACGTTCTCTGGGCGGTTCGCTAACATTTATTTAAGAATCGCTGTTCATGTTTTTTATTAATTATAATTATTTTTTTTTTTTAAATGAGCACCGAAAAAACTATTACCAACCTCGTATACCATTCTGCTGTTATTGGGGGCCTAAGTGTAGGATACACGATGCTTGGTAAAAGCCTGTTAAAAATAAAACCAGCAGATCTTGGCAAGCTAGACTTCGAAGACTCAGCAAAACTGATTGCTATTATTACAGCTTCATTTGCTATGAAAGATTTTTTAGTTAAGCAAGGAATAATTCCAGACAGTATCAATATGTAAAATAAAAAAATACATTTATAAAAATGGCTTCACTCGTAATGATGATAGGCGGCGCTGTGGTGAATGCGCTTTCTTTTAGCGGAAGTAATTACGCATTTAGTAAACTACGGGATGACGGCAAGAGAAAAAGACATAACAAAGCTGTGGAGCAACTAGCCGCAGCACAAGATCACTATGAAAAGCAGAGAATTGAGCAGTTAGATTTTATTAATAATAAACTGAAAAACAGGGACATGCAGCTTACACGTTTAAAGATGTTGATCAAGCAATAAAAGAATATTACCTTGTAACAGGCAAGCCAATTGAGACATTGCCCCCACCGAAATTCAGCGATTTTTATCATCCATCAGAAAAACAAAAGATGCAAGAAATCGTGTTTAAATTTTCTTTGGCATGACCGTTGTGTAATTTTGTTGCGCATAATATTGGCTGAATAAAAATGAACAAAATCTATTATTCGCCAAAAGGATATTGGAAGGGAATCACAGCAATTAAAAAGCTAAGCCAAGCAGCGGGAGTCAGTGAACAAACAGCAAAGGAATGGTTATCTAAACAAGCGATTTGGCAAATTTATTTACCTGCGCCTAGACGAATACAGAGACCACACTTTGTGAATACAATACCGAACGACACCCATCAAATGGACCTTCTATATTTACCCCATGATACGATTAGACGAAAAAGATTTAAGTACGCACTTACAGTCATTGACGTAGCTTCAAGATACAAAGATGCGGAACCATTAACACAAAAGAGTGCTTCTGCTTGTGCTGTTGCTATACAACTAATATATCAACGAGGCCCGCTAACTTATCCTCGCATGATTCAAGTCGATGATGGAAAAGAATTTAAAGGCCGAGTGAATCAATTATTGTTAAAACATAGAGTTACCATTAAAAGAGGCATTCCAGGAGTTCACAGATCACAGGCTTTAGTTGAAAACTTTAACAAACAGTTAGCTGAAAGACTTTTCTCCTACCAGTATCACAGAGAGCTTATTGACAATTCTCGCAACACAGAATGGGTTAGAAGACTGCCCTCAGTTTTGCGCGCAATGAATAATGAAGAATTTAAAGGGCTAAAACCAGTACAAGCAATCAAAAAACAAACAATAAATGCTGTTGAAGGATAGTCTTCATCCGGCAAACTATTACCGTTTGGTTTAAAAGTAAGGTACCTTTATTTACCGGGGGAAGCAGAAGGGGACACTCGCATCAGGGCAACCGATCCAGTTTGGAGTGTTGATCCATATGAAATAAAAAGAATTGTAAAAATGAATCCGCCCGTGTATTATTTACGAGAAACTGACACAAGAAAACAACCGGCTCCACAAAGATCTTTTGTGAAGGAGGAACTGCAGATAATCCCACCAGACACAGTTCCGCTTTAATTAATTTACGTAAATATATTTGAGTTTAAAAATGGAAGCTCAGAAGGAAGCGCAGAATGATACAAGAATGATAAATGGAATTAATAGAAGAATTATTTGATTTGAGTTCTGCTATTAGTGCAACATTTGCGAGGATTCATCAGCACATGGCAATGCATCAAGATCACCTACAACCCAAAATCCCAAATTTTGATTATCAAACATGGGGAAAGAATATCTTGAAATAATAAAAAAAAGTCCGGGCACATCAAGCAAACGTGAGAAAAAATTTGTCTGAATTGGAGGATGATATGATTGATCTTATAGATAAAGTTAAGGAAAAATATGAACCCGAAGAATGTATATAATTATGCCGTTCTCCAATGCCCGATTGCATATGAAAACTCTGGATTAACAAATACTCGTTTTGTGTTGTTCTATCTAATGACTTCTTTGTTACAACCGTTGTGTTGATCTCATGTAGATTAGATCGCAGTTTTACGTTGACATGATGAAAAGTCTTATTGTCAAACAATGCTTCTTTATAGTTGTCATGCGATATGTTTGACTGCACAACACTGCGAGATATTCCTTTGCTTTCTTAATGGTTTTCTTCTGGCTCGAAATACTGTACATTTTTTACCTTAACCCAACAAACTCCTTGATCACCTTTCCAGATAATTCATCCTTCATCTTTCCTAAAACCTTCTTATTAGTAATTGAATGCAAAGGCGAATCTTTAGGGTAATCGGATGTGTCGTACCATCCCGCATGTCCTTTAGCTACTTCTAATTCCATGTCTTTATAGATGTCTTCAGTAGGGATATCTATAACAAAACTATCTGTATCTGTGTAAAGCACTCTGGACTCAGGATATAGGGGCTTAAAGTAGTCATAAAGAAATTCTAACATCAAAAGCTTTGATAATTCTAAAACAGTAAACCTGATAAATACAGGTTTGTCCAATTTGACTTTCTTTTTTTTCATCATTATGCCAAAAAGCTGATCATGAAACCTTCTAAAGTCCTGATAATTTGGTTTTGAAGTCAGCTTAATTGCTTCGTTCTCTCTGGTGACCAATCTAACATCTTTACGCTTGTGCGGATTCTCCATAGTCTTTCCAAAACAGCTGTTGTTCATCAGCTTGAAAAAGTCTTTTTCTGAAGCATCTGTGGATTTAGTTCTGAGATCATGTTCTTCATTATGTATGGTTTCATGAACTGTTCTTGATCAAAAGCAATTATACGATGAACAGCTGTCAACTTTAAACCATGTCTTAAATAAAATTGTAGAAGCCTGTAATGACAGACATAATTTTTTTTGCCTCGAAGATTAGGCACAAGTTTAGGCGGTTCTGTTTTTGCCATCTTTAGGCTTTCTGCTGCTAATGGATAGTCATTATGCAGGTCATGGAGTCCTGAGGATATTCTAAGTCAACTTCTAGAATGTATCCACGCTGGTGACCGGCGCCAAACTGCCCAACCACTTTAATGCTTTTTGAATATTATTCGTATTATCTGTGTACATTTTAAAGTTGCGTAATGGAAGCGATTGCGCCATTGCCCATCCATACAGATTGTTTGCATCTAAATACATGAGATAGTTAGACCTTTTACTTGGATCATAGTCGTCCAAGTATTTGTTGTTTGCTTTACAGTAATGGTGCGACGCCATACTAATTCCCCCACGGAATCCGTTTTCAATCATCTGAATCATTGGTAGGTCAGACAATAAATCAATCTGTACTCCAGTAAATTTTAAGAAAGCGTCCCAACTCATCCCAGGCGCAGAAACATAATGCGCAGGATCCAAACTGTAATGTTTCATGCAGGTCTTTCTATAATTTTCAAAGACGTCCGCCAACAAACATACATCTGCCATCAAGTATAATCATGATAGTCTCCCATTGTTTACACTCTAACTTCTGCCACGCATCTTGAGCATGCTGGTAATCAGAATCACTAATGCCCTTTCCTCTAAGACTAGAAAAGAACGCGTCTTTAGGAGGAAGTGTATCTTCATCAAACCTTTCCCAACTGTTCATGTATTCATAAGGGTAAACACCCTTTCTAACAAGTGTTGGGTCAAAATATTCTTCCGTTATTGGGCAGGACTTTAAGGACATAGCCAGTGACTCTAATGATCCCATCAAGTGTTGCATAGAGTCATAAAAAGACATGTTATTTAAAGTGAAACACATGTACTTTTCTGATGACTGTGCAATGCATGTTACCCTGAAGGCGTTGTCTACTGCTTGCATTATAAGGTGAGAGTCGTAACCTCGCAAGTTATGAAAGAATACAGGCAGCTTCCATGTCTTTGTTCAAACTTTAGTTGAAGATTGCATTTACTGTGTGCTGCTCCTCTAAACTTTCCACTAATGTGATCATGGCTCTTACTGTCGGATTTGTTGCTTCTTCACTGAGTTCTAAAACCACAAATCCAACAATGTGTGGCTGAGTCATACTGTTCTTGGTCTTCAGGCGTCATCATGATTTCAGATAAATTCAGATTATTAAGAACAGGCGTTACGCACTTGCTGCATGCGCTGTAAAAATCTTCTAGCCGCATTTGGTCCTCTGTATAATTCTGGCGTTGAATGAGCGCCATCCGACCTGACAACAATGAAAGCAAATGAACAAATCTGATGATTACTCACAAAGGCTGTTTTTGGAAGTTTCTGGGTTGGCCCTTCATAAGGAACACATGAGTGATTCAAAGTCTGCGTAAACAACATATGGAGAATTTTGCATCCGTTTCCAGTTCTTAAAACTAACTTTACTGCCTTCTGGGGGCGTAATTAGTTCTGTATTACAGTCAACTGGGCTGATACAATGTTTTATATGTTCACATCGCGGCTTGCACAGATGGAATTCTTGTTAAACATTTTCTACAGAATTCTTGTTTATTTTTTTGCTTTGAAGTATGCGTCAATAATCTACTCATTGTTCGTATCAATGTGTAATGCGGTAGCCCTGCTGGTGAAAGCATCAGTAGTAAGTCAACATGATTTTTTGTCTGGCTCGCCAATCGTTGGACTGTTCTTAGACACTTTAATCGGTTGTAGATTTGTTTCCTCATCCCATGTGTAGACATTAACAGTTATTGGTTTGTTTTGTTCTTCAAACTGATCAATTTTGTCCACGCTAACGGGAAAGGATATTCCGCTAAAGTTAAGATCATTGATGTAAGGCTGATAGTTAGATAGGGCCTACTCTCTCTGCGTTTTTGCGGGCGTAATGCAGCCTTGCGAGAACACACCACATGAAACATTTGTTGTCTGTATTCTTTATGTTTAGAACTGCTTTTTTTGCAACTAATGCTGGGGGCAGCGGAATGTAAGCCTTGCCTACAATCGGCTCATACTTAGCCTGTTTTAATCTGATCTCTAAGACTTCGCCCTCTGCCCAACCAGAGCCTCTCATTTTAGCTTCTTCAGCGGCCGCATCAAACTGTGCAAGCAGTTGGTCTGCCCAACCAGGTGTTAAGTCATTATGAGAAAGAATAGTCTGTTGTTTAGTTGAGACCCAGACTTCTAGATTTTCTTCATTTATTGTTACATAGTCGATTAAAACAGCTAACATTACTTTAACTGGCGGGTCTATTGTTAGTTTACCTGGAACTTGAGAAATAGCATGTACAACGCTTGCCTGTACGTTTGCTGGATCAATGACTTCTAAATCAATATCATTTAAAGCTTTTGATAAATATTCTTCCTTAAGCATTCCTTCAAACAATTCGTCCGGTCCTTCATATATCTTATCCATGCTGAGTTTCTTTTCTAACTCAAAATATTTATTTAAATCAAAAAAATAATTAATCAATATCGATGGTCTTTTTGTGCTTAGACTCATAAACTAAAGTATAAACACCCTTTGGCGTTGTTAATGTGAGCTGTTTAGAACAGAGTTTAATGTCTCGTCTACTTTTTTTAAACATTCTTTTTTTATCTGATCGGTGTCTGGCTGTTGAGAAAAACTTGTCCTTGCCTTTCTTTGAAGATCAAACTTTTGTCTTTTGTAGTCATTAAAATCAGCCTGTAAACGGCTAAATTCTTCATCCGTGATGTTTGAGTCAGCTAGTGCTTTATTTATTATCAGATTAAAGGAACTAAGTTTAGCTGTTATTAGTTGAACCATGGCTGTGTGCTTTTGAAGTTTAGTTTTTATTTTTTTTGCTAGCAGCACCTACAGCTAATGAACACAGGCCAAGAGCTAAAGACAAACCACCTAGAGGTAAAGCTGCGGGTGCGCCTATGCCCGTTGCTAAGAGACCAACACTCGTTCCTGCTGATAGAGCACTAATAGTCGATGCTCCAGTATTAACATAGGTAACAGCATTAAAGACAGCAGAATACCTTCGTTTGGCTTTGCTGTATTTTGAAAGGTCTTGCTCTAGTACTTGCTGCATTTGTGTAATGTTTGTTAATCTAAAGGTTTTTATGTCGGGGTTTCTACTATCCCTTCTCTTGGCGACTCCGGTGCTGTAGGCACATTTGGATAAACCTGAACAGACATGCTTTTTTTAAAAATAAAAAAATAATTTATTATCGTATATCTTTTAATCTGTTATCTGAATATTCAGCTGCGCATCATATATTAAAAACAAATGTGCATTAAGGGGTTTATCGCCATCTTTTTCTTTATCAATTTGAATGTTTATTACGTCTTTAACCGTTCTGGCCACTTCCATGCAACTGATTATCCTCTGTCGACCTTAGGTCAATCCATAAGCCTATTTCGTTGTTAAATAATCATCAAGTCTAACATTGTGAAGGTGCAGATCTTTAGACACAAGGTCTACTGTTGGATTTCTACACCTCCCACCCCCAAACAATTTTCTTATTTCGTCAAAATGCTGATAAGGTCTAAGCCCGCTAGCGTAGATTTGGTTAGGACTACCCTCAATCGAACATTGTACTTTCGTTATTTTAGGATTAATAAACTTTTCACTTCCTCTTTCGAATGGTTCTTCATCTTCACAGAGCAATAAAATACCTTTAAGCGATCTTGCTGCGACACTAAAACTAAAATTCCATATAGCGTCGGCCTTGCTTCTGGGATATGTTGTATGATGAATCACTCTTTCGTAATATATTGCTAATTTTGACTGATATTGTTGCTCAATCAGCCTTGCTAAAATTTGGGTTGCTAACAACGTCAAACTCTAACGAGATGTCAGAATGCTGTACTTTGCTTCAGTGTCTGAAGTTAGTTCATATGACAGTCTGTCTTTTAATGCTCCTTGAAAGTATGGCGCATGCGCTTTTAACAACTCAAAATCTAAGGGAATGGAAAAGCGATTTCCATACGCAAAATTTACAGCCACATACTTTTTGCCGGCTTTATTAGCATCTGCAGCGCCTATTCTGTGTTTTAGTGCTTCTTCGTTTTCGATTCCTTGAAACGCAAGATCAGCCCTTTCATTCCCGGTTAGCCATAAATCAGAATAGGTTAAAAATATGTCTGCATTGTGTAAAGAAAATATTTCTTGCCCCTCAAGTTTTATAGAAATTTTCTTAACGATTGCCCGCCCCAGATTCTGGACAACTGTCCTGTTTGGGTCTGTTTCTGATTCGAGTTCTATTTTGAAAGTAAGTTGCGCAGAGCCTGGCACAATCACTTCATCCGCTCCTAGGTCTGGAAATTTAACAGTAAGAATTTGATCCGCATCAAGATGGATTATTTGGAACAGTAATATTCCGCTTATTTCCCTTCACGGCATGGGGTTTTTTCAGTTTTCTATGCGGGTCAAGAATCGAGCCATATGCTTGTGACATTTTTTTATAAAACAAAATAAAAAGTTAATTATTTAAAAACATGGCAGGCATTGAAGATGAAGAAGATTATGATATTTTTTATCTTGGAGACGACATGAGTGAAACGGCTCCTTTGATACAGCATCGCTCAACGGCCTCAATGTGGCATGAATTAACAGAACCTAAGGTCATATCATTTTATAGAAGTTTAGGTCAAGAACCTCCCAAATTTATAGCCCCTGATGATTTTGTAAAAGATGATGAGGGCCATTTGTATTTTAAAGACGAACGAGGAAAACGTTTTCAGCTTACACATGAACGAAATCCATCAAAGTTTGTAGGTTTGAGTACAATTAACCAAAGACTTAAGGCAAAAGATCGAGATCGCCTTGGCATTCCTAAACCACAAAAAAAAGATAGGGAAGCAGTTGCTAAACTTCAAAACATACAACAAGAACTCCCAACAGATCCCCAAATACAAAACATAGAACTTCAAGATTTAATTCCAACAGCAGGCAAAATAACAAATGTAATAGAAACCAGTCTTTCAGAAGAAACAGCATTAAAAACAATTAATGATCCCCCAATACCCCCGCAAGAATTAGAGGCCATTGATCGTGCTGTAAGAAGAATTAGAGGCGAATTAACAGACAATTTAGCAAGACTGGGTGAAATAGATAAGAAGAGAAAAAGAGAAAAAGAAAAACTCGTTGAGGCTGATGACGCCAACTTAGGGCCTGGTGTTAAAGAAAGAATAACCCAAAGACTAAAAGATCTTGAAAAAGAAAGATCGGCAAGACTAAAAGCGGCGTCTACTAACCGAGACCAATTACGAACTCAAGTGATCAGAATAAGAGAAACTATCCAAAGAATTTTATATGAAGACACAACGCTAGCAGAAAGAATAAAAACACTGTTTAGAGAGCAAGGTGTCACATTAGCAAGCGTTATAACGGCCTTAGGATTTGCAATAAGTACACTGGTGATGGCTATTACAGGCGGCGGTGGAGGTCAAAGTTCAGTGCCTCCATCGCCATCACCTCCACCTGATAAATCATGGGTAAAAAAACAACTTGATCATCTTGCGAGTTTATTAAAAAAAATTAGCCGGTAAAGCTATAGACTCTTTGCCAGGTATATTAGGGAGTATCGTTAGCTGGCTTTTGTCTACTGCAAGCAAAGTAGTTGGCTTTATGGCCGAGCACTTATGGACATTAGTTCTCTTAATAGTTGGGTTAATATTTAGTAAAATAAAGACCAAGTAATCCTAAGCAAGTTAATCCAACAACTAGTGCTGTCTTTTCATATTCATGGTCATTATTTTTTTTTGACTTCTTCAACGGTCTTCGGGCTTTGGGCCACAGGGATTAGATGACTTATTCTTGGGGGTCGACTTGTTTTTTTTATTGTTTGTAATATTACTGGATCAGAATTTATTTCGTTTTTTCCAACCTTCTGTTCATTGCCTGCCACAAGGATTTAATTATTGTAGTTTATTGTTCCTACCTGGAGCCTGAGGTCAGAAGGTAGCATATATAAACCAGTGCCAACAGCAAAGTCTACTTTCGATCTTGCGTATTGTAAAACATGTTGGTACCTTTTAATACTTGAAGGCAAATCAACTGTAGAATTAATGGCGTCCTCTAAATTTGCCAAGTACTGTTTTTGCGCATCAAATCCAAAAAATGAATTAAGTGGTAGACTTCTGATATGAGTTCTGCTCTCACACTTGTATTTGAAAATTTTAGAGCTTGTAGGACTGATTTTGAATCAACACAAAGTAGTATTTGAAATGCAGGAAATCGAAAATCAAGAAGAAAGTTTAATGCCATGATAATGGCAACAAGTTCCGCAGTAAATATGGAAATATTCTTACCAAGTGGTCACCTTTCTCTATTTTTAAGGATGGATTATGAATGCTGAACCAACAAATGATTGTCTAGTCCAGAACCATCTGTATAGATTTTAAGGTGATTTATATAAGTTTCATTTATATGTGACTTAACATACGTTGCAGCAAGGGTCCATCACTTTTTGTTAAACTTGTATAGTCTATGTCATAATTTGCTCTACTAAGTTCCCAGTCCGGGATAGTGCTAAAGACACCTGAGGAGCTACGTTTTGAGTGCAGTGCCTGCTTCTGTAAATAAGTCAGCTGTGTATGAGGCTATCGATTTAGAGAATCAATTTTGTGCCCGTTTTGGAAAATTTAATTTCTGATTTTAATTCAGTTTCACTGGTAGTAAGATTTTGTAGTGTATGACTTCTTAAAATATTTTGCAGATGCAAGTTTCATATTTTCTTCAAAAGGCAATATTCCGATCTCCATATAAGTTCTTAAAGTTGATGTATGAACCGGACACCAAGAGCTATCTTGTAAGCTTTACTATCGATACTTTGCAACTTTTTAATTAAATATTTTGGGGCTGAAAAAATACTCCTGTCTTTAACCCATGATTGTTGACTCACCATTTTCAAGAAATTTAAAGTTTTCTTAGCTTTTGTTAGAACAGTTTGTATGTGATAATTCCAGTTCAGTTTAGAAGTTAAATTTACTCCTAAAAATTTTACAACTTTTTTATATTCAAGGC
>CM031601.1:33847974-34075474 GCA_018398815.1 Conus ventricosus
CTCCCCGGAGGGGTGTACGAGATCTCCTGCGACATCGACGTCACCTACTACCCGTTCGACAGTCAGGTGTGCACCATCGTCTTCACCACCATGGTCTCCAGGTATCATGAGATCGACTTGGTGGCCGACCCCCTTCAATCCACCCATCTGGACAAGTACAGTCCCTCCGGCACGTGGGACCTGATCTCCTTCACCACAGTCGTGGAGAGCAACAGCGAGTAAGTAGCGCATGGACCATTAGTTGTTGCTGTTGCTGTCCGTCGAGACGACGAAGACCATCTAGTCATCCTGGGTCGGGGGTGAGTGCGTAGATGGCTGGTCAGGCCGATATGTGCCCGGATAGACACACCACAGTACGGACAGGAACTATCACAGTACGGACAGGGGGTGGTGGCAGCAGGTGAGTTCTCTTGACACTGGTCTTCCTGACCATCTGCGCTGCTCAGCTCACCACTAAAAAGTAGCTCAGAGCACGTCACTAAGTAGTGCATGAAGCACCAGTAGAAAGTAGCTCAGAGTACGTCACTAAGTAGTGCATGGCCCACCAGTAGAAAGTAGCTCAGAGCACGTCAGTAAGTAGTGCATGGACCACCAGTAGAAAGTAGCTCAGAGCACGTCAGTAAGTAGCGCATGAAGCACCAGTAGAAAGTAGCTCAGTGTACGTCAGGAAGTAGTGCATGGACCACGAGTAGAAAGTAGCTCAAAGCACGTCAGGAAGTAGTGCATGGACCACGAGTAGAAAGTAGCTCAGAGCACGTCAGTCGCAAACAGCACAGAGCCCACCAGTAGTAAGCAACACAGAGCCCGCAAGTAGTACGTGATAAAGTCCATTGTAAATAGCTTACAACAGACAAATGATATTAACCGCATGGTAGTAAGTAGCTCATAGCCTGCCATTAATAAATAGCACATAGCCCACCAGGAGGAAGTAGCCTATAGTTGACTAGTAACAAGTATTGGATAGCACACTAGTAGTGAGTAGCGCCTAGCTCAGCAGTACTAGATAGGTTAGAGGCCACCGGTAGTAAGTACCGCTCTATCTAGTGGTAGGTAGAGCATGGCTGCTGCTGCTAAGTGACACAGAGCACAGCATTAGTAACTAGTGTCAAATACACATGTAATAAGTTGCACATAGGCCAGCAGTAAGTACCGAATGGCCCACCAGCAGAGCGCATAGCCCAACAGTATAAAGCAGAGCATAGTTCACAAGTACTTACACGCACAAAGCCCACAGATAATGAGTAACGCTTAGCCCAGCAACAAAAAGAAGTAAATAGACCACCTGAGGTAAGTGGTATGGAGTCCACCAGTGCTAACACAGAGCCCACCTGTCAGTAATAAGTAGAGCATAGCCCACCAGAAATAAATAGTCCAGAGCCCACAACTAGTCATTAGTGCATAGCCCACCAACAGAAAAAAAACTCACAACCCACTAATAGTAAGTACTGAACAGCCCACCTGTGTATCACTCAGCCCGACGGCAGAAAGTAGTGCATAACCCACCACTAGTAAGCACCAAATGGCCCACCAGAACTAAGCAGCTCGTAGCCCACCAAGAATAATCAGTGTATCTGTCATAAGTAAAGCAGAGATCATCAGTCATAAGCCTAGCGCAGCCCTAAAACAGTAAGTGGTGCATAGCCTACCAGGAGTAAATAGCTCATCGTCAACCAGTAGCAAGAAACACACAGCTTGCAGATAGTAAGAAGCGTATAGCCCACAAGAGAAAGTTATGTAGAGACCACCTTTTATTAATAAGTACCTAGCCTATCAGTCATAATAAATGCATGGCTCACCAGTATTAGATAGTGTATAGCCCAACAAAAATGAGTATTAGCCAAACATAGTAGGTAGTGCTTAGCCTGTGTGTAGCAATTTGAGCATAAACCAACTGTGGCAAGTTGCTCACAACCCGCAAGTAGATAGCAGTGCATAGCCCATTACAAGGAAGAAGTGCATAGCCAACCGGTACTTAGTAGCTTTTACCCCACCAGCTGCAAGCAGTGCTTAGCCCATTAATACGTGTAATTCACCGCCAATTAGAACTTTCCAGTTCATGGCCTAGAAGTAGTAGTACAAGTGGTAACTAATGCATACCCCCAGTAGTAAGCAGCACATAATCCATCAGTAGTTAGAAAACTTATAGCTAGCCAATAGCAAATTGCTCATAGTTCAGCAGTAATCAATAGTTCATTGTTCATAGCAGTAAATAGTGAGTAACCCAACATTAGTAAGTAGTGCATAACACACAAAAAGTAAGGTGAATAACATGTAAGTAGCGAGTAATGCATAGCCCACCTGTTGCAAGTGGTTCATAGCCCACCAGTAGTAAGTAGTGCATAGCCTAACAGGAATGAGTAGAGTATACCCCATCAATGATAAGAGTTGCACATCCTTTCACCAGCAGTAACCAATGCAGAGCTCATGGGTATTAACTAAAGCATAGCCCACAAGTAGAAGATAGTGGTTATCCCACTATTTATAACACTTAATCTACCAGTAGTGATCAGAAGATTGCCCGCATCGGTAAGAAGCATATAGCCCACAAGTAGTAAGCGCAATGCCCACCAGTAGTAAGTAGAATGTTGCCTACCAGTCATTAGTAGTAGATAGCTGAAGGTAACAAACAGCATGTAGCCCACTCTTGGTCAGAGTCCACGAGAAAGGAGCGCATAGGCCATCAACAGTTAGTGGCGCATTGCCACCGGTAGTAAGTAGCACATCTCTAACCTTTGTAAGTAGTGCATTGTCCAGCAGTCACAAGCAGTGCACATCTCACCATTGGCAAGCACTGCATAGCCCACCTGTAGTAAGTGGCACATAACCCACCAGTAATGAGCAGAGCATAGCCCGCCATTAGTAAGTAGTGCATAGGCACTAGCGGTTAGTAGCACAGAGTCCATCTGGCAAGTAGTACAGAACCCACAAGTGTTAGTGGCGTATAGCCTGATAATGGAAAGGGATACACAGCCCACCAGTAGTAAGTAGTGCTTAGCTTAAGGTGTGGGTAAGTGGTGCGTTGCCCACTAGTAGTAAGAAGTGCACAGTCCATCTGTGGTAGGTAGTGCATAGTCCATCAGTGGTAGGTAGAGTATAGTCCATCAGTGGTAAGTAGTGTATAGTCCACTAGTGGTAAATAGTGCATAGCTCACCAATTGTAAGCAGTGCGTAGCCTACCTGTGTCAAGTAATGCGTAGCCTACCTGTCGTAAGAAGTGCGTAGCTCACCAGTGGTAACTAGTGCATAGCCCACAAGTGGTAAGTAGTCCATATATCCCAGCAGTGGTAAGTAGTCCAAATTCCACCAATGGTAAGCAGTCCATATATCCTAGCAGTGGTAAGTAGTCAATATATTCCACCAATGGTGAGTAATCCATATCCCAGCAGTGGTAAGTAGTCCATATCCCAGCAGTGGTAAGTAGTCAATATATTCCACCAATGGTAATTAATTCATACCCCACTTATGCCCAGATGTCCATATCCCACTAATGGTAAGTAGTCCACATCAAACCAATGATAAGTAGTCCATATCTCACCAATGGTAAGTAGTCCATATTCCAGCAGTGGTAAGTAGTCCATTTCCCACCAATGGTAAGTAGTCCATATATCCCACCGATGGTAGGTAGTCCATATATCCCAGCAGTGGTAAATAGTCCATATATCACACCAATGGTAAATAGTCCATATATCCCACCAATGGTAAATAATCCATGTATCCCAGCAGTAATAAGTAGTCCATAATCACACCAATGGTAAGTAGTCCATAAATCCCCGCAATGGTGAGTAGTCCATATTTCCCACCAATGGTAAGTAGTCCATATATCCCACTAATGGTAGGTAGTCCATATATCCCACGAGTGGTAAGTAGCCCATATGTCCCACTAATGGTAAATAATCCATATATCCCATGCCTTTCTGTGTTTGCTCTACATGCCATTCTTTTGCTCTACATGCCTTTCTGTGTTTGCGCTACATGCCATTCTGTGTTTGCTCTACATGCCATTCTGTTTGCTCTACATGCCATTCTGTGTTTGCTCTACATGCCATTCTGTGTTTGCTCTACATGCCATTCTTTTGCTCTACATGCCATTCTTTTGCTCTACATGCCATTCTTTTGCTCTACATGCCATTCTTTTGCTCTACATGCCATTGTGTGTTTGCTGCACATGCCATTCTTTTGCTCTACATGCCATTCTTTTGCTCTACATGCCTCTCTGTGTTTGCTCTACATGCCATTCTGTGTTTGCTCTACATGCCTTTCTGTGTGTGCTCTACATGCCATTCTTTTGCTCTACATACCTTTCTGTGTTTGCTCTACATGCCATTCTGTGTGTGCTCTACATGCCATTCTTTTGCTCTACATGCCTTTCTGTGTTTGCTGTACATGCCTTTCTGTGTGTGCTCTACATGCCATTCTGTGTTTGCTCTACATGCCATTCTGTGTTTGCTCTACATGCCATTCTGTGTTTGCTGTACCTGCCATTCTTTTGCTCTACATGCCATTCTGTGTTTGCTGTACCTGCCATTCTTTTGCTCTACATGCCTTTCTGTGTGTGCTCTACATGCCTTTCTGTGTTTGCTCTACATGCCTTTCTGTGTTTGCTCTGCATGCCATTCTTTTGCTCTACATGCCATTCTGTGTGTGCTCTACATGCCTTTCTGTGTTTGCTCTACATGCCATTCCATGTTTGCTCTACATGCCATTCATTTGCTCTACATGCCTTTCTGTGTGTGCTCTACATGCCATTCTTTTACTCTACATGCCATTCTTTTGCTCTACATGCCTTTCTGTGTGTGCTCTACATGCCGTTTGCTCTACATGCCATTCGTTTGCTCTACATGCCATTCTTTTGCTCATTCTTTTGCTCTACATGCCATTCTTTTGCTCTACATGCCATTCTGTGTTTGCTATGCCATTCTTTTGCTCTACATGCCATTCTTTTGCTCTACATGCCATTCTTTTATTCTTTTGCTCTACATGCTATTCTTTTGCTCTACATGCCAATCTTTTGCTCTACATGCCTTTCTTTTGCTCTACATGTCATTCTTTTGCTCTACATGCCATTCTGTGTGTGCTCTACATGCCATTCTTTTGCTCTACATGCCATTCTGTGTGTCCTCTACATGCCATTCTGTGTGTGCTCTACATGCCATTCTTTTGCTCTACATGCCTTTCTTTTGCTCTACATGCCATTCTTTTGCTCTACATGCTATTCTGTGTGTGCTCTACATGCCATTCTATTGCTCTACATGCCTTTCTTTTGCTCTACATGCCATTCTTTTGCTCTACATGCCATTCGTTTTGCGTCTCTACATGCCATTCTTTTGCTCTACATGCCATTCTTTTGCTCTACATGCTATTCTGTGTGTGCTCTACATGCCATTCTTTTGCTCTACATGCCATTCTATTGCTCTCTATGCCTTTCTTTTGCTCTACATGCCATTCTTTTGCTCTACATGCCATTCTGTGTGTGCTCTGCATGCCATTCTTTTGCTCTACATGCCATTCTGCGTTTGCTCTACATGCCATTCTTTTGCTCTACATGCCATTCTTTTGCTCTACATGCCTTTCTTTTGCTCGACATGCCATTCTTTTGCTCTACATGCCATTCTTTTGCACTACATGCCTTTCTTTTGCTCTACATGCCATTCTGTGTTGGCTCTGCATGCCATTCTTTTGCTCCACATGCCTTTCTTTTGCTCTACATGCCATTCTGTGTTGGCTCTGCATGCCATTCTTTTGCTCTACATGCCTTTCTGTGTTGGCTCTGCATGCCTTTCTGTGTTGGCTCTGCATGCCATTCTTTTGCTCTACATGCCTTTCTGTGTTTGCTCTTCATGCCATTCTGTGCTTGCTCTACATGCCATTCTGTTTGCTCTACATGCCATTCTGTGTTTGCTCTACATGCCATTCTGTGTGTGCTCTACATGCCATTCTGTGTGTGCTCTACATGCCATTCTTTTGCTCTACATGCCTTTCTGTGTGTGCTCTACATGCCTTTCTGTGTTTGCTCTACATGCCATTCTGTGTGTGCTCTACATGCCTTTCTGTGTTTGCTCTACATGCCTTTCTGTGCTTGCTCTACATGCCTTTCTGTGTTTGCTCTACATGCCTTTCTGCGTTTGCTGGGTTTTCAAGGTTTTGCTGCTTTGATGCAACTTCACTTGTTTGACTCACCACTGGCAACATTCTGTTGCATTCCTTAGCTGGCTATACAGGACACCTACCTTCATTCAGCAGTTCTCACAGACAGAGAGGTTTTGTTCTCAACTGTGTCTGTTGGTTCATTTGTTTTCCCTCAGTAAGATGACATAACACTGTTGATACAACGGGACAGCCTTTCCCTTTCATGACACCTTGATCTGAGGCATGACAGAAAATGTCAGACCAAATGAATGAAAAAGTCTGCTCAGTGTTGAGGTGTGATCGGAAAAGTCTGCTCAGTGTTGAGGTGTGATCGGAAAAGTCTGCTCAGTGTTGAGGTGTGATTGGAACTTCAGCTCCGTGTTGAGGTGTGATTGGAAACTTCTGCTCAGTGTTGAGGTATGATTGAAAAAGTCTGCTCAGTGTTGAGGTATGACTGGAAAAGTCTGCTCAGTGTTGAGGTATGACTGGAAAAGTCTGCTCAGTGTTGAGGTATGACTGGAAAAGTCTGCTCAGTGTTGAGGTGTGACTGGAAAAGTCTGCTCAGTGTTGAGGTATGAGTGGAAAAGTCTGCTCAGTGTTGAGGTATGACTGGAAAAGTCCGCTCAGTGTTGAGGTGTGATTGGAAAAGTCTGCTCAGTGTTGAGGTAGGTGACTGGAAAAGTCTGCTCAGTGTTGTGGTATGACTGGAAAAGTCGCTCAGTGTTGAGGTTGATTGGAAAAGTCTGCTCAGTGTTGAGTGTGATTGGAAAAGTCTGCTCAGTGTTGAGTGTGTGATGGAAAAGTCTGCTGTGTTGAGGTGTGATTGGAACGTCAGCTCCGTGTTGAGATATGATTGAAAACGTCTGCTCAGTTTGAGGGTGATTGAAAAAGTCTGCTCAGTGTTGAGGTGTGATCGGAAGTCAGCTCAGTGTTGAGGTTGATCGGAAAGTCTGCTCAGTTTGAGGTGTAATTACAAAAGTCTGCTCAGTTTTGAGGTGAATAAAAAAAGTCTGCTCAGTGTTGTGGTGTGATGGAAAGGTCTGCTCAGTGTTGAGGTGTGATCAGAAAAGTCTGCTCAGTTTGAGGTGTAATAAAAGTCTGCTCAGTTTTGGGGTTGATAGAAAAAAAAAGTCTGCTCAGTGTTGGGGGAGTTGAGGTGTGATAGTTGGGGAAAAGTCTGCTCAGTGTTGTTGATGGTTGTAGTTTGGGAAAAGTCTGATCAGTGTTGTGGTGTGATTGAAAGTGTCTGCTCAGTGTTGAGGTGTGACTGGAAGTCTGCTCAGTGTTGAGGTGTGATTGGAAAAGTCTGCTCAGTGTTGAGGTGTGAGGTGCATTACAATGACATCCTTACTTAGCTACACCAAAGCGCCAAAGTTTTATGCCCTTCCATGCAATCAAAAATGATGATAGTCTCACTGTTTCAGAGGGAACAGATCCCATTTTAACTGTTACATGTAACTGAACATGCAGAGAACAGGACAATGTAAACAGATCACACTTCAACAGTCACACATAGCAGAACAGGACAATGTAAACATGTCATACTTCAACACTCACATATAGCAGAACAGAAAACAGGACAATGTAAACAGATCACACTTCCACAGCCACCTATAACTGAACAGAGAACAGGACAATGTAAACAGATCACACTTCCACAGTCCCATATAGCATAACAGAGAACAGGACAATGTTAACAGATCACACTTCCACAGCCACCTATAACTGAACAGAGAACAGGACAATGTAAACAGATCACACTTCCACAGTCCCATATAGCATAACAGAGAACAGGACAATGTAAACAGATCACACTTCCACAGCCACCTATAACTGAACAGAGAACAGGACAATGTAAACAGATCACACTTCAACAGTCTCACATAGCAGAAAAGGACAATATAAACAGCTCACGCTTCAACAGTCACACACTTCACAACAGAGAACAGGACAATGTTAACAGATCACACTTCAACAGTCACATATAGCAGGACAGAAAACAGGACAATGTAAACATATCACACTTCAACAGTCTCACATAGCAGAAAAGGACAATATAAACAGCTCACGCTTCAACAGTCACACACTTCACAACAGAGAACAGGACAATGTTAACAGATCACACTTCAACAGTCACATATAGCAGGACAGAAAACAGGACAATGAAAACATATCACACTTTAACAGTCACATATAACAGAAAAAAGAACAGGACAATGTAAACAGATCACACTTCAACAGTCACATATAACTGAACAGAGAACAGGACAATGTTAACAGATCACACTTCAACAGTCACATATAACTGAACAGAGAACAGGACAATGTAAACAGATCACACATCAACAGTCCCATATAGCATAACAGAGAACAGGACAATGTTAACAGATCACACTTCCACAGCCACCTATAACTGAACAGAGAACAGGACAATGTTAACAGATCACACTTCAACAGTCATCTATAACTGAACAAAGAACAGGACAATGTTAACAGATCACACTTCAACAGTCAAACACAACAGAACAGGACAATGTAAACAGATTACACTTCAAAAGTCACACGTAACTTAACAGAGAACAGGACAATGTAAACAGATCACATTTCCACCGCCACCTGTAACAGAACAGAGAACAGGACAATGTAAACAATCACAATTCAACTGTCAAACATAGCAGAACAGAGAACAAGACAATGTAAACAGATCACACTTAAACAGTCACACACAACAGAACAGGACATTGTAAACAGATTACACTTTAACAGTCACATATAACTGAACAGACCACAAGACAATGTAAACAGATCATACTTCAACAGTCACACATAGCAGAACAGAGAACAGGACAATGTAAACAGATCACACTTCAACAGTCACACACAACAGAACAGGACAATGTAAACAGATCACACTTCAACAGTCACATAATATTATAACTGAACAGAGAACAGGATGATGTAAACAGATCACACTTCCACCAGTTATATAAAACTGGAAGAACAGAGGAGATGACAATTACATGATACAAGATCAAAAGCAGCTCTTTATTACTATTGAAGAACATGAACATAATTAAAGCAGAGTTACTATTCTAAGAAGTGAACAATGTATGTTATTTTCAACATAAACACAATCATACAGCAACCATGCACCTCAAGCAACTAGTAATTCACTTCAAGTTTTTAATCTCAAAGCCAAACCTTCTACAAGATAATCCTTTTTGTGTGTGTGAAACATTGAATACATGAACACCCTGTGAAAATCATGCTTTTTCAGTTGAACATGAGACCATACTTTAGAACTACTGTGTGTGGTGACAGAAGCAAAAGGAAACATAAGTGCAAAAGACAGAAGGTGAACATTACTTGTCACCTTAGAATCACCCTATCACAGCAAAAGGAACATAAGTGCAAAAGAGGGAAGGTGAACATTACGTGTCACCTTAGATTCACCCCATCACACTTCTACCTATGAATTCATTCAGTGTATTAATTCATGTAGATCCTAAGTCTGTTCAAGACTGGACTGCATCAAAATTATTCTTGAAATATGATAATCTGTAATCCATTGCATTCCATGTGAAAGAAACCAACACTGCTTTCAGCTGGATTCCTTCAAAGAGTGGGATTGTTCATGATGAACATGCTGAGCTGTCTGTTAGCATAGTGGAAATATGTGGTACTGGAGAAAAAGACAGGGGCTTTCTTCTATTCTAACACAATGGAATTGTTTTTATAAACTGCTCAAGGTCCTAGTAAGGTCATCAAAATTTCAAGTGTTCAGACTATTGCACTCTCCATTTACAAAGTGTTGGAAGGAAATCTGTAACACAGGTAATGTAACATTGACAATTGAAGACAATTTACGGTGTTGGGCAAAAGAAGACAGCACATTCACCTGAAAAGTATTTACAATTCTGCTGTCAGTTTCCGAAATCAAGCCATTCTAAAACAATCTTCTGTATATAAAACATTCTTTTTAAAACTGACCAATCATCTTTCATACACTATAGTCTAATAAGTTGTTTTATGCAAACTCTCACCTATCCCTCCCCCCTCCGCCAACTTCTCTCCTTTTTTTTTGTCTGCTGTCGTTTGTTAAATTGATAATGAATGATTTAGAGTATGACTGTGTAAAATCATCACCATAGCTGTCGTTTGTTAAACTGATAATGAATGATTTACAGAGTATGACTGTGTAAAACCATCACCATAGCTGTCGTTTGTTAAATTGATAATGAATGATTTACAGAGTATGGCTGTGTAAAACCATCACCATAGCTGTCATTTGTTAGATTGATAATGAATGATTTACAGAGTATGACTGTGTAAAACCATCACCATAGCTGTCATTTGTTAGATTGATAATGAATGATTTACAGAGTATGACTGTGTAAAACCATCACCATAGCTGTCATTTGTTAGATTCATAATGAATGATATAAGATAAGATAATGTTGCTTATAGCCCAGCCGACCGCAAAGGGCCACATCAGGGCTGTTGAATGATATAAAACCATCACCATAGCTGTCATTTGTTAGATTGATAATGAATGATTTACAGAGTATGACTGTGTAAAACCATCACTATAGCTGTCGTTTGTTAGATTGATCATGAATGATTTACAGAGTATGACTGTGTAGAACCATCACTATAGCTGTTGTTTGTTAAACTGATAATGAATGATTTACAGAGTATGACTGTGTAGAACCATCACTATAGCTGTTGTTTGTTAAATTGATAATGAATGATTTACAGAGTATGACTGTGTAAAATCATCACTATTGCTGTCATTTGTTAAATTGATAATGAATGATTTACAGAGTATGACGGTGTAAAATCATCACCATAGCTGTCGTTTGTTAAATTGATAATGAATGATTTACAGAGTATGACTGTGTAAAATCATCACCATAGCTGTCGTTTGTTAAATTGATAATGAATGATTTACAGAGTATGACTGTGTAAAATCATCACCATAGCTGTCGTTTGTTAAATTGATAATGAATGATTTACAGAGTATGACTGTAAAATCATCACCATAGCTGTCGTTTGTTAAACTGATAATGAATGATTTACAGAGTATGACTGTGTAAAATCATCACCATAGCTGTCGTTTGTTAAATTGATAATGAATTATTTACAGAGTATGACTGTGTAAAATCATCACCATAGTTGATTAGACTCCAGATAAATGGACAGTCAACTCATCACCTTGCACTGTCGCCCTTTCTGTTTACCATGACAACAATTATACACGACACGCCATCATTAACTGAAATTTGTCCATTCTGAAGGTTTACACACACACACAAAAGGAAGAAAATAAAAGTCAAACTTGCCATGGTGAAAAAAGTCCTTTTCTTTCTCTGGACAATTATTTGAAACTATTCTAAAAACACATGCACAATATAATCCAGATGAAAGACAAAAAGGTATGTTTGACATCAGACCTGAATTATCTACATTAGTGTGTAGATGAACACAACACTAAACAACACTACCAGTGTCCTTACTAAAAGAGACTTCTATAGTGTCTATAGAAAAACCGCTAAAGGCCCTGCATTGTATTACACGCCTGTCCTGAAGACGGCGGGTTACCAGCTTCTTTGGAATGTCAGCACTGTATGAAACGAGTCGTCCAATGAATGACAACCTATCCCCATTTTACCCCCGACTATAAATGTATTGCACAAGAGAACAGATAAAGGAATACAGTAAAAAAAAAATGGGACAAGGACTGACAACAGCAAGAGTAGCAGACACAGCAAGACATCTGCATACAGTCATGAAGACGTACACATAACTTTCAACAGGATATGTTTCATAATACACAACGTTGAGAGACAGGGGAGGGAAGGGAGGACTTACATACACGTCAACACTGCCATTATCAGATTCTGTGTGTGTATTGATCAACAGGTATACTTCACCACCAATAACATCAACGCTGCAATTATCAGATTCAGTGTGTGCATTGATTAACAATCAATAACATCAACACTGCAATTATCAGATTCTGTGTATGGTTTGATCGACAGTTATACTTTAACTACCAATAATGTCAACACTGCCATTATGACGTTCTGTGTGTGTGCACATTGATCGACAGTTATACTTTAACTACCAATAATGTCAACACTGCCATTATGACGTTCTGTGTGTGTGCACATATGCATATGTCAACACTGCCATTATGACGTTCTGTGTGTGTGCACATATGTCAACACTGCCATTATGACGTTCTGTGTGTGTGCACATATGTCAACACTGCCATTATGACGTTCTGTGTGTGTGCACATATGTCAACACTGCCATTATGACGTTCTGTGTGTGTGCACATATGCATATGTCAACACTGCCATTATGACGTTCTGTGTGTGTGCACATATGTCAACACTGCCATTATGACGTTCTGTGTGTGTGCACATATGTCAACACTGCCATTATGACGTTCTGTGTGTGTGCACATATGTCAACACTGCCATTATGACGTTCTGTGTGTGTGCACATATGTCAACACTGCCATTATGACGTTCTGTGTGTGTGCACATATGTCAACACTGCCATTATGACGTTCTGTGTGTGTGCACATATGTCAACACTGCCATTATGACGTTCTGTGTGTGTGCACATATGTCAACACTGCCATTATGACGTTCTGTGTGTGTGCACATATGTCAACACTGCCATTATGACGTTCTGTGTGTGTGCACATATGTCAACACTGCCATTATGACGTTCTGTGTGTGTGCACATATGTCAACACTGCCATTATGACGTTCTGTGTGTGTGCACATATGCATATGTCAACACTGCCATTATGACGTTCTGTGTGTGTGCACATATGTCAACACTGCCATTATGACGTTCTGTGTGTGTGCACATATGTCAACACTGCCATTATGACGTTCTGTGTGTGTGCACATATGTCAACACTGCCATTATGACGTTCTGTGTGTGTGCACATATGTCAACACTGCCATTATGACGTTCTGTGTGTGTGCACATATGTCAACACTGCCATTATGACGTTCTGTGTGTGTGCACATATGTCAACACTGCCATTATGACGTTCTGTGTGTGCACATATGTCAACACTGCCATTATGACGTTCTGTGTGTGCACATATGCATATGTCAATGAAAAAGAACAAACAAAAGAAACAACAAAATTGCAACCCCCAAGAACAGCAAAACACACACAAAACATTTCTGATCACCCCCAAGAACAGCAAACACACACAAAACATTTCTGATCACCCCAAGAACAGCAAACACACACAAAACATTTCTGATCACCCCCAAGAACAGCAAACACACACAAAACATTTCTGATCACCCCCAAGAACAGCAAACACACACAAAACATTTCTGATCACCCCCAAGAACAGCAAACACACACAAAACATTTCTGATCACCCCCAAGAACAGCAAACACACACAAAACATTTCTGATCACCCCCAAGAACAGCAAACACACACAAAACATTTCTGATCACCCCCAAGAACAGCAAACACACACAAAACATTTCTGATCACCCCGAAGAACAGCAAACACACACAAAACATTTCTGATCACCCCCAAGAACAGCAAACACACACAAAACATTTCTGATCACCCCCAAGAACAGCAAACACACACAAAACATTTCTGATCACCCCCAAGAACAGCAAACACACACAAAACATTTCTGATCACCCCCAAGAACAGCAAACACACACAAAACATTTCTGATCACCCCCAAGAACAGCAAACACACACAAAACATTTCTGATCACCCCCAAGAACAGCAAACACACACAAAACATTTCTGATCACCCCCAAGAACAGCAAACACACACAAAACATTTCTGATCACCCCCAAGAACAGCAAACACACACAAAACATTTCTGATCACCCCCAAGAACAGCAAACACACACAAAACATTTCTGATCACCCCCAAGAACAGCAAACACACACAAAACATTTCTGATCACCCCAAGAACAGCAAACACACACAAAACATTTCTGATCACCCCCAGAACAGCAAACACACACAAAACATTTCTGATCACCCCCAAGAACAGCAAACACACACAAAACATTTCTGATCACCCCCAAGAACAGCAAACACACACAAAACATTTCTGATCACCCCCAAGAACAGCAAACACACACAAAACATTTCTGATCACCCCCAAGAACAGCAAACACACACAAAACATTTCTGATCACCCCCAAGAACAGCAAACACACACAAAACATTTCTGATCACCCCCAAGAACAGCAAACACACACAAAACATTTCTGATCACCCCCAAGAACAGCAAACACACACAAAACATTTCTGATCACCCCCAGAACAGCAAACACACACAAAACATTTCTGATCACCCCAAGAACAGCAAACACACACAAACATTCTGATCACCCCCAAGAACAGCAAACACACACAAAACATTTCTGATCACCCCCAAGAACAGCAAACACACACAAAACATTTCTGATCACCCCAAGAACAGCAAACACACACAAAACATTTCTGATCACCCCCAAGAACAGCAAACACACACAAAACATTTCTGATCACCCCCAAGAACAGCAAACACACACAAAACATTTCTGATCACCCCCAAGAACAGCAAACACACACAAAACATTTCTGATCACCCCCAAGAACAGCAAACACACACAAAACATTTCTGATCACCCCCAAGAACAGCAAACACACACAAAACATTTCTGATCACCCCCAAGAACAGCAAACACACACAAAACATTTCTGATCACCCCCAAGAACAGCAAACACACACAAAACATTTCTGATCACCCCCAAGAACAGCAAACACACACAAAACATTTCTGATCACCCCCAAGAACAGCAAACACACACAAAACATTTCTGATCACCCCCAAGAACAGCAAACACACACAAAACATTTCTGATCACCCCCAAGAACAGCAAACACACACAAAACATTTCTGATCACCAAAAAGAATGTGAAAGTGACACTGAAACTTCTAGAAAGTCTATCACAACAAGGGCAAACATAGAACACTAACATGAACAGATTCTGAAAAAGAATTGCAACCATTACATTCCTATGAAGTACAGCATAAAAAATGTTCACAATCATCACTACATATCATTTTGGAATGCATCAATAGTAGATAATAAAGCTAGGACAAAAAATGAATACCCGTTTGTCAAGAAAAAAAATTACACATATTTGTAAACGGGTATAAACACACACATTTGCATGCAATGTTCTCAAACAATGTATCTTCTTTTTTTCACATTGTGTACTGTACCTCATATGTTTGGCATTCACAAAATGGTAAAAAGGCACTGACAACTGTACTGCTGTACGAGATGTACTCATCTTTACTATATCTGGGTGTCTCCCCCCCCCCCCCCCCCCCCCCCCCCTCCTCTCTCTCTCTCTCCTCTTTTTCTTGTTCCTCACTTTCCTTCTGTCCTGCATCACGCACTGCTGGTATCATCCTTACATACTTATTTTCGTCTTTCGCTGCAAGGATGGCTCCTGGGAGATGTCCGGACCTTTCTCTCTTTCTTCCCTTTTTTTTTCCCTTTCCTGTATCTTTTATCTTACACATGGTATGCAAGTGTCACTACACCTTACACTAGCACAAAAATAAACCCTGGCACGCTGTATCAAATGCTAAAACATTAAAGTCAGCAAGAAAATGTTCATTTGAAGCAATACAACATGCAGACTTGCATGGTGTGTGAGAGTTAGAGCGAAGGGGGGGAAGCCTGCCTTTACAACAACAAAAAAGAAGAAAGAAAAAAAAAAACGCAGAGAAAAAAAAAACACAGAGAAATTTTTTTTTTTAGACAAAGGGGTGGTGGAGGAGGGGAAAAAGAGAAGAAAAAAAACAACTACTGCTGATTCATCACCAAACTACATGCTCCCCCCCTCCCCCCCCCCCCCCCCCCCCTCCCCCGACTGTTCCCATGGCAGAAACATCAAGTACACCCTGATCCTCTCTGGAGTCAGTCTACAATAGCACGGCCAGCACACAACCACCATAGCTGCTCAGGTCCCCAAGAGAAGGCACAATAACAAAGGCTCCTTCATCCTGTCAGGATTCAAACGCCTTTTAAATACGGAAAAGTACACATCCATCTCTGCGGACATGGACAGTCACTTGAGGCAGAAGAGATACTCCCTCCTTCCATCCTCCCATCATTCACATGGTACCCTGCTTAACATAAATGGCCCTCAATATGATTGTCTCTTTGTTCTACAGTGTTCTTCTCATCCTGTATACCTTTCGTACATCAACACACCAATAAGGACGTGTTTCAACACAAACACAGACATACACACAAATCAACAATTACACCACACAAAACCAAACTACTTTCCAATCTAACAATCTGAGGGGACCCCACTACTACAGTTATCACACTGGTCATTTTCTTCTGCTATCAGCACTGCTTCAGTCTCTGTGGCAGTCCATCTCCCCCTCTATTTCAGAGGCACCAGCTTGATCAGCAGAATGCTGGTGGGGTCCACCAAGACGTTCATGGGGGAGGATGGCTTGAACACACCCATGTGTTTGCCCTCAAACACATCGGTCACATTATACCCACTGGGATTTTTCAGACCATAATCACCCAGCGTCACCGTGAAAGGGATCGGTGTTCCTTCGTCAAACTTGTTGAGGAAAGCAATGGCTGTGTTCCCCTGGGACAGAGGCTTGATCCACACCGAGATGGCATTGGGCACCTGCACCGAAACACAAAAGATGGCATTGGGCACCTACATGGAAAAACAAAAGATGGCATTGGGCACCTGCATGGAAAAACAAAAGATGGCATTGGGCACCTGCATGGGAAAATAAAAGGTGGCATTGGGCACCTCATGGAAAAACAAAAGATGGCATTGGGCACCTGCATGGGAAAACAAAAGATGGCATTGGGCACCTGCATGGAAAAACAAAAGATGGCATTGGGCACCTGCACGGGAAAACAAACGATGGCACTGGGCACCTGCATGGAAAAACAAAAGATGGCATTGGGCACCTGCATGGAAAACAAACGATGGCACTGGGCACCTGCATGGAAAAACAAAAGATGGCATTGGGCACCTGCATGGAAAAACAAAAGATGGCATTGGGCACCTGCATGGAAAACAAACCATGGCACTGGGCACCTGCAAGGAAAAACAAAAGATGGCACTGGGCACCTGTGTGGGAAAACAAAATATAGTACTGGGCACCTGCATGGAAAAACAAAAGATGGCACTGGGCACCTGCATGGAAAATAAAGGACGCATTGGACACCTGCATGGAAAACAAAAGAATGCATTGGGTACCTGCATGGTAAATACAAAAGGATGCACTGCGCACCTGTGTGGAAAAACAAAAGATGGCACTGGGCACCTGTGTGGGAACACAAAAGATGGCACTGGGCACCTGTGTGGAAACACAAAAGATGGCACTGGGCACTCGCAGTTGAAAAAAAAGTACAAAAGCTGAAAAGTGTTCTTTCATTCATGCCAGATAAAACATAACGGCATGGTATTTGTGTGTTCTGCAGTGAAAACTTTCACCTTCCCCCACTCCACCTAACATGAGGTTCAGCTGTCTGATATGTATAAAAGTGTTCAGCTTTCAAGGCATTCTGAAATAAATGGCACACATCTTCACTTCTGACCTGGAATCTATTTCATAGATAAGGTACTTCTGCACGAATGGCACACTTCTCCATTTTGTATGTCAAATCCACTTTATCCAAATATAAGCTCCATCTGAGAGTAGGGGCATCTTTTCTTCATGTGTCATGAATTTTCCGTCTTCTTTTAAGAAATGCCTAACTGCATATTTTCCTTTTTCAATCAGCTTCTTTTGTTTGATCGTGAAGTTACCTATTTCAATTTTGTCATTGTAAAACACAGGTTCCGACAGTAGTTCATTCACTGTCTGGGGTTCTACACATAAGCAAAATTCTTTGTAAGCCTTAAAAACATGAGTCCAAAATATATTTGAGCTCGTACATTCACAAGCAACTGCTGATCCATAACTTTTAAGTTTTTCAATAAATGGATCGGTTTTCCTTATTCTTCCATTTATGATTAGTCATGTTATTTTTTTGTATCCACAAAATTTTCAAAGCATAAATGTATTTTCTAATGTCAGGTATGTTTAGACCACCTTCTTTTACCGTTTTGATCATTGTCTTCCTGCTGATCTTATCTTTTTTACCATTCCAAACGAAGTGGAAGCACACTTTTTAAAGTTTTTTAATACAGGGGTCAGGTGGATCAGGCAAGAGAATCCAAAGATGTATAAGTTTCGACAGGACTAATGACTTTAAAACTGCGACTCTTCCCACTGGTGTAATAGTTCTTTGAGTCCAAATTTTGAATAACGCTTTGATTTCAGAAAATAGACATTACAGTTCATCATTTCACATTCTTTTAAGTCTTGTGTAAACCAAATTCCCGAGTATTTTAAATTTCGGGGGATTCCATATTATTTTAAAATGTGGACAGTATGTTGTCTTTGACATTTTTTGACACCCAAGCCATACAGCTTGCGTTTTCTCACTGTTCTTGTGTAAACCTGAAGCTCTGCCAAATGTGTCCAGAATATGGACAGAACTTTCAAAAGAAACTCTATCACCATTATTTAATAACTGAGTGTCGTCAGGAAACTGAGCTATTTTATGGTCCATCTCACCTATCTTTATTCCTTTTATCAATTTTTCTTCCTTTATTATTATAAAAACTTTGAAAGAGAGGGTGTTAGTTCATCATAATTGCTAAAATCTCTACACTGAGTATAAACAAATATGGAGAAATGGGATCTCCTTGTCTACATCCTTGTTCTATCTCAAACCATGGCATAATCTGTCCGTTTACAGTAACTGTTGATTTAATATTCCTATAAAATGTTTTTATCCACTGGCATATACTTTCGCCAAAACCAAACGCTTTTAGTACCTTAAACATGAAATTCCAATTTAAAGAATCGAAAGCTTTTTCAAAATCAATACAGAACAACAAACCAGAGAGATTTTGTAAAGTATAAAAAGTTCATGAAATCGTAAATCAGTCAAATATTATCTCCGATGTATTGATTGGTCATAAAGCCTGTTTGATCTTCACTAATGAGTGAAGGCAGGATGTCTTTTATTCTGTTCGAAATGCATTTGGAACATATCTTGTATACATCATTTGAAAGAGAGATGGGGCACCAATTTTTTACAAATTCTTTTGGCTTCTCACCTTTTGGGACACAGATAATTATCCCTTCTTTTTGCCTTGTCGAAAGTTCTCCATCTTTGTACGCTTCATTAAGGGATTACCACAAGGGGTCCTAATTGTGTAAAAAAAAAAAACCTTAAAGAATTCGGCACTGAATCCATCTGTACCTGGGCTTTTTCCATGCTTCATGTCTTTTGGGCTAGGCCTGCTTCCTCTATTGTGATTTCTCCTTCCAGTAATTCTTTTTCATTTTCCGATAATTTGGGAATTGTTTTTACAAGATCTTCAACATTACAGTCTTGAGTTCCTTTTTCCTTATATATTTTTTCATAAAAGATTTTAACTTCAGTCAGGATATCGTTTTGTTCGGTTAATATTTCATCATCCTTGGCTACTAGTTTTGCGATACGTTTCCTTTTCTCAAGGTTACAGAAATACTTAGAATTTTTTTCACCGTCTGCAACCCATCTTGCCTTGGACCTTACGAGTACTCTTTCCATCTTCTTCGCTCTGAGCGATCTTAATTCCTGATTTTGTTGAAGTAGTTTCATTTCTGTTTGTTTTATTTTCCATCTTTTCCAGTGCTTCTGTCTTTTATGAGATTGTTTTCTTCCTCTGTTGTTTTCTTCTTTTTTCTAATCAAGTAAGCTATTGATTTTTCTCTAATTTTCATCAAGAGGAAATCTAAAAACACTTTGTCTGGAATTTTAAATTTGCAGAATTTTACTAGTTCATGTATTGACTGGTCTTCTTTTGCTGAAAGATCGACTGCATGTTCTCGTATTACATTTAGGACTAGTTCATTTATTTCATCAACATATTGTTTATCTTTTTATATAGATACATTGAATTTCCAGAAACATTTAAACTTTTCACTTTTCCCTAATTTTAAACACCAAGTAATCATGGAATGATCAGACCAATAACCTGGTAAAATCTCAGCATTTTCAAAAGCAAAATAAAGATAATCTGATAACAGAAAATAGTCTAATCGGCTTGTTTTAGTGGTGTTGGTCTTCACCAGGTATACCTTTTACAATCAGGGTTCTCTTCTCTCCATACGTCAGCAAGTCCAGTTTCTCCAGTCATATTTATCAGTGCTTCTCTGACTCTAGTTAAAACTGTCTAAGTTAGGATCCATCACGACATTCCAGTCTCCTACAGCAATGATGTTGTTATTGTTATAACTTTTTCTGATTTTGTTGAGTGTGCCGTAAAGCAAGGGGTCATCTTTATTGGGTCCGTACACATTCACCAAGAGAAATTCTTTTTCAAATGAAGAAAAAGATACCGGTATAAAGTTTCCATCTTCATCACGGTGTACTTTTTTTTTAAATCTGAAATTCAAAGCTGTTTGAGAATAATCTTTTCATTTTCTACTGAAAATGTATTTCATCCAGATGTAGGCCATATCTCTTCATTTTCTTTTTCCCTCTAAATCTGTTTCATCCATAGATATGCTTCGTCTGAATGTTGGGGACATCTCATCACATTTGAGGTAATTCTCTTTCATCACTGATAAGGTACTTCTGAATGTCAGGCACACCCCTTTCGCAGTGTACACAACCAAACCTCTCACATTGGCTATGTACATTCACACCTCAAGCCAGCCAAAAAAAATCAATGATACATTGTGTCAAAACAAACAAAAGAGTCTAAAATTGTGAGGAAAAAAACCCAAAGATGTGAAATGTATAAAATGGTCACAAAAACAACACTTGTGGTCAAACTGTCACTCAATGAAGAAAAAGCCAGTCCATTTTACCCTTTGTCCCCAGCAGCCACGTTGGCTCTCTGCTTTGGGGAACAGGTCACAGCTGACCATTTTCCACCTCAACACCATCAGTTCATTCACTTCCAATTCAGATCAGACTTGTTGACATTTACAGGTTTCCTCTCCACACGTCTGAAGGGAGTGTCATATTGTACTGCCGGAGTGAGACGCACTGTGACCAGTGCTGTTACTGTCCTTTCTCGACAACAATCAAATTGCTGTATGATGGCCAGGTTTCACCCGACGTTCAGGTCAAACCCAACAGAGGTCAGTATATGTTGTGTAGCTCATGTGCCTGTGGTGTGTAGCTGTTGTGCCTGTGGTCTGCATGTTGTGTAGCTGTTGTGCCTGTGGTCTGCATGTTGTGTAGCTGTTGTACCTGTGGTCTGCATGTTGTATAGCTGTTGTGCCTGTGGTGTGTAGCTGTTGTACCTGTGGTCTGCATGTTGTATAGCTGTTGTACCTGTGGTCAGCATGTTGTATAGCTGTTGTGCCTGTGGTCTGCATGTTGTATAGCTGTTGTGCCTGTGGTGTGTAGCTGTTGTACCTGTGGTCTGCATGTTGTATAGCTGTTGTACCTGTGGTCTGCATGTTGTATAGCTGTTGTACCTGTGGTGTGTAGCTGTTGTGCCTGTGGTCTGCATGTTGTGTAGCTGTTGTACCTGTGGTCTGCATGTTGTATAGCTGTTGTGCCTGTGGTGTGTAGCTGTTGTACCTGTGGTCTGCATGTTGTATAGCTGTTGTACCTGTGGTCAGCATGTTGTATAGCTGTTGTGCCTGTGGTCTGCATGTTGTATAGCTGTTGTGCCTGTGGTGTGTAGCTGTTGTACCTGTGGTCTGCATGTTGTATAGCTGTTGTACCTGTGGTCTGCATGTTGTATAGCTGTTGTGCCTGTGGTGTGTAGCTGTTGTATCTGTGGTCTGCATGTTGTATAGCTGTTGTACATGTGGTCTGCATGTTGTGTAGCTGTTGTGCCTGTGGTCTGCATGTTGTATAGCTGTTGTGCCTGTGGTGTGTAGCTGTTGTACCTGTCATCTGCATGTTGTATAGCTGTTGTACCTGTGGTCTGCATGTTGTATAGCTGTTGTGCCTGTGGTCTGCATGTTGTATAGCTGTTGTGCCTGTGGTCTGCATGTTGTATAGCTGTTGTGCCTGTGGTCTGCATGTTGTGTAGCTGTTGTGCCTGTGGTCTGCATGTTGTGTAGCTGTTGTACCTGTGGTCTGCATGTTGTATAGATGTTGCGCCTGTGGTCTGCATGTTGTATAGATGTTGTGCCTGTGGTCTGCATGTTGTATAGCTGTTGTGCCTGTGGTGTGTAGCTGTTGTACCTGTGGTCTGCATGTTGCATAGCTGTTGTACCTGCGGTCTGCATGTTGTGTAGCTGTTGTGCCTGTGGTCTGCATGTTGTATAGATGTTGCGCCTGTGGTCTGAGTGTTGTGTAGTTGTTGAGCCCATGGTGTGTAGCTGTTGTGCCTGTGGTCTGCATGTTGTATAGATGTTGTGCCCGTGGTCTGCATGTTGTGTAGCTGTTGTGCCTGTGGTGTGTAGCTGTTGTGCCTGTGGTGTGTAGCTGTTGTGCCTGTGGTATGTAGCTGTTGTGTAGCTGTTGTGCCATTGATTAACCACTCCAAGGCAAGCTAATGAACTAAAAGAACTGAGGTAGCTGTACCTCTTACAGTTGGACACAGACAGAATATTTGTGACTGTACTTCAAACGATTGCACACACTGAGCGAGTTAGCTGTGCCTCATACAATGACACAGACACCAAAAGAACAGAGCTGACTGTACCTCATACAGTGACAAAGACATCAGAAGAACAGAGCTGACTGTACCTCATACAGTGAAACAGACATCAGGACAGAGCTGACTGTACCTCATACAGTGACACAGACATCAGAAGAACAGAGCTGACTGTACCTCATACAGTGAAACAGACATCAGGACAGAGCTGACTGTACCTCATACAGTGACACAGACATCAAAAGAACAGAGCTGACTGTACCTCATACAGTGAAACAGACATCAAAAGAACAGAGCTGACTGTACCTCATACAGTGAAACAGACATCAGAAGAACAGAGCTGACTGTACCTCATACAGTGAAACTGACATCAGAAGAACAGAGCTGACTGTACCTCATACAGTGACACAGACACCAAAAGAACAGAGCTGACTGTACCTCATACACTGAAACAGACATCAGGACAGAGCTGACTGTAGCTCGTACAGTGAAACAGACATCAGAACATAGCTAACTGTACCTCACACAGTGAAACAGACACATGAAACAGACAGCGAAAGAACAGAGCTGACTGTACCTCGAACAGGCGGACAGCCTGGACTCCCAAAGGGTCCTGGTTGATGGCGATCACGTCTTTGTTTTTCAGCAGGTCCAGGGCTTCCTTGGAGATGGTGCGCAGGTCCACCGACATGAAGAGGGGAGCGGCAAACATGGCCCACATTCCAAACTGGGCTTTCTGCTGGTAGTAGCTTAGTCCAAAGTCCCCCACAACCAGCTGTACACAGCAGGGCAGAACAGACACAGGGTGAGGCACCAGGCAGCACAGACACAGACAGACACCAGGCAGCACAGGCACAGGGTCAGACACCAGGCAGCACAGACACAGACAGACACCAGGCAACACAGACACAGGGTCAGACACCAGGCAGCACAGACACAGACAGACACCAGGCAACACAGACACAGGGTCAGACACCAGGCAGCACAGACACAGACAGACACCAGGCAACACAGACACAGGGTCAGACACCAGGCAGCACAGACACAGACAGACACCAGGCAACACAGACACAGGGTCAGACACCATGCAGCACAGACACAGACACCAGGCAGCACAGACACAGGGTCAGACACCATGCAGCAGACACCAGACAGCACAGACAGGCACCAGGCAGCACAGACACAGTCAGACACTAGGCAGCACAGACACAGGGTCAGACACCAGGCAGCACAGACACAGACAGACACCAGGCAGCACAGACACAGACAGACACCATGCCGCACAGACACAGGGTCAGACACCAGACAGCACAGACACAGGGTCAGACACCATGCAGCACAGACACAGGGTCAGACACCAGACAGCACAGACACAGGGTCAGACACCAGACAGCCACAGACACAGGGTCAGACACCAGATAGCACAGACACAGGTTCAGACACCAGACAGCCACAGACACAGGGTCAGACACCATGCAGCACAGACACAGGGTCAGACACCAGGCAGTACAGACACTGACACCATGCAGCACAGACACAGACAGATACCATGCAGCACAGACAGTCCTCGACTATTCCAAGAACAGCCAGTATTTCATTAACTATCTTCAGCAGTAGTCCTGGACTATTCCAAGAATAGCCAGTATTTCATTAACTTTCTTCAGCGCATTCTTCAGCAGTAGTCTTTGTCTACTTCAAGAACAGCTAGAATTTCACTGACATGTTTGCGCCCTGCTTTAGTAAATTTGGGAAATTGATTGTTAAGAGCATGACAACTAAGTGACCAAGTCGAGAGATAGGAAAGTGAAAGACAGACAGGTGATAAGAACACAGTTATCTATTTGTGTTTTATAAACTGATATTTCATGTCCTTTGTTTGTGTGGAAAATATAAAAAAACTATGTTCATTTGAACCTTGTTCTGTTCTCACTTTTTTTCTGATCAGTTTGCCTTATCCTACATGAGCACACCCACCCAAGCTGTGGTGACCTGTCGTTCAGTCACTGTAAATGATAAACTGTAAACACTTTTTTAGCCTGCATAGTTTATGACCAAGCTGACTGATAACGGTCATGTGAAGACTGAAGCCATCTTAAAACAACATACAACAGCCCGAGCCAACTGTACTAGGTCACAAACATTCTCCATCTGCAAACAACATACAACTCCCCAAACCGACTATATTAGGTCACAAAACATTTTCCATCTGTAAACAATATACAACATCCCAAACCGACTGTTTTAAGTCACAAAACATTCTGTGAAGACAGAAAAAAAACATGGATGATAATGCTTCATAGAGGGCATTCCAATTGAGTCGATAACAGATACTGAGCCAGACAAATCTCATAAACAACCAATAGTATCACTATACAGCCATGAACAACTATTGAATGCACCCTTAGTATCACTAGCGAGCCAGATAACTCTTGAATACACTTATCACTATAGAACCAGAAACAACTAGTCAATACACCCATAGTATCATTATATAGTCTTTACGTTTAGAAAAGCGACGCGGCCGCTCCAAAATGTTGCAATATTTGGAAAATCCGACATAGCCTGGCAGGTTATTGTACAAACTGCAAAATGTGTCTGAGTGCAACTAGGCCTTTTCTGTTCTGATCACGAAAAAGCCGGGCAGATCACTTTGTCACGGATGGAGTTATGGCCCTGTCCCCAAGTTGCGCATTTTCACCTTACTCGGCAAAGTGCCACTGTGTCGTTAACTGAGGTCAGATTCACGTGAAAATTGTGTCCTCGTGAAAAAGCCGAGGACACGCTACAGGTGAGTAAAATGCAAAGCCACAATGTTTGGTGTCAGTGGGTAAAAAACAACTCGCAAAAAAGGTTACTTTCTCCCTCAACACCACAACACCAAAGGATGCCGCGTATGACGTCACCTGAGCGTTGGCGAGCCATCGGCATGTTGGAGGCTGGAAACAGAATGCAAGACGTCGCTAGGGCGCTAAATGTGCACCGGTTGAACATTTATCATCTTGCAAATCGCCATCAAGCCACTGGGACTGTTCGTGATGCCCCCAGACCTGGTCGGCCACGCGTCCTCACTGCTCGCCAGGAGCGATATGTGGTGTGTAGCTTCAGGGCAAACCCTTTCCAAAGTGCCTCTTCAGTGGGACGACAGATTCATGGACCCGGCAACAGGGTAATTCGCCCCAGCATCATCCTGCAGCTTCTCAGACGCCACCAGCTGTACTGCCGCCGACCCTACCATGGTCACTATCTGTCGCCACAGCATCGTGCTGCCCGGTTGAATTGGGTTCACAGGCACAGGAACACAAACTGGACAACTGTCGTGTTCAGCGACGAGGTTCGATTCTGTCTGGATCAGATTGACAGGCGTGTTCACGTGTATCGTCCTCGTGGCCAGCGCTTTGCTGGTCAGTACGTGCAGCAGCACAACCTGTGGGGCGGCCAGTCCATCATGATGTGGGGGGCAATGTGTGGCAACAGACTCATTGGACCAGTGTTCTTCAACCTGCAGCCAGGTCGTGGCGGTGGAGTCACTGCCCTTCGCTACATAGCACAGGTCCTGCGCCCTGTCGTAGTGCCCTTGTTTGCAAGACGCCGCCAATATGTTTTCCAGCAAGACAACGCCCCGGCCCACAGAGCACAGGTCACACAAGCCTTCCTTCAGCAGAACAATGTCCAGATGATGGACTGGCCTGCTCTAAGTCCAGACTTGAACCCTATCGAACAGTTGTGGGCCTTCCTGAAACGCCGCATCAACGAGCAGCCCAACCGCCCTCACAATGCTGTGGCTCTGAGACGGGAGATCCAGCGTCAGTGGAACCAAGTCTCTCAGGCCTTTCTTGATCGACTTGTCAACTCCATGCCAAATCGGTGCAATCTCACCGTGATTGCTGGAGGTGGCCACATCCGATATTGAGGCCTTTGCGCGGGTGCCTGGATCCCAGGGCGAAAACTCTTGAAAACTTTACAGTGACAATACGTGCTTAGTTTTATCTGAAAAGATCAAATTTCAATCAATGCTATGCAAAAAACCGCTTTGAAATATGTCTACTGTGAATGAAATGGTATCATATTAAAGTTTTCGTTGCAATTTGCCTCTTGATTTTGTCGCGTTTCTAACCGTAAAGATTATAGAACCAGGAACAACTGGTGAATATACCCATAGTATCAATATAGAACCAGGAACAACTAGTGAATACACGCATAGTATCATTATAGAACCTGGAACAACTACTGATTAACTCATAGTATCACTACAGAACCAGGAGCAACTAGTGAATACACCCATAATATCACTATAGAACCAGGAACAACTAGTCAATACAAATGGTGTCACTACAGAACCTGGAACTAGTCAATACACCCACAGTATCACTATAGAACAGGAACGACTAGTCAATACACCCACAGTATCACTATAGAACAGGAACGACTAGTCAATACACCCACAGTATCACTATAGAACAGGAACGACTAGTCAATACCCACAGTATCACTACAGAACAGGAACGACTAGTCAATACACCCACAGTATCACTATAGAACAGGAACGACTAGTCAATACACCCATAGTATCACTACAAAACAGGAACGACTAGTCAATACACCCACGGTATCACTATAGAACAGGAACGACTAGTCAATACACCCATAGTATCACTATAGAACAGGAACGACTAGTCAATACACCCACAGTATCACTATAGAACAGGAACGACTAGTCAATACACCCATAGTATCACTATAGAACAGGAACGACTAGTCAATACACCCACAGTATCACTATAGAACAGGAACGACTAGTCAATACACCCATAGTATCACTATAGAACAGGAACGACTAGTCAATACACCCACAGTATCACTATAGAACAGGAACGACTAGTCAATACACCCACAGTATCACTATAGAACAGGAACGACTAGTCAATACACCCACAGTATCACTATAGAACAGGAACGACTAGTCAATACACCCACAGTATCACTATAGAACAGGAACGACTAGTCAATACACCCATAGTATCACTATAGAACAGGAACGACTAGTCAATACACCCATAGTATCACTATAGAGCCATAAAAACTATTCAATACACCCACCGCATCATTAGACATCCAGACACTAGACATCCAGACACTATCTCAAAAACAAACAGAATACTCATTGGATCACTATCGCCTCATGTGGTTGCCAGCCTCTAAGTTGGATGTCAGTTCACAGGCCCTCATTGTTAACTGAACCGATCAGTCTCATTGTTAACTGAACCGATCAGTCTCATTGTTAACTGAACCGATCACTGTCATTGTTAACTGAACCGATCAGTCTCATTGTTAACTGAACCGATCAGTCTCATTGTTAACTGAACCTATCAGTCTCATTGTTAACTCAACTGATCAGTCTCATTGTTAACTCAACTGATCAGTCTCATTGTTAACTGAACCGATCAGTCTCATTGTTAACTGAACCGATCAGTCTCATTGTTAACTGAACTGATCACTCTCATTGTTAACTGAACCGATCAGTATCATTGTTAACTGAACCGATCACTCTCATTGTTAACTGAACCAATCACTCTCATTGTTAACTGAACTGATCACTCTCATTGTTAACTGAACCGATCAGTCTCATTGTTAACTGAACGATCACTCTCATTGTTAACTGAACCGATCACTCTCATTGTTAACTGAACTGATCACTCTCATTGTTAACTGAACCGATCAGTATCATTGTTAAACCAGGGTTCCTACAAACTCCCAAGAACAAAATTCAAGGATTTTTCTTCAATTCAAGGCTACATACATGCTCCCTTGGTTAAGTAACAGACGACAATCCAGGATCATGACGATGTTGTAAAAATTTATTTTTTAAATAATTTTTAATCAACTTGAATGCAGAAAAATCAAACTGCCATTTCTTTTTGCCACATTAAAAATTTTTGAGACGATGGCTTGATTTTCAAAGGTATTCAAGGAGGTTTGGTCAGCAGAACCACATTTTATTGATTTTCAAGGGTTTTCAAGGCCTTGAAATTCGCTCTCAGAATTCAAGGAGTTTCAAGGAGCATACGAACCCTGTTAACTGAACCAATCAGTCTCACTGTTAACTGAACCAATCAGTCTCATTGTTAACAGTACCAACCAGTCTCATTGTTAACTGAACCAATCAGTCTCATTGTTAACTGAACCAATCAGTCTCATTGTTAACAGTACCTAATTGTAAAGATCAGTCTCGTTATTAACTGTAAAGACCAGTCTCATTGTTAGCTTTAAAGATTAGTCTCACCGTTAGTTGTAAAGATCAGTCTTATTGTTAACAGTACCAATCAATCTTGTTAACTGTGTGTCCTCTCGGAATGGATCAAATGAATGAAAGAAACAACAGATCAAATGAATGAAAGAAACACAGTGAAACTTTCCCTTTGTGTCTTCTCTGAATGGATCAAATGAATGAAAGAAACAAGAGATCAAATGAATGAAAGAAACAAGAGATCAAATGAATGAAAGAAACAAGAGATCAAATGAATGAAAGAAACAAGAGATCAAATGAATGAAAGAAACAAGAGATCAAATGAATGAAAGAAACAAGAGATCAAATGAATAAAAGAAACAAGAGATCAAATGAATGAAAGAAACAAGAGATCAAATGAATGAAAGAAACAAGAGATCAAATGAATGAAAGAAACAAGAGATCAAATGAATGAAAGAAACAAGAGATCAAATGAATAAAAGAAACAAGAGATCAAATGAATGAAAGAAACAAGAGATCAAATGAATAAAAGAAACCAAGAGATCAAATGAATAAAAGAAATAAAGTGGATCAAATGAATAAAAGAAACAAGAGATCAAATGAATAAAAGAAATAAAGTGGAACAAATGAATAAAAAAAACCAAGAGATCAAAGGAATGAAGAAATAAAGTGGAACAAATGAAGTGAGCACTGAGGGAGAGGACCATACTAGGGCTCAGTTTCCAAAGGACAAGGATACACTTGACACTAAGGACGGCTTCATCCCCCACCACCCCACCTGCCCTCCTTTCCCTCAGCACACTGTCAGCAGTAAGACCGACTGCCCACCTGCAGCCTCATTAGTCACCTGTTTCTATACATGCTTCGTTAAAAACATACTAACAACAGTAATAATGATAATAATAATAATAATGATTATGATAATAACAATACATAACGATGAAAAATAATAATGATGATGATAATAACAATACATAACAATGAATGATAATGATTATGATAACAACACATAACAATGAATAATAAAAATAAAAAATAATGACACAATAGTGTATCATTCATGTTTCTGATCAATACTCAGTAAAATGAATTACAGCACTAAACTAATAACAAATAATGACACACTGGTACAGCTTATCCAGCAGAGGACATTGTCATGAGCGCATATGGAGCGATTTAGTTGTAACAGCCGACTCCCATCACCAAACTCTGGCTTTCCCCAAAGATTATGTCAGTTCCTTCATGTTTATGGAGCATACTCACCTCATCATAATGCTGACAGTGTAAATATTCATCATCAACAACAATAACAATCATTATGAGTATAGGGCTGACAGTGTTAAATATTCATTAAACAATAACAATAATTATGAGTATAGTGCTGACAGTGTAAATATTCATCATCAACAATAACAATCATTATGTATGAGTATAGTGCTGACATTGTAATTATTCATCATCAGCAATAATAACAATCATCATGGGTATAGTGCTGACAATGTAAATATTCATCATCAACAATAACTATCCTGTGTCACTCACCACACATGATGATGCCCTCTCTTCAATGAAAGCAGTTCACATTCAACACACTGAAGTCCACCCAAATTGGCAGAAGGGGGATTACTCTTACCATATCAGGGTCTGCCCAGCCCCCGGGGCCGGTGTAGGCACTGAAGTTGAGCTCATTCTTCCCATAATAATCCACAATGGACAACACACTGCCCCAGGCATCGGTCACATCCTCAAAGTTGCGCCACATGTTACAGGTGTTGCGAATGGCATTGTAGTTGGACTGCCAGGCACCACAGAATGACACCATGGAAACAAGGTAGGTTAAAATCAAGTCCACAGAATGGGCTTCCCCTCTTACATGATGGGAAGTTGGCCGATGCAAACAATTTGGACTGCTGCAGGGTAATGCCTCAGGTAATGCCAGCGCTCTGTGTTCAACAGGTTTTACAGTCACTGACAGGTAATGCTCTGTGTTCAACAGGTTTTACAGTCACTGACAGGTAATGCTCTGTGTTCCTGTTGCTCTGTGTTCAACAGGTTTTACAGTCACTGACAGGTAATGCTCTGGGTTCAACAGGTTTTATAGTCACCGACAGGTAATGCTCTTTGTTCAACAGGTTTTACAGTCACTGACAGGTAATGCTCTGTGCTGAACAGGTTTTATAGTCACCGACAGGTCATGCTCTGTGTTCAACAGGTTTTATAGTCACTGACAGGTAATGCTCTGTGTTCCAACAGGTTTTATAGTCACTGAAAGGTAATGCTCTGTGTTCAACAGGTTTTATAGCCATCGACAGGTAATATTCAGTGTTGAACATGTTTTATAGTTACCGACAGGTAATGCTCTGTGTTCAACAGGTTTTATAGTCACTGAGAGGTAATGCTCTGTGTTCAACAGGTTTTATAGTCACTGACAGGTAATGCTCTGTGTTCAACAGGTTTTACAGTCACTGACAGGTAATGCTCTGTGTTCAACAGGTTTTACAGTCACAGGTAATGCTCTGTGTTCAACAGGTTTTATAGTTACCGACAGGTAATGTTCTGTTTTGAACTGGTGTTACAGTCACTGACAGGTAATGTTCTTTGTTGAACGGGTTTCATAGTCACCGACAGGTAATATTCAGTGTTGAACATGTTTTATAGTTACCGACAGGTAATGCTCTGTGTTCAGCAGGTTTTATAGTCACTGACAGGTAATGCTCTGTGTTCAACAGGTTTTAGAGTCACTGACAGGTAATGCTCTGTGTTCAACAGGTTTTACAGTCACTGACAGGTAATGCTCTGTGTTCAACAGGTTCTATAGTCACTGACAGGTAATGCTCTGTGTTCAACAGGTTCTATAGTCACTGACAGGTAATGCTCTGTGTTCAACAGGTTCTACAGTCACTGACAGGTAATGCTCTGTGTTCAACAGGTTCTATAGTCACTGACAGGTAATGCTCTGTGTTCAACAGGTTCTATAGTCACTGACAGGTAATGCTCTGTGTTCAACAGGTTCTATAGTCACTGACAGGTAATGCTCTGTGTTCAACAGGTTTTATAGTCACTGACAGGTAATGCCAAGCCTGCAGAAGAGCTCAAGGTTGAAAGAAGTTGCACCTTCCTTGTTCTCTGTGCATTCCACTTATCCAGCACCAGTGGAATTCTTTATTTTCAAATGTAATTTTCAAGTAAAACAAAAGGAAGACAGGGTCTTTTGGTGACAGGTAAATGTATCAGCTGAGATGCATTGGGCAGATGCACCAACAGTGTCAGGACCAGTCTGGTGTGAGAGGTAACAATTAAAGCCACCACTCAGTTCACATGAAAGACAGAACAAACAAGCAGTTCACAGTGAATGCCACCACCCAGTTCACATGAAAGACAAAAGAAAAAACACAGCAGTGAAGGCCACCACTCCATTCACATGAAAGACAAAAAAAATGGCTGACAGCGAGTGCCACCATCCAGTTCACATGACACAAAAACAAGAAAAAAAGCTACCAGTGAATGCCACCACCCAGTTCACATGACAGACAGAACAAAAAGACTGACTGGAACAATAGCAGACGTGAATGTCTTCAGTTGCAGACATCAGCACATAAAAAGTGCATGTAAATATATGTATGTGTGCACATCAATTAGAGTGTACATGCAAGCACACATGTATGCAAGCACAGGTGTGTACAGGCAGGCAGGTATGCAGGCATATCGCACCTATGTGCAATGCACATACACACAGACTGCGGTAGATGAATGTTATCCAAAGCCAAGCAAGTAACAAAACGACCAGCCAACAGAAAATGCCAGGGGAAGATCACAGAAGACTGTTAGTATCATGTGAGGCCAATTAAACGTTTGATATCCAGGTAAAGATCACAGACGACTGTTAGTATCATGTGAGGCCAATTAAACGTTTGATATCCAGGGAAAGATCACAGACTGTTAGTATCATGTGAGGCCAATTAAACGTTTGAAATCCAGGGAAAGATCACAGACGACTGTTAGTATCATGTGAGGCCAATTAAATGTTTGATATCCAGGGAAAGATCACAGAAGACTGTTAGTATCATGTAAGGCAATTTTAAATGTTTGATATCCAGGGAAAGATCACAGACGACTGTTAGTATCATGTAAGGCAATTTTAAATGTTTGATATCCAGGGAAAGATCACAGACGACTGTTAGTATCATGTGAGGCAAATTAAATGTTTGATATCCAGGGAAAGATCACAAAAGACTGTTAGTATCATGTAAGGCAATTTTAAATTTTAATATCCAGGGAAAGATCACAGAAGACTGTTAGTATCATGTAAGGCAATTTTAAATTTTTAATATCCAGGGAAAGATCACAGAAGACTGTTAGTATCATGTAAGGCAATTTTTAATATCCAGGGAAAGATCACAGAAGACTGTTAGTATCATGTGAGGCAAATTAAATGTTTGATATCCAGGCAAAGATCACAGAAGACTGTTAGTATCATGTAAGGACAATTTTAAATTTTTAATATCCAGGGAAAGATCACAGAAGACTTAGTATCATGTAAGGCAATTTTAAATTTTTAATATCCAGGGAAAGATCACAGACGACTGTTAGTATCATGTGAGGCAAATTAAATGTTTGATATCCAGGGAAAGATCACAGAAGAGTGTTAGTATCATGTAAGGCAATTTTAAATTTTTAATATCCAGGGAAAGATCACATAAGACTGTTAGTATCATGTAAGGCAATTTTTAATTTTTAATATCCAGGGAAAGATCACAGAAGACTGTCAGTATCATGTGAGGCCAATTCAATGTCTGACATCTAGGGAAAGATCACAGAAGACTGTTAGTATCATGTGAGGCCAATTCAATGTCTGACATCTAGGGAAAGATCACAGAAGACTGTTAGTATCATGTGAGGCCAATTCAATGTTTAATATCTAGGGAAAGATCACAGACGACTGTTAGCATCATGTGAGGCCAATTAAATGTTTACCATCTTCTTCTGGGAATCAAAACCCTCTCTCCCTCCCACCTCCTCTTTCTCCCTTCCCCATCCCATCCCTCATGCACCCCCTAACCCCACCATCCACCTCCTCCCCTTTCTCTCTCTGGCCCTGCATCTGTCTCTCAGAGCAGTCTCTCTATTTCTGTGCTCTCCACCACCTTCACCTCCCCCTTCCTTCCTCCCCCATTACCCTTGTGGTCAGAGCAGTCTCTCTATTTCTGTGCTCTCCGCCACCTTCACCTCCCCCTTCCTTCCTCCCCCATTACCTTGTGGTCAGAGCAGTCTCTCTATTCTGTGCTCTCCACCACCTTCACCTCCCCCTTCCTCCTCCCCCATTACCCTTGTGGTCCTCTCCAACCCCTCCATTGGCACAGACACCTACCATGTCAGGGTCATTGAACCCCCAGGGCCAGCCACTTCAATAAAACCGCCACAGTTGTCCCCCAGTAGTCAATGATCTGCACCACTTTGGCCCAACTGTCCTGCATGTCCTGGTAGTTGCGCCAAATGTTGCAGTATTGCCGGATGTCCGTGTAGTTGGGCTGTAAAGGGGCACACTCAGTGACATGCTGACTGCTTCTGTCAATTTTTGGTCACAGTGTGTGTGCGAGGCTATCAACATTAACACTCTTCAGGTTAAGAGCCAAAAATATGTTACTGATCTTTGTGTCTTACACTTTACGATTAGCAAACAACTAATACAGTGTCTTTCAGAGTAATCATATGCATATTTATCAATGAAGCTGATCAATATTACGAATATACTGTATTAGCTACACATATGCATCTTTATTAATGAAGCTGATCAATGCTATGAATTTTCTGCATTAGCTACACTATGAGACCTTTTTTCAGTGGTAACAAAATAGGTTCAAGTTTTGCACAAGAAGATTTAAAGCAATTAAACAAATCAATCACGCAAATGTTTCCTAAAACAGTAACAAAGAGTCTACATTGCTTGTATAATTCTTTTCCTTGGCTTTAAATCAATCTGCAAGAATTTTGAGAACCTTCCTCTCTATACAATATATCATGGATTGAAATAACTGCTAATACTATGCAGGTTTTTTTCATTTTATATTTGTTAAGCTCGTGATTCTTGGGCCAGAACGTGTAGGAAAGAAAGACAAGGCAAAGAGAGATGAAAAATGTTGGTCTTTGAACAGACTGGACAGCCAGATCCTCTTGTTCAGTGAGCAGATCTTTTCTCCTGTTAGGATCAGATGATTGAGATGACACTGACCTGCCAGCCAGACTCCATGTTGCCATGCCACTGTCCCGTGGGGCTTTCAGTCTAGTTGCCTTTTTGTATCAGGGATCATTTTCAATTGTTTTTTTGTTGTTTTTTTCAAGGGGTAGGTTGGAGGTGAGTGGGATTTGGCCCCTATTAAATGAACAGAACAACCAGTTCTATGAGCTGTGATCAGGTGTGTGTGTGTGTGTGTGTGTGTGTGTGTGTGTGTGTGTGTGTGTGTGTGTGTGTGTGTGTGTGCACGTGCACAAAAGTGTGTGTCTGTGTGTGCGAGTATGTGCATGTATGTATGCATGTGCGTGTGTGTGTGTGTGTGTGTGTGTGTGTGTGTGTGTGTGTGTGTGTGTGTGTTTGCATATATGTGTGTGTGTGTGTGTGTGTGTGTGTGTGTGTGTGTGTGTGTGTGTGTGTGTGTGTGTGTGTGTGCATGTGAGTGTGTGTGTGTGTGTGTGCGTGTGCGTGCGTGCATGCATGCATGTGTGCGCGCGTGTGTGTGTAAGGAACGGAAGAGGGAATGCATACCAATGCAGACCTATGTGTAAGTGCATATGCATAATTGACAATACCTAGAACAGCTGTCATCCTTATGTTCTTGCGATGGATTCACCTAAACCATTATAATTCTTAGTTGCATAGCATTTGTATGTGAATGGTCATAAACTCTGTCTATATAAATAAATATATATTTGTTTGTCCCCATACCCACTTCCACAAAGCCCACATAACCCACTCTCCCGAGTCCTATCTGTTCTCATACATATTTTCTGCCCACATAGCGTGGTAATTTTTTAAGATGTAACTGAAAGTACTTCATCACTTTGTCCCTACAGGTACTTTCTGTCCCATATACATCTTCTGTTCCCATAACTGTGTCTATGTAAGCACTTTCTATCCATGTAAAGTTCTACTGTCTATGTAAGCACTTTCTATCCAGTAACTACGTCTATGTAAGCACTTTCTATCCATGTAATACTGTCAGTCTATGTAAGCACTTTCTATCCAGATAACTACTGTCAGTCTATGTAAGCACTTCTGTCAACAAAAGTCCTTTCTGTCAATGTAAGCACTTTATCTCCCCACACATACTTTCAATCCATGAAAGTACTTCTGTCCATATGAATACTTTCTGTCCTACACATCTGTTATTCTGTCCTACACACCCGTTACTCTGTCCAACCATCAAGTCATGGCCACGGTTAGAAAGAAAGCAGGAAGTCTGACACACACACACAGAGCAAAGGGTGAGTGGAAAAACACAGGCATGTACACAAACCCAGTGAAACCTGTGTGGGCAAACACAGGCATGTACACAAACCAGCGAAACCTGTGTGGGCAAACACAGGCATGTACACAAACCCAGTGAAACCTGTGTGGGCAAACACAGGCATGTACACAAACCCAGCGAAACCTGTGTGGGCAAACACAGGCATGTCACAACCAGTGAAACCTGTGTGGGCAAACTAGGCATGTACACAACCCAGTGAAACTGGAATGGGTGTGTGTGTGTGTGTGGTGGGGGGGGGGGGGGGGGGGGGGGGGGGGGGGGGGGGGGGGGGAAGCACAGGCAAGAACAGAAAGACAGTGACACCTGTGAAAGGGCCAACAGAAGCCTGCACAGCAATCCAGTGAAAACCTGTCCATTATTCAATTCTGATAGCGAAGGGAATAAATCTTTGTATGGAAGAAAATTGTCTCTACCCCAGCTTGGTATTACCTACATCATCACCTTCACCCCCTTGCTTGATACACCTGCATCATCACCTTCACCCTCTCTAACTAGCTTGACACCACCTGTATTATCACCTTCACCCCTAGCTTGACACCACCTGTATTATCTTCACCCCCTAGCTTGATACTACCTATATCATCACCTTCACCCCCTAGCTTGACACCACGTGTATTATCATCTTCACCCCTAGCTTGATACCACCTGCATCATCACCTTCACCCCTTGCTTGATACCACCTGTATCATCACCTTCACCCTCTCTAACTAGCTTGACACCACCTGTATTATCACCTTCACCCCCTAGCTTGACACCACATGTATTATCACCTTCACCCCCTAGCTTGACACCACATGTATTACCATCTTCACCCCCTAGCTTGACACCACCTATATCATCACCTTCACCCCCTAGCTTGATACCACCTGTATTAGCATCTTCACCCCCCCCCCCTCCCCTCCACCCCTAGCGTGATACCATCTGTATGACTGAACATAATCTTCACCTTAAATTGATACCACTATATCATCACCCTCATCCTAGTCACCTGTGTGACTATGATCATCACCTTCACCCCAGCTTGAGGATTAGCAGACCTCGTCATTGTGACAAGATTACTCAACTGAAATGGGCAGACTTATTTTGTACCATTAAACTCCAAGGGGTTTCCTGACAAAATGGTCTTCCAGGACACATGCTTATGGCAAATAGACTCTGGTCCAAACAGCAGATACCCCTGCCTATCATTCACCTGCTTTCTCCCTTCCCTCCCACCCCACAACAGTGACACCAACCAGACACACACGGAATCTTCAGGCAGAAAGCATTATGTGAAAATCTGACTGTCGTACTAAACAAAGCAGGGGTGTGCAAGGCAAAGCTTGAATACACAGCAATGTATGGTAGGCATGATGCAAGGGGTGGAAACTTCAAGGAGAATTTAAATGTAAAAAGAAAAAATCAATCTTTTCTGTGAGGAATCTGTTGCAAATGTCCTATCAGCTATCAACTCCTCTGGCAGTTTCTTTACCAAGTTAACTTGCTGGGGCATGAAGGATTTCAAACCAAACCATAAAGTAACCTGATTTAACATATGAACATAAGAGAAAACTTTGACATGCATAACAAATGTTAAACAAATCCTTGACTACATGAAAAAAAATGTAAACACCACTGCAACATTTAGATTTTTACTTAAATCTCAACAGTGCTTGTTTGTGGGGAAAAAAAGTTACAAATGAAAAAGTACAGACCTTGGATGCAAATGCTTAGGAGTTAACCAAATTGAACTTGTTTACTGCTTAAGAGTTAACATTCTTTTTGCACATATCAGAATACACTGAGGAGTTAACATTAGTTTTGTGCATACATGAATACATTTGGGAGTTAACATTAGTTTTGTGCATATAATATGAATACATCTGGGAGTCAACAGTTTTGTGCACATCAGATTACATTTAGAAGTTAACATTCATTTTGTGCATATGTGAGTACATCTGGGAGTTAGTTTTGTACATATCAGATTACATTTAGAAGTTAACATTCATTTGTGCATATCTTCATACATTTGGGAGTTAATGGTTTTGTGCATATCAGAATACATTTAGGAGTTCACATTAGTTTTGTGCATGTCAGAATGCATTTAGTTCACATTAGTTTTGAGCAATTTTGGAGTTCACATTAGTTTTGTCCATATCAGAATACAGTTAGTTCACATTAGTTTTGTGTATATCAGATTACATTTAGAAGTTCACATTAGTTTTGTCCATATAAGAATACAGTTAGTTCACATTAGTTTTGTGTATATCAGATCACATTTAGGAGTTCACATTAGTTTTGTGCATATCAGATTACATTTGGGAGTTCACATTAGTTTTGTCCATATCAGAATACATTTAGTTCACATTAGTTTTGTGTAAATCAGATTACATTTAGGAGTTCACATTAGGTTTGTACATATCAGAATACATTTAAGAGTTAATATTCATTTTGTGTGTATCAGAATACATTTGAGGTCCTCCATAAAATGAAGCTTATGTCCAGCAGAATTCAAATGAGATTTTCAGAATGTACTCACAGACATTCACCAATGACATTGGCATCGAAATGTTAAAAAAAAAATAATAAAAATTATAAATAATAGCTTCAAGTAAACAGGAGAGGGGAAGAGAAAAGGGAGGGGGGAGGAAGGTACAAGTAAGTGGACAAATGAACACCACAGGTGAAAGACAAGATAAAAACCAGATGAACAGCCAGAAAGGGCAGAGCAGGGCCATTTCATCTTGCTCACTGGAATCTTCCTGGCTAAGGCAAACCTCCTATGAAGATGATCTATTTACAGAAAAAAGGAAAAGAATAAATAGAAATCCTCTGCCTGTCATTCAATCTTCAATTCTCAATCCAATGACGTCAATCCCAATAGCGTTAATCGAAAAATCCATGCTATACTGTCATGAACAGGAACACTGAGGTAGGCATTACTGAGGTATCTCCCTTTTTAACTCAGTTCAAACAAACCAAATCAAATCAAAAAACACATTTACTATCATAGGATCCTCACTTCTCAACCACTCTTCACAGTTCAACAACCAGACATAAATCATCAGACATATCCACTCTCACCCTACCCTCACTTCTCAACCACTCTTTACAGTTTAACCTTACAGCACATCCACCACTCTTCACAACACAGACATCTCAAGTTACAGTCTTCATCCAAACCAGACATTAACCTTACAGCACATCCACACACTCTTCACAACACAGACATCTCACAAGTTACAGTCTTCATCCAAACCAGACATTAACCTTACAGCACATCCACCACTTTTCACAACACAGACATCTCACAAGTTACAGTCTTCATCCAAACCAGACATTAACCTTACAGCACATCCACCACTCTTCACAACACAGACATCTCACAAGTTACAGTCTTCATCCAAACCAGACATTAACTTACAGCACATCCACACTTTCACACACAGACATCTCACAAGTTACAGTCTTCATCAAACAGACATTAACTACAGCACATCACCATCTCACAAACAGACATCTCACAGTTACAGTCTTCATCCAAACCAGACATTAACCTTACTTACAGCACATCCACCACTTTTCACAACACAGACATCTCACAAGTCACAGTCTTCATCCAAACCAGACATTAACCTTACTTACAGCACATCCACCACTCTTCACAACACAGACATCTTACAAGTTACAGTCTTCATCCAAACCAGACATTAACCTTACAGCACATCCAGAGTCAACCCAGCCTCACTCTTCAACAACATCTCAACAATAAAATCACGGCAGCATCAGGGCATCCTGTCTGTTCTTCACAAGCCGAGCGACTAATGAACTGGCACTAAATGCGTGTGGATATATATGCATACAAATAAATACACAGATAGGTAAACAGACAGATATAGATGTGGATATATTGATGTACAGATAAAGATGTGGATATACTGATGAACAGATACTTCAGCCCAAACACACCCCTTTCTGACAAGGTGTACGGACAAAACAGACATCATCCACTGCTTCAAATCCAGTGGCACAGGAGAACGAAACATACTTCAACGCTGTGCAGCAGTGACACAGAACGACCATACTTCAATGCTGTGCTGCAGTGACACACAACGACCCATACTTCAACGCAGTGCTGCAGTGACACACAACGACCCACACTTCAATGCTGTGCAGCAGTGACACACAACAACCCATACTTCAACGCAGTGCTGCAGTGACACACAACGACCCATACTTCAACGCAGTGCTGCAGTGACACACAACGACCCATACTTCAATGCTGTGCAGCAGTGACACACAACGACCCATACTTCAACGCTGTGCAGCAGTGACACAGAACGACCCATACTTCAACGCTGTGCAGCAGTGACACACAACGACCCATACTTCAATGCTGTGCTGTAGTGACACATAATGACCCATACTTCAATGTTGTGCAGCAGTGACACAGAACGACCCATACTTCAACGCTGTGCAGCAGTGACACATAACGACCCATACTTCAATGCTGTGCAGCAGTGACACATAACACCCATACTTCAATGCTGTGCAGCAGTGACACACAACGACACATACTTCAACGCTGTGCAGCAGTGATACACAACGACCCATACTTCAATGCAGTGCTGCAGTGACACAGAACGACCCATACTTCAATGCAGTGCTGCAGTGACACAGAACGACCCATACTTCAATGCTGTGCTGCAGTGACACATAACGACCCATACTTCAACGCAGTTTTGCAGTGGCACACAACGACCCATACTTCAACGCAGTTTTGCAGTGACACACAACGACCCATACTTCAATGCAGTGCTGCAGTGACACATAACGACCCTTCCTTCAACGCAGTGCTGCAGTCACACACACACAGAACCACCCATACTTCAACGTTGTGTTGCAGTGATACAGAACAACCCATACTTCAACGCTGTGCAACAGAGACAGCACAACCCATACTTCAACACTGTGCAGAAAGGCTGAGCAGTGAGGGCCAGGCCTGGCTCCCTGTGAGGAAACATCCTACCCTGATAAACATCCTACCCTGATAAACATCCTACCCTGACAAAGTCATACCCTGACAAATGACAAGTGTCTCACCAAACCACCTATCAACCTTCAGTGAGCTACATCCCGGCATAAGTACTTGTATCCCATGAAATGCCCTGTTATCTTTAAGAGTACACAATGCCCTTACGCAAGATCTTTTGTCCTACAAAATGTCCTGTTTTCTAATGACAGCCGTGTGCAGTGCCAAGCATATTCTCTAGGATAGCAAACCAAACCCTTGCTAAAGACAGTACCTTGTGCAGAGCCCAGTATATTATCGATGATAGCAAATCAAACCATACCTTGCTAAAGACAGTATCTTGCGCAGTGCCCAGCGTATTCTCTATGATAGAAAACCATACTCTTGCTAAAGACCGAGTATCTTGTGCAGTGCCCAGTATATTCTCTAGGATAGCAAACCATACCCTTGCTAAAGACACAGTATCTTGTGCAGTGCCCAGTATATTCTCTATGATAGAAAACTATACCCTTGCTAAAGACAGTATCTTGTGCAGTGCCCACTATATTCTCTATGATACTAAACCATGCCCTTGCTAAAGACAGTATCTTTTGCAATGCCCAGTATATTCTCTATAACAAATCATACCCTAGCTAAAGACAGTATCTTGTGCAGTGCCCAGTATATTCTCTAGGATAGTAAACCATACCCTTGCTAAGGACAGTATCTTTTGCAATGCCCAGCATATTCTCTATGATAGCAAACCATACCCTTGCTAAAGACAGTATCTTGTGCAGTGCCCAGTATATTCTCTATGGCAGCAAACCATACCCTTGCTAAAGACAGTATCTTGTGCAGTGCCCAGCTTACTCTCTCTGATAGTAAACCATACCCTTGTTAAAGACAGTATCTTGTGCAACGCCCAGCGTATTCTCTATAATAGTAAACCACACCCTTGCTAAAGACAGAGTACCTTGTGCAGTGCCCAGTATATTCTCTATGATAAAAAATCATACCCTAGCTAAAGACAGAGTATCTTGTGCAGTGCCCAGCTTATTCTCTATGATAGAAAACCATACCCTTGCTAAAGACAGTATCTTGTGAAGTGCCCAGTATATTCTCTATGATAGTAAACCACACTCTTGCTAAAGACAGTATCTTGTGTAGTGCCCAGTCTATGATAGCAAACCATACCCTTGCTAAGTGCAGTACCCAGTATATTTTCCATAATAGCAAACCACACCCCTGCAAAAGGTCAAGCTTTGACCTGTGCAGTGCACAAATAGCCAGTGAAAACAAACCTTCCCTTGACCGATGATATGGCCTGATATTGCTCTGGCAAATGTTTCCTTTCAATAAAATCAATTGCCCGTAGGACTCACAACCAGTTTTGACCCATAGCAACTCCACCCCTCAACAGATGAAAGTAAAACAACTGTGTTGTAAAGTTACACCAGTCCTCAGTCCTGCTTCACAGTGGGAGTAGTACATGTGCAAACAGTCCTCAATCCTGGTTCACAGTGGGTGTAGTACATGTGCGAACAGTCCTCAATCCTAGTTCACAGTGGGTGTAGTACATGTGCAAACACTCCTTCCTTAATCCTGGTTCATGGTGTAGTGTATGTGCAAACAGGTGATGGATCAGGATGGAAGGATGGGGAAGGGAGGGGGAAAGGTGGGAGGAGAAGGGGGAAACATGGTAGGGAGACGTGAGTCCAAGATGGGGACATCCACACTGACTGGTAGGTCTTTTCCTCTCTTCCCAACATGTTATCTTCAACAATTTGAAGTGGGTGCAATGAGTAAATCTGTCAGTATTTTGTTTTTAAATATACCTAAGCTCAGCATGAATCAGCAATACACAAGTATCTGAATTACAGACTGTGACCTAGTTGTACTGGTATCTTCTGCACCACAGCCTCAGTGGTCTGATGTGAAGATGATAACGTACCATGCAGGACCAAACCTATTCCATGAAGTCTGCCTGGCAAGGTCAAACAACAGCTCTGTGACACAGGGAATTTCATTCCATGGAAACGCAACCTTTACAGCTTACCTTCTTCCCTACCTGGGGGGGCAGAAAGGGAACAGGGAAATATCAAACCTGAGACAAATTATTCTCTTCACAGACCAAAAATCTTCAACCTTCTTTTTGAGAATACCAATCACTTCAAGGAACAGGATGCTGTCAAAGACCAACATATCTGGACAGTGGTGTGGGAGGTTCGAATCACCTGCTGCCCCTGGCCAGTAATGTAGGCAGGCCAGCTGCAGGAAAACAGCATGAGTCGTCCTGTGGCGTTCAGGAAGGACTCCATTACAGGATAGCCTTGGGACCCACAGCACAGGACAAGGCACCACATCACATCATCCATCACATCACATCATCCACATCATCACATTATCCACATTACATCATCGTCCACATCACACCACAACATTCACACATCATCCACCGCATCACATCATCCACCACATCACATCATCACCACCACATACAACAGTCCCATCACAAGACGCCACATCATCCACATCAAAGACAGTCCACCACAGAATTCACATCACAGTCAATCACAGGACACCACATCATCCACATCAAAGACAGTCCACTCCAGGACACCACATCAAGGACAGTCCATCACAGGACACCACATCATCCTCATCAAAGACAGTCCACCACAGGACACCACATCAAAGACAGTCCATCACAGGACACCACATCAAAGACAGTCCACCACAGGACACCACATCATCCTCATCAAAGACAGTCCACCACATCATCCACATCAAAGGCAGTCCACCACAGGACACCACATCATCCACATCAAAGACAGTAGTCCACCACAGGACACCACATCATCCACATCAAAGGCAGTCCACCACAGGACACCACATCATCCACATCAAAGACAGTCACCACATCATCCACATCAAAGGCAGTCCACCACAAGACACCACATCAAAGACAGTCCACCACAGGACACCACATCAAAGACAGTCCACCACAGGACACCACATCAAAGACAGTCCATAACAGGACATCACATCATCCACATCAAAGACAGTCCACCACAGTCCACCACATCATCCACATCAAGAGTCCATAACAGGACATCACATCATCCACATCAAAAACAGTCCACCACAGGACACCACATCAAAGACAGTCCACAACAGGACACCACATCACCCACATCAAAGACAGTCCACCACAGGACACCACATCATCCTCATCAAAAACAGTCCCACAGCACCACTCAAAGACAGTCCACCACAGGACACCACATCATCCACATCAAAGACAGTCCACCACAGGACACCACATCATCCACATCAAAAACAGTCCACCACAGGACACCACATCAAAGACAGTCCACCACAGGACACCACATCATCGACAGTCCACCACAGGACACCACATCAAAGACAGTCCACCAAGGACACCACATCATCCTCATCAAGACAGTCCACCACATCATCCTCATCAAAGACAGTCCACCACAGGACACCACATCAAGGACAGTCCATCACAGGACACCACATCATCCTCATCAAAGACAGTCCACCACAGGACACTACATCATCCTCATCAAAGACAGTCCACCACAGGACACCACATCATCCTCATCAAAGACAGTCCATCACAGGACACCACATCATCCTCATCAAAGACAGTCCACCACAGGACACCACATCATCCTCATCAAAGACAGTCCATCACAGGACACCACATCATCCACATCAAAGACAGTCTAGTCAACCCAGGGCTGTGAGCACAGGTCTTAACCCCTGCCTCCACTCACTTGCTCAGAGCAGGAGACTGGCAATGGCTGCTGGTGGCAGACTGGATGATTTTTTATGTGTAAGATAAAGATGACGAAATCACAGACGTACAATCACCTGATGCAGTCACCTAGACAGTTAACAGTTTCCTCTTCAGCATTCCATTCGGCCCCACCTCTCCCCCCTGCACACAGGCTTGTAGACACACAACACCCACACACTGTTCTACCACTGTGTTTCAGGACAGTGGGTTCTGTGTGTGAGTCAGGGTGTGCATGTGTAGGTGCAGAGGATGTTGGAGCACTTTGTGTGGGTACAGGATGCCCTGATACTGCCTCAGTGTAGCTAAACAATACAACCTTGACTCCATGCACGTGTTCATAGAGCGGCCATTCACACGAGAACAACATGGGGTGGCCCGTCTTGTTGAGAAAAGACTGCATGATGGGATAGCCTGTGACAACAAACCTTTACAGCACTTTCACCTTTTACAGGTCACAACAACACAGGCAATTCATGGCACTTCATATTGCTTCCTTCTGCCACATGTGCCAGAGACAATAAAGTCAACTAACAAGAAAATAAAGATTTCATGGAACAATATCAGTGCTCAGCTTTATGATTCCGACGCATTTACTATAAATATGACAAAACTGCCAAACCTTGCATATATCTACACACACACACACACACACACACACACACACACACACATTTACACAGACGTCTGAACACACTATCAGTATCACTTCCTTACAGATGTGAGATTTTACTAACAGAAAAAGAAGACATCAGAGCATAACACCACAAGAATCCATTTGTCACTGAGTAAGGGTCATATCCTTACATCCAATTAGTAATGCAATTACAAATATACTACATATAAAACATGCCCCAAACAGCCGTTGTTTATCAATGTCCATATTCTGGGCATCCCAATTACAACTGTCAAAAGCCAGTGATATTGAAATCCTTTCATCGTGAATGCATTATAAATATTCCTGACTTACTAATATGCTTCTTCAAAGGGTCTCTGGCAGCAAGCTAGAACACTGAGCTTCAACACATCAAATACACATAACATGCATGAATAAAAGTTACCAATATCACAGTCAAACAATATGATACTATCACAGTCAAGCAATAGGATTGTTATTGTGATTATGTTAACTTGTTAAGAGGAACGTATGACCCTGACTTACCAATATGCATGTCCTTGGCATCCGAGTTACAGCCATCGAATTTCAACATGTCCACATCCCACTCAGCAAACGTCTTGGCATCCAGTTCCATGTAGAACTCTGACCCCGGGAACTTGGCACACGTCTCCGATCCAAAGTCTTCATAGATTCCCAGCTTCAGACCCCGTGCATGCATCTGAGTATGGGTATTGTTGTGTTTTACACTGTTGATGTGGACAAATCCCCATGCAAACACTTGCAACTGTGTTTATGGGTTGTTGTTGTGTTTTACACTGTTGATGTGGATAAATCCCCATGCAAACACTTGCAACTGTGTTTATGGGTTGTTGTTGTGTTTTACACTGTTGATGTGGACAAATCCCCATGCAAACACTTGCAACTGTGTTTATGGGTTGTTGTTGTGTTTTACACTGTTGATGTGGACAACCCCCCATGGAAACACTTGCAACTATGGTATAGGTTGTTGTTGTGTTTTACACTGTTGACCTGTCAAATCCTAATCTGTGGGTATGGGTACTGTTATGTTTGCTGACCTGCCAAATCCTAATCTGTGGGTATGGGTACTGTTGTTTTACACTGTTGACCTGTCATATCCCAATCTGTGGTTATGGGTACTGCTGTGTTTTACACTGTTGACCTGTCCAATCCCAATCTGTGGTTATGGGTGTGTTGTGTTTACACTGTTGACCTGTCCAATCCCAATCTGTAGGTGTGGGTACTGTTGTGTTTTAAACTGTTGACCTGTCATATCCCAATCTGTGGTTATGGGTGCTGTTGTGTTTTACACTGTTGCCCTGTCCAATCCCAATCTGTAGGTGTGGGTACTGTTGTGTTTTACACTGTTGATGTGTCGAATCCCAATCTGCAGGTGTGGGTTCTGCCGTGTTTTACACTATTGACATGTCAAATCCTAATCTATAGGTGTATGTACTGTTGTGTTTTACACTGTTGACCTGTCAAATCCCAATCTGTAGGTGTGGGTACTGCTGTGTTTTACACTGTTGACCTGTCAAATTCCAATCTGTGGGTATGGGTACCGCTGTGTTTTACACCCATGGGTACTAATGCGTTTTACACTGTTGATCTGTCAAATCCCAATCTGTAGGTGTGGGTACTGTTGTGTTTTACACTGTTGACATGTCAAATCCTAATCTGTGGGTATGGGTACTGTTGTGTTTTACACTGTTGACCTGTCAAATCCCAATCTGTGGGTGTGGGTACTGTTGCGTTTTACACTGTTGACATGTCAAATCCTAATCTGTGAGTGTGGGTACTGTTGTGTTTTACACTGTTGATGTGTCGAATCCCAATCTGTAGGTGTGGGTTTTGCTGTGTTTTACACTATTGACATGTCAAATCCTAATCTATAGGTGTATGTACTGTTGTGTTTTACACTGTTGACATGTCAAATCCCAATCTGTGGGTATGGGTACTGTTGCGGTTTACACTGCTGACATGTCAAATTCCAATCTGTGAGTATGGGTACCGCTGTGTTTTACACCCTAGACCTGTCAAATCCCGATGCAAACACCTGGCAACTGTGTACCGTAAAGTTCGGACTATAAGCCGCGACTTTTTTCCCCAGCTTTAAACCCTGCGGCTTAAACAACGATGCGGCTTATTTGCGGATTTTTCCGATTTCAGAAGCATCACACCCTCGTCTATTCTTAGCTTCTCTGTAACTCACCATATCGTGTTTACTGTTCATGAATTTTTATTATGCTTTTAACTACGATTTTCTGTGTAATCGTGTAATGGAATCAGTAACCCGTTCAGAAATACGGGAATCGACATGAGTAAAGCCCATTACGATATCTTTTTTCATCAGTTTGTCTTCTACAAAAATACGATCGCTTCGAACGGCGCAATGTGTTGGCCGTTTCCGACCTGTTTACTCTTGACTAACACTAGCTGAATTACGAACAAAATAACTAAGCACTGGCACGGTGTTAAGCGAAATAAAACAATCGAATCGTTTCATTAATGTTCTGGTTTGTTATTATATGCGTTATCTTACCAAGTGCGTTTGCAATTCAAAAACGATTAGCGCATTCAACTCGGTTATTGTCAGACCTTGGCTTCGATCCGCCATTGTTGAAATCGTGGACAGGGAGTGAAGGTTTGCATTTGATACCTTCGCTTTGACTGGCTTGCGCTTTCGAGTACTCAACCAATCGCTTAGCTTGATACACCAATGAATGCAGGAGAGAACTGCCTTTCTAGCGTTTGGTTGTTTTTTTTCAGTATTTTTTTTAAAGCAATGATGTTGGAAAGACACTTGTAAGAAGCCTCATAAAAACTTCGATTCTAATTGATTTAAAACACATCGTACTGAAAAAAAAAAAAAAAAAGACTGAAAGCTGGAAACATGCTCTTGTATTCTGACCTATTTAAACGCCACTGAATGCAGTGAACACATTGTATGTGATGATTTTCGACACTATGTAAACTCAACGCTCGGCCAGCTGCCGCATGCGGCACATCGGACTGTGTTGTATATATCTGCGGCTTATAAACCGGTGCGGCTTATTTGTGAAAAAAGTTCAGATTTTTTTTTAAAATTAGTGGGTGCGGCTTATATACAGGTGCGCTCAATAGACCGAACTTTACGGTATATGGATTGGTTGTCATGTTTTGACACTGGTGACACTGGTTGTGTTTTCAAGTAAACTGTTGACTTGTCAAATGTCCCAATGCATACATAATTGTAAAAATTCACAAAAAATAATAGTATAATGTAATGATAACATACATTTTTTTCAATCAATGAATCAACCTGTAAAAATGAAATATGAATAGTAAATCACCAGGGGAAGAAAAAGTTCTAAAAAAGGAACACATTCAATCCCCTTCTCTCCACCCCACCTGCCTCCTTCCCTGTAGACCCCTTCGTACTTTTTACACACACACCCCACCCACCCAACTCCATCCCACACCTGTTTTACCCACCCAACTCCATCCCACACCTGTTTTCCCCACCCAACTCCATCCCACATCTGTTTTCCCCACCCAACTCCATCCCACACCTGTTTTTCCCCACCCAACTCCATCCCACACCTGTTTTCCCCATCCATCTCCATCCCACACCTGTTTTCCCCACCCATCTCCATCCCACACCTGTTTTCCTCCACACATCTCCATCATACACCTGTTTTCCCCACCCAACTCCATCCCACACCTGTTTTCCCCACCCAACTCCATCCCACACCTGTTTTTCCCCATCCATCTCCATCCCACACCTGTTTTCCCCACACAACTCCATCCCACACCTGTTTTCCCCACACAACTCCATCCCACACCTGTTTTCCCCACCAACTCCATCCCACATCTGTTTTCCCCACCCAGCTCCATCACACCTGTTTTCCCCACCCAACACCATCCCACACCTGTTTTCCCCACCCAACTCCATCCCACACCTGTTTTCCCCACCCAGCTCCATCACACCTGTTTTCCCATCCAACTCCATCCCACACCTGTTTTCCCCACCCAACTCCATCCCACACCTGTTTTCTCCACCCAACTCCATCCCACACCTGTTTTTCCCCACCCAACTCCATCCCACACCTGTTTTCCCCACCCAACTCCATCCCACACCTGTTTTCCACACCCAACTCCATCCCACACCTGTTTTCCCCACCCAACTCCATCCCACACCTGTTTTTCCCCACCCAACTCCATCCCACACCTGTTTCTCCACCCAACTCCATCCCACACCTGTTTTCTCCACCCAACTCCATCCCACACCTGTTTTCTCCACACAACTCCATCCCACACCTGTTTTCCCCACCCAGCTCCATCACACCTGTTTTCCCCATCCAACTCCATCCCACACCTGTTTTCTCCACCTAACTCCATCCCACACCTGTTTTCCCCACCCATCTCCATCCCACACCTGTTTTCTCCACCCAGCTCCATCCCACACCTGTTTTCTCCACCCAGCTCCATCACACCTGTTTTCCCCACCCAACTCCATCCGACACCTGTTTTCCACACCCAACTCCATCCTACACCTGTTTTCCCCACCTATCTCCATCCCACCTGTTTTACCCACCCAACTCCATCCCACATCTGTTTTCCCCACTTATCTCCATCCCACCTGTTTTCCCCACCCATCTCCAAGCCATATCTGTTTTTACAAACCCATCACATCAGAACTCTAGCCCCCTCTTCCTCTAACTGCCACCCATTCTAAAACAGTAACATTTAAATACAAATAATAACAATTTACACACACACACACACACACCACACACACACACACACCACACACACAGTCTAGACATGTACAAGCCAACATAAAGAATGCACATGATACCCCACAACCTTTCCAGCAGGATGAACTAACATACTGCTCATGAGAGTTTTGCATTTCCAGACAAACAACAGTTGTCCTGCTCTGCCTATAACAAATTTGAGTCTAAATGTTTAGGAGAAAAAAAGGTAAACATTCAACACATACAAAAAAGAACTTTCAAGGTTTGAAATATTCACATTTTCTGAGGGAAACCTATAACATCACACCTTCAAAATGAACAATGTTTAAGAAGGGTATCGGCTGAACTGGTGTCTACATTTTTCATTAATCAGAACACACAAACATGCGCCCACACCCACATCCACGCAGAATCCCCATTCAAATAAACACACACACACACAAACAGATGAATAGACAGATAGATATAGACAGATAGACAAATACACAGACAGATATATACACACATACACTCTCTCTCTTCCCCTCAAACACATACATACATGTGTGCGCGCACACACACCACACGCACACACACACACACACACCTCTCTCTCTCTCTCTCTCTCTCTCTCTCTTCTCTCTCTCTCTCTCTTCCCCATCAAACTTCAAACACACACACACACACACAAACACACACACAGAGAACCAGCTCTAAGTCTCACATAGTCAGCCAGAGCTTTGATGCCACTGGGGAAGCGCTGAGGATCGGGGACCAGTCTGCCAGCAGGGTCTCTCTGCTTGGCCAGCCAGCAGTCGTCAATGTTGATGTACTCATAGCCCACGTCCTTTAGGCCCAGTTCCACCACCCTGTCTGCCATGGTCTTGTACAGCTTCTCACTGTGCACACATTGTTAGTCATGTTACACCAAAATGTCCTCTGTACAATACACCACCACCCTGTCTGCCATGGCCTTGTACAGCTTCTCACTGTACACACATTGTTAGTAATGTTACACCAAAATGTCCTCTGTACAATACACCACCATCCTGTCTACCATGGTCTTGTACAGCTTCTCACTGTACACACATTGTTAGTAATGTTACACCAAAATGTCCTCTGTACAATATACCACCATCCTGTTTGCCATGTTCCTGTACAGCCTTTCACTGTACAAACTGTCAATCACCTTGTACTGTCTAACCTTTCTACTCAGTGCCATCACAATGCCTGCCATGTTCTAGCTTTTCACTGCACACACATCATTACAAAAAGCCCAATGTACTCTACACCTACCCCTCTGAAACACAACATGTGCTTTTCACTGCACACACATCATTACAAAAAGCCCACTGTACTCTACTACACCTACCCCTCTGAAACACAACCATGCGCGAAAAACTCTGTGTGTGTGTGTGTGTGTGTGTGTGTGTGGGGGGGGTGGGGGGGGGGGGGGGGGGGGGGGGGGGGGGGGGGGGGGGGTCTGTGTCTGTGTGTCTCTGTGTCTGTGTGTCTCTGTGTCTCTGTGTCTCTGTTGTCTCTGTCTGTCTCTGTCTGTCCCTGTCTGTCTCTGTGTCTCTGTCTGTCTCTGTGTCTCTGTCTGTCTCTCTGTGTCTCTGTCTGTCTCTCTGTGTCTCTGTCTGTCTGTGTGCGTCTGTGTGCGTGCGTCTGTGTGCACGCGTCTGTGCGCACGCGTCTGTGCGCACGCGTCTGTGCGCACGCTCTGTGCGCACGCATCGTGCGCACGCTACTGTGCGTGCGCTACTGTGCATGTATATGTCAGTGTGTGTGCATGTGTGTATGTGTTTGTGCATGTGCAGATGCATGTGGGGGGGGGGGGGGAATACATTTGTATGGGTGTGTCCGGGGGGGGGGGGGGGGGGGGGGGGTTATTGTTGCATATGCATATGTTATGTGTACATCTACAACCTCTTGGGTGATGTGTTGGTTAAAACCTGCACAAACAAAAGTGAGGATAATTAATGTATGGACATTTCAGCAGACAATAATTTATCTTGAACAATAACTGACTTTTTTTCGAAGATCGATAAATATGACTAACAAAGAAAAGAACAGGACACAAATACACAAGTACATCTTAATGAAATCTAAAAAATGAAACATCAAACTCATTCACAATCTGCCACATCTGTACAAAAACCAAAATGTGTTGTAAAATATATATCACAGTCACTCAGTGACATCACCAGTGTGGACAAATGCGCCAAAAGACATGGCATGGCAAGTAGAATACACAAAAACAAAAAAACATCAGACTATCTTCTCACTGCAACAGGTGGTACAATGAAAGGTAGAGATGAGGAAACTGCAAGTAGACAAGGCAACAAAAGGAGCAAGGAAAAAGGGGGGGGGGGAGGGGAAGGGGGGGGAGGGGCTGACCAACGGGATCTCTGACTACTCTTTTTCTGACACTGGTTGTATATATCATTCTTTTTCTTTCTTTTTGTCTTTTTCATTGTCACTGATGCAGCTGTCGGAATGTCATCGTCTGACTCGAAGCTCCCATGACAACCAGCCATTGTGTCCTCATGGCCTGTCCAGCGGGGGAATGAGCACACATACCGTCTCATGAGACCGTTCATGATAACCAGGCACATGGCAGTTCACATCGTCACATGACGATCCAATTTCTGCAGGAGAGAATCACCAGCAATGCCAGTATCAGCATCATACACATGACGACCATCTCTGCAGGAGAGAAAAACACAGCAATGCCAGTTCAGCATCTCACCATGACAACCATCTCTGACAGGAGAGAAAACACCAGCATGCCAGTATTCAGCATCATCACCATGACGACCATCATCTGCAGGAGAGGAAACACAGGCAATGTCAGTATCAGCATCATCACCATGACAACCATCATCTGCAGGAGAGGAAACACAGGCAATGCCAGTATCAGCATCATCACCATGACAACCATCATCTGCAGGAGAGAAAAACACCTGTAGGCAATGCCAGTATCAGCATCATCACCATGACAACCATCATCTGCAGGAGAGAAAACACCTGTAGGCAATGCCAGTATCAGCATCATCACCATGACGACCATCATCTGCAGAAAGAAAAACAGAGATGAGACCTGGATATTCCATTTTCAGTTTGGTGTCACTAGTTGCCAAAAACACAGTACATGTATACACAAACAGTGTCTGCTAAGGTGCGAGATAACATACAATTCTTGATCAAAATAAACTGATACGTTGATAGATAATGTAAACACAAAATCATAAATCATAACACACTGGCACATGCTGACACAGCTTCTCTCTCTGCGTCTCTCTCTCTCTCTCACATACACACACACACACTCACACACGCGCAACACACACCACACACGCGCACACACACCACAACACACACACACACACATCTGTACAGTGCATATTTTACAAACGAACGAACAATGTAACACAAACATATTTACACAGTAACAGTACTAACACGCACACAAATCATAAGCAAACACACAATATGACATTACATAATGCACATACACACACTATGCACATACATGCATAAAGTATGCACACATAATCAACAATTTTCTTTGTATCAATTCCATTAGTTCCAATGTCTCAGTTTAAAAAGTCAATTCAATCTGACAGCAGGACTAGGTTGTGGCTCAAGTAACTTCAGTGGCCACCAGCTGAAGTTGTTGCAGCATGAGCAGTGTACTGTACTGACTATGGACCTTGCTTGTGCACGGATACTTTGTGGATGGTACAGTCTTGGTAACATGCTGTAGTCTTAACAACAACAGCAGCAGGAGCAGAGTACTGTACTGACTATGGTTGTGTAAGGAAACTTTGTCGATGGTGGTCTTAATAACAACATACCGTCTCTGTTTACTTTGGTTTACCAATTTATGTGAAACTGGTATATTGACCGCCCTACCTTTCTATCAGGTCAGTGTACATTTTCCTAGGCATGACACACAGCTGAGGGAGAAAACAGTCCAAGTATAAAGAAATCCTAAAATTCTTTGCTCTCAGACTAAGACTATCATCCTCATTACTCATGTTATGCATAAATGATGTGTGTGACTGCTTTCAATCCCATCATTATCAAGACAATATAAAGAAATTCTTAAAATTCTTTGCTCTCAGACTAAGACTCTCATCCTCATTACTCATGTTATGCATAAATGATGTATGTGACTGCTTTTAATCTCATTATCAACACAATCATAATTTTCCTTACAAGTCACCAGTGTCCTAGGCATAGGGTGTATGAGTGTGTGATCATGTGTGTATATGTGTGTGCGTGTGTGTGTGTGACAGAGATAGATGGAGAGGGGAGGTTGCGTCTGCGGTCCTCAGGTTTCCCACGACTACTTCTGTAGTTATGGGCCTGAGGTGAGGTGAGGTGAGGTGAAGTGTGTGTGTGTGTGTGTGTGTGTGTGTGTGTGTGTGTGTGTTTGGTGTGTGTGTGTGGTGTGTGATGTCGTCGCATGTGTGTGTGTTGTGTGTGTGTGTGTGTGTGTGTGTGTGTGTGTGTGTGTGTGTGTGTGGTGTGTGTGTGTGTGTCACAGTGTGTTGACAACTAGTACAGTATGTGTGCACTTGTGTGTGTGTGTGTGTGTGCGTGTGTGTGTGTGGTGTGTGTGTTGTGGATAGTGCAAGTCGTGTGTGTGTGTGTACGTGTGTTGAATAGTGACTGTGTGTGTGTGTTGTGTGTGTGTGTGTGTGTGTTGTGTGTGGGTGCGGAGAGGATGAGAGGGAAATGTTGGTACATCTCACTGCACACAACAGCCTTCTGTGAAGTGTGGATGAAGTTTATTGCACCTGATTGCGGGTTTGTGTGTGTGTGTGTGTGTGTGTGTGTGGTGTGTGTGTGTGTGTGTGTGGTGTGTGTGTGTGGTGTGTGTGAAAGTGGTAGAGAGGAAACGATTTACACAAGCTATCCATGGGTGATGTTTAGCCATGTTCAATTTTTTGCATTAGGACTTCCCCGATGGGCTTCAACTGATTTGACGTACAAGGAGGCTGTTGTGTTACCCTTAAATGAACACAGGTATAAGTTGTGCCTGTAGTTTTACAGTTAGAGCTAGAACCATCCCAAATTCAGTAAAGACTGAACTGGATGGAAGTACGTATATTTCAAGACAGATGCGTAACAAAGCAGTGTACATGACCCTAGGTGATTATGTTTCCCCATTGTTTCAGAACTGTAACCTGTCTCTTGATGGTATTGCTGCTGTTCCTTGTTGTTCATACCCTTCGTGGTTGTCAGAGCAGGCTGAAATCATCTACACTTACGGAGATCTTAATAAGAAAAATAATCCTCTGTTATTATCAAGTATCATCCTATGCCAAACACTTGACAGATAGGAAATACAATTCCTATCTACACATTTTCACGGATGGTTCTGTTTTAGATTCTTCAAATGTTGGGGCTTCCTTTGTAATACCAGCGCTTAGCATTAGAAAGAAATTCCATATTACGAAAAGATGTTCTACGTTTACAGCAGAGTTATTTGCCATTTTGAGAGCTCTAGATTTTATACTTGACATGCCTGTTATACATAGTCAAATATTTATATCATCTGACTCAAAATCAGCACTTACGGCTCTACATTGTCAATCAAAATCTAGTCGTTCAGACTTGGTATGTGAGATCTTATTTCTCATTCATCAGTTAATAACCTGGGGTATTGACATGACTTTGTTATGGGTTCCAGGGCACTCCAATTTACGTGGCAATGACTTAACTTTTATGCAAAGGAAGCTGCAAGAAATAAATCTGATGTTTTGAATTGTGATATTCTTCTTTCTTCATCTGAAGCTATTCACATTCTCACAAGTTCAATCTGGAACATAAGACAGAAACAATACCTTGAAGATTCAGCCCGGAAGCACAGATGGGATATGATTAATCCAACAAGAAAATGTTGTAATCCCCAGGGCCAATCCCAAACCGTAACCTGTACATAGGTTGCAGGTTAATGGTTGGTTAGGCAGGTATTCAAAACTGCTTGTGCATGTGGTCAGGCTCTCGATATCCCTCATTTTTTATTTGACTGTACTAGTACAAGAACTCACTTTCAGCCTCTTCATGGTAAGATGAAGTCCTTTAAGCTTTCGCTGACTATGTCTAGTGTTTTCAATCCCAGTTATGAGAATGGTTGGAGTCTGGCTATGTTGGCTGTTTATCTTATTAGATCTCATCCACTAGGAAGATATTTTTCACTCCTCCACTGCCTCACCTCCTCCTCACTGCCTCCCCCCACCCCCCTCCCAACAGGGTTTTTTTCTTTTGTTTTTTTCCCCAATTCGCGAATTTTTGAAATGTTAAAATCTTATTCTAGGCACATACCATATCAGTATGGTTCGGAGTCTAATTTGCACGCAGAGCAAAGCTTTTTCATTCCCCCTCCCACTCTCTTCTTCCTTCTTCTCCCCCTCCCCAATCCATATACACCCATAACCTGTTCGACTCTTACGAGTAATATGTCAGCCAGTTCCATACTTCGATGATCCTTGACTCCCATCAGATGCTTCTGGTTACCCTGCTGAACTTACAGCCCTGGTTCTAGCATTGAAGATAATCTCTCAATCCACAAACAATAACTTTCTGATTTTGTCTGATTCGCTGTCAGCGTTGGAGGCCATAGCTGGTAGTACCCTCCATCATCCCGAACTGCTACACTTTTTCTTAACTTTTTACTAGGTTCAAAGCGGAAAGGTCACAACATCGTTCTGGCTTGGGTTCCTGGCCATGTTGGCATCAGAGGGAATGAAATGGCTGATTGTTTGCCCAAGAATGCCACAACAGGGAAACTGTCTAACATATCTGTCCATACACAGATCAAAAACCCAAAGTTAATGATTATGTCAAAGACCTCGGGCAAGAGGAAAGGACCTTGCAGACGGATAACAAACTATTCAAAATCTGTCCAAACCTGAGAGAATTTTTACCATGTTCCCAAGTCGGCCGTAAAGACAAAACAGTCTTGTGCCACTTGCATACAGGCCACTCGTTTTATACCCATTCTTATATTTTAAAAGGTGAAGAAGCTCCGTGGTGCATTCAATGTCATGTTCCACTCACGGTGAAACATATTCTTTTAGATTAATGGGACTTTCGCGATGTGAGACATAAACACTTTACAGCAGACTCCATGAAAACCCTGTTCAGAGATGTCCCACCTCACGTGATCTTTGAGTTTCTGAAAGAGATCAGTATTTTTCATCTGATCTAGGATTTTATGGAAGAAAGATTTTCAACTAGATAGATGTTAGCTTGAACTGTTTTTGTCTTTGTTTTTCTGTGTGGGAATTCAGCAGTAGGGATAGAGAAGAGTGGAGGTGGGGAGGGAGAGGCAGAGAATGTGAGACTATGTTAATTTCCCCCCCCCCCCCCCCCCTTACTTCCTTCCCACTTCCCACACCTGCTCCACCACTGCCTACTTGGTCACAGTTAATGCTGACATCATTCAGGATTCAGGATAGGGACGGTGTTAGAACACATAGCCATCTAGGCGTTTAATTGTACAATCTTTTGGTGAAATTTTTTTTTAAACAATATAGGTCATACAAGGTCATCTGTGATCGCTCAGTCTTTAGTGATGGTTTTAATCATCATAATCATATTCTATATCAACAAAGTAATGCCATTTGTCAATTAGGTCTTTGAAGGTGTTAATATCTTGTGCACATTTAATGTTAGTAGGCAACATATTCCATAGAGGTGCAACACGGTTACTAAAACAATTTTCTTTTGTTGGTACGACTGTATTCAATAAAGATTTCACCAGTACTATTTCTAGTAAGGGTATGATTTGTTTATTTAAAGAAATCTTGCATACTTATGTTATCGATATCATTAAAAATCTTAAAAGCTTGAATTAAGTCTCCTCGAACTCTTCTAGCTTTCAATGAGGGAATATTTAATTGCTTCAATCTGTCTCTATCACACAAATTCTGTATACCATGTACCAATGTGGTGGCTCTTCTCTGTATCTTTTCAATTAAGGCAGACTGCCCTTTCAAATATGGATACCAAATTACACTGCCATACGCAAGATGAGATCTTACTAGTGCCTTATATGAATAAATATATGTATCTTTGTCTAGAAATGAAAATGGTTCAGTTTCAGGTTCATAGGGACAATTGCTTTTGTAATTATAGCCAGAAACTGGCTTTACATGTCCCTTCTATGTGTTATCTGGTCTATGTACGGTCATAACTCGCTCAAGTCTTTATTTATCATAATAAAATTAAACAGTCTTCAATAATGTACTATCATCGATAGAGCTTTTGAAAAGATTAGTATTTTGAGCACATTTAATGTCAGGGGTTAATTTATTCCAAAGATTTGTTACTCTGTTACTAAAAGAAAATTTCCTTAGGTTAGTGCGACAATATTCATGATAAATTTTATCCACACTCTTTCTAGTAGTATCAACTCTTGATGCAGTAAAAAAATTGTGAAATAGGAATATTGTCAACACAATTAAATATTTTATAGACTTGGATCACCTCACTCGTCTTGTTTTTAGGGTAGGCAGTCCAAGAGCTTTTAACCTACCTTCATAGGGAAGATTTTACATATTCTTTACAAGCTTTTTGCTCTTCTTTGTACTCTTTCCAAAACAGCAGACTGCCTCTTTAATCAAGGATACCAAATTGTATTGCCATATTTCAAATGTGGTCTAACGAAAGCCTTGCATAGTTTTGTAAAAATATCTTTATCTATGTGAATAAAAGCATGTTTAATTATACCAATCATTTTATTAGCTTTATTTATAGTGTTTTGAATATGTTTATCGAATACCAGGCCAGAATCAAAAGTGACACCAAGATCTTTTTCATAATCACATGTTGAAATATCTGCACGCTCACCAGTACTGTTTAGCATTGTATATTGGTATCTTGGGTTCCTACGTCCAACATGTAGTAGTTAGTAGTAGTAGTAGTAATAGGGACCGGCTTTTTTTAGCCTTAGGCCTTACGGCCTATTTGCGTCCCCTCATTATTTTTCAATTTAAGTTCGGTCTGGTTGCATGCCTGTCATAAATAACATTATATTCAATCCACACTAAAGAAAACATCTTTCAATTTAGGGTCTTCATCTAGGATGTTTTTTAAAGCTGTTGATATCAGGTGCATATTTGGTGTTAGTAGGCAGTGCATTCCAATAATTAGCAATTCTGCAGGTAAAACAAGACTTTCTTTTGTTAGTATGACAATGCCTAATAAAAATCTTGCCTTCATTATTTCTTGTGCAATCCACTTCTGAGAATTTGAAAAGCGCATGCACATTGACATCATCATAATTATGGAATATTAAAAAAATTGGATCAGATCTCCTCTGATCCTCCTTCCTTTCAGTGAGTGTAATTGGAGATAGTGTAATCTTTCTTTATAGTTTAAATTCCTACATTCTTTCAGGATTTTAGTAGCTCGCCTTTGTACATTTTCTATCATTTTTGACTGTCTCTTGAGATGGGGACTCCAAATTACATTAGCGTATTCGAGATGAGGTCTAACAAATGCTTTAAATAACTTGATAAATGTCTCCTTTTCTAGGAAGGTAAAAGTTCTCCTGATGAGTCCCATCATCTGATTTGCTTTGTTCACCACTCTCTGGATGTGAGGATCAAAGGATAGATCTTTATCAAAGGTTACTCCCAGATCTGTTTCTTCATCACATGTATTTATTTTCTGCAATTCGTCATTCACAATCATAGTATATTCAAACTGTTTATTCTTTATGCCAATGTGCATCACCTTACATTTTGCTACATTGAAGTAAAGGTTCCATTCATCTGACCATTCTTGTAGCTTGTTTATGTCCTGTTGGATCTTTGTGCTATTTGTTGCCTTATCATATATTTTGTGTCATCTGCAAATATTTTGCATGTGGTTTGAGTCATGTCCTGTAAATCATTAATGAACACAGTGAATAATATGGGCCCTAGGATACTACCCTGTGGAACTCCACTTAGGACCTCAGATGTCTTGGATCTCTCTTCTCCCACTCTCACTAACTGTGACCTTCCTTTAAGAAAACCTCTGATCCAGTTTAAAACATTACCAATTACTCCATATGCTTTTAGTTTAGTTAGCAGCCTTTCGTGGGGGACAGAATCAAATGCCTTTCTAAAATCCAAGTACATTATATCAATTGGCTCCCCATTATCTACCAATTCTGTTAGGTTGTCTATTACTTCTAGTAATTGTGTGACACATGATCTCCTCTTCCTAAATCCATGTTGGCATTTAGCATATAAGTCATTTTCAGTAAAATGAGCAACTACCACATCCCTTACAAAGCTCTCTAAAATCTTACATGCAATACAAGTCAAACTCACCGGCCTGTAATTACCTGGGTCTGTTTTGGAACCTTTTTAAAATATAGCTGTGACCTCTGCAGTCTTCCAATCTCTAGGCAAGGATCCTGTTTCTAAGGATTTGTTAAATATATTGCATAGTGGACTAGCTATCTCATCACTTACTTCTTTTAACACTCGTGGTGGAATGAGATCGGGACCTTGAGACTTGTTAGGATTTAATTCTTTCAATTTGCTTTTAACTGCATGTGTGGTTACCCTTACATCACATATAGATACCCCATCAGATCGGGAACACTCTGGTAAGTTTGGGACACTACTTATGTCCTCACGTGTAAAAATGCTAGAGAAGAAGTCGCTTAGCGTTTCCGCCTTTTCTTTATCATTATCTACCAAACTTCCATCTTTCCTTTTCAATGTGCCTATTCCAGTGTTTATTTTTATCTTTTCTTTAACATATTTCCAGAACATTTTGGGGTTACTTTTACTTTCTTTACCTATTTCTCTTTCGTAATTTTTACGGCTTCTCTTAACAAGTCTGTTGGTTAAATTCCTTATTTCAATATATCTTAAGTAATCCCGTCCTGATTTGGTGCACAAGTATCTTTTGAACATCTTATATTTCTTTTTAATTGTTTTAAATGCTTTTCCATCCATCCATATCGGCTTTATGTTTTTTACTGAACCTATTTTCGCTTTTGGAATGCACTCTTCCATACCTGTTGTTAGTACTCCTTTGAGGTGATTCCAACTATCTTCTACATTCATTTGGTCCATAGTTGTCCAATCGTGGTTACTTATAATACTTCTCAGTTGGTTATAATTTCCTTTGTTTAGGTTAAAAATATATCTTGCCTTTGGTTTCATGTTGTAGTTTTTTTAATGCATAAAATTCAAAGGACAACACATCATGGTCACTTTTCCAACTGGATCCTGGTGTGTAATATATATCTGAAATAAGATTATCCTCATTCACTAATATCCAGTCATCCAAAGTTGGGTTCTGTCCTAGTCTCCTCCTTGTTGGTTTGTTTACTTTCTGCATCAAGTATGCATCATTGATTCTTTCCACAATTTGCTCACCTTTCTCCCCTGGCCACTTTCCATCCCATCTGACAAATGGGTAATTGAAATCACCCATAATCAATACTTTATCAAATTTTAACATTATATCAGATTTTAACAGGTCAAACATTTTTTCATCATTAGCTTCAGAACTCTCATTAGGACTTCTATAGATGCAGCCAAGTAACACTGTGTTTCTATCATTGGTATTAAATGTGCACCATACACTTTCCTGGAACTCAGATGTATTTAGTTCTTCACATTCACGTGCGTTTAAGGATTTCTCTGTATATATAATGCTACCCTCTACTTATTTTGTTATTTAAGAACATATCGTAGTTTGGAATATGGTATTCTGATTCGATGAAATTCTTAGCATTCTTGGGTTTTATTTTTTTATTATGTAACTTTAACACAATGTTCTTTAAATTATGCCAAGCATTGTATCATCATTCTTAGTTGCACTCTGAATATGTTGGTCGAAAGTTAAAGCTTCATCAAAAATTATTCCTAATCGTCTTTCTCTTCTCTGCGTATAGATAATTAATAATCTCCACCTTTCGTTTTCATAATCATAGTGTAATCCGACTGACAGGCGTTCTCATGGACAGAACTGCTCCTCTTTGTGAGAGGGGCGAATCAATGAAATCAACAAAAACGGGGACCTCTTAACTATGCCTTGCTGAAAATAAAAGAAATGGTTGCAGCAAGTAGGCCTATCCAGCAGCACATGACTTTGCATGCGTGTTCAGGTGCGTGATTTAGTCTGCTCTTGCAGCTCACCGGTCCGTAAGAACTTGTGACGAGTGCAGGTGGAGGATGATAACCCTTTGACAAAAATGGAAGAGAACTAAATACTATTTTTTTCCAAAAACCCATTCAATGATCAATAACACAGCACGCTGCAGTTGCTTTCATTGCTTACCTGTCTTTCCTTGCAGACGAGGCGATGATTGTCACAGGCTCGACAACAGTGTTTCCCACTTCCCACAATCGGCTGGTCACGCGTTGTTAGTCATGTGATTTGCCGATCATGTGACCTTAAGTCAACTTCCGGCCGTCTGCTTCATGTGATTTTACGCCCAGCACGCACTTTTCTTCTTCTTCTTCTTCTTCTTCTTCCTTAGAGTCTCCACAATCAGCTGGCTGATTATTTTGAGACAGTGAAACTGCGTGCACCCAGGCAATTTCACATTCCACACTGATTAGCTGATCGAATTTGAAAAGCAGGTAAAACATTTCCACACTGCAGTCGAAGAAGAAAACTTGGCAAAGTCTGCTTTTAGAGACGCCCCCCATCCCAACCTACGTTACGTTTATCATTCCTCATCAGTAGGTCTAATTCATAGCCATCGATTTCGTATTTATAATAGATGATTATCGTTGCCAATATGCATAATTTTATGTTTTCAGTTTCAATATCCTATGTGCTAGATTCCTTTTTGATACAGAAGGTAAGCAAACCGACAAGGAGGAGAGTTGATCAAAACCCTACATTGGATGACTGGATACTTGTAAGTGAAGATAATCTTATTTCGGACATTGTGCATCTTGACCCAGTGGGTAAAAGTGACCATGATGTTTTGGCATTTCAGCTTCACATTTCTAATAAAAAAGTAAAAAAAACAGGTTAAGTATATTTACAAACTTAGCAAGGGTGATTATTATAAGTTTAGAAAGATTGTAAATGATCATGATTGGTCTGTGATGTCAGAAATGAATAGCGAAGAGAGTTGGAACTACATAAAAAGATTACTGCATAATGGTATGGAGAAATGTATCCCTAAAGTTAAAGTTAGGGATACTAAAAAAGTACAACCTGTATGGATGAATAAGACAGCGTTCAGATGTATCAAAAAGAAATATAAACTATTCAAAAGATACCTTACGACTAAATCAGGTTATGCTTATCTGAAATACATAAAGGAAAGAAACAAATGTAAAAAGTTGTTAAAAAGAATAAGAAGAGATTATGAGAAGCAGATCGCCAATGAAGGTAAAATAAATCCAAAAAAGTTTTGGAGGTATGTGCAACAGCAAATGAAAATGAGTACAGGTGTAAGTGCATTAAAGAGACCTGATGGTACATTTGCGGTGGATGACATGGATAAGGCTCAAATGTTAAATACATTTTTTTCAAGTGTATTTACCCAAGAAAATTTATGCGATATTCCGGACTTGAGAGAAGGATGTTATTCAAATGGGGTAATGTTAACAGAAATTCGAGTCACTCCCAAAGCTGTGGAGAGTATATTAAAACAACTTAACCCAAATAAGGCACAGGGTCCTGATTTATTGCCACCAAGGGTACTAAAAGAGCTATGTGAGGAACTATCTGTTCCACTGTGTTCATTTTTTAATAAGACACTTGAAACTGGTGTATTACCTGAAGACTGGAAAACGGCAGAGGTGACAGCGATTTTTAAGAAAGGTACAAAATGTGAACCGAGCAACTACAGACCTGTAAGTCTTACTTGTATCTTATGCAAGGTTTTAGAAAGTATTGTCAGAGACTCAATGGTCTCCTATTTTACAGATAATAATTTAATTATATTCTAAATGTCAGCATGGTTTTCGAAAAAAACGATCATGTGTCACACAGCTGTTAGAGGTTATGGAGGATATAACAACAATGCTAGATGGCAGACAAGGAATTGATATCATATACATGGATTTTAGAAAAGCTTTTGATACGGTTCCGCATAAGAGACTCCTTATAAAGCTAGCAGCATACGGTATTGGTGGCACCTTATTAAAATGGATCAAAAACTTTCTGAGTGATAGAACTCAACAAGTCAGAGTAGGGGCAGCCAAATCAAAGAAATGTAATGTACTTAGTGGTATCCCTCAAGGAAGTATATTGGGACCGGTTCTTTTCACTATTTTTATAAATGATCTACCAGACAACCTTGTCAGTCCATGTAAAATATTCGCAGATGATACTAAGATTTACAATTGTACATCAAAGAGTACTTGTATTCAAAACGATATCTACAAACTGCAAGAGTGGTCTGAGTCGTGGAATCTGTATTTCAACATGACCAAGTGTGGTGTATTGCACATCAGGAATAATAATCAAAATAATGAATATAAAATGATGGAGAATGATGTTTATCACCAAGTAGTGGCTCTTACTGAAGAAAAAGACTTGGGTGTTACCTTCGATAGCAGGTTGTCATTTGACCCTCACTTACAGAGAGTGGTAAATAAGCTAACCAGATGTTAGGTATCATAAAAAGGAGTTTTACTTATTTAGATAAAGATACTTTTTTGAAATTATACAAAGCTTTTGTCAGGCCACATTTGGAGTATGCTAATGTGATTTGGAGCCCTTTTTTAAAGCGTCAATCAATAATGTTAGAAAAGGTTCAAAGACGAGCTACCAAATTGCTGAAGCATTGCAAAAACTTATCATATAATGAAAGATTGAAATATTTGAATCTGCACTCGCTGAGGGGAAGAAGGATCAGAGGTGACCTAATTCAAGTTTATAAGATCTTTAATGGCTATGATGATATTGACATTGAGACATTCTTTTCTGTTGCACAAACTTCGAGTACTAGAAACTCTGAAGGAAAGATTTTTATAAAGCACTGTAACACTAATCAACGTAAATTTTCATTTTCTTATAGAGTTGCTAACCACTGGAATGAAATACCTACTACCATTAAATTTGCACCTGATATTAATACTTTCAAGAATTTTCTAGACAATGATTCAAAATTTAGAGAATTGTTTCATGACTATGATGGATTGCAATGAAGATATTAATTGTAGCATGCCATATGACCCAAAAAGTGAAGAAATTTAGAGGGGACACATGATAGACCGCGAGGTCTAGGCTAATGAAGCCAGTCCCTACTACTACTACTACTACTACTACTACTATTATTACAAATCTCATCACCAGCATTAATAGTAGTAAAACCAAGGAGCAGGTAGCTGAAGCAGAGGACAAGGCTAGGAGGCAGACTAACTTATTAATCTTTAAGATGCCAGAAAGTACTGCTCAGACTGTTGATAAAAAAAGGAGGAAGACAAAGACAATGTTAAGAAATTTCTGAGTGAAATTAATCAACCCCATCAGCCAGTTGATATCTGAAGACTGGGAAATCGCGCAGCAAGCAAAACACAGAACAAAGTCAGACCTATAAAAAATATCCTTCGAAAATCAGTCTGCCAGGGATGAAACGCTAAAGGCATTCATTAGAATAAGAAAAGAAGGAGGACTGGACTCAGAGTCAGAAGGCAGGGACACCAGGTTGTGTACAAACGTCTCAGTGAGAAAAGACATGACCCCAACTGAGAGAAAACAGGATGAGGATCTGTATAAAGATATGAAGAAGAAACGGGAAGATTCCAAGGCTTCAGGGGACAAGCAAACAAGATGGATAAGTAGGAACGGACAGATTGTCAACATAGGGAAGTACCCTCTCAGACCAACGGAAGACAAGAAAGAAAAAGCTTGAACAATAGGACTACATCAGTTGTACATAATTTTAAACTTTCTGCTAGTCATGTAACAAAAAGATAAAATTATTCCCCCTCTAGTCATTCCGTAAATAATAAAAAGTCTTGTGTTTGTTTGTACACCAACTCCGATTCCTTACTAAACAAAAGAGCAGAACTATAATCAATGTTAAAAATACATGAACTGGATGTCATAGCCATCACAGAAGTGAAACCAAAGACCTGTCATTATGCAGTCCAAGAGTCAGAGATAGCCATCCTTGGGTACAATCTTTTTCACAATCTTGAGAAGAACAGTAGGGGAGTGGCATTGTATGTCAAAAGTAACATGAACCCATCCTTGTGTGAAGATCTGAACTCTGACTTCCAGGATTCCAGGAGTCAATTCTTATTGAATGTCAGCTGCAGAGAGGAGAATCACTGACCCTGGGTGTGGTGTATAGAAGCCCCAGTAGTACTGTTGAAAATTCAGGCAAATTGAATGACCTGATACCGAAGGCAGCAGCACCCAAATCTGGGAATCTGCTCATCTTGGGTGATTTTAACTATCCAGAAATTGAGTGGAATAAAGAAACATGTAGATCAGGAGAAGGACACCCAGCCTCCCAGTTCTTGAAGACCTGTAAAGATTCATATCTGATTCAGCACCAGAGGCAGGGGCAAGTACCTAGCCTTGTGGACCTAGTACTGACAAACAGAGAGGACACAGTCAGTGATATAAACACACATGCTGGCCTAGGGAAAAGTGACCATGCAACTCTGCTTATACACCTGACATGTAGTGGCAAGGAAGACTCCAAAGAGGTTATGTACAACTTTTCAAAGGCATATTTCTACGCAATTGGGAAACAATTAGGTGACGTTGATTGGGAAAAAGTGTTGAGTAGCCTGAATGTTAATGAGATGTGGACCAGAATCAGAGATGAGATCAATTCAGCTATTGCAGCACATGTTCCAAAGACAAAATTCTCCAGCAAACAATCTAAGAAATGGATGGACAAGGGAACCCTAACATCTGTGAGGAAAAAAGCACAAGCTATTCCACCACTAGCTCGAGACTAGGGATGGTGATGATTATCAACTGTATGCCAAAGCAAGAAACAGATCTAAGAAAGAATGTCAGAAAGCACAACGTCGAATGGAGCAAATAGTAGCTGCACAAGCGAAACAAAATCCAAAGGCCTTCTGGTCATATGTAAACAGTAAAACCAAGACGAGGAGTGGTGTAGCAGACCTGAAAAAAGAGGATGGCAGCAAGTCAAAGTCAGACCAAGAGAAAGCTGAGATTCTGAATACATTCTTTCATAGCGTCTTTACTGCAGAAGAGGATGGGGACAATTGCCGGAACCACAGGAATGCAGTTACGATGAAGAGCTAAGTGACTTTGTGATAGATACTGAGAAGGTTAGAAAACTGCTAGCAGATCTAAACACTAGTAAGGCTCCGGGACCCGATGGGCTAAACCCAATGCTTCTGTCCAAGACTGCAGATGTTCTTGCCTCCCCAGTGGCCATGCTGTTCAGAAAATCCTTGAACGAAGGAAAAATCCCAGATGACTGGCGGCTAGCACGGGTCACACCTATCTTCAAGAAAGGCAGCAAAATGCTAGCTAATAACTACAGGCCAGTTAGCCTTACATGCATCCTCTGCAAAATAATGGAAAAATTAGTAAGAGAGCAACTTGTCTAACATTTAGAAGAAAACAACCTTGTCAGTGAGAAACAACATGGGTTTGTAAAGGGGAGGTTGTGCATCACCCAGCTTCTTGATGTTATGGATACATGGACTAAGGTCTTAGATGATGGTGGCTCAGTTGATATTGTTTACATGGACTTCCAGAAAGCGTTTGATAGTGTTCCACACAGACTACTTGTTTTGAAAGTTCAAACTCATGGTATCAAAGGGAAGATATTACTTTGGATACAAGACTTCCTAAACATCAGGCATCAGCGGGTTGTCAATAGCGCACAGTCACAACAAGCCAATGTCTCAAGTGGGATTCCCCAGGGGAGTGTTTTGGGACCTATTCTGTTTGTTTTGTGTATCAACAATCTGCCAAATCACATTCAAAACACTGTACACCTTTTTGCAGATGACACCAAGGTTTTCGCAAGAAGTGACAATGAAGGAGCTACACATGCCTTACAGGAAGACCTAAACAGATTGCAAAATTGGTCAAGACAATGGTATTGAAATTCCACCCTGAAAAATGCCATGTTCTAAAACCGGGGAACAAGAAGTTAGATGCTGTGTACTACATGAATGAGGTAAACATCAAGGGTGAGACGTGTACCACAACTCTATCTGAAAGCAACGTTGAGAAGGATCTTAGGGTCTACATTGATAACAAGTTGAATTTCAGAGAGCATGTGGCCAAGGCAACCGCTAAAGTGAATAGAGTAGTTGGTATTATCCAGTGCTCCTTTGACTTCCTCACCAAAAGACACTTTCCTACAACTGTACAAGTGTCTGGTACGACCAGTACTAGAGTATGGACATTCTGTCTGGCAACCCTACCACAAAACACTGTGCCAGGATGTAGAGGATGTTCAGCGCAGATCAACTAAACTTTCAGCAATTCTTAAAGATAAACCATACTCTGAGCATCTCTCTACTCTTCAACTTCCAAGCCTGGAGCACAGAAGAAAAAGGGGTGACATGATCGACTTGTACAAGTTTATACATGGTATTTACCGGAGTGACAAACCACAGTTTTATTTTTTCACCAACAGGGACAGCAGAGGACACTCCCTGAAATTATCCAAAGTTCATCACAGACTGAACATCAGGGGAAATTACTTCTCTCTTCGAGTGATTGATGTTTGGAATGGTCTTCCTGACTCTGTAGTAATAGCCCCTACAGTCAACATCTTCAAATCACGACTACACACCCATTGGAAGGAACTGCCGACAAAATATAATCCAGAATGTTTGTCGACCTAGATAGACTCAGTCTGTGACTCGCTTCCTTCCACGCATGCAGAGTTTCTTTCTGACTCAGATAGCGTCTATTAGAACGGTGAACAGGCCTGTTAAGGCCTCAAACACCGAAAGGTTCAAGTTCAAGTAATACCTTTATACAATAACTTATCAACAACAACAACAAAGTCTGCATCTATGTGTGTGGGTGGGTGTGTAGGTGTAGGTATGTCTGGTACTTCAGTAGGTGCAACCTGTGAATGCCATGAGATTGGCAGGTAGCCACTTGGGGATGGAGGTTGGGGGTGCTTTCATCAATAGTGATGAGGCCATATGATATTTATGGAAAACTGAGGGGTCAGCTCTCATTCTTCTCTTCATAGAAGGCCTGAAGCATGCTACCCACATGTCCAACCGTGGCTGGACACCCACCTGGTCACTTTCTTCTCTTCAGGCTGGACACCCACCTGGTCACTTCCTTCTCTTCAGGGATGTCCATGGCATGAAACATGCTGTCCACACTGTGGCTGAACACCCATCTGGTCACTTCCTTCTCTTCAGGCTGGACACCCACCTGGTCACTTCCTTCTCTTCAGGCTGAACAGCCACCTGGTCACTTTCTTCTCTTCAGGCTGGACACCCATCTGGTCACTTTTCCCTGCACTTTTCTGAGACAGGAGATGCCATCTGCTATGTGGGAATCCCAGACAAGGTTGCCATACTAACAGGGTGGACGAGTGCCTTGTCAACTGCCTGTTTGAGTTCGATGTTTGCTGGCCTGACACTGCGGCGTATGAAGCTCAAGGTTCTATTTGCTCTTCTTGCAGTTTCTAGCCATGGAGATGGTAGTGCGCTTTGCAGGTAAAGTGGATTTTGAAGACTTGTTAGGATGGAAAGTTGTTTTCCATCTGATTTCTTTCCCAACGAGTGTGGGAATGTGCAGCAGACTTTCCAAAGTGGGAACACCATCCAGAGATCATCAGGATGACTGGCCTGAAGTCGGATATTTCACTCAACTCAGGTTCATCAAAACAAATGATTCTGATCAAAGTCACTATTCCATATGAAAAAAAAAGTGGAACAAGCTCACATCTACAAGATCGAGAAGTATGCCAGTCTAGTCAGCAGCTCAAGGGAATCTAGCTTCAAAGTTAAAATAACTTACCATAGAGGTACAAGCAAGGGGTTTGTTGCAGGTTCATCACCTTGTGACCTCATAAAAGAGCTCACGATTTCTGATAAGAAGGAGAGGAGAACACCAAAGGCAATGGCAGAGCCAGCTGAAAAGAGTTCCATCTGGAGCTAGTCGAGGAGGAACAAAAGTGAACTTTGTGAGACTCAAATTTCCCAGCTTAGGACAGGTGTTCTGCAGTGGTGTGGATAAGACATCCGTCTCAAAAGGCAATGCCTTGAGAAGCCCATGTCCAGAAGGTGCAGGTTCAAATCTTGGTTGCACAAGTAGAAAGAAAAAGGAAGAAAGGAAAATCTAATAGCAGAAAGGCATCTAGGAACCGTAATCTGGATGCAGATGGCTTCCTTAAAGGGCAAGGAGTTCCAGGCTGGAATACTTGCTTGTGGGATTTTTTTTTTCTTTGAAGACCTTAAGCTGCCAAGCTCCATCTAGAGTTTCTTCTACAGTCAGTCAATTAAGTGTGTGTCTGTGTCTGTGTCTGTGTTCCAGATCCCTGATCATCAGGCCAAAGGATGATATTGTTGACTGTGACTCTCGTCAGTGGCTGTTTCATGAGTGCACTGGCTCTCAACAACGGTCTGGCCTTGACACCACCAATGGGGTGGCTGTCATGGGAACGTTTTCGATGTGAAAAGGACTGCAAGACCTATCCTAAGAGCTGTGTGGAGTAAGTATAAGCCAGCTTTGTCATTTGTCAACAGAACTATGCTATCAGCGGTGTAGATAAACTGAACTCAGACATGCTGTTTGACTGCAAGGGCAGTCTCAAATGTTCCGAAATAACAATTATTCATCGATCATCTTCTGCTTTATAGCTGGACATGTTGTTCATCTGTTTGGTGTCAGTGTGGTTCCTTTAGTTCTGATGCCAGGGAAAACTCCACACTAGAGAGACGTAGAGAGCAACCCAGAGAGAGTAACAAAGAAACAGACATTTGGAGAGAGATAAAGAAATTTAAAGAGACTCTTGGAGAAGCATTAATAGAGGATGGGACAGATGGACAGAAAGACTTGACATAGAAGAAAATGTACAGAAAACACACATTATTGTTTTGAGAAGTTCCTCATTTTCGGTTTCTGAAAGTGACATGCATGTGTCTTTGATGCCTGATTGTCTTGACTTAAGTTTGTTCTGTAGACTGACAAAATGGACTCCTGTGACACTTAAGCGGCAAAGACTAGATAACAGACGTTGTAGGACACTTGGCAGACACAAAGTGATGGATGTCGTAGAACATGTGTACAGGGTAATTAGAACAGAAAGGATGGAAAGAGGAAGAGGGTGGTACAGGGTAATTAATACAGAAAGGATGGAAAGAGAAGAGGGTGTGTTCTGGGTAATTAGAACAGAAAGGATGGAAAGAGGCAGATGGGGTGTACAGGGTAATTAGAACAGAAAGGATGAAAGAGGCAGATGGGGTGTACAGGGTGATTAGAACAGAAAGGATTGAAAGAGGCAGATGGGGTGTGCAGGGTGATTAGAACAGAAAGGATGGAAAGAGGGACAGGGTGTGTACAGGGTAATTAGAACAGAAAGGATGGGAAAGAGGCAGATGGGTGTACAGGGTAATTAGAACAGAAAGGATGGAAAGAGGCAGATGGGGTGTGCAGGGTGATTAGAACAGAAAGGATGGAAAGAGGGACAGGGTGTGTACAGGGTAATTAGAACAGAAAGGATGGAAAGAGGCAGATGGGGTGTGCAGGGTGATTAGAACAGAAAGGATGGAAAGAGGGACAGGGTGTGTACAGGGTAATTGGAGCAGAAAGAATGGAAAGAGGGAGATGGCGTGTACGGGGTAATTAGAACAGAAAGAACGGAAAGAGGAACAGGATGTGTGCTCTGTAACTAGAATGGAAGTGACGGAAAAAAGGAGAGTGTATTCACAGAATAACTATATCAGAAAGGATGGAATGAGGGAGAGTGTATTCATAGAATAACTATATCAGAAAGGATGGAACAAGAGAGAGGTTATGTACAGAATAACTAGAACAGGAAGGATAGAAAGAGGGAGATACATGTTACGATGTCAGAAAGTCTTTAAAGAGGTAGAGGATGTGTGTAGAGTAAGTAAGTCATAAGGATAAACATGGGCGGTTCCAGTGACATTGTAGCAAATGCAAGTCATCTGGTAAGTTTATTATATGTTTTAGATTAAACATTAATTCCTTGGAAGTTAACGTTGAGATTCAGGTTATCAATTATCATTTGCAGCGTTCATACGGTCCTCAGAGAGTATGGACAGTCTGGAGAAATTGGGATACCCTTTTAGAGGCCTGAAGAATATATTGGGTGTACCCTTTTAGAGCCTTAAGAATACATAAAATCTTCCTCGAGTTTGTAAAAGTTTGTGAATTTGATGTTGCCCGTTCCTTTAAATTGTTTTCATGGTTGTGGCAAAGGAGTTCAGTTTTTCTACCACTGGAGCATTTCAGTTTTTGTCGACAATGAGGACACTGGACCCTATCAATAGCTGCATCCTGATGCATGAATTCTGATTTTGCTGATCAAAGCAGATAAGCTCTTCTCTGAAATACAGGTAAGGTTCAAGTGTTTGCAAGTGTTTCTCATTAGCTGTCCTCAGCCCGTAAATGAGCTTTGACATTTAGAACAACTGGGTCTTAGAATTTTGTCAAAAATTTGTTAAAAGTGCATGTGTGTGTGTGTTTGGCAGGTTTATCCAGTTTTTGCAATAATTCAAATAGAATCATGTAGCTGGTACTGTGAATGGGGGAAAGTTCGAAAACTATCACATGGCATAACTGTCTTTGAAAAAATGAATTGAAGTAATTATTATGTTTGTACTGTGCATGCAACTTGCAGCAAGTTAAATAATTATTATATATGTACTGTGCATGCAACTTGCAGCAAGTTAAATAATTATTATATATGTACTGTGCATGCAACTTGCAGCAAGTTAAATAATTATTATATATGTACTGTGCATGCAACTTGCAGCAAGTTAAATGATTAATTATTATATATGTACTGTGCATGCAACTTGCAGCAAGTTAAATAATTATTATGTTTGTACTGTGCATGCAACTTGCAGCAAGTTAAATAATTATTATATATGTACTGTGCATGCAACTTGCAGCAAGTTAAATGATTATTATATATGTACTGTGCATGCAACTTGCAGCAAGTAACATAAGAAGCGAACACCACACATAACTCATTTTCATTTACCTTGCAATTCTGCATAAAGAGGTGACACTTACATTGTGTATTTCAGTGAAAACCTATACAAGGCCATGGCCGACAGGATGGTGTCAGACGGCTACAAAGAGGCCGGCTATGAGTACGTCCACATTGACGACTGCTGGGCCGCCCCTCAACGGGACGGGGAGGGAAGGCTGCAGGCAGATCCTGATCGCTTTCCCAGTGGAATCAAAGCACTTGCCGACTATGTGAGTGAGTTCATGATTGTTGTGAGGCAGTATGGGATACAGTGTTTGTGGTGGTGGCCTGGTTAATACACACAACCATCCGGGAAGCCTGGGGATCTCCCGATCATAGTTAAACCTTCTATGGGACAAATTTTACAGTTTTTTTTCTCCATCTCTTCACTCACTCTGAAACAGGGTCAGGATGCCAAGCTTTGGGATGATATAATTAAATGTCTGAATGCTAGACTTTGGGGTGAAAGCATAAAGGAATGGCAGACTTTGAGATGACATCATATCTCGAAACCAGACTCTGGGAAAGACATCATGTCTCACTGCCAGACTTCGGGTTGAACTCTTGTTGGAATGATGGTTCACCACACTAAAGGATGACAGTGTTTTAACACCACACTCAGGAATGACACAATGTTAGAATACCACACTTAGTGATGACACAGTGTTGGAATACCACACTTAGGGATGACACAATGTTAGAATACCACACTTAGGAATAACACAATGTTAGAATACCACACTTAGTGATGACACAGTGTTGGAATACCACACTTAGCGATGCATAATGTTAGAATACCACCCTAGGAATGACACAATGTTTAGAATACCCACTTAGTGATGACACAGTGTTGGAATACCACACTTAGCGATGGCATAATGTTAGAATAACCACACTTAGAGATGACACAGTGTTGGAATACCACACTTAGGATGACACAATGTTAGAATACCACACTTAGAGATGACACAATGTTAGAATACCACACTTAGCAATGGCATAATGTTAGAATACTACACTAGGGATGACACAATGTTAGAATACCACACTTAGCGATGGCATAATGTTAGAATACCACACTTAGGGATGACACAGTGTTTTAAATGCCACACTTAGGGATGACACAGTTTTTGAATACCACACTATGGATGACAGAGTGTTAGAATACCACACTCATGGCTGCCACAGTGTTGGAATACCACACTTAGGACACAGTGTTTTAATACCACACTTAGAATGACACAGTGTTTTAATACCACACTTAGGACACAGTGTTGGAATACCCACTTAGGATGACACAGTGTTTTAAACCACACTTAGGAATGACACAGTGTTTGAATACCACACTTAGGGATGCCACAGTGTTGAATACCACACTTAGGGATGACACAATGTTGGAATACCACACTTAGGGATGACACAGTGTTTGAATACCACACTTAGGGATGACACAGTGTTTGAATACCACACTTAGGAATGACACAATGTTTGAATGCCACACTTAGGGATGACACAATGTTTGAATACCACACTTAGGGGATGACACAGTGTTTGAATACCACACTTAGGGATGACACAGTGTTGGAATATCACACCTTGGGATGACACAGTGTTGGAATATCACACCTTGGGATGACATGCTGCTGGAACACTACACTTTGGGAAGACATAATGTTGAATGCAAGTCATTTGGGATGATACCATGTCAGAATACCAGCTTTGGATGAAGTTGAATACCAGATTTGGGGATGGCATAATGTTTGAACACCAGACATTGGATGGTATGATATTAGGATAGCACCTTTGGGATTTCACAGAGTTGGCGTTCCGTAGTTTTGATGATACAACATTGGAATCAGAGACTAATGGATGACACAGTGTGGAATAGCAGTCGTTGGGATGATATCATGTTGGAATGACAAACTTGACAGTCATGGGATGACACAATGTGGAATAGCAGTCGTTGGGATGATATCATGTTGGAATGACAAACTTGACAGTCATGGGATGACACAATGTGGAATAGCAGTCGTTGGGATGATATCATGTTGGAATGACAAACTTGACAGTCGTGTGTTGATAGTGACAGACTCATGCAGTGTGTTGATAGTGACAGCGTGACTTGTTCACTGTGTTGATAGTGACAGCATGACTTGTTCAGTGTGTTGATAGTGACAGCATGACGTTTTTCACTGTGTTGATAGTGACAGCATGACTTGTTCAGTGTGTTGATGGTGACAGCATGACTTGTTCACTGTGTTGATGGTGTCAGCATGACTTGTTCACTGTGTTGATGGTGGCAGCGTGACTTGTTCACTGTGTTGATGGTGGCAGCGGACTTGTTCACTGTGTTGATGGTGACAGCGTGACTTGTTCACTGTGTTGATAGTGACAGCATGACTTTTCACTGTGTTGATGGTGACAGCATGACTTGTTCACTGTGTTGATGGTGACAGCATGACTCATGCAGTGTGTTGATAGTGACAGCATGACTCATGCAGTGTGTTGATAGTGACAGCATGACTCTTGCAGTGTGTTGATAGTGACAGCATGACTCGTGCGTTGTGTGATAGTGACAGCATGACTCGTGCGTTGTGTTGATAGTGACAGCAATGACTCGTGCAGAGGTGTTGATGGTGACAGAATGACTTGCTCAGTGTGTTGATGGTGACAGCATGACTTGCTCAGTGTGTTGATAGTGACAGCATGACTTGGTTCAGTGTGTGATAGTGACAGCATGACTTGTTCACTGTGTTGATGGTGACAGCATGCCTCGTGCAGTGTGTTGATGGTGACAGCAGCCTCGTGCAGTGTGTTGATGGTGACAGCATGCCTCGTGCAGTGTGTTGATGGTGACAGCATGATTGTTCACTGTGTTGAAGGTGGCAGCATGACTTGTTCACTGTGTTGATGGTGACAGCATGCCTCGTGCAGTGTGTTGATAGTGACAGCATGACTTGTTCACTGTGTTGATGGTGACAGCATGCTCGTGCAGTGTGTTGATAGTGACAGCATGACTCGTGCAGTGTGTTGATGGTGACAGCATGACTCGTGCAGTGTGTTGATAGTGACAGCATGACTCATGCAGTATGTTGATATGACAGCATGACTCAGCAGTGTGTTGATAGTTACAGCGTGACTCGTGCATGTGTTGATAGTGACAGCATGACTCATGCAGTGTGTTGATAGTGACAGCATGACTCATGCAGTGTGTTCATGGTGACAGCATGACTCATGCAGTGTGTTGATAGTGACAGCATGACTCATGCAGTGTGTGATAGTGACAGCATGACTCATGCAGTGTGTTGATAGTGACAGCATGACTCTTGCAGTGTGTTGATAGTGACAGCATGACTCATGCAGTGTGTTGATGGTGACAGCGTGACTTGTTCAGTGGTGTTGATAGTGACAGCATGACTCGTGCAGTGTGTTGATGGTGACAGCATGCCACATTCTGACAGGTGCATGCACGAGCCTCAAGCTGGGCATCTACATGACATTGCTATGCCACCTGCACTGGACTGCCAGGCTCCGAGTTCTTCCTGCAGAGTGACGCCAACTCCTTTGCCCAGTGGGGAGGGGACCTGGTCAAAACTGATGGCTGCAATGCTGATCCCAAAGATATGGATACCGTGAGTGAAGGGAACCCCACAGACAGGGAAGGGGTACTAGTAAAGGGAAATCCCAAAGATGCGGACAGCTGTAAGAGGGAACCTCAAAGATGTGGACAGCTGAAGAGGGAACCCCAAAACATTTTGGACAGCTGTAAAGGGAACCCCAAACATGTGGACAGCCAAAATTTGGAACCCTAAAATTGGAAACTGTAAAAGGAAACCCAAAGATAGGGAAGCTGTAAAAGGGAAACCCCAAAAGGGTATGGATAGCTGTAAAAGGGAACCCCAAAATATGGATAGCTGAAAATAGAACCCCAAAGATATGACAGCTGTAAAATAGAACCCCAAAGAATGACAGCTGTAAAATAGAACCCCAAAGATACAGCTGTAAAATAGAACCCCAAAGATAGGGACAACTGTAAAAGGGAACCAAAAAAAGTGGATACTGAAAAAGGGAACCCCCCAAATGTGGACAGCTTAAAAGGGAACCAAAAGATGTGGATAGCTGTAAAAGGAACCCCAAAGATATGACAGCTGTAAAATAAAACCCCCCAAAGATATGGACAACTGTAAAATAGAACCCAAAGATATGGACAACTGTAAAAGGAACCAAAAGATGTGGACACTGTAAAATAAACCCCAAAGATTGGATAGCTGTAAAAGGAAACCAAAGATGGGGATAGCTGTAAAAGGGAACCCCAAAGATATGACAGCTGTAAAAATAGAACCCCAAAGATATGACAGCTGTAAAATAGAACCCCAGAGATATGGAAAACTGTAAAACGGGAACCAAAAGATGTGGATACTGTAAAAGGGAACCAAAGATGTGGATAGCTGTAAAAGGGAACCAAAAGATGGGGATAGCTGTAAAAGGGAACCAAAAGTGTGGACAGCTGTAAAAGGGAACCCCAAAGATATGACAGCTTTAAAATAAACCCCAAAGAAAATGACAGCTGTAAAATAGAACCCCAAAGATATGGACAACTGTAAAAGGGAACCAAAAGATGTGGATAGCTGTAAAAGGGAACCCAAAATGTGGAAAAGCTGTAAAAAGGGAACCAAAAGATGTGGATAGCTGTAAAAGGGAACCCCAAAGATGTGGACAGCTGTAAAAGGGAACCAAAAGATGTGGACAGCTGTAAAAGGGAACCCCAAAGATGGACAGCTGTAAAAGGAACCCAAAGATATGGAAGGTGTAGAAGGGAACCAAAAGATACTAAACAGTTGTAAAAGGGAACCCTGCAGATATGTACAGCTGGGAAAGGAAACCCCACAGATATGTACAGCTGGGAAAGGAAACCCCACAGGTATGTACAGCTGGAAAGGAAACCCCACAGTATGTACAGCTGGGACAGGAACTCCACAGATATGTACAGCTGGAAAGGAAACTCCACAGATATGTACAGCTGGAAAGGAAACCCCACAAGATATTACAGCTGGAAAGGAAACCCCTTAGATATGGATAGCTGTAAATGGAAACCCAAACACATGGAGTACTATAGCAAAGGACAGTGGAGGTGAACTTTGATGAAGACTCGTGACCTGAGCATGTTTCTTTGCTATTCATCATTCAGTGTATTTTCGTACAGTTTCTTCTGCTGCTCATCATTTAGTGTATTTTGTTTATGTGTACTCCACCTCTACTCATTGTTCGGTGTAATTTCTTCTCATATTTTTCCCTCCACTGCTCATTGTTCAGTGTATTTCTTTACATGTTCTCCTCCACTGCTCATTGTTCAATGTATTTCTTTACATGTTCTCCTCCACTGCTCATTGTTCAGTGTATTTCTTTACATGTTCTCCACTGCTCATTGTTCAGTGTATTTCTTTACATGTTCTCCACTGCTCATTGTTCAGTGTATTTCTTTACATGTTCTCCACTGCTCATTGTTCAGTGTATTCTTTACATGTTCTCCTCCACTGCTCATTGTTCAATGTATTCTTTACATGTTCTCCACTGCTCATTGTTCAATGTATTTCTTTACATGTTCTCCTCCACTGCTCATTGTTCAATGTATTTCTTTACATGTTCTCCTCCACTGCTCATTGTTCAATGTATTTCTTTACATGTTCTCCTCCACTGCTCATTGTTCAATGTATTTCTTTACATGTTCTCCTCCACTGCTCATTGTTCAATGTATTTCTTTACATGTTCTCCTCCACTGCTCATTGTTCAGTGTATTTCTTTACATGTTCTCCACTGCTCATTGTTCAGTGTATTTCTTTACATGTTCTCCACTGCTCATTGTTCAGTGTATTTCTTTACATGTTCTCCTCCACTGCTCATTGTTCAGTGTATTTCTTTACATGTTCTCCTCCACTGCTCATTGTTCAGTGTATTTCTTTACATGTTCTCCATGCTCATTGTTCAGTGTATTTCTTTACATGTTCTCCTCCACTGCTCGTTGTTCAGTGTATTTCTTTACATGTTCTCCACTGCTCATTGTTCAGTGTATTTCTTTACATGTTCTCCACTGCTCATTGTTCAGTGTATTTCTTTACATGTTCTCCACTGCTCATTGTTCAGTGTATTTCTTTACATGTTCTCCTCCACTGCTCATTGTTCAATGTATTTCTTTACATGTTCTCCTCCACTGCTCATTGTTCAATGTATTTCTTTACATGTTCTCCTCCACTGCTCATTGTTCAGTGTATTTCTTTACATGTTCTCCACTGCTCATTGTTCAGTGTATTTCTTTACATGTTCTCCACTGCTCATTGTTCAGTGTATTTCTTTACATGTTCTCCTCCACTGCTCATTGTTCAATGTATTTCTTTACATGTTCTCCTCCACTGCTCATTGTTCAATGTATTTCTTTACATGTTCTCCTCCACTGCTCATTGTTCAGTGTATTTCTTTACATGTTCTCTCCCACTGCTCATTGTTCAGTGTATTTCTTTACATGTTCTCTCCCACTGCTCATTGTTCAGTGTATTTCTTTACATGTTCTCCACTGCTCATTGTTCAGTGTATTTCTTTACATGTTCTCTCCCACTGCTCATTGTTCAGTGTATTTCTTTACATGTTCTCCACTGCTCATTGTTCAGTGTATTTCTTTACATGTTCTCCTCCACTGCTCATTGTTTGGTGTATTTCTTTACATGTTTTCCATTACTACTCATTGTTCAGTGTATTTCTTTACATGTTCTCCACTGCTCATTGTTCAGTGTATTTCTTTACATGTTCTCTTCCACTGCTCATTGTTGGTGTATTTCTTTACATGTTTTCCATTACTACTCATTGTTCAGTGTATTTCTTTACATGTTTTTGTTTGATGCTCATTGTTCAGTGTATTTCTTTACATGTTTTTGTTTGATGCTCATTGTTCAGTGTATTTCTTTACATGTTTTTGTTTGATGCTCATTGTTCAGTGTATTTCTTCATACATTTTCCACAGCTAATCATTACTTAGTGCATTTCTTTGACAGCCTGTGGTGCAATGCATCTGTTAGTGGCTCCTAATGACAGACATATCAAGCGTAATTCTTGTAGCATCATTGTGCATGGGTTTGACCGACAGTGCTTAGGTCAACCTGCAGCAGAGCTAATGAAACATGCGCATATATATCTGTGCATGGGTTTGACCGACAATGCTTAGATCAACCTGCAGCAGAGCTAATCAAGCATGCACATATATATCTGTGCATGGGTTTGACCGACAGTACTTAGGTCAACCTGCAGCAGAGCTAATGAAACATGCGCATATATATCTGTGCATGGGTTTGACCAACAGTGCTTAGGTCAACCTGCAGCAGAGCTAATCAGACATGCGCATATATATCTGTGCATGGGTTTGACCGACAGTGCTTAGGTCAACCTGCAGCAGAGCTAATCAGACATGAACATCTCTCACTTGTGCCTGTTTACATCTGAAGCATAAGTCTAATTGTCCTCTTTTTCCCTCATTGTTAATGCATTCGTACATCATCTTTCTTTGACTGTCAGCACGTTTTTTATTTGTTCTCTTCCTGTGTTCCTGTGCTACCCTAGCTGGAGTTTGTGAAGTACTTGGGTTGTACATTTCTTCCATGGTGGCTAGAGAACCACTGAATTATGAATGGTATATCTGTGACAGATATCATGGGTTGATGTGAAAACCATTGCTGAAAATCACAAAAGAGTATGAAATGGGCAGAAACCAGGTAAAACACATGACTGATGCTTCAAGAGAGAGTACAAAAGACATGGTGTGTGACCCATCGTGATGTTAGGCATTGAACATGGCAGACATGATGTCACTCCACATGGTCAGCAGACTGCTGATTGCATTGTTAGCAATGCTGTGTCATGGCCATTGTTATAGTCTCTGAAACTCCTCTCTTCACTCTCTGTCTACTGTAGTTCATGCTCCACTTCTTACACCTTTCAAAGCAAGTTGTCAGAATACCAGCAGGGGCTGATCACCAGTCAACTAAATCTATAAATCCATAGTGTTGTTGTAAAGAAACTTTTCTCTTTTTTTTTTTTAAATCAAATTAGAAAGATAATGTTTCTTTCTACTACAAATTCATTAGAAAAATATTTACTCATCTATAGGCTGAACAGCTGAAAACAAGAGGAAACAAGTGTATGTAATAGTTAGTCCATGTGTGAAGGCCTGAAAAAATGTTAAGGATAAAATACAAATGACAAAGAAAAAGAGACAGATGTAGAAAACTCTGTGGACTGCCATCAGGGGACATCACTATCCTGTCAGATGGTTCTTTAGGAGACAGGAAGCTCCTCTCCCATGAGGGTTGTTCCCCTCCAGTGAGAGTTGTTCCCCTCCAATGAGGTAGTTCCCCTCCAGTGAGAGTTGTTCCCCTCCAGTGAGGGCAGTTCCCCTCCAGTGAGGGTAGTTCCCCTCCAGTGAGAGTAGTTCCCCTCCAATAAGGGTAGTTCCCCTCCAGTGAGGGTAGTTCCCCCTCCAATGAGGGTAGTTTCCCCTCCAGTGAGAGTAGTTCCCTTCCAGTGAGGGTAGTTTCCTTCCAGTGAGATTAGTTCCCCTCCAGTGAGAGTAGTGTAGTTCCCCTCCAGTGAGAGTAGTGTAGTTCCCCGCCACTGAGGGTAGTTTCATTCCAGTGAGAGTAGTTCCCCTCCAGTGAGAGTAGTGTAGTTCCCCTCCAGTGAGGGTAGTGTAGTTCCCCTCCAGTGAGGGTAGTTCCCCTTCAGTGAGGGTAGTTCCCCTTCAGTGAGGGTAGTTCCCCTCCAGTGAGAGTAGTGTAGTTCCCCTCCAGTGAGAGTAGTGTAGTTCCCCTCCAGTGAGGGTAGTTCCCCTCCAGTGAGGATAGTTCCCCTCCAGTGAGGGTAGTTCCCTTCCAGCGAGGGTAGTTCCCTTCCAGCGAGGGTAGTTCCCCTCCAGCGAGGGTAGTTCCCCTCCAGCGAGGGTAGTTCCCCTCCAGTGAGGGTAGTTCCCTTCCAGTGAGGGTAGTTCCCTTCCAGCGAGGGTAGTTCCCCTCCAGCGAGGGTAGTTCCCCTCCAGTGAGGGTAGTTCCCCTCCAATGAGGGTAGGGTAGGTCCTCTCCAGCAGGGTAGGGTATTCCCCTCCAGCGAGGGTAGTTCCCCTCCAGCGAGGGTTGTTCCCCTCCAGTGAGGGTAGTTCCCCTCCAATGAGGGTAGGTAGGTCCCCTCCAGTGAGGGTAGGGTAGGTCCCCTCCAGTGAGGGTAGGGTAGGTCCCCTCCAGTGAGAGTAGTGAGGGTAGTTCCCCTCCAGTGAGGGTATTTCCCCTCCAGTGAGGGTATTTCCCCTCCAGTGAGGGTAGTTCCTCTCCAGTGAGGGTAGCTCCTCTCCAGTGAGGGTAGTTCCTCTCCAGTGAGGGTAGTTCCCCTCCAGTGAGGGTAGTTCCTCTCCAGTGAGGGTAGTTCCTCTCCAGTGAGGGTTGCTCCCTTCCAACGATGGCACCAATTGTTTATATGCTGTAATAAGAATGTGTCAGATTCCTTTTATCTTTCAATATGCTAAATGACACCACCAATAGTTATAATTCTTTTGTATTGTAGCCATCATACACAGAGTCCAGTCACAAATGGTAGATTTTTTTTCTTTCTTTTTCCAAATTAATAAAACTCAAATGAGAACTACACAAGGACTGACATTTCCACTGTGACAAAAATATTATTCTGGATGAGTGGACACCGATAAAAGAAAATAAATATTAGATACCAAACAAGCATCTTCACAATCTACTTCAGCACGTGTTATCAACAAAAAAGAAGAAAATTGATAATGAGAAAGAAGAAATCACTATTCACATTTGATCATTTCAGGACTCAAAGCATATCACATTATGGGGCAAGTAGCTGTCTGTTCAGTCAGTGTGTATAACATCAGCTATTTGTTCAACCTCTCAGAGGGGAAAAGGGGACATTTTGAAATCTACAGGCAATGATTCCTCACTCAAAAACATACAGAATACGTTTGTTGGTCAAACTTAAATATTTGACCAGTATCATTGGCCGTCAGACTATGCAGGGTGGAAAATCTTGCATCACAGCACTTGGGGGGTGGGGGTGGGAGGGGGGAGGGTTAGTAGCAGTATTGCTATGGTGTACTATTTGCATTAAAATAAAAAAGACGCAAGGTGCGCCACACAATCAGTCGACCTACAATTTCGAGAGTGGATTCATCCACTCACAACTGTGTGACACTGACGATATGACAGAGTGGCCTTCCCATGCTGTTTCAGCCTATCCCACATTTGGCTTTTTCCTGAACCAGACGGGACGTCCCATTGTAACAGTCTGTTCTGTAATAGATCTGCTCTGTAATGGGTTTGTTCTCCGCTGTAACTGGTATTTTCTGCGTAGTCTGTTCTGTATAGTCTGTTCAGTATGGTCTGTTCTGGATGGGTTTGTTCTGTAACAGTCTGTTCATAATGGTCTGTTTTGCAATTCTCTGTTCTGTAATGGGTGTGTTCTGTAATGGGTTTGTTCTGTACGGACTCCACTGTAACTGGTATTTTCTGCATGGTCTGTTCTGTATAGTCTGTTCTGTACGGGTCTGTTCTGTAACTGTCTGTTCTGTAATGGATCTATGCTGTAATGGCTCTGTTCTGTATTGGGTATGTTTTGTAATGGTCTGTTCTGTAATGGTCTGTTCTGTATGATCTTTTCATCTTAGTGGTCTCTTTGGCAATAGCCTCTGCGATGAGTTTCTTCTGTAATGGTCTCATCTATGATTGTCTTTTCTGTGATGGTCTCTTCTGTGGTTGTCACTTCTGTGATTGTCTCTTCTGTTATGGTCTCTTCGGTTATGGTCTCTTCTGTTATGGTCTGTTCGGTGATGGTCTCTTTGGTGATGGTCTCTTTGGTGGTGGTCTCTTTGGTGGTGGTCTCTTCTGTGGTTGTCTCTTCTGTTATGGTCTCTTCGGTGATGGTCTCTTCAGTTATGGTCTGTTCGGTGATGGTCTCTTTGGTGATGGTCTCTTTGGTGGTGGTCTCTTCGGTGGTGGTCTCTTCTGTGGTTGTCTCTTCTGTTATGGTCTCTTCGGTGATGGTCTCTTCAGTTATGGTCTGTTCGGTGATGGTCTCTTTGGTGATGGTCTCTTTGGTGGTGGTCTCTTCGGTGGTGGTCTCTTCTGTGGTTGTCTCTTCTGTGATTGTCTCTTCTGTTATGGTCTCTTCGGTGATGATGTGTTCGGTAATGGTCTCTTTGGTGGTAGTCTCTTCGGTGATGGTCTCTTCTATGGTGGTTTCTTCTGTGATGGTCTGTTCTGAGATGGTCTCTTCTATGATGGTCTGTTCTGTGATGGTCTGTTCTGTGATGGTCTGTTCTGTGATGGTCTCTTCTATGATGGTCTCTTCTGTGATGGTCTGTTCTGTGATGGTCTCTTCTGTGATGGTCTGTTCTGTGATGGTCTCTTCTGTGATGGTCTCTTCTGTGATGGTCTGTTCTGTATGGTCTTTCTGTTATTGTCTCTTCTGTGATGGTCTCTTCTGTGATGGTCTTTTTATGATGGTCTAAAAAATAAAAGAAAAACTACTGTATCACCAAATGAAAGAGATAAGATAATGTTGCTTATAGCCCAGCCGACCGCAAAGGGCCACATCAGGGCACCAAATGAAAGAACAAATAGATTACAAAACAAACATGACACATTTTGACCTCTTTAGTCTTCCTCAGGTATGACAAACAACATTCAAGACAACGAAAAGGAAGCATGAACAGACATTGACTTATCTGTTCATGTAGAGTGCATTCCAAATCCATTTTGAGCCCAGTTTGAGAGATCAATTGCTTTTTGTGCTTCATTTTCATTGTTTTCATTTCACGTTGTTTGTCCTGGCTGAAGAAGAATTGTTTGTATTTGTGTTTTACGTGCCTGCAAAAGCATTTTCCTTGTGCATATGGGGATATAATAAAAAGTCTGAAGTCTGAAGAGGTAAAAAGATGTAGAGTTTGTTTTGTAATTTGTTCTTTCATCTGGTAACAGCCATCTTTTTTTATGATTTTGTTTCAATTTCCATCTGCCGTCACCTCACTTTGAAACCAACTAGGATGGTCTGTTTTGTATTTGTTTGTTCTGTGATGCTCTGTTCTGTGATTGTCTGTATTTTGATGGTCTGTTTTGTGTTCTGGTCTGTATTTTGATGGTCTGTTTTGTGATGGTCTCTTTTGTGATGGTCTATTCTGTGATGGTCTGTTTTGTGATGGTTTGTTTTGTGATGGTCTGTTTTGTGATGGTCTGTATTTTGATGGTCTGTTTTGTGATGGTCTGTTTTGTGATGGTCTGTATTTTGATGGTCTGTTTTGTGATGGTCTGTTTTGCGATGGTCCAGGTCTGTTCTATAATAATAATAATAATAATAATGAATACTTATATAGCGCCTATTCTCGGCTAGAGACCAAGCTCTAAGCGCTTTACAATCCACACTCGTTTACACAACGGGCTGCCTACCTGGGTAGTGCTGACTGAAGAGCTGCCAGCTGGCGCTTCATTCAGTCATTTCCCGTGTCATCCAGTCAGTATCGTTCAATATCGATCACTCATTTTCCTTACTTCCTTCATTCTTTCCATTTCTCACGCAGGGTGCATGCTATGTGTAACGTGTCATCCATACCAACGGCCAAACTGGCCTACTCTTCCGAAAGTTGGTGATGAGATTTTACGTGTGTGCAAGATGTTATGCGTGCGTTCACACACGGAACCTCGGTTTATAGTCTTATTCGAAGGACTGTATGGGGAATGGAGTCAGAACCAATGTTAACTCCGAGGGAAAAATCCCCCTGTACCGAAAATGCCCCGGCGGAGGTTCGAACCCGCAACCCCAGGATCACTAAGATTACGAGTCCGGCGCTCTACCAACTGAGCTATTCCAGCTCTGTGATGGTCTGTTCTGCGATGGTCTGTATTTTGATGGTCTGTTTTGTGATGGTCTGTTTTGTGACAGTCTGTTTTGTGATAGTCTGTTTTGTGATGGTCTGTTTTGTGATGGTCTGTTTTGTGATGGTCTGTTCTGTGATGGTTTGTTTTGTGATGGTTTGTTTTGTGATGGTCTGTTCTGTGATGTTCTGTATTTTGATGGTCTGTTTTGTGATAGTCTGTTTTGTGATGGTCTGTATTTTGATGGTCTGTTCTGTGGTGGTCTGTTTTGTGATGGTGTGTTCTGTGATGGTCTGTATTTTGATGGTCTGTTCTGTGGTGGTCTGTTTTGTGATGGTCTGTTCTGTGATGGTCTGTTTTGTGATGGTCTGTTCTGTGATGGTCTGTATTTTGATGGTCTGTTCTGTGGTGGTCTGTTTTGTAATGGTCTGTTCTGTGATGGTCTGTTCTGTGATGGTCTGTTTTGTAAAGGTGTCTTTCACATGGTCTTATTGGGGATGGTCTGTTCTGTGATGGTCTGTTTTGTAATGGTCTGTTCTATAATGGTCTGTTCTATAATGGTCTGTTCTGTAATGGGTCTGTTCTGTATTGGTCTGTTCTCAAATGGTCTATTTGATTGCCTGATCTCTCCTTGTAGTGTGTTTACTTTTGTTGCGATGTTTGTTCTGTTGTGATATTTGGAAGTGTGATTTTACATGTATGAATGTTCGTGCATTTTTGTTTCAGCCAAACTACACACCAGCATACGGGAACACTGCAACATTTGGCGCAACTACCTGGATGTACAAGACAGCTGGGAGAATGTCAAAAAGATCTTGAAGTTTTATGGAGCAAACCCACAAAACTTTGCCAGCTTCTCTGGCCCAGGTGGATTTTCAGACCCGGACCAGGTTGGTGCTACTTTCTTTTTCCGTTTCTTTTTTTCTTTTTGTATCTTTTTTGATTATACACAAAATGACCATGGCCAGCTATTTGGCAGTGTGTGTGTATAGCTAATTGGCAGTGTGTTGTGTACAGCTGATTGGCAGTGCAGTGTGCTGTGTACAGCTGATTGGCAGTGTGTTGTGAACAGCTGATTGGCAGTGTGTTGTGTACAGCTGATTGGCAGTGTGTTGTGTACAGCTGATTGGCAGTGTGTTGTGTACAGCTGATTGGCAGTGTGTTGTGTACAGCTGATTGTGGGGGACTACGGACTCAGCCACTACCAGCAGAAAGCTCAGTTTGGAATGTGGGCCATGCTGGCGTCTCCTCTGTTCATGTCTGTCGACCTTCGCACTATCACCCCTGAGGCCAAGGCCATTCTACTCAACAGGCAGGTCATTGCCATCAATCAGGACCCCCTTGGGGCACAAGGCATCATGTTGTATGGGGTGAGTCACAGTTTTTTCAGCATTGGGCTGACTGCAAACGGAGTGTTTAGGGATGAACCACTAACAACGATTGCCCACAGAAATAGAAGATTCTAAGTTGATCCTAACTTTTAATGTTTAGGGCTTTGTGTCAGGTACCCCCCCCCCCCCCCCCCCCCCCCCCTTTTCCCAAAATTCTCCAGAGTTATAGTTTGCAGCCTCACAAGAAGTGTTAATACAGTTGGATAGTAAAACATGTGGATCATGTGAATCTACCAAAGACAGAAGGGTCATCAAGAACCTGGCTGTCACAGTAGGGCACAGGGTTGAATGGAAGAGTGCTGTGTCTGCCAGTAAACAGGAGGTGGGCTGGTGTGTTTGTGTGGGTATGTTTGTATAATGCCTTTGTATAGGAATGGTGTGTGTGTGTGCATGTGTGTGTGTGTGTGTGTGTGTGTGTGTGTGTGTGTGTGTGTGTGTGTGCCCATGATGCCTGTATTTAGGAGTGGGATGTATGTGTGTGTGTGCTTGGGTGGGTGGGTGGTTAAGTATGGGTATGTGTGCATGATGCCCGAGTATATGAGTGGGATGTGTAAGTTGGGGTCAGTGTGTTTGCGTGGGTACATCTTTGTAATGCCTGTGTATAGGAGTGTGTGTGCGTGTGTATGTGTGTGTGTGTGTTGTGTGTGTGTGTGTGTGTGTGTGTGTGTGTGTGTGGTGTGTGTGTGATGCCTGTGTTTAGGGATGGGGGGGGGGGGATGTGGGGGGAGGGGGGGTTTGGTGTGTTTGTATGGGTATGTTTGCATGATGCATGAGTATTGAGAGTGGGATGTGTGCGTGGGTTGGTATGTTTGTGTGCATGATACCTGTGTATGAGAGTGAGATGTGTTTGTGTGTGGATGGGTGTGTGGTGTGTGTGCTTCATGCCTGAGTATAAGAGTCCAATGGATGTGTATATATCACCTCAAGACTGCGTGTGGATTTTGCTTTTTATGAACATCCACAGTGTAAGTTCCACCGCTAAAGGAGTGACCAACCTTTCAACCCATTCTTCCATCTCTTTCGACCTATTCCATACAGCTGTCCAATTCCATCTCAGTGTGGCTGAAACCTCTGGCAGTCCATGGCAGCTACGCCATCGCCTTCCTGAATGAGGACGACCAAGGGCGATCCATGCCCTTCAGTATCCATCTTGCAGACATCGGGTTGACCAGTGACAGAGGATACAACATCACCGACGTCTTTCAAAACCTCCCCGTGGGCCTCTTCAAGCCAACATCCAGTTTGGATGTTTTGGTGGACCCAACCAGTATCATTATAGTCAAAGCTGTGCCTTTGTAAAGATAATAAAGATAGAAATAAGTTAGAAAATAAATGATAAGTGATAGTGAGAAGCACCGTAATGAAATATTTCAAATGCAATTTTTGATCAGCAAATGAAGATTTAAAGATGTGTGCACAGCATTTTTGTCTAATATTATACTTTTGTGTCTTATCTTCCACATTCTCTGCATGGCGTTCCTTCATGCTGCTCACTCCACCTGCCTCACACACAGCCGTGCCCAGGCTCATAGCAGTGGTTAGGAAGCTGTCAGTATCATCAGACAACCCACCAGCAGACGTGCTGCACTGCTGCTGAGTCATGGTGGTGATGTTCAGTGGTGCCTGTCCTGATCCAGCTGTGCAGGTCTGCTGAGGCCCCAAGTGATGGAGACAAAGGCTTAGCCACAGAGCATCAGTGTGTGCCCCTCTCTGAAATGAAGCTGCCTCTGAACCCTTCCATTACACTGAAATGACTGCTTCTTCACCCCACAATGACAGTCCCCAACACAGACGACGTAGTCACTGACTTGTACACCCCACAATGACAGTCCCCAACACAGATGACGTAGTCACTGTTTTGTACACCCCACAATGACAGTCCCCAACACAGATGACTTAGTCACTGACTTGTACACCCCACAATGACAGTCCCCAACACAGATGATGTAGTCACCAACTTTTACACCCCACAATGACAGTCCCCAACACAGACGACGTAGTCACCGACTTTTACACCCCACAATGACAGTCCCCAACACAGACGACTTAGTCACTGACTTGTACACCCCACAATGACAGTCCCCAACACAGATGATGTAGTCACCAACTTTTACACCCCACAATGACAGTCCCCAACACAGACGACGTAGTCACCGACTTTTACACCCCACAATGACAGTCCCCAACACAGACGACTTAGTCACTGACTTGTACACCCCACAATGACAGTCCCCAACACAGATGATGTAGTCACCAACTTTTACACCCCACAATGACAGTCCCCAACACAGATGACGTAGTCACCGACTTTTACACCCCACAATGACAGTCCCCAACACAGACGACTTAGTCACTGACTTGTACACCCCACAATGACAGTCCCCAACACAGATGATGTCGTCACCAACTTTTACACCCCACAATGACAGTCCCCAACACAGACGACGTAGTCACCGACTTTTACACCCCACAATGACAGTCCCCAACACAGACGACATAGTCACTGACTTCTACACCCCACAATGACAGTCCCCAACACAGACAGCATTGTCACTGACTTTTACACCCCACAATGACAGTCCCCAACACAGATGACGTAGTCACTGACTTCTACACCCCACAATGACAGTCCCTGACACTGACGACATACTCACTGACTTTTACACCCCACACTGACAGTCCCCAACACTGACGGCATTGTCACTGACTTCTACACCCCACAATGACAGTTCCCAACACTGACTTTCAAGATTTTTGTGAATTAATAGGTTTTAAGCTGGGACTTAAATGAAGGGAAAGAATCAGAGCAATAGGTTTTAAGCTGAGACTTAAATGAAGGGAAAGAATCTGAGCAATAGGTTTTAAGCTGAGACTTAAATGAAGGGAAAGAATCGGAGCACTTACAAGTGAAAGGCAGACTGTTCCAGGCCAGTGGGATTGGACAGGTAAAGGATCTGTCACCACAGGTCATGGTTCTGTAAGAGGACATGTTCAAGAACCTTGTGTCAGAAGAAGAGCGGATGTAGTGAGCTGGAGTAGCAATGTGGAGCAGTTCAAACCAAAAGTCGGGCACTGCTCCAGAGAGCTCAGAAAAACCAGAGTAGAAAGTGTATCCTCTGTTCTGTCAGAGATGGGGAGCCAGTTTACACAGCGAAGGAGAGAAGGCATGTTCCAAATTTGAGTGTCTGAAAATCATGCGAACAGCATTGTTTGGGATTTTCTGAAGCCTACCAGAAGATACCTTGGGATGCCGGAAAGTAGGGAATTAACAACAGTCTGTTCTGGAATGATGAAGACATTTCAAGTTTCGGTTGCTTCAGCATAGAGAGAATGTGTGCATCTCTTTGAGTGTGCATCTGAAAATTATGGTTCTAACAGATGCAAATATTTTCCCAGTTTGTACCACCCTATTATGTTAGGTTGCAGTTTATTACTGCTCTTTTTTTCCATGATAATATTCAAATTTTTTATTTCATCCATTTGTTTTTCCTCAGGGACAAGAATATAATTTTGATATATAATCTTGAAAATTCTCCACTGGAATAATACTTTTTTTTACCATTTCTTGTGGCTATGTTTTTTACTGGCTGTCTGTGCTGGCACTCATGTAAGTTTTCAGCCGTCCATTGATAACTGTGGAATCAGCTTCATGACGGTCACCGGCTCCCTCCCCCTCTATTCTCCTCCACTTCGCCTACCTCACACTCACTCGCTTTCTCTCACTCTCTCTCTTAGTCCTGTCACTCTCCACACATCCCTCTCTGTGCTTCACCATTTTTTTTTTTAATTGTTAGTTTTTCTGCAAGACAATATAATAATAATAATAATAGTGATTATTTATACGCACACACCTTCTTGTCAAGAAGCTCGTGGCGTTTACAATGGCATTTCGTGCATATATACTCATACGTAGCAAACTCACAAAACTCACAATCCACATACTCACAATACAAAATAGTAATAAAATAAGGGATAAGAAATATACAAGGATAACTAACTGTACATGGTTAAGGTGTCTGAAACTCAATAATGTATAACACTCATCAAAATCAGTCATTATGTACATGTGCAAAGCAAGCAGCTGCATCTCACTAGCGAGCGGGAAAGGCGGATCGAAAGAGGTGGGTCTTAAGGGAGCTTTTGAACTGTGTCAGGGAATTAGAATTTCGTACATGGAGAGGCAGGCTGTTCCATGTTATAGGGCCGATGTAAGAGAAGGCACGCTGTCCTTGAGTTTTCTTGTTGCGTCGGGGAACCTTGAACATTTAGTGTCAGTAGATGAACGGAGAGATCTAGAGGGGGTGTAGACTGTGAGAATTTCTTTGAGTGCGTGCGGTGCGGTTTGGTTGATGACGTTGAAACACATAATGCTAAGTTTATAATCTATTCTCTGGGCGATGGGAGCCAATGCAGGGCTCGAAGGAGTGGAGTGGTGTGAGTTCTCTTGGGACATCTAAAAACTAACCTAGCGGCACTATTTTGAACTTTTTGGAGCTTGTTTAGCAGAGTGTCAGGGATGCCGGCAACAAGAGAATTTCCATAGTCAAGACGAGACAGAACAAGTGAAGTAACAAGAGTCTGAGTGGCCTGTTGTGAAAGATAGTGGCGAATAGTGCTAATTTTCCTTAACTCGTGATACGCTACCTGACAAACTTTGTTTACATGAGGTTTCATGGACAGATCTTCATCAAACATGACTCCTAGGTTCCTTACAGATGTGGAGAATGCTATTTCGCTGTGACCAATAGTGATTTTGAGGGCCTGGTCCGATTCACCCCTACCGCCAACCAGGAGAGCTTCTGTCTTTGAATCATTTAGTTGGAGCTTGTTCTGGGTCATCCACCGTTTCACGTCAGAGATGCAGTTTTCACTGGTAGAAAGAAGTCTATGGATTTGATTGGGATAAGAAGAGTTGTAGAGCTGAGTATCATCAGCAAATTCACTGTGAGAGACTGAATGACTATCAATTACGTTGGGAAGTGGTTGTGTGTACAGTAGAAACAGCAGAGGGCCCAGAACTGAGCCCTGTGGAACTCCAAACTTGAGAGGTGTAGGTTTAGAAACAAAAGCCTGGATCGAAACGGTCTGCCTACGTCCAGTATGGATGAATAGATTACAAAACTTGTCATCTGTTTGTCCATATTGTCTTGCGAATTACCAACAATTGTTTTTTAAAATTTGTTTCAATTTTTGCCTGCAGTCACTTCAATTGAAACTAATCTGGTGTGGTCTGGTTTGTTTTTGTTCTTTTGTTTGTTTGTTTGTTTGTTTTTATACATTCTACAACATGATTATGATCTCAACATGAGCACTTTCCATTTTCATTATCATTTGTGTGTTTGCATTTCAGTGATATTTGTCCCAAACAATTCAATTTCTTTAGATGTTTTCCACTTAGCAGTGCTGTTGTCACCATCTGCCAGAGGGCTTTTTGTTCAGTGCCTATTTTTCAACAGGACAGTTACCTGTGTGACTAAACACCTGCCAAAGGGCTTTTTGTGTGCATTTTCAGTGCTGTAGATTGTTGGTGCACCAGCAACATTTACACGCGAAATCTGTAAATGGTGTGTCACTTGTTAAGCTCATGTGCCAGACTGTCATACGCCTGTCTGATAATGCTGAGGTTGAAATCAGTCCATCCCTCTCTCTTGATGTTGTAGAGTATCAGATGTGAAAACTCGTGTCTGCATGCATTCCTAGTTAGTTCTGAGATGTGATTGTTTTATATCGATTTGGAATCGAAACAAGCGACAAGAGTTTGGGATTCGAGGAAAAATCAAATAGCATCCCCTTACAGTTGTTGGCTCAACAAACGCTGTGTTGGTTGTGCTGTGCAATCGTCAGTGACAACAGTGCTGATGAAGGCAACGCTGTGTTCGTTGTGCTGTGCAATCGTCAGTGAAAACCATGCTGATGAAGGCAACGCTGTGTTCGTTGTGCTGTGCAATCATCAGTGACAACAATGCTGATGACGGCAACGCTGTGTTCGTTGTGCTGTGCAATCATCAGTGAAAACAATGCTGATGAAGGCAACGCTGTGTTCGTTGTGCTGTGCAATTGTCAGTGACAACAGTGCTGATGAAGGCAACGCTGTGTTCGTTGTGCTGTGCAATTGTCAGTGACAACAGTGCTGATGAATGCAACGCTGTGTTGGTTGTGCTGTGCAATCGTCAGTGACAACAGTGCTGATGAATGCAACGCTGTGTTGGTTGTGCTGTGCAATCGTCAGTGACAACAGTGCTGATGAAGGCAACGCTGTGTTCGTTGTGCTGTGCAATCGTCAGTGACAACAATGCTGATGAAGGCAACGCTGTGTTCATTGTGCTGTGCAATCGTCAGTGACAACAATGCTGATGAAGGCAACGCTGTGTTCATTGTGCTGTGCAATCGTCAGTGACAACAATGCTGATCAAGGCAAACCAGAGACCAGCTGTGTCACAGCCTGGTGAACAGAGCATGAGCAAGGATTTCTTTTCCAGCAAATTAAACATGACAGTTTGCAAATGTCTTAACAAATCTTCCTTCAGGAAACAATATAGGAAGACAGTACATGACAGTCTGCAAATGTGATAACAAATCTTCCTTCAGGAAGCAATACAGGAAGACAGTACATGACAGTCTGCAAATGTGATAACAAATTTTCCTTCAGGAAACAATACAGGAAGACAATACTCACAGATTTACTTTGCCCACTTCCACTACACACCGCTTCCCACCTTACCTTTGACCTTTGCCTCCTCCCCCCCCCCCCCCCCCCCCTTTTTGTGTCTAATATTACAATTTGGAATGGACAGTTATCTCTCAAGTGATGTTCACATTTATCTCTTTCTTCCCCTCACATCCCCTAATCTCTCTCTCTCTCTCTCTCTCTCCTCTCTCTCTCTCTCTCTCCACACACACACACACACACAGATTTTTAAAAAAAAGTATACGCATACAGAGTGTCCTGTCATTGAAAAGTACAGTTTGAGTGGATTCATGATGCTTACTACAGATGACTGGTTAAAACTGCATGAAAGCTCCAAGTTGTTTATTTAAAGTTCAGCTCATGCTTTGTGTTTTTGTTCCCTCATATTAAGCAACCAGATGCAGGTGTCCCATGATGATTGAAAACATCTGAAGCTCTGCCCTTTTTAACATGACAGTGCACTAAGTCCATCTTGATGATATGCATTATTTTTTAACTCAAATTCGATTTTCCTCAAACTTACATTCCATCATTTTGGTTGCAATTTCTTTTGTGTTTGTGCATTATATGTACATTTTGATAGATGACTATTGACCAGAACTTTGTTTTCACTACTGTTAATTTGCACTGTTTGTTCTGTACTCGGGTATACCATTTGTTGACATATATATTATGTTCTTTTCGTTACAATATGTTGTTGGCTCTTACTGCTGAAATACAAAATATTTTTACTGAATGGTTATGTGTTTCACATTCCCATGGTTTTCTTGTTTTCCTTTACAATATTGTGCTGCACTCTCACGCACACGCACATACTCTCTCTCTCTCTCTCTCTCTCTTTACATGTGTGCACACACGTGTACAAACATACTGACACATATGCGCGCGCGCGCCACACACACACACATACACACACATACTGACACACATACACCCTCTCTCTCTCTCTCTCTCTCTCTCTCTCTCTCTCACACACACACACACACACACACACACACACACACACACACAACAGAGAGAGAGAGAGCTGAGTTAACCTTTACCGGATGACAGATTTTACTACACGGGAGCGATCTCGTGGGTGTACTACACCAGACTCGCCAATAAAGCCTTTTCCGAAATATGTACCACCCCTTGCTGTGGGTATCACATACCCACACTGACCGCCCGCACGCAGTGCCGATTATTTCGGCCGCACAAGGGAGAGGCACTTTCTCTACCAGTTCCCGCCATAGGCTAGCAGACGTCAGTCACAGCAGCAGCAGCAGCAATGGAGGTACAAGAGCTGACCGAGTCTTTTTCTGTTCTGGGGTAAGTAAAAACCTATGAAACATTCACTGGTTAAGATAAAGTGAAGATGCATTCGTCAATGGAATTAGCAGTCACTTTTGTGTTTTGATGAACTTTTATGATCGTTATGAAAATGAGAAATCACAGCACCAGTTTCTTAGATGACTTCGCACTACACGCTGCTGAGGCTGAACGGTGAAGGTGAAATTCATATCACCCCACCCTAAATGATAATCCCGAGTTCAGTATCGTGTTGGTGTATGCTTTGTTTCACAGTGTGTGTGTGTGTGTGTTAGTGTGTGTGCATGCGTGTATTAGCATGTATGTGTGTGGCGAGATTATGGAGGGGGGAGGGGGGGTTGGTGTAGTGCACGAACATGAGTACGAGTGGTGTGTGTGTGTGCGGAAACTTCGATTTTACCTCTGAAATTTACTTTTTTTTTTGGCCTTTAACTTTGGATTATATTACTTGTTTCTTAATTACTACCTTGAAGTTGTGAGGAACTTCCACTGCCTTCCGTTCTGATATTTGGGAATTGAATAGAGATCGAGAGCGAGTAGATTGATGAAAGAGTAAAAGAATTTGGAATTTTTAATACAAGTCTAATGAATAATATTACTGATTGGAACTGATTTCTTATGTTTCAGATATGTTATGCCCCTGGGGCTGAAGCACCTCCTCTTCCACGAGGCAGTAGTCGGAAGGAGGTGTACCGCAGCCTCTGGGGGAGCCTGAGAGTAAGCTGCTGCTATTTGTCTTTCTTCTTCTTTGTGGCTCAAACATACATGCAATTGCGCACAAGCTCATACATACACAAACATACATACATATGCACATGCACACACAGTGTAGGAGGGGAGAAAAGCGAGAGAGAGAGAGAGAGAGAGAGAGAGAGAGAGAGGATATGTGATGAAAGAAAGAAGGTTGGTGTCACGAGAAAAATTCAAGACTCGATTTTAGTATGTACACAGCTTTTTATTCATTGATAATGACACAGTCAACCAAGTCACAAAAATGAAAAGGCATCTGGATAAAACCATCTTGTAACCAACAAAATGTGTTCAGTTAGCAAATAAACCCAACCACCAGGATGTCAGGCACACACACACAGCCCCCCCCCCCCCCCCCCCCTCCCTCCCCAACACACACACACAGTCATCCATAAACACTACAAACTGGCATGCAATATACTAAAAGTGATTTAAAAATGTACACTCACAGCTCTTAGATAAAGAAACTATTCTTGTGCACATTTCTCCAGTACAGAAACATTATTACTGTCATATTCATTTAATTTTGTCCTTTTTTCAGTTTGTTGCAAAGCTGGACACCAAGGGGCACAAGACCCTGGTGTACCCCGAGGAAATCAGGGATGCAGTGAGGTGCCGCTTCCGCGACTCTGATGCCGGCAGCTATGACCGGCAATACCATGACCAGGTAATGCTGGAGATAAGCATGTTTGCCATGGTTCTTTGTCTGACACATCTGTAAAATCAAGGACACATCTGTACAATCAAGGATATGAGATTTTAATTTAAGACCCAAGGCATGGCAATAGCTCATTTCAAACAGAAACGCAGCAAAACAGACAATGTCTTGATAATGCAACTACTGTGAACTCTGTCATGAAAACACAGAAGCCTAGACACATATTTATGGGGAAACTTGTAAGCATGATGTGTTCTGCATACACCCTGTCGCTCCACATGACGGTCAGTACAGAATACCAGTAATGTGTTTCAGGGATACCATGTCACCAATGGAGGACCTGGCAAGGCCACCTGGAAGCCCCCTCCAGCCAACTGCCAGCTTATTTCCCCCCCCCCCCCCCCACCCGCCCCCTACTCCCCTCTAGCCCCCCCGCCCCCCTCCCTATCCTTCCCCTTTCTCTTTCCCCCGACATGGGGGAATAGCTATGCACCAAAACGGGTCGAACAGAAAAAATAAATAAATAAAAGGCGAAAAAATGAGAGAATAAAGCCAGCACACGTACAACGCACGTGCACATGCTCGAAATGAAGCCCCACCCCCAACCCCCATCCCCACTCCCTCGCCCCCTTTCCCCATTTCATACACCCATCAGCCAGCGCGAGCGCAGAGAGAGAGAGAGGGGGGGGAAGGGGAGAGAGACAGTAGAAACTTATTAACATTGGTGGATATCAATCAGTATCCAAAAGTTTATACACAAATGAATGTTGCAAGTGCACTTACATTTTGTGGAAGTTAATGTTTCTCTTACTTTCCCCACTATCTTCCAAATTCTCTCCCCCCCCCCCCCCCCCCCCCCCCCCCCCCCCCCCCCCCCCCTCTGTACACAGTCCTGATTTGGCCTTCATGTCCGCTGACCCTCCCCGTAAATACATATGCACACACAGAGAGAAAAATTCTGGGCCTGGATCATAATAATTTGTTTGTGCTTTGTGAAATAGTTCCTGAACTTTGTTGCTGTGAATTGTGTAGTCTGTTAACCGTTTTGTCAATGCAATAAATAATTGGAGCCTGAGCCGGAGTGTGGATCTGAGTCGTGTGCGTATGTACACCTATCATAACACACACACACACACAGCATGAACAACACATGCGCGCATGCACACAGACACACATATACAGACATGCACGACACACACTTGTACACATGCATACATACACATGCACAATACACACATCCACATACGCACAAAACACACATTTACACACACCACTCCTACACAGCATATTACAATATCAGAACTTACATGGGTCACTCCCAGCTCCGCTTCCTTGGGCAGCCACAAGGGCTTCAAACGGAGCCCAATGTTTTGAGTATGTTATTGTATGTTATTGTTGTTAAGATTTCATTTTTGAAGGGAAATGGTAGGGAGGTTCAGAGATAGGAAGACGGAGGGTTTTTTTCGTCTAATATCACAGCATTGTGAAAAGACGTTAAAGAGAAGAACGAACACATACACACACACACACATGCAGAGCCGTTCACTAACACGCACCACATACACAAACACACACCGACACACAGACACGTATGTACGCATGCACGCACACGCACAATACAGCCACAAACACACACACACACACACATACACAACACACACACACACACACACACACACAACCATTCACATTCGCACTCGCAAAGTGCATCTTTTTTACTGTCTATCGGTCTGTCTGTCTGTCTGTCTCTCTCTCTCTCTCTCTCTCTCTCTCTCTCTCTCTCTCACGCACGCATGTACACACACACACACACACACAAACACACACACACACACACACACACACGTATTTAGCACGCACGCACGCACGCCCGGTAAGTCAGTGGCAGAACTGTTCTCTTTAATAAGTCTGGGTTACCCACACCCACGACGCCCGGCGAGTCAGTGGTAGAACTGTACTCTTTAATAAGTCTGGGTTACCCACACCCACAAGATCGGGCCCCACAGTTTCAAATGACCACACCAATTACGTCATTGTTTATTAACACATTCTCATGAAAATGACGTTGCATTAAGCTTTTCATGTTTTCTGAGGAACTTCTAAAATTTGACAGCAATTGGTGCAGCGGTTTCGAAGATATGTAATGTTACTGAGCGTCTGGGTATGGGATACCCACACTCAACGGTAAAGGTTAATTAAAATGTTGGTCAAGTCAAATTCGGTTGTTGGTTGGCCGACGATAGGCGTTGGTGTATTTGGCTTCTTTTCCCAAACCAAAAGGCTGTTTCAGGGCCACCAGGTGGCCTTCTGTGCTCGGATGACAATAGTCCTGCGCCGCATGAAGCCACCTCTAGGAGGGAACAGGACGAAAGTTCGCTGGAGCGCTAACACAAGTCCCTAGAATTCAGCATGCCATGCAGGCTAGGGCCGAGAGGGCATTTTTAAGCCCCATCCCATAAGGAGTGCCCCCATGTCTGCATGGCTCAGAACACGGTGTCCCGAGCCACAGTAATCATAGTCAGGCAGCGCTCCATTGCCGATCGCCCCACATCTCCAGGAGCCGTCCCCCAGCGACACAGGCTAGACCTTGCTATCACCCATATGGCTGGAAGGATCACTGCGCCGCCTAACACTGACCTCTCACATCATGTCCTTCAAAGGAGATCTGTCACCTCTCCATTGCATCCGCTGCTATTCACCCTCGCAGCATACTTTCGCTTGCTCTGTCGAGAGAAATGACGACTCAAGGCTCTGAGACCGCCTCTTTTCTTTTTCCTTTTGTCGTCCTTGACCCCTCACATTCACACATGGTCATTCAAGCTCCCGTACACACTGCCACACTGTGTGTCATGATCAGGACAGTGGGTAAATGTGTGTCTTGGTCAGCCTTGATGACGAAGGGTGATCGGGACAGTGGGTAAATGTGTAGTCTCGGCTGACCTTGATGACAAAGGATGATAGGAAAAATAGAAATGTGTAGTCTTGGTTTTAACCTTGATGACGAAGGGTTATCACGGCAGTGGGTGTGTAGTCTTGGTTGACCTTGATGACAAATGGAAATTTTAAATGAAGTGGGAACAGTCCACAGTAATGTACAGGTCAGAGTTCGGGATACCAAAAAGGTCATGTAGTAGTTTGAATAGATGAAAATCGATGGTGCTCTGTGGGGAAAAAAATGTGATAAAGACGATTTATCCTGAAATATTTGGAGTCATTTTAATTAGTTCAGTGCAATGCGTCACCAAGGATAGCAAATTAGCATGGCTTATGGACTTCTTGTGTTTCTATGCCATTGGAAGAGTACAAGGATTTGGGAGCGAAAGGTCTAGAAGACGACAGCAAAATAAAGGCTGGCAGGGATAGTTCTGTCTCAGTCCCATTGCAAACTTTCTTATGGTTTCCTTTCATATTTTGTAAAAGGCGGGATCATCTTTGCTAGGACCATAAACATTTACCGTCGAATCCGCTTATAAGAACCTCGTAGGACATGCATTACTGTGTTCTTATAAGCGAGGTCCCTTGTAAGCGAGAAATCGGTTATAAGTCATATATGGAAGTGGTTGTTCTTATAACCGAAAAAAGAAGAAAATAGCAAGGAGAAGATAGCAGGTCAATGATAATCTCTTATTTCTCTCCCCTCTCTTTTTTCCTCTTCAGCCCTTTCTCTAGCTAGACACACATTATTATAAAACTTATTTGCAGAATATTGGTATATTTAATAATAATTTTGGCCAAAGACAAAATATCTGTTTATGATTATATCCCCTATCAGAAATGATATAGTCAGAGTTGTATTTCTTGAGAGAGAGAGAGAAAGAGAGGAGAGAGAGAGAGAGAGAGAGAGAGAGAGAGTATTCTTCCAAACTGTCTTTTGGACTTTGAGACAAACATGAAAGTAATACGCAAATTAAACAGATGTGTATGATTTTCAAGCGAGAAAGCTTTCGAGAGGCAGGGAGCAGGGAAGCGGTGGAGTATAGGAAAGAAAAGTCGGTGTGTACTTCCGTTTATCTACCAAAAAATTTAGTTAACGTGCAGTCAAACCTGTTTATCTACACAAAACTTAAATAACGTGCGGTCAAATTGTGACAAATGACTAAACAAATATTTCAAATTGGCTTTTTATTAGCACTATCAATCATATGGAAACACAAATATTTTACATTTGCGCTGATAGTTCCATAAAAGACCGTCAGCCAAAACAAAACATCCGAAAAAAAATGCTTTTCGTGCAAAATTTTCATGCAAAAAAGTAAAAAAAACTGAGACGAACACGTTCTTTTGCTAAAGAAAAATTAATAATGGTTTCTCGGCTGTTTCTATTCACTCAGATTCAGCAGGAAACAACCCTCCCCTCGCCCCCCCCCCTCCTCCTCCCATCCACCCCCCCCCCCCCCCTGTCCCCCAATATAACATAAAAGATTAAGAGATAATAAAGTTGGTATGTATAGATAATAAAGAAGCGAATATACAAACTAACAAACACCACACATGCACCCAAATCACAACATTAACACATACCGAAACAATGTGGTAAAATAACACACACACACACACACACACACACACACACACACACACACCACACACACACTGGACAGTACAAGTCGAACTGTTACTATGCAAACATGGTTTAGGCTATGTCAGGGCAATGCAGAACCTGGATAATAACATGAACGTATTTAATAGTAAAAAGCCGTCATACAGAAATATGTTGCCAACATGCATGATTCCAGGTGCAAGCGAGCTGTTGCCACCCATGTACTAAATCATAACCAAATATTCTTATTAATCAATCCTAAATCTTGGAAGCTTTTGAAAGTGAATTGACATGAAAAAAAGCAAACACATGGGCTCATGCTAGAGCACCATGCTTCCCATCTAATACCAATCTCGAGTGGTTTACTTTACTGTTGGAGTTCAGATGCAGAATGCCATGAACAGCACTTCACTGTACACAAACTACCCGTTCAAAATGACCGCAAAGGTTTCGCAAATACTACACCTGTCCTGGCTGATCTCAACTCCAGGAATTGAGAACAGTGGCATGTGCGTATCCATGTCTAGTGGTGGCACTCACAGCTGTATACACGACAATGGTAGTTTGAAGCAATGTTGCTGCTGCATAGATTTCTGCGTCTGAACCCAGGTGTTCATTTCCAGATTGTTCCTTGCGACATACTCCCCAACATCCTCCCAACGTAACAAGCAAACTTTGTGTGATTTTCTGACATGAAATCCACAATTAAAGCTCTGACTTGCTCGTGATGATTTGCGTTCCACAAATTTCTAAAACTGATGGCCCTATATAAACAGTTTCCATCTCCAACAATGGTGTTCACTTCCAGTGGCTTTCCCAGATCTAACTTACTTTGTATCTCTGGCAAATCAAATGGTTTTGGCAAGCCGAATCTTTGGGCTTGCTGTTCGCGCCAGGAAGAGCTCGTAGGTTTGAAGCTTTGTCGTGGTCCTGGTTCGAATCCCAAAATACGTACTTTCCCATGTCTTTCTCCCCATCTTTGCTAATTTCATGCACGATCTATGCATCCGTCTGTCATCTGCTGGTGCTCTGCTCTCTTCCCTCTCATGTGACATCCCTCCTCCTCTAGCTCTGTCATGTGACATCCCCTCTCCTCTAGCTCTGTCATGTGACATCCCCTCTCCTCTAGCTCTATCATGTGACATCCCCGCTCCTCTAGCTCTGTCATGTGACATCCCCTCCCCTCTGTCATGTGACATCCCCTCTCCTCTGTCATGTGCACATCCCCTCTCCTCTGTCATGTGACATCCCCTCCCCTCTGTCATTGACATCCTCTCTCCTCTAGCTCTGTCATGTGACTTCCCCTCTCCTCTGTCATGTGACATCCCCTCTCCTCTGTCATGTGACATCCCCTCCCCTCTGTCATGTGACATCCCCTCCCCTCTGTCATGTGACATCCCCCTCTCTTCTGTCACCTGACTCCCCTGTCTACCTGTGTCTGCTTTTCCCGGAGCCCCAGTCCCAGTCCTAAAAGTCGGTAAGTGTGTCTGAGTTTAGCTTTTGCCATGTGCTTTTCAGCAAAGCAGTGAACACATGAAACGACTCTAGGACATCATCAGCACAACCAGATTGCAAACAGTACGTGTTGATTTTCTCAAACAGTCTGATACAGCCTTGCTTGAAATCCGTGGTATCTCTTCTCCCGCAGTCACCTCATCCATCTGATGCATCTTCAGTGACTGTTTCTGGGGCTGTTGATGTCGAAGGTGCTGGTACAATCGGAGGACTTGTTGGCCCTGATGTTATAACATCATCATCGACGCTGAAGTAGTCGGAAGGGGAAATGTTGAATTCCTCGAACAGACGTACAAGAGAGGCTCCTGCTTCTCAGTAGGGCATATCCGTGGGGTCAGTTTTCTATATGAGCTGCTGTGGCCTGCGTCTATGCCTCCAGACGTGCAAAAGCTGCACTCCGGAAGCTGTTGCGATTGTTAAAGAGACACTTGTCCCAGGACTGTTTCAGGGCGGAGGCTGCTCCCAAGCAGACTAAAACTGGAAGTCCTCTGCTTTTCCTCCAGCGTCGGTGTGTGCTAGCAGCTTGGAGACCATCGCCATTCTGTAGTGTACTTCAGGTTGCGAATGATGCCGACATCACACGGCTGGATTTTTGATGTGGCATTGACAGGTAGAAAGAGTACCTTTGTTGCTCTGAGTTGTGGATTTTGTGCATGAACAATTGTCCAGCACCAAGAGACTTGTCGATTTCGTTGTTGCATTTCTCTGTCAAATGAGAGTAACCATTGTTGGAAAATCTCACTTGTCATCCAAGCTTTGACATTTGCTTGTAGTCAACAGGCACCTTTACTCCACGGAAGCATCTTGGCTTCATGAACTTGCCGATAGCTAGAAGTGGTCGTTTTTCAGTACCATCCGCGTTGCAGCAAAGCATCACTGTAATTCTTTCCTTCGATTTTTATCCCACCATGGCACTTTTCTCTTTGAGGCAAAACGTTTTGTCGGGGAGAAGCCATCCAGAAAAGCGCGGTTTCATCGAGGTTGAAAACGTCTTTTGCTTCATAGTCTTGCAATGTTGGTTTCAAGACATCCTCCACCCATGTATCAGTGACTTCTTCGTTGACAGCTGCCCGTTTCTCCACTCATAGATTTGAAGACGATGACATGCCTCTTTTTCCACCGATGCAGCCATCCATCGCTACACTTCCACTCCCCCAGTCCCATAGACAGTGCCAGCTCGTCTGCTTTGCATTTTAAGATAGGCCCACTGATAGGGACATTTCTGACCTGCACACACATGTAGGCCTACATAAACACCGATCAGTCTATTTTGGTTAAACATACGAGGATGCATGCGCATAGATACACGCTAAGAGTTTGTGATAAGCGGGCTCAACTGAAAGTAGGCCAATGAATGGCAACACGCACACGCATGCACGGCGCGCGCGCACACACACATGCAAACACACACGCACACACACACACACACACACTCACACACACACTCACACACACACACACACACACACGACCAATTGAATTTTATTACACAGGTATAAACATGTACACGGTATGCAAATTCTCTTTCTTTGAAAAACCATAGAGTAGTCCTACCTTTCCTACAACTCTGCTATTGGGAATCATCCTTTTCCCCACCTCCCACGTCTTCATCACCACCCACTGATAGGGCCTATGTCGTAAAAATGACAACAGCGGCAACAACGCATTCTCTCCTTTTTTTTGCCGCAGAAACACTGCTGATAAATTATGGAACAGAACAAAGAGGGTTTTTTTCATGTCGGGGGGAAAAACGTTCTTGTATGAGAGAGAGAGAGAGAGTAGAGAGAGATCACCTTTTTCAGTAAACCATTCCAAGAGTGCTTTGTCGACTGTGTCGTTGCTGGATCTCCTGTCACGTCTTCTTGATATATCATGCTTCCCACTCCCAAACTGGTGCAGGTATTTGGCCTTTTCTCTGAGAAATATTCAACAATGTGGTCCTTGGCACTTTGAACTCCTCAGCAATAGCATTTCTGTTCTTGTTTGGGTTACTTTCAACCGCCTTAATTATATCAATTTTCTGCTTTAGCGAGAGAGCTTTTCTCTTCCTTTCTGCCATGTTTCTTGCAAGTGATGTACACAAACCGGAAACGAAACCGTTCCCTTTCCCCAAAAGAAAGCCCACTTCCTGGAAACGATAACTTCCACTTTCGATTTCTAGACCTGCTTATAAGAACCTGAGTTAGGCCTAGTTACCTTTAGGCGAGCAAAAGTTTTTATATCCGAGGGAAGGTCGTGTGGAGAGCAAGCAAGTGTGGTTCCTATAGGCGAAGGTTCTTATAACAGAGGTTTTGATATGCAAGTTTTTATAAGTAATCACAAAGAACAACTTTGGCAGGGACATTTTTGCGGGGTCCTTGTAAGAGAAGTCCTACTAAGCGACGTCCTGTTAAGCGGATTCGACTGTACTAACAATAAGTCTTTTTCCATCATGCAAAATGATATTATCCAGAGTCCATGGACCCACTGACCATCTGTCTAAATTAGTGGAGCACTGGTTAGCCGGGTTGGGCCACAAGCTACCGTGGTATGTCCAAGACTCCACCCACATGCTGAGATTGATCGAAGAGTGGAATAACACATATGACCCTCTCTGTGATGCATTACCGTCTCGGTAGATGTGGTTGGCCTATATACGAACATCCCCATCATGACCTGATGACAGCTCTTCAACACAGCCTGCAACGCACCTTTCTTCCTAGTGTCACTCCTTTTACACCCATTCTTATCTTTTAAAAGGTAAAGAAGCTCCCTGGTGCATTCCTTGTCAGGTACCACTTACGGTGAAATATATTCTTTTTTTTTCTTTTTTCGAGAGTTAAGACTAGCATGATGAGAGATATAATGAGAGATATAAACACTTTACAACAGACTCCATGAAACCCTTGTTCAAAGATGTCCCAGCTGATGTGATCTTTGAATTTGAAAGAGACAACATTTTCGTTTGATTTAAGATTTTACGGAAGAGAGATTGTTAAAAAAATTTCCGGTGTGTTTTTAGAAGGTGTATTTTGAAGGGTTGTGTGAATGAGGGAGGAGGGTGTCTTTTTTTTCTTCTTTTTTTTTTCCTTCTGACTTGACTTCAACGCTGTGACAGCCCTGATATGGCCCTTTGCGGTCGGCTGGGCTATAAGCAGCATTATCTGTCTTTTATTCTAACGCTCCGCCAACTCAGCAAATTCTTCTAACAGTGGAACATATCCTGAACAGCAATTTCTGTCGTTTTGAAGACAAAATATATCACCAAAGTTCTGACACTCCCATGGGGATACCTGTGGCCAACTGCTTTATGGGCTGGCTGGAGGAAACTTACTGAATAACAGTCCTGTGCCAATCCAGAGACCTTTGGGAACTCTTCGGTTACGACATCCTGTTCCCCAGGTTGGGGTCTTCTTCTGACCTGGACAAGTTCCTACAATACGTCATACATCCTACCAGCAAGTTTAGTTTTTTTCTGCAACCACACTACCCTGTTTAGGTACACTGTTCAAACAGGAAGAGGGATACAAATATACTGACCAGTACTGCAAGCCCACCAATGTCCATTTCTGTCTGCATTTCAACTCCAGCCGCCCACTCCACTGTAAACAGAACTTTGTTTACATTTTTTTTTCTTTCTTTTTTTTGGCACAGTTACATGCAAACACATTTCATAATTACGAAAATCAAAGGCAAAGTACTCCACTCACTAAAGGCACAATGCACCAACACATCCAACCATTACAATAAACCAGTCAAATTCACAAATTTACAACAGTTACTGAAGAAGATATTAGAAGGTATTAACATTTCTACACCTCATTATTTTTATCCGATAATTTAACAAGATTCTGATATGGATATCACTTTTTACAAAATTCTGTGAGTCGCATTTCCACGCAGTGCGTGTATCTCTTTTAACTTACCATACGACAGTCTGTTTCTCCTCTTGAAACGTCTGTGCTCAAAACCATATAATCTAGTTAAAAAAGAAGAAGAAAATGATGTCTCCAACTCACTGAGCAACTGCGTCTCCAAGAATACAATCGGAGACGCTGGACTACAGCTCTGGAAAAAGCTCAGCCTCAGCCAAGGTTCTTCATCCTGCTGTACAAACCGAAACAGCACACCCAGCGCACACCTCTTATAGTCACAGACAGTCAAGCAAATCCACCTCTACGTCTGTGGCTTTGACCCGCTTCTGCAGCCCAATCCTAGACTCCAAAAGGCCATTACAGACCCACCTATTTTAGGTGAATGAAACGGCAAGCCTTGGAGAAATGTTCTCCTGCCCTCTGCTCTTCCCCCCATGCCAGATGGATTCTTCCTCTTCGGATGCCAGCATGTGTGGTCTGCCAGGAACACTTAGTAGAAACAGTCAGCTTCAAAAGTACCGTAACAGAGGGGAATCTTTTGCCACTCGACACCATATGGACTGATCAACTAACAACAATGTCTGCTTACTGTTTTGGAGCCACAGAGTCAGTGTGTTGGGAAAGGAATAAAATCGTAAAAATAACCTCGTTTCTACCAACACAGATCCAACATGAAAATAACACTGGACCTCCAGTAACCTAACATTTTCATCAGACAAATCACTCCCTTCATGATCTAAGATGGTAAGCGATAGGAAAGGTTGTTGTTGGGTTTTTTTTTTCAGAGGACCAAATTACCTGACACTTTCATCAGACAAATCACTCCCTTCGTGATCTAAGATGGTCAGCAGTAGGAAAGGGTTTTTTTTTTTTTTTTCAGAGGACACAATTACCTGACACTTTCATCAGACACAACATACCCTCCATGATCTAAGATGCGTAGCAATAGAAAAGTCTTTTTTTCAGAGGACACTGATTATAGACTAGGACGGGAACCATTGTGATATAACAAACTATATAGCACTGTTACCTACAGGGTCTGAACGTGGTCACCTGGATTGTTTCTCATGCCCTCCCGTCTCCCCAGCCTCCCCTTCCAACATCACCTCCACCTTTCATCTCCCCTTGCCTCTTCACCCTCCCTGTGATGATACGTCCTACATAGCACACGATGCTTGTAAACTTCTGGCATGCGCATCGGCTGTGTTATTGTTGATGTAGCCCGTGATAAACACTTGGATAATATCTGCAAGAAACTCCAGTCTGTAGGTCTGAAACTGAACAAGGAAAAGACAGAACTACGCAAAGAAGAAATTGAATTTGGGGGGCATCACACCAGTGGAGACGGAATAAGGCCAGATCCTGTGAAGGTTGAAGCCATTCTGCAAACGCCAGAGCCACAGAATACAACAGAACTCACGAGAATTCTTGGAATGTACAATTTTCTGGGCAGATTTAAACCCTTCTCTCTCTCTCTCTCTCTCTCTCTCTCTCTCTCTCTCTCTCTCTCTCTCTCTCTCTCTCTCTCTCTCTCTCTCTCTCGTGCAGACTGCTGATATTGATGTATGATTGCTATAAACAATCGTTGTTGTGGGCAGTATACTAATGTTAAAAAAAATATGCAGGTCTCTGTCTTTTTCTCTGACTATGTCTGTCTGTCTGCCTGCTGTCATATCCATGATTGTGCATGATTTCGGTAAGAATGAATGTTGTAGAAGATTCCGGTATTGTGAGTTCCGGTAAGCAAGATGGCGATATACATGCTGAATAAAGTACCACAGGTATGGAACAAATCCGTGTGATTATGCTGTAGTCGGGTGTCATCCAAGCTAGATAAGGATACATAACAATGGCGACGAGGATGAACTTTGAATTCGGAAGGCCTAATGCTTTTGAAGCGGTAGGCCACAGCAGGAAAAGAGGTCTTGAATGGCGATCCTGGCTGGAGGAATTTGAGGTGTATGCTGATAGCGTGGGACTCTTTATCAATGCAGATGATGACACCAACAAGCAGCAAAGACGTGCCCTTTTGCTGTATATAGCTGGGAAGGAGGTGCGCAACATCTTCAAGCAGCTACCTAACACTGGAGGGCCAACAGAGTACAAAAAAGCTGTGGATGCTTTGAATGCACATTTCATTCTAAAAACGAACTCCACTTTCCTCAGACATCAGTTCAGACTCATCACACAGTCAAAGGACGAAACCGTGGGCCAATACATTATGAGGCTGAGGGAAGCAGCTGAAGGGTGCGAGTTCGATGATGCCGATAAGCAAATAAAGGATCAGGTGATTGCACATTGCTCATCCGACAAACTGCGCTGCAGGCTCCTGGAGAAGGGAGACACCTTTACTCTCCAGCAAGCTTTGAATGAAGCAACGCTGTTGGAAGCCGTCACAGAACAGGCCAAACTGTTAAAGTTGGGTGGGAACGGACAGGAGGCACACGTCTCCAGAGTGTATCACCGGGATCATGAGCAGGCTCAGAAGCGTTCACAGAGAGGAGAGTGCTACCGGTGTGGCAGCAGAGAGCACTATGGGAGCAGTGCAAACTGTCCAGCCAGAGGCAAGACGTGCAAGGCATGCGGACGAGCGGACCACTTCGAGCGAAAATGCCGCACACAACAAAAGAAAGATGAGGGAAAACTGGTCAAGAAGAAAAAAAGACAGCCAAAACACAAGGCGAGACATTTGCAGGCCGAAACAGATAGTGAGTCGGAAAAGCGGCGAAGATTACGTTTTCATGAATAAGACCCCACGACAGAAATCGTCATCCCCATGGATACCGGTCAACGTGGGAGGCGTGGAAATAGACATAGTCGTGGACTCTGGGAGTGATGTCAACATCATTGATGAGACCTAATGGAAAAGCCTCAAGATAAGGAAAATCCAGTGCATCGACCAGACGAGCTACTCGGAGAAGAAAAAGCTGTACCCATACGGATGTGAGGAATCCCTGTCAGTGATCGGTGGATTCACAGCAATAATCAAAGCTGGGAGGCATAGCACAAGGCGAAGTTCATCGTGATTAAACAGAGTGGTGAACCCTTGCTCAGCAGAGACACAGCCAGAGCCCTGGAAGTTTTAAAGATAGGACTCGACGTGAATTCAGGAGAAGACGTCAGAGCGGTGTCGGTAGAAGAGGAAGGAGAAGAAATATTCGCAAAGTTCAAGCCGTTGTTCTCAGGATTCGGAAAGCTGAAAGACCGACAAGTGAAGCTCACTGCGGATCCCAAGATCAAGCCCGTTGCACAGCCAGTACGACGAACACCGTTTGGTCTGCGAGAGAAGGTCGAAGCGAAGATCAAGGAGCTGGAGGAAAAGGACATCATCGAGGCTGTTGAGAAACCGACTCCATGGGTTAGCCCGATTGTCATAGTCCCCAAACCAACAATGACATTCGTGTGACAGTCGACATGCGCCGGGTGAATGAGGCAGTCGTTCGAGAGCGCCACCCGATTCCTACGGTTGATGAGCTGCTACAGGACATGTCAGAAAGCAGGCTGTTCTCAAACTGGACTTGAAGTTGGGATACCACCAGATAGAACTGCATCCAGATTCCAGGGACATCACCACGTTCGTGACGCATTGTGGGCTGTTCAGATACAAGCGTCTTGTGATGGGGATCAATGCAGCGCCTGAAATCTACCAGCACGAGATTCAGCGAGTGCTGCAGGGCATCCCGGGTGTCGCCAATCTCTCGGATGACATCATCGTGCACGGGCGGGACAAGAAACAGCATGATGAGAGGCTCCTCCAGGTGCTGAAACGCCTCCAGGATGCAGGCCTGACGCTGAACGAAGAAAAGTGCCAGATGAGGAAAACAGAAATCGAGTTCATGGGGCACCGACTGACAACCAACGGCATCACCCAACTGACTCAAAGGTGGAGGCGGTGAAGGAAGCACGTGAACCTGAGACGGTCAGTGAGGTCAGGAGCTTCCTGGGATTGGTGAATTTCTGCGCACGCTTCATACCCAACTTCGCAACATTGACAGAGCCACTGCGACGACTGACACGAAAGAATCAACCATTCGTGTTTGGCCAGGAACAGAAGGCGTCATTCCAGTCACTGAAAGACGCGTTGGCCAGTGCCCACACCCTGGGGTACTACGACCTGAAGGCGAAGACGCAGATCATCACTGACGCATCGCCAGTTGGAGTGGCTGGCATCCTCGTGCAGAAGCATGCAGATGGGCCCCGTGTGATCAGCTATGCCAGTCGGAGCCTGACCGATGTGGAGAGACGATACTCACAGACTGAGAAGGAGGCCCTCGCCATCGTGTGGGCGTGTGAGAAATTTCATCCATATATCTACGGACTGAAGTTCGACATTCTCACTGACCACAAACCACTCCAGACCATCTACGGACCTCGCTCGAAGCCCAGTGCGCGCATTGAGCGGTGGGTCCTCCGACTACAGGCCTACTCATTCAACGTGGTCTACATTCCGGGGAAAGAAAATATCGCAGACTCTCTCTCCAGACTGCTGCAGACTACCGCATCACATGTGAGCTCAGAGCTGGCTGAAGAAGCAGAGACACATGTGCGCTTTGTTGCTGCTAACGCCACGCCAAATGCAGTGACAGCTGAAGAGATGGAGCAGGCAGCAAGCGAAGACGACGAACTGAAAATGGTGAGACAGTGCATTGAGTCGGGACAATGGCAGAATTGTGACAAGCTGTATGTTGCTGTGAGCCCCGAGATGTGTACCATGGGGAAACTTGTGCTGAGAGGATCCCGTATGTCGTCCCGAAGAGGCTGAGACCAAGAGTGATGGCCTTGGCACATGAAGGTCATCTGGGAATTGTGGGAACGAAGCAGAACCTGAGGACAAAGGTGTGGTGGCCCGGGATGGAGAAAGAAACTGAAAAGTACTGCAAATCCTGCCATGGGTGCCAGCTGGTCAGCCGACCCAACCCACCAGAGCCAGTGAGAAGCAGCAAACTCCCATCAGGACCCTGGGAAGACATTGCGATAGACTTTCTGGGACCACTGCCTTCAGGACACTCAGTTTTAGTAGTCATTGACTACTACAGTCGGTACTATGAAGTAGCCATCAATGATGTCCACAACAGCTGAGAAAAAAAGTGGAGGTGCTGAAGACCATATTTGCCAGACACGGCCTACCCCTCACGATCCATTCTGACAATGGGCCACAGTTCATTTCAGAGACGTTTGCAGGGTACATGAAGGATATTGGGGCTGAACATATCAAGGTGACACCAAGATGGCCCCAGGCAAACGGAGAAGTGGAACGCCAGAACCAGTCACTCCTGAAGAGAATGAGGATCGCCCAGGCAGCAAAAAAGAGCTGGCAAGATGAAGTGCTGACGTACATCGCTGCCTACCGTGCAAACACACATCCATCGACAGGCCGCAGTCCTGCAGAGTTGCTGTTCAATCGACAGATCCGAACAAAGCTGCCACAGCTGAAGCTGTTCTCCAACTGGACCAAGAAGTGAGAGACCGGGACGCTGAGAAGAAAGGACTCTCGAAGCTGTACGCAGACGCCAAGAGAGGAGCAAAGGAGAGTGACATTCTTCGGGCGACACAGTGTTGTTGCGACGGGAGACATCAGGGAAGCTGGACACACCATTTCATCCAGAACCAGGCGAGGTGATCGCGAGAGCAGGGAGCAAGATCACGGTGCAGACCCCGAATGGTGCAGTCTACAGCCGAAATTCATCGCACGTGAAGAAATACCTGGGGGAGGAAAAACAGCATCACGGAAGACCAACCCTCTCCGGCAGATGTGACGTCTCCTGCTCCAGATGCCACGACCCCTGCCCCAGACCCTCCAGATGGGGCTGTACGACGGTCAGGAAGATCACGCAAGCCGCCTGACATCTTCAAGACTATGTATGCGGTGGTTCCTGAACCAAAGACCACCAGAAGAGCTGTACTTTGAGCGCAGGAAGTGCTTTTGATTTTTTTTTCTTTAAAGAAAAGTGTTATTTTCTCAGAGTGTGAGTTGCCCGTGTCTGGTTTAGCACTCTGCAATTTTTTTTTACAGTGGTTCGGAAAAAAAAAAAAGTGTGGATTTTCAAAATTTTATTTCTCAGAGTGTGGGGTTGCCGTGTCTGGTTAGCACTCTGCAATTTTTTGTGTGTGTGTGTGTGTGTTCTTTCCAGTATGCATACAAATGTGTAAAGAAAGTCGGTGAGTCACAAGAAATTTTGTTTCTCACAGTGTTTCCGTTTGAAGTACCTGTCTGAATAAAAACTGGGTGCGGTTCTCTGTTACATTTTGTGCTAAGTCAAGAGCTAATTTTTTTTTCGTTTCTCTGCATAATGTGGGTGCTTCCAAACCAAGTTCAATTCAAGGAGTCATTGCAGAAAATCTGCCACTGCATTTTATGGATTAACCTCAATGATAATTGATATTTTTATAGTTCATGTGTCATTTCATAAGCGATATGCTCTCAGTGGGCTACAAGCCATTTTATTTTTGATGCTGTTCTAGAACGAAAATTTCCTACCATCACCAGTTGTCAGGCATCAGATCTCTGGATGGCTGCTGAGAGTTTTCTGGGAAGCTCATATTCATACTATACAGACTTGCCGGGCCGGGGAACCTCAGACGCCAGATAGTGATATGATGTTTGTTAACAGGTGCATTTCTGTGTTTTTCTGTGTATTCTGATTTTTAACCGAATGGGTGTCATGATAATGTTATGTTGATTATTTGAAGTAGGTTGTTAGAAATGTTTTCGTGTTGCCTACATTTATGCGATGTGATGAGACAATACATGCAAGTGAACTGTTTTATGTTAGGTTGCAAAGTGGTTTTGAAAAAAAAAAAAAAAAAGAAAAGGGACACAGAAACAAAAGAAAAGTATTCTAGTGCACAGTATTAGTAGACCTGTATATACAGTTAAACTAAAGGTTATAAATGGAAAAAGTATACAGAAGTAATGTTAAAAGAACACCGTTGTTTGAATGTAGAAGTTTGAGTATTTAGTTAGGTTTCAAGTGTTGTAGTTAATGTTGAGAGCATATTTTCAACAAGGGGAGAGATGTCATATCCATGATTGTGCATGATTTCGGTAAGAATGAATGTTGTAGAAGATTCCGGTATTGTGAGTTCCGGTAAGCAAGATGGCGATATACATGCTGAATAAAGTACCACAGGTATGGAACAAATCCGTGTGATTATGCTGTAGTCGGGTGTCATCCAAGCTAGATAAGGATACATAACACCTGCCTCTCTCTGTCTCTCTCCGTCTCTGTCTGTCTCTGTCTCTCTCTCTCTCTCTGTCTGTCTCTCCCTCCCCCCCCTCCCCCTCTCTCTCTCTCTCTCTCGTTTCTGTGATAACTAATAGGAAGGAGACCTAAGAGGTCGAAACGCGTCGTATTTTGCCATGTGATTCGTTTGTCTACGTTTTCTTGGCGGTTCGCTATTAATTCCATTTAAAATTTGCTTAGATTTCCGCCTGCAGTCGCCTCACTTTGCTACTAGATCTAATAGGAGGATAGTGGGTTTTTTTTTTTTTATCTGTGTGTGTGTGTGTGTGTGTGTGTCTTCTTCTTCTTCCTAAAATACTGGTTCACTCAAAAACGAGTAGGTCACCAGCGCGCATGTTAAAAAGTAAAATAAAATAGCATAAAACAGTGCGACTCAGACTGTTGGCCCCTGGAGCAAATTTGGCAACAAGGGGTCGCACTCGATATTCAAGATGTTAAAAAATGGCCAAACTCAGGCCCAGGCAATAGTAAAACATCTGGGGAAGTAAAAATAGAAACTCATCAATATGCAGATCTCAAAACTGTCAAATCAATTTGTTTTTTAAAAGAGATGGCATTTGTGGCAATCTTGATGGCACCCGGCAGTGAGTTCCACAGCCGTACAGAACTGGGATAAAAAGAATGTAAGTGGCTGTCAATATTTGATGCAGGTATGGTATAACATTGACCGCCACTCCTGGTGCTACTTTTATTCAATACTAGTTGTTCCATTGGAATATCAATTACTTTAGCTCTGCCTTTGAAAAAGATGTTAAGTTTGATAAAAGCTCTTCTCTCTTCTAAGGGTTTCCAATCTAATTTCCTCATATTCTTCCTAGTATTCCCCTTTTCTCTGATGTGGTTCCCTGTTACGAACCGTGCTGCTCTCTTCTGAATCTTTTCGAGGTTATCAATATCCTTTAGATGGTAAGGATCCCAAACTGAGCAACCATATTCCAGTACTGGTCTAACCAGTGTTTTGTAGCAGTCGTCTTTAACCTTTTGGGGGCAGTCATTGATATTCCTGTATAAGAAAGCTAAGATGTTATTTGCTTTCTTACATACTAAATTGTAATGTTCTTTCCACTTGAGACGACAATCTATAATCACGCCTAAATATTTTGCAGCATTAGTTTCTTTAAGAATAGTGTTATGAATAGAATAATCTGATCTAATTGGTGAGCGTTTGTTACATATACGCAACACTTGGCACTTTTGGGGATGAAATTCCATTTTCCAAGTTCTTTCCCACTCTTGTAATGCGTTTAGATCTTCTTGTAGAATGCGTGTATCATTCTTGCTTCTAATTGTTCTATATACTAAACTGTCATCTGCAAAAAGCCTTATAGTAGTTCCAGGAGAGAGATTTCTACTTATGTCATTTATATAAATTAAGAAAAACAAGGGCCCCAGAACAATTCCCTGTGGTACACCTGACAAGACTGGTTTACAATGTGATGACGACCCTTCCACAACAACTTTCTGCGTTCTCCCAACGAGGAATGATCTAGCCAATTTTAGCAAAGAACCGCCAATGCCAATGTGTTCTAATTTAAGCAGCAGGCCCTCATGGTCAACCTTATCAAAGGCTTTAGAAAAGTCTATTAAAATTGCATCTATTTGCTGTCTGTTGTTAAGACAGTTATTAGACAGTTGTGTGTAAGTGTGTACCGACGCGCGCATGCGTGCGTGTATGCATGCGTGTGTTCATCAATTTATTGTTTGTTGTTTCAGTTGGTTTTTCTTTCAATTCATCTTTGCGTCAACGTTGACAGAGAAACAAGTCATCTGCATTTTTATATGCTTTTGATAAAATCATGTTTTATACGTCCTAGCTGCTGGTCATTCTCAGTTAGGCAAATCGCCAGTCACGCTTAGTCCCTCACCAGGGCAAGGGTCGGATTTAGAAACAAACAAACAAACAAAAACCCATGTCTTTGTTTAGCTGGTAGAAGAGTGCATTTATGTCGAAAAATTGTCTGATCTGTACTGGGTATTTTTCCTCAGCATTCTCTCGTCTTGATTGTACGTTATACATAACAATCGCATCGGGTTTTGTTTCGTTTTGTTGTACTCCCAGTTCTTAAAGAACAGGGAGTACTTTAGAATGGGAACGAAGAAATGCTGTCTGTGTGTCTGTGTGTGTGTGTGTCCGTGGTCAAAATGTGTTCCACTCGCTCCAGACAAAACTACTGGGCCGATCTTTCTGAAAATTTGTAGGTATGTTCACTATGGGTCAAAAATGATGCCCGATGTTTTAGTTTACCGTTACAGCCGTCACTAACGGTTGTAACGGCATGTAACGGGAAACTGGGAGTACGTTTATATGCTTTGCATCTTGTTTTGTTTGCGTTTGTTCTTTTGCTTGATCCATGTGTTGTTTTTACGTTCTTGTGATTTACACGTTCAACTGGGAACACACTTAGCGAAAAAAAAGTTTTCTTTTTTCAAATAAGTCAGGTCATGACAGAATACATGCTAGGTACATGCTATATCAACCTTTACCACACACACACACACACACACACACACACACAAAGTTGAGTGTATCTTGTATTTGTGGGTCATAGCCATCGTTTTTGTCTATTGCCAAACATGACTATGCTAGGCTATCACGTGATCCTGTCAAATCGTGAGATCAGAATTCAACTTCCGTTTGTGGGTTGTTTCCGGTGGGTGGAGAGAAAGCAATAATAGTAAGAACTTGTCATTCAGATCCTGTGATCCTTTCATTCACATAAACAAAAATGTAATTTTAGCACTCACCCTACCCTCAACCAACTCTGCCCTCCATTCCTGTATCACTGCATATTTTTCGTACTCTCTCTCTCTCTCTCTCTCTCTCTTCTCTCTCTCAGAATGGTACTACTAAAATCTGTAGTATTTCCAAGATCTACGTATTCCAAGTAGGAGACGTTGAGTCGCGCCGTCAAAGTTTACGTCGTTCCCACGCAGTCCCGAGCGAGGCCCGCGTGAGAGTTATGTCCCTTGGACTTAGCAGACGACGATCGATGTCGAAGGTAACCATACCACATTCTCCCTTTCAAGTTAACTCAAACTTTTGAGTTGAAGGTAACCATACCACATCTCCCTTTCAAGTTAACTCAAACTTTTGAGTTTGAATTCGAAATAAACATTAATTACTGGAACAACTTTAAAACAACGTAACTTTTCCAATCTAACAAAGAACTTGGCTTGATTTGTTATAACAATACTTTCTCCTCCCTCTCCAGATTCAGTACTTGTCACAATTTAATTTCATTGGTTTCACAATTCGCCGTCCGAATCGAGAATTGTTCCTCTCTGGCCCACAGGAGTTGTTGGAGGAGAACTTTGGACTGAACTTCGTGGTGTGTATTGATGAGCAGTTAAACGTAAAGTGGGTGTACCAGTTGATGTATTGGTGTTTCCTGTGTTGTTCCTGGCTGAACAACAATGGAAGGAGAACGCCCTGTGGAGTATTTTGGTACCGTCATTTCTGTGGGTGAGTTAGCTGATGATGACGAAACAGGGATGTGATCTTTCACGACTGGAGTAGCGATGATAGCACGTCTGTTACGCCTGATGATTCCCTGTGGTGTATTGACGATGAATGACCGGGGTTATTTGAAGCTGAGATGACTTCCCCATGTCACGCCTTGGCTTAAGGCTGTGTCAGACAAACTGACATAGGCCAGAACACCAAGGCTACATCAAAATGTTGTTATGCTCTGCATAGTTATGTGGGATTGTCTTCAGTCGTGACAAGCTCCTAGCATAACATTATCAGTCTCCCAAATCCCCCGAAGTTGGAGTGTGGCTGCCCATGTGGCGGGGTAATCAAAAATGGTCACACACGTAATGTTCTCATCCCCAGCTGATGCATTTGTTCCATAGTGTTCAAATACTTCGGCTGTTCGGATGATCCCTGGAGTCTTTTAGCCAGGGTACGACAACAACAACAACTTCCCCATGTCGTTTCATGTCACAAATCCAAACAGGGTCTCCAATTTTCAGTGGCGGGAGATTTCTTGCAGCATGTCTGTCATCATAGTTTTCACGCTGTTTTTCTTTAATTTGGGCTTCTTTCTTTGCAACGGAGTCATAATCTGGTGTAGATGGTTTTAATATTTTGGGAATGACTGGAATTTTGGTTTGTAATTTCCTTCCCATGAGGAGTTCAGCAGTGAGAACCCATTCCTGAGTGGGGATGCCCTGTACATGAGCAGTGCTATGTAAGGGTCTTTATTCTTTTTCAGGAGTTGCTTGAAGGTCCTGACTGCTCTCTCAGCTTCTCCATTTGTTTGTGGATATCTGGGTGAGCTTGTGACGTGTGTGAATCCGTACTCTGTTGCAAACTCTGAGAATTCATAGCTGGCAAATTGGGGTCCGTTGTCAGAGACGACAACATCAGGTATCCGTGTGTGGCAAAGACAGATTTGATTTGATGTATGACAATAGTGCTGGTGAGTTTGCTGAGTAGCTTCACCTCCATCCATCTGGAGTAGTAATCCAAAATGAGTAGATAGTTCTGACCATACAGTTCCAAGAGATCCATTCCCAATCGTGACCATGGTCGATCAGGCAAAGATGAAGGAAGAGAGGTTCCTTTTGTTCTGGCTGGTGAATAGCACAGGTATGACATTTTTTTATCATGTCTCAATGTCTGAAGTGATATTGGGCCACCAAACTGTTGAACGGGCAGACGCACAGCATTTTGTGATGCCAAGGTGCCCTTCATGGAGTCGGTTCAGAACGTCGAGCCTCATAGATCTAGGAATAACCAAGCGGTCGTCAAACAGCAGTAGATCATCAACGATTGTGAAATGGGCTCTGTTCGTCCAGTATTGTTTAAGCATTGGGTTTTCAGGCATGTATGCTGGCCAACCGTTGACACCGTATTCTCGAACTTGTGGTAGGATGTCGTCAGCTTTTTGTCCTTCACAAATTTCCTGAAGCTTTTTAGTTGAAGCTGGCAAAACATCTATGCTTTGTTTTGCAAATTTTGTCACTTCATTGATCAGGTGTGAGTCGGCTGAGTTGTTTGCTGCAAACAGGAGCTCTTGACAAAGCATCAGCAGTGATTTGAATTTTTCCTTGCACGTGGATGACTGTTGGGCTGTAGCGCATAAGTCTCAAGCGGAATCGTTGAATTCTTGGTGGCATCTTCCAGAGCTCTGTAGTAGTCAGAAGTGGCACAAGAGGCTTATGGTCGGTTTCTACAGTGAACTGAAGGCCCAGGACATAGTCGTTGAATCTCTCACATGCCCATGTTGATGCGAGAGCTTCTTTTTCTATCACTGCATATCTCTGTCTGCATCACTGAGAGATCTTGAAATATAGGACCAGGGACCGTACAGCAAAGGGATGATGCGCAGCTGGCCGGCTTCCCCTTCTCTGAGTCACTAACGAAGTACTGAAAGGGGCGGGCCCCACCACCTAGTGCGTACAGAACTTCCGGTGTTGGTGGTAACATGGAGTTTGGCAGCCAAAACATCGTTGAGGTAAGCATTCTTTTTCCATAATTCAGCGGTTGTTATTGCGTTTACTATAAGTATAAGACATGTGTTATGACTTTGTGTTGTGGAGGAATGTAGAGTGCGAAACCTATCGACATGTGCAAGTAATTAGATCTACCTATAACTGATAACGCGGCCACAGTTTACTCGGCGTACAAGCGTGTAAACAAACCATGCCTGTGCTCGAGAGATGCGCTAGTCAGTGTGTAGTTGTGCTCCGCGCAGCTTTAGTCTTTCATGTCTCCCTTCTTGTATGCATTGATGTACAGCTGGTTGCTATATTTTTCAGTACTTTCGTAGATTCAGTCTTCGTTTTGGTTATTATAGTGGGTATTGCTGGTTCATTTGTAGGAAACAGAAGCGACTGCAGTGAACACTGCTCAGCTGTTGCAATGGCAGAGAAACGAACACCGATACCAGTCGCTGATTCATCAAAAAAGGCAGCGAACCACAGCCAATGTTGGTAAGTCAATTCAACTCTCTCTCTCTCTCTCTCTCTCTCTCTCTCTCTCTCTCTGTGTGTGTGTGTGTGTGTGTGTGTGTGTGAAAGACTGAGAGAGAGAGAGAGAGAGAGAGAGAAAAGGCAGTGTTATGACATGTTTACTGACTTTTAATACATCAACAGTGTCACTGTGGCAACATCAACAAAGACAACACTCAAAATAATTACATAGTGGTATGCATCACATTATGATGCTCTCTCTCTCTCTCTCTCTCTCTCACACACACACACACACACACACACACACACACATACACACACACCACAACACACACACACACACACACACACACACACAACACACACACAATTCAGAACGTTGATGATGTTTTTTAACCTTTTCAGATTACACCAGACCTTGTCAGTGAAGTGTGCAGCTCAATGCAAGCAGACAAATGCCTTCCGGATGAGACAAGACAGTCGGAATATTTCTGTATGTAAATACAAAATTATTGTTTTGCATATCAAAGCAAGGGACTTTGGTCATCTGATACCAAATAAATAAGAATGACTCCTTAACCTCTGTGTTTGTGTGTGTGTGTATATATATATATATTTATATATATATATATTATATATAATATATATATAATATATATATGTGTGTGTGTGTGTGTGTATGTGTATGTGTGTGTGTGTGTTAGAGAGAGAGAGAGAGAGAGAGAGGTCTAAAAGGCTTTGTAGTCTACTGATGAAACCTGTGACGTATGGCTTGACTACATCATGCAAGTTCAAGAGTACATGTACATCAATTACTATTTGTGTCTATAACAAAAAGACGATGTGTTCTGCCTTTACCGTGACTTCAGAATTACCACGCACACACATAAACATGCACTGACACACACATAAACATGCACTGACACACACACATAAACATGCACTGACACACACATAAACATGCACTGACACACACACACATAAACATGCACTGACACACACACAAACATGCACTGACACACACATAAACATGCACTGACACACACACACACATAAACATGCACTGACACACACATAAACATGCACTGACACACACACATAAACATGCACTGACACACACACATAAACATGCACTGACACACACACATAAACATGCACTGACACACACACACACATAAACATGCACTGACACACCACACACACACACATAAACATGCACTGACACACACACATAAACATGCACTGACACACACATAAACATGCACTGACACACACACATAAACATGCACTGACACACACATAAACATGCACTGACACACACATAAACATGCACTGACACACACACACAAACATGCACTGACACACACATAAACATGCACTGACACACACACAAACATGCACTGACACACACATAAACATGCACTGACACACACACATAAACATGCACTGACACACACACATAAACATACCTCTCTCTCTCTCTCTCTTTCTCTCTCTCTCTCTCACACACACACACACAACACACACACACACACACACACACACACACACGAGAATGGAAACTGTTTACTTCAATGAGCGGCCCTTGTAAAACAACCAACACTTGGACATCACTGAATTTTGGATGCCCGAACTTAATTGTCATTACAGAAACCTATTCGATGAAATACTGCCATTAACTGAACGATATAGAGTCTATGCTCAGACTTGCCAGTTTTGAAGCAAGAATCCTTGAAATGACGGGAGCAAATTGTAGCCTGTCGGGGTTGAACGATTTATCTTGTCTGTTGATACTGTTGATCAGCTGCATTCTCCACTCATCGTTCGTACCTTTCGCCGGTAATTTGTGAAATGTAAGCCCTTTGTGTTTAGATTTCTGGGCGGGACAGCCAACAATGGCACAGTTTGCACCCCCCATATTAGATGCGATGTGGTTTTGGTACAAGAAATTGGAGTGTTCATGCGAAAAAACGAGATTTACACCGTCCGACACGCGTGTTCCACACATTGTTTACTCGCTAGAAGCTGCCACCGGAAGTTCTTTACGCCCAAGTTCGGCCGTCGGCTCGCGAGCAGTACTTCGCGCGGCCCATCTGGCTCTTGTTAGTCCCTTTGCTGTACGGTCCCTGATAGGACACAGGTTTTCTTGTTCCATCTTCTTGAACCTGTGAGAGGACTGCTCCAATGCCATTGTTTGAGGCATCTGCTGCAACAATTGTTGTTTTCAGAGGGTCATAGTGTGCCAGTACAGGTGGGGATGTAAGCAGGTCTTTGATCTGTTGAAATGCTGATTCTTGTGGTTCAAACCATGTCCAGGAGTTGTTCTTTTGAAGAAGTTGACGCAGTGGTGTGTTGACATCAGCAAGTTTCGGTATGTATTTTGCCAACTGATTCACCATCCCCATGAATCTTTGCAGCTCTGTGATATTTGTTGGAGCGGGAAATTTTTTTATGGCTTCCACTTTTTCCGGATCTGGGTGAACTCCATTCTCGTCAATGATATGTCCCAGGAATTTCACAGATTTCTTGGAAAATTCACACTTTTCATTAAGTGTTAGTCCCGCATCCTGACATCTCTGCAAAACTTCTCTAAGAATTTTGTCATGCGTAGCTTGGTCTTTCGCATGAATCAGTATGTCATCCATGTGGCAAATGACACCCTCCAAGTCAATCAGAATTTCAGTCATCATTTTCTGGAAGAATTCTGGTGCCGAGCTTATGCCAAATGGAAGGCGATTGAAGCAGAAACGACCAAACGGCGTTATGAAAGTGGTGAGTAGTCTTGATTCAGGGGACAAAGGGATTTGCCAAAAGCCGCTCTTGCAATCCAGTTTCGTAAAGATTTTACTCTGGCCTAACTTTGCCAGGCTTTCTTCAACTGAGAACATTGGGTAGATTTCTTGTTGCACCGCTTTGTTGAGTTGTGTTAGGTCGACACAGATTCTGACTTTTTGATTCTTTTTGGGGACCACCACCATGCCCGAGCACCACTCTGTAGGCTCACTAACAGGGGATATGACGTTCAGTTTGAGCATGTTTTCAAGTTCATTTTTTACCTTTGGGAGCAGTGGGTGAGCTATTTTGCGTGGAGTGTAAATACAAGTGGGTTGCACATTCTCTTTGAGTTTGATTTTGTATTCTTTTTTCGTTTGTCCTAGACCACTGAAGAGGTTTGGAAACTTTTTCTTGATTGGGTTATCCGGTGAAGGTGAGCTGGCAGAGTCTGTGATCGTGGTTTGTACTGAGTCAACCCTCTTTATCATGCCCAGTTCAAAGCATGCTTTCCTGCTCAAAAGAGAACACGATTGGTTGTTGAGCACATAGACTGTCTCTGTGATTTGTCTTCCATGGTAAGAGATTGAGGCCTTGAAGGCACCTACTGGTGACAATGTCGACCCCCCTGGTCCACGTAAAATCTTGTTTGCAGTCTGGAGGTGTAACCCTTTAAGCCATGGTTCATTGCTGCTGATGACTGAGACAGATGCTCCAGTGTCAAGTTTGAATGTGGTTGGATGACCATTGACGTTCAATGTTTCACTCCACATTTCATCAAAATCTCGGTCGAGAGATCCAAGAAAAAATTCTGAGTCCTCATGACTTTCTAAAATTGCATTCCGAAAATAATCTGCCATGGCGTCAATTTCATCAGAGAGTTCATGGATAGATTTTCTTCCTCTGCTGCGGCAGACTGCTTTAAAATGTCCTCTTTCTCGGCACAAGGTACAAATAGCATTTCTGGCAGGACATTCATTTTTGAATGGGGTTCTCGTCCACAGTAATAGCATTTCCTTTTCAGGTGTTGATCTTGTAGTTTTGTTTTGTATAGTCTTGCTGGTTTATTGCATTGACTGGTGGTCTGTCTCTGAGTAGAGGTTGGAATTCCCATGTGGTTTCAGCTTGTCTGCTGAGCTGAATCGCCATGGCAAGGGTTAATTTAGGCTTGGCTTGCAACTCTTCTGACAGCGAGTCATTTAGCACTCCAACAACGATTCTGTCACGTATGAGTTCTTCTTTGAGTTTGCCGAATTCACATTCAGCAGCCAGCTTATGAAGATCTTGGATAAAGTTGTCGATAGGCTCTCCTCGTTTTTGCTTTCTCTGGTTAAAGTCTTAAACTTAGCTCTTTCCACCAATTACGTTTTTCCTGTCACCAAAGTGACGATCGAGCTCCTGTTTTAACTCTTGGTAAGTTAAACTTAAATAAATGTTAGCGAACCGCCCAGAGAAACGTGGACAAACGAGTTACAAGACAAAACACGACACGTTTCGACCTCTTAGGTCTTCGTCTGGTGATAAATAAACGAATAAAACAACGAAAATTCACTTAGCTTTGGTCGCTTCAGATCGCTCAGGGTTCAGCGCAAGGAAGAAGGCGTTGAATGAGAACGAGGCTGTTGGAAGGGAAATAGTGAGCGAGTCAAAGTCGTAATGATGATAATAATATTACTGATAGGTATACTATTAATGGTCAAAATATTGGGGGAAAAAAAAGGACAAGATCAATCTTGGTGTCAATAAGTATGTGTATGGGAGAAAGGGTTAGAGGATTCTTAAGCAGCAGGGTTGCCGTGGCAACAGTCCCAGAGGGATGGTGATGTCAAAGCTAGGGGTAGTATCAATACTAGCAATAGTATTATGAATGATATTGCTAACAATGATAGTGAAGGTTAAGGTAACGAAAGCATGATACAGAAATATATTTAGAAAATACATTTTTATAATAATCAAATAAATAAATAAAAAACATTAAAAATAATAATGATAATAATAATAATAAATTAAAAATAAAAAATAAAAAAAAATAAAAAAAATTAATCATAATAAAATGCATAAATAAGATAGCTAAAGTTATGTGTGAGGTGAATAGTGGGAGATAAGGTAGTATGTTGTGTGTGTAGTGGGAGGATATGTGGGCTGAGATTAATTGATATATATATATATATATATATATATATATAACTCTCCCCCCCCCCCCCCCCTATCATTCAGTAATACTATTGCTAGTATTGATACTACCCCTAGCATTGACATCACCATCCCTCTGGGACTGTTGCCACGGCAACCCTGCTGCTTAAGAATCCTCTAACCCTTTCTCCCATACACATACTTATTGACACCAAGATTGATCTTGTCCTTTTTTCCCCCCAATATTTTGACCATTAATAGTGTACCTATCAGAAATATTATTATCATCATTACGACTTTGACTCGCTCACTATTTCCCTTCCAACAGCCTCGTTCTCATTCAACGCCTTCTTCCTTGCGCTGAACCCTGAGCGATCTGAAGCGACCAAAGCTAAGTGAATTTTCGTTGTTTTATTCGTTTATTTATCACCAGACGAAGACCTAAGAGGTCGAAACGCGTCGTGTTTTGTCTTGTAACTCGTTTGTCCACGTTCTCTGGGCGGTTCGCTAACATTTATTTAAGTTTTGTTTAGATTTCCGCCTGCAGTCGTCTCGCTTTGCAACTAGATCTTAGTAAGTTGTTTTAGTTTCATCAATTTGTAAAAACAGTCAAAATATCGTCTGCTTGCTCACCCATAGCATACAGGTAGACTGAGACTTGTTCTTGTCGATCTTTTTGATGCAGCTGCGTTGCGTAATAGTAGCGGTCAAACCGTTGGGACCAAACTTTCCAGTTTGCTGCCGTTCCATCGAAAGGTTTGGGTAGAGGAAGATTTGTAGCTTGAGAGCGAGTGGTAGGTATATCATCGTGATTCATCTCGCCGCTGCCACCATGTAGTATTTCCAAGATCTACGTATTCCAAGTAGGAGACGTTGAGTCGCGCCGTCAAAGTTTACGTCGTTCCCACGCAGTCCCCGAGCGAGGCCCGCGTGAGTGAGAGTTATGTCCTTGGACTTAGCAGACGACGATCGATGTCGAAGGTAACCATACCACAAAATCAACCTAATCATTGTGTGTCAGCAGAAGAAGAATAAATCAGAGATGCGCACTGCATGTTCAAATCAAGTCCGCCCTCCATACCAGTCTTTCACCACATGATTGTTTTCCGTACACACGCTCTCTCTCTCTCTCTCTCCCTCTCTCTCTCTCTCTCTCCTTGGTACTATTACAGTCAACCTGATTATTGTGGTCGGCAGAAGAACAAGTGAGAGATGCCCAATCAAGGAACTGTCCACAGGAACATACAGCAGATGAACTGCATTGCTAGCCGGTAGAGGCAGAACACCTGACTGTACTGCAGAATACTGCATTGCTAGCCTGTAGAGGCAGAACATCAGACTGTACAGTACTGCAGAATACTGCATTGCTAGCCGGTAGAGGCAGAACATCTGACTGTACTGCAGAATACTGCATTGCTAGCCGGTAGAGGCAGAACACCTGACTGTACTGCAGAATACTGCATTGCTGGCCGGTAGAGGCAGAACATCTGACTGTACTGCAGAATAGAACGAAGCATTTGAAAAAGTGGTAATATCTACATTTACCCCAACGCATTCTTCTGTTTCAAGCAAAGCAACTTGGATATATACTGTTATGAATCCTAAAGTCTATCATGTGCCTGTGTCCATCTTAATATGCTTCCAATAAGTTATCGTGGTAAGACCCACCAAGAAAAGCAAAGATTCCCACCAGAATACAAGAAACAAAGAATTAGGAGAGGATGACTCTTTGAACAATTCATAGATAGAATGCACAGAAGTTCAGTTGATCATTCTTATTCTTAGCGTTCCTCTCATGCCTCAGTTTTTCAGAGGCAAACATGACACAACTCTCCGCAAAAATACCTGCTTTTGACTCTCACTCAGGAGAGTTCTTACACAGGTAGTCATACTGGCAACTCCCATATTGGAAGAGGAGAGAGAACACAGCTTTCTGCTTAACCTGCTGATGTAACTACAGTCAGGAGGAAGGAGAAGACAAGTGAGTCTCTCTCCCATCTTTCTTCTCGCTTTCTCTCTCAGTCTCTTAGTGTGTGTCTCTCTGTTTTGCTTGTCTCTCCCTCTATTGCTCTCTCTCTCTCTCTCTCTCTCTCTCTCTCTCTCTCTCTCTCTCTTGCTATGTTTGTCAATCTGTCTCTCTGTCCTTTCCACCCTCCCTCCCTTGTCCTTTCCACCCTCCCTCCCTCTCTTTCTCTCTTTCTCGGAAGAAAAAGAACAACAACAACAAAAAAAACCAAATCTCTTTCCAAGTATTGGACTAGGTCAAGCTGTTTTTATCCTGAGTTCATTAATAGGAGGGGAATATGCAGTTAAAAACAGCATGAACAGATCTGTTCCAAGTATAAGCTTAAAAACTTTTCATGTTGAGTCATGGATGGAGAGGAATCAGTTCAAATAGAAGTGCATGACTGGCCCACAAGTTGAATGATGGTTGTTGTGAGGACCCTCCTGTTCTTGTCTGCCATCACTATGATGATTAGATGGAATTCAAGTTCACTGTCCTTTTGTCTTTGCAGTTTGCTGCAGGAAGGCACAGTAGACTGGGGAGCTTGTTCCCTTTTTTTTCCCCTTCTCTGCATGTCTCTTTGCCAGTTTAGCCTATTCTTTGCATGCCTTTATCTATGCTGTGTATTTTGTGCTACAACTAGGCCCTACATGGTGAAGACTGGATGTAAAGAAAGTACAACAGTCCCAGTTATCCTCCTCAATGTAGGATTTTTTGTCTTGTCTTCTCTGTCCTCTTGACTGTAGTTACATCAGCAGGTTAAGCAGAAAGCTGTGGACATGTTTGCCTCTTAAAAACTGAGGCATCAGAGGAACATTTAGAATAAGAATGATGTACTGAACTTCTGTGAATTTTTTCTATGAATTGTTCAAACAGTCTGCTGCTGAAAAATTAAAAGTCACAACAGTAAGCTGTTAACTTGAGCCTAAAATGTTGGTTCACACTGCTGGGGCCACTTGGTGCTTGGCACATGCTGACAAAATGGCCTGCAGGAATTTCTCATGCAGCAAGCTTGTTTACTTAAAAAATTTTTGCTAGATTTCACAGGTGTCAGCTCGCTGGAAACTCCCTGTTTGGTTGCGGAGTGGCACGTGAACACAAGAAATAGTTTTGAATTTCATGTTCTGATATGTTTCATCTTTTTCAGACTGTGGCTCCCCACACTCAGAATGAAAATGGTGGTGCTGTTGCTGAGTGCATTTCCTCTGTGTGTGGATGCCCTCAACAATGGACTGGCCTTGACCCCTCCAATGGGATGGTTGTCATGGGAACGGTTCCGCTGTGAGACTGATTGCGTCAAGTTTCCTGACAGTTGCATCAAGTAAGTCTCTATGATTTGCCTTTCGAGATCTTATTGTTGGATTTTGTTTGTTTTGTATTATATTGTGGCATTGTCTGCTTTTTTCTGTCTTTTATGTATTCTTATTGTTATTTTCTTATTGTTAAAGCTGCAAGAGTGAAGTTTAGTATTTGTCTTGTGGGAAGAAGCCTTCAGGCTTTTACAGGTGAATACTCACCATTTTCATCCATTGTTTAGATCAAGTATTCCACATATTTCATGGACGGGCATTAATGCGATGATAGCAGGTTTGTTCATGGGGTTGGTTTTTTTTTGGAGAGGATGCTTTTTTTTTCCCTGATGAAACAAAATAAAGGTTTCTGATCTGATGAGTTACCTTTGTGTGGTGGTCATTGTCTGTAGCTAGCAGGCTTGTGGAAGTCTTCAGCCCTGGTCACTTTCTGTTCCGAGTTGAATGTGGTATGACCACAATTGGGTACATTTAAAATTGGTTTGATATCATGCGACTTGTAGTGAAGAGATGTTAGATTTAAGATGAATGAAGATTAGAACCATACCATTGAATTTCATCCACCGAAGGGAAGCATATCTGAGAATGTTGCTTAGATTTCCTGAGTTTCAATTTCATCAAGGAGGCATCACTGCGTGCGGACTACTCCATATATCGTACACCACTTCCGCTAAGTTTTGAGACCACACTACACATGAACAACTCTGCTAGGATGTATTATGAAAGGAAAAATAGAGTACAGTGCTGTAATGTCTAAAACAAGAATAGAACTCCATAGCGCCATCTGTATCCTTCACATCATAATGAAACTAGAGTGCAGTGCTGTAATGTCTTAAACAGGAATAAACTCCACAGTACCATCTGTATCACCCCATCCTAATGAAGCATAGAGTACAATGCTGTAATGTCTTAAACAGGAATAGAACTCCATAGCGCCATCTGTATCACTCCATCCTAATGAAACATAGAGTACAGTGCTGTAATGTCTTAAATAGGAATAGATCTCCACAGTACCATCTGTATCACCCCATCCTAATGAAACAGAGTACAGTGCCGTAATGTCTAAAACAAGAATAGAACTCCACAGTGGCATCTGTATCACTCCATCCTAATGAAGCATAGAGTACAGTGCTGTAATGTCTTAAACAGGAATAGAACTCCATGGCACCATCTGTATCACCCCATCCTAATGAAGCATAGAGTACAGTGCTGTAATGTCTTAAAAGTGTGTTATACATGTGGTCTGGTAGATTACCTTCACAGAACATAGTGGATTGTAAACATGTGTTATTGTGTCGTACATGTGGTCTGGAAGATTACCTTCACAGAACACTGGTAGATTGTAAACATGTGTTATTGTGTCGTACATGTGGTCTGGAAGATTACCTTCACAGAACACTAGTAGATTGTAAACATGTGTTATTGTGTCGTACATGTGGTCTGGAAGATTACCTTACAGAACGTTAGTGGATTGTAAACATGTGTTATTGTGTCGTACATGTGGTCTGGAAGATTACCTTCACAGAACGTTAGTGGATTGTAAACATGTGTTATTGTGTCGTACATGTGGTCTGGAAGATTACCTTCACAGAACGTTAGTGGACTGTGAACATGTTAGTGGACTGTGAACATGTTAGTGGACTGTGAACATGTATGAATACATGTGGTCAGGAAGATTACCTTCACAGAACGTTAGTGGATTGTAAACATGTGTTACTGTATCATGCAATCAGTCAAAATTTTGGTGTCACTTTTCTGAAGAGAATATTGTCATGCTAATAGATGTATGCAATAGAAATGATTAATCATTCATATGCCCAAGCAGTATATGAAAAAAATATGAAGAAAGTACAAAAAAAGTGATATACTGAAAATAAATCTGTTCTAGGTGATATAAATACAGGCAATAAAAGTAGTTTATGTTAAAGAAACTGAGGAAAAGATGTGAGCTTTTCCACAAATTCATTTTGAGAGACACATAATGAGTCTAATATGAATCAAAAGCTGTCATTTTGTATCTTAACTGGTTTGTTACCTCCATCCAAACTGTAATGTTTTCAGTCACTTGTACCTGAGTCTGTTGCTTTGTAAGTCTGCCTGTCCTTCACTGTGGGCCCAAACTACAGCACCGGTTGTCAGCACACTTGGTGGGAGAAAGAAGCGAGGCCCATAGAGGAACCCTGTGTACAGTGCTGTCCATCCACTGCAATAATGCAAAGGACAGATCCAGGACTGTTTCTCTTTCTGTGCCAATGCAAGATCCATATGGCCCTTTGTGTCCAGACCAGGGTCAGAATTGTCAACTCGAATGTGGTCTGTTCTACTACATGCTTCAGAGACTTGGAGAACAACAAAGTCCAACCACCACAATCTTCAGGCATGGATCAGCAAGTGCCTCTGGTGCATCCTCAACATCAGATGGCCGCAAGTCATTTCCAACAGAACCCTGTGTTAGAGAACCAAACAACATTCTGTAGACACTGAGAAAATGGAAAGGAAATGAGGCTGGACTGGTCACTCACTGTAAGAAGGCCTCCTACCAACATCGCAAGACAGGCAGTCGAATGGAACCCCCAGGGGAAAAGGAAGGTGGGACGACCTCGACAGACTTGGTGCATGGATTCTGAAGTGAAGATAGTCAAAGCAGTGTGAGCCCAGCTGAAGAGACCAGCCCAGAACGAGTCTGCTGGAGGAGTGTTGCGGCAAGCTCCTCAGAAAACTCAAAGGGTTAAGTCAGCAAGATGATAATGAAAGACAGAGCAGGTTTTAGATTTGTCACTAACTTCAGAACAAAGGGTGCATAAATCCCTGTTTTTATAGAATCAGGCTTATCAGTTGTTGTCTTTGTCAGATTGTGTGCAGGTCCAGATGGCAGCCAGATCAGTGATCAAACTACATTAATGACAGGGGGTAGGGGTGTACTCAGTCACTGCACAGTAACCAGTCCCGCTAGGAGACTTGAACTGCCAACAGAGTGTGTTTGAGATAAGGAGGATTCTGTGAGGTGCCAACAGTTTCAATGTATTTGTGACGGTGTAGAGACAATATTATATCAAGAGATTTACAGTGGGTTTGGAAAGGGTTTGGTTGAAGTCTAGAAGTCTGTTTGACCCCTGTACTGGGCTGCACTCTCCCTAATGCCTCTCTGGTGGACATTGCATTTGACTCGGCGCCAGAGAGGTTTTGAAATGGAATACTGATGTTACCTCAGTGAGATGGCCTGCTTGTATCTATTTCAACTCTGCTAGTGCTTAGGAGAGCGAGGTCAGGGTTAACAAGTAAGGCAGTGAGTGGTGTGCAGATTTAGTATGCAGTGAGGAGGTAGACCTGTGATTGTAAGCAGCCACCTGTGTGCCCTGTCATTCACACAATTGATTGCTGAGTGACTCGTGGGCAGTGAGCAGCTGTACAAGGCCATGGCCGACAGGATGGTGTCAGACGGCTACAAAGAGGCCGGCTATGAGTACGTCCACATTGATGACTGCTGGGCCGCCCCTCAACGGGACGGGGAGGGAAGGCTGCAGGCAGATCCTGATCGCTTTCCTAGTGGCATAAAGGCTTTGGCTGACTATGTGAGGAGCTGCTTGTTTCTTTAATGTATGCTCTAGTTATATGAGCCGTAGCCTTGTTTCTTTAGTGTATGCTCTAGTTATATGAGGGGTAGCCTTGTTTCTTTTTGCTCTGGTTACATTAGGGGTAGTGTTGTTTCTTTCATGTATGCTCTGGTTTATTAGGAGTAGCCTTGTTTTTTTTAGTGTATGCTCTGGTTATATGAGGGGTAGCCTTGTTTTTTTAGTGCATGCTCTGGTTATATTAGGAGTAGCCTTGTTTCTTTAGTGTATCCTCTAGTTATATGAGGGGTAGCCTTGTTTCTTTTTGCTCTGGTTACATTAGGGGTAGCGTTGTTTCTTTCATGTATGCTCTGGCTATATGAGGGGTAGCCTTGTTTTTTTAGTGTATGCCCTGGTTATATGAGGGGTAGCCTTGTTTTTTTTAGTGTATGCTCTGGTTATATTAGGAGTAGCCTTGTTTCTTTAGTGTATGCTCTGGTTATATGAGGGTAGCCTCGTTTCTTTAGCATATGCTCTGGTTATATGAGGGGTAGCCTTGTATCCTTGTAATTGTTTTGGTGTATTTTGTTTTGGTGTGTTACATGATTCCTTTGCATAAGTCCCTGTAGAGTTTTAGGAATTTCCTCTCTGAATTCCAGCATGACCTTAGTCTGAAGATACATTATTTATTCATTTGATTATTTATGTATTATCTATCTTTATCTATCTATTTAATTTTGATCATTTTGCACTGAAATCCAAACAGAGGCAAACATGGTAAAAATCACATTGTGGACGGTGGTAAATGTTGATTCAGTATCTGCCGCCCTGTAAGATGTTTCAGTAAAAAGAGTGAGATTTACTCACAGTGCACTATAGAAAAAGGTGATGGAAAGATGGGTCTTCTTTGACATGTATGTCTAGCAGTGTTTGGTCTTCATTGACATGTATGTCTGGCAGTGTTTGGTCTTCTTTGACATGTATGTCTGGCAGTGTTTGGTCTTCTTTGACATGTATGTCTGGCAGTGTTTAGTCTTCATTGACATGTATGTCTGGCAGTGTTTGGTCTTCTTTAACATGTATGTCTGGCAGTGTTTGGTCTTCTTTGACATGTATGTCTGGCAGTGTTTGGTCTTCATTGACATGTATGTCTGGCAGTGTTTGGTCTTCTTTAACATGTATGTCTGGCAGTGTTTGGTCTTCTTTGACGTGTATGTCTGGCAGTGTTTGGTCTTCTTTAACATGTATGTCTGGCAGTGTTTAGTCTTCATTGACATGTATGTCTGGCAGTGTTTGGTCTTCATTGACATGTATGTCTGGCAGTGTTTGGTCTTCTTTGACGTGTATGTCTGGCAGTGTTTAGTCTTCATTGACATGTATAAAAGGCAGTGTTTGGTCTTCTTTAACATGTATGTCTGGCAGTGTTTGGACTTCATTGACATGTATGTCTGGCAGTGTTTGGACTTCATTGACATGTTTGTCTGGCAGTGTTTGATCTGAAAGGGGCGTGTGGTGTTTGGGAAAGTGTTAAGAAGACTTTAAGCCATCAGCATCACCTCAGCAAAAATGCACCAGTGTGATAATGCACCAGTCTGATAATAATGCACCAGTGTGATAATAATGCACCAGTGTGATAATAATGCACCAGTGTGATAATAATGCACCAGTGTGATGATAATGCACCAGTGTGATAGTAATGCACCAGTGTGATGATAATGCACCAGTAGGGCTCAGCAGCAGTGTAGCATCAGTTAATTGACACACAAGTGAGGCTCTGCACCAGTGTGGCAGTAATACACCAGGGTAGCAATAATACATGGAGCAGTGATACACCAATTATGCTCTAGTGTAGGAATAAAATGCCAATTATGGGTCTGTTTTGCTACAATACACAAGTATAGCAACAATGCTCTGGTGTATTGATAAAACGCCTGTATGACCATGATAGACCATGTAACAATAATACTCCAGTGTAGCAATACTACAGCAGTGTAGCACACAGTGAAAATGCACCAGTTGTTGTAATGCACCAGTTGTGGTAATGCATGTGAGGAAATACTGCAACAATGTAGCAGTACTACACCTGTGTACCATTACTATACTAATGTAGCAATGATATACCAGTGTAGCAATACCACACCATTTAGGCTCTGCATCTGTATGCCCACTGGACATTCAGTACTCTTTATGGGCAGAAAAGAAGGGCTGTGCTAGTTTTTTTCAGTGTTAACACATTCCTGCACAACTTCGGTGCTAACACATTCCTGAACAATTTCAGTGTTAACACATTCCTGTACAGTTTCAGTGTTAATCCATATCTGTACAACTTCAGTATTAACACATTCCTGTGAACTGGATGTTCATTCCTCTATATGGGCAGAACAGAAGGGCCGTGTTAGTTTTTCAGTGTTAACACATTCCTGTATGACTCAAAGGATCCTAGGTTCAATACCTGCTTGAGCCAGTCAGGTCTGAGGTTATGTTATCTTCAGGGTCAACACTATACCAGCATCACTCTCGCCACATCCTGTAGATCAAAGTTAGATCAGAGGTCATGGTGTCCTCAGTGTCAGCACGGCACCAACATCACCCCTCCATGCCCTGTAGATGATAAGTCAGGTCAGAGGTCATGGTGTCTTTAGTGTCAGCACGGCACCAGTATCACCCCCTCCATGCCCTGTAGATGACAGTCAGGTCAGAGGTCATGGTGTCTTCAATGTCAGCACGGCACCAACATCACCCCTCCATGCCCTGTAGATGACAGTCAGGTCAAAGGTCATGGTGTCTTCAGTGTCAGCACTGTGCAGACCCCTACCTGTCCACGTCCTGTAGAGGAGACATTGAACTGAGGTCCTGCACGGGAATACATGCATTAAGATAAAAAGCTAAAACCTGCTAACAGTAACACTTCAGATTCCATTCCGTCAGTCATAGAATAGGCCATCATATTCTGATGGGATGGTGGACATTTTAAAACAAATTAATTAAGCACAGTGTTGTTGTGTTTAGAGTACATCTTTGATGGCAGAATGCGCATGTCTTAAAGGTGGGAGAAGACCTGTTACTTTGGTAAAAATTCTGCTAGCAGTGAGCCTTAGCTTTCCAGCTGAAGAAAGTAGAAGCAAGGGCCAAGCCAAGTGAAGAGAGCACTGTCCTCTCACACAGATAGTGTATCCTGCTTCAGGTTCACGGACGAGGACTGAAGTTGGGCATCTACACAGCCATTGGCTACGCCACTTGCCAGAATTTCCCAGCTTCCCAGTTCTTCATGGAGAGCGATGCCAACACGTTTGCCGAATGGGGGGTGGATATGGTCAAGACGGATATATGCCATGCTGACTATTCCTCCATAGATGTGTGTAGGTCATGATTTGACACTGATTATTCTTCTCTTGATATCTATTAAGTAATGAATATCATGTTAATTATTTCTGCATTGATGTTTGTAAATGATGTATTGACACTCATTATTCTTCTGTTGTGTGCAAGTGATGATTTAATAATGATTATTGTTCTGTTGATGTTTCTGAATGGTAGTATTGACTGAAAACTTTTTCAGTTGATGTTTCTAAATGGTGGTATTGACACTTCTTATTCTTTTATTTGATGTCTTCGGTCCTGAAGATGGTCTATGATCAAAACATTTACTATTTCAGTTTGTTTGTTTGTTTGTATTTTGTTTCTATGAAATATGTTCAGAACATCCTGAAAGAAAATTGTTATTTGCGAAAAAGAAGATTAGCAGTCAAGAATCACTTTAATGTTATTGACAGTGATTATTTTTCTGCTGATCATTAAACCGTGGTAATGATACTGTTAATTCCTCTGCTGATCCTTTCATGAGTGAAGGGTTCAACACTGATTATTCCTCTGTTGATATTTGTAAAAAATAGCATTGACAAGCTGCTGTTTTGTGGTGATCTGTGCCAGTGGACAGTAAGCCCTGGAGGTGAATGACCTTGATTTTTATCAGTGACATTTACACTTAGGATTTTTCAACCCTGGCGTAGAGTTGGGTATGTTATGGGCTCCGGTTGGAAAGTTGGGAACACAAACTGAATGGATGCGACTGTGGCTCCAATTCCCTGACTAACATGGCATGTGGCTGTCTCTCCTGGGCTTTGTTGATGCTGACATGTTGTATGAAGCGAAGCAGAGAGTACAGCCCTGTCAGAGTCTCTGATCAGAGTGGATCTCCATACCATCACCTTCAACGTCCTTATCATCACTTATACCATCACCTTCGACATCTTTATCATCGGAAATGAAATGAGGTAGGGAACAGCAAACGATAAACAGTAAATAAGTGGGGTATGTTTTGCTCCCATAAGGAAACCTAACACAGAGTAACTTTTATTCAAGACTGGCACAGCCTTTTAAACTTGAATAAAGTCAGACAAATACATAGACGAACAATCTAACAGTGGGGAAAAAACAAGCGCAGGCCAACAACTGAACTGTCTTCATAGTAATGACCTGGCAAAGATTTGGACTTGAGGGGAAGGGAGAGGGGAGTTTGAAGATGGAAAAACTAGGAACATGAAATTAAATTAAAAAAAAAAAAAAAATGTTACAGATATGGAAACTCTTCACTAGCTGCATAAGGGAACCATCACAATCCCTTTTGAAGGCAGATATATTTGTATTGCCTGCTCCGAGGCCTTTCGCCCGCTGGGTCGGGACTCATCAGGGAGACACGGCTGGTTGTGTCTGCGCTCCCGGCGTCAAATAGAGACACACCACAGTCCATAATACTGTGGTGTTCTCACCACCATGGGTGCAAAAAAGAATCCAATAGCACCCCCAGAGCAGCCAGCGAAGAGTAGTAAATGCAACCAAACGAAAGTGTGGGGAAGAAAAAAAGTTGCTGTAAAACTAAAGACATTATGCAGATAATATAAAATGTAGGGGACAGTCTTTGAGCCTACACCTGAGGATCCACCCAAAGATGCAAGGGAGACCAAAAGACAAACACACAGACGGACAGAAACAAATGCAAATAACCTCAATTTAATCAAAGCAAAATCGGAAATGAAATGAGGTAGGGAACAGCAAACGATAAACAGTAAATAAGTGGGGTATGTTTTGCTCCCATAAGGAAACCTAACACAGAGTAACTTTTATTCAAGACTGGCACAGCCTTTTAAACTTGAATAAAGTCAGACAAATACATAGACGAACAATCTAACAGTGGGGAAAAAACAAGCGCAGGCCAACAACTGAACTGTCTTCATAGTAATGACCTGGCAAAGATTTGGACGTGAGGGGAAGGGAGAGGGGAGTTTGAAGATGGAGAAACTAGGAACATGAAATTAAATTTAAAAAAAAAAAAAAAAATGTTACAGATATGGAAACTCTTCACTAGCTGCATAAGGGAACCATCACAATCCCTTTTGAAGGCAGATATATTTGTACTGCCTGCTCCGAGGCCTTTCGCCTCTGCATAATGTCTTTAGTTTTACAGCAACTTTTTTTCTTCCCCACACTTTCGTTTGGTTGCATTTACTACTCTTCGCTGGCTGCTCTGGGGGGGCTATTGGATTCTTTTTTGCACCCATGGTGGTGAGAACACCACAGTATTATGGACTGTGGTGTGTCTCTATTTGACGCCGGGAGCGCAGACACAACCAGCCGTGTCTCCCTGATGAGTCCCGACCCAGCGGGCGAAAGGCCTCGGAGCAGGCAATACAAATATATCTGCCTTCAAAAGGGATTGTGATGGTTCCCTTATGCAGCTAGTGAAGAGTTTCCATATCTGTAACATTTTTTTTTTGTTTTTTTAAAATTTAATTTCATGTTCCTAGTTTCTCCATCTTCAAACTCCCCTCTCCCTTCCCCTCAAGTCCAAATCTTTGCCAGGTCATTACTATGAAGACAGTTCAGTTGTTGGCCTGCGCTTGTTTTTCCCCCACTGTTAGATTGTTCGTCTATGTATTTGTCTGACTTTATTCAAGTTTAAAAGGCTGTGCCAGTCTTGAATAAAAGTTACTCTGTGTTAGGTTTCCTTATGGGAGCAAAACATACCCCACTTATTTACTGTTTATCGTTTGCTGTTCCCTACCTCATTTCATTTCCGATTTTGCTTTGATTAAATTGAGGTTATTTGTATTTGTTTCTGTCCGTCTGTGTGTTTGTCTTTTGGTCTCCCTTGCATCTTTGGGTGGATCCTCAGGTGTAGGCTCAAAGACTGTCCCCTACATTTTATATTATCTGCATAATGTCTTTAGTTTTACAGCAACTTTTTTTCTTCCCCACACTTTCGTTTGGTTGCATTTACTACTCTTCGCTGGCTGCTCTGGGGGTGCTATTGGATTCTTTTTTGCACCCATGGTGGTGAGAACACCACAGTATTATGGACTGTGGTGTGTCTCTATTTGACGCCGGGAGCGCAGACACAACCAGCCGTGTCTCCCTGATGAGTCCCGACCCAGCGGGCGAAAGGCCTCGGAGCAGGCAGTACAAATATATCTGCCTTCAAAAGGGATTGTGATGGTTCCCTTATGCAGCTAGTGAAGAGTTTCCATATCTGTAACATTTTTTTTTTTTTTTTTAAATTTATTTTCATGTTCCTAGTTTCTCCATCTTCAAACTCCCCTCTCCCTTCCCCTCACGTCCAAATCTTTGCCAGGTCATTACTATGAAGACAGTTCAGTTGTTGGCCTGCGCTTGTTTTTTCCCCACTGTTAGATTGTTCGTCTATGTATTTGTCTGACTTTATTCAAGTTTAAAAGGCTGTGCCAGTCTTGAATAAAAGTTACTATGTGTTAGGTTTCCTTATCGGAGCAAAACATACCCCACTTATTTACTGTTTATCTTTATCATCATTTATACCATCACCTTCAACATCCTTATCATTATTTATACCATCACCTTCAACATCCTTATCATCACTTATACCACCACCTTCAACATCCTTATCATCACTTATACCATCACCTTCAACATCCTTATCATCACTTATACCATCACCTTCAACATCCTTATCATCACTTATGCCATCACCTTCAACATCCTTATCATCACTGATCATGATGAAAACAAAGAAAATGCTCAGATTCTGTTGCCCTTCACGCCCTTCTGATGTGCCATGTTGTTCCTCTCATGTCGCTGTTCAGATCTTGACATGATCGATGACAGGTTCCTGTGGACAGTCATTGGACAGATGGGGGGTGCTTACAGCCTACGTAAGTCATTGGACAGATGGGGCGGTGCCTACAGAAGTCATTGGACAGATTGGCGGTGCCTAAGAAGTCATTGGACAATGGGTGGGCCCTACAGAAGTCATTGGACAGATGGGGCGGTGCCCTACAGAAGTCTTTGGACAGCTGGGGTGGTGCCCTACAGAAGTCATGGACATATGGGGTGGTGCCCTACAGAAGTCATTGGACAGATGGGGGTGCCCTATAGAAGTCATTGGACAGATGGGGGGGTGCCCTACAGAAGTCATTGGACATATGGGGGGTGCCCTACAGAAGTCATTGGACAGATGGGGTGGTGCCCTACAGAAGTCATTGACATATGGGGTGGTGCCCTACAGAAGTCATTGGACAGATGGGGCGGTGCCCTACAGAAGTCTTTGGACAGTGGGGTGGTGCCCTACAGAAGTCATTGGACAGATGGAGTGGTGCCCTACAGAAGTCATTGGACAGATGGGTGGTGCCCTACAGAAGTCATTGGACAGATGGGGCGGTGCCCTACAGAAGTCATTGGACAGATCGGGGTGGTGCCCTACAGAAGTCATTGGACAGATGGGGTGGTGCCCTACAGAAGTCTTTGGACAGATGGGGCGGTGCCCTACAGAAGTCATTGGACAGATGGGGTGGTGCCCTACAGAAGTCATTGGACAGATGGGGTGGTGCCCTACAGAAGTCATTGACAATGGGTGGTGCCCTACAGAAGTCATTGGACAGATGGAGTGGTGCCCTACAGAAGTCATTGGACAGATGGGGTGGTGCGCTACAGAAGCCATTGGACAATGGGGTGGTGCCCTACAGAAGTCATTGGACAGATGGGTGGTGCCCTACAGAAGTCATTGGACAGATGGGGTGGTGCCCTACAGAAGTCATTAGACATATGGGGTGGTGCCCTACAGAAGTCATCAGACAGATGGAGTGGTGCCCTACAGAAGTCATTGGACAGATGGGGCGTGCCCTACAGAAGTCTTTGGACAGATGGGGTGGTGCCCTACAGAAGTCATTGGACAGATGGGGCGGTGCCCAACAGAAGTCATTAGACAGATGGGGCGGTGCCCTACAGAAGTCATTAGACAGATGGGGTGGTGCCCTACAGAAGTCGTTGGACAGATGGGTGGTGCCCTTAAGAAGTCATTGAACAGATGGGGCGGTGCCCTTCAGAAGTCATTAGACAGCTGGGGTGGTGCCCTACAGAAGTCACTGGACAGATGGGGTGTTGCCCTACAGAAGTCACTGACGGATGGGGTGGTGCCCTCAAGGTGTGTTCAGTTTAGTCAGCAACCTAGGGCTTTTGTAAGGATGTTCTGTGTTATGTCAGCAACCTATAGGGAGTTCTTAAGGGATGTTCTATGTATGTCGGCTTTGTAAGGGATGTTCTATGTATGTCAGCAACCTAGGGCTTTCTAAGGGATGTTCTATGTATGTCGGCTTTGTAAGGGATGTTCTGTGTCTGTCAGCAACCTAGGGCTTTCTAAGGGTGTTCTATGTATGTCGGCTTTGTAAGGGGTGTTCTATGTATGTCAGCAACCTAGAGCTTTGTAAGGGATGTTCTATTTATGTCGGCTTTGTAAGAGGTGTTCCATGTATGTCAGCAACACAGGGCTTTGTAATGGGTGTTCTATGTATGTCAGCAACCTAAGGCTTTGTAAGGGATGTTCTATGTATGTCAGCAACCTAGGGCTTTGTAAGGGGTGTTCTGCATATATCAGCAACCTAGAGCTTTGTGAGTGGTGTTCTGCATATGTCAGCAACCTTGGGCTTTGTAAGGGGTGTTCTATGTGTGTCAAGAACCAAGAGCTTTTAAGGGGTGTTCTGTGTATGTCAGCAACCTAGAGCTTTATAAGGGATGTTCTGCGTAAGCTGGATTAGAACAGACACCAGTGGACATCACCAGTGTGACTGGGCAGTAGTGCAGTATCTCCTGATGGTGACTGACATGGACTACTCCCTGTGAATTGCCGATGCTGAGGCTGGGGCAAGTCAGACCAGGCTGTGGCTGTGGACAGAGGGCTGGGATGAGGGACATAATGCCACTGGAGGTGGGGGCAGGGGGAGGACACTGAAGATGAGACAGTTAAAGAAAGAGCGACAGGAAAAAAAAGAAAAAAGAAAGCAGCAGTGTTGACAAATAAAAGTAATGGCAAAAAAATAGGGTAGCCTCTCTCTCTCCTCCTCTCTCCTCCCTCCCCCCCCCCCCCCCCCCCCCCCCCCCCCACTCCCATGCATGGCCTTTTACTCCCTCAAGCGCACCACACACACACACACACACACACACACACACACACCACCACACACACAGACACACACACACACACACACAGGAATCACACACCACACACAGAATCACACACACACACACACACACACACACACACACACACACACACACACAACACACACACCACACACACAATTTACATACACTATATGCTGTTTCAAACAGTTATGTATGTACAACCCCACACATTACCACATCGTACAAATCAGCACAGACAAGACAATGCCATGTAGTTGTCTCATATCAAGTGCCTATATCTAAACTGGATTGTCTGTTTGACGGCACTACCCAACCTTCGATTCTTCCTCAACAAACAGCCGCCCCATGGTGTATCGCTGTACATGCCTCTACCTACACTACAGAACCTGTCGTGTGACCCCAGTGTAACTCCATCGGCACTGAAACACCATATCTGTCTTCTGTTATGTCCCAAGAATCAAGAGTCAACTCTGAATTCTCTGGACGGAAAACATACACAACCTGAGTCGTCTGAACCTTTATTGGATCAAGACAGGTAGCGCCATGTACGGTGGTCGTGACCTTAGATCGTCCCACCAAACGTACTGAGACAATTGGATGTGCAATATGTCAGAAGCACCATATTGATCACTATGACATGGTACAAACTGATCAAAGCAGCATATTAGATCACTGTGGCAGTTACAAAATGATCAAAGCACCACCCCGTGCGAAGTTGCGTCGCGACATCCTCGCTGGAGTCGTGGGTTCGAACCCATCAGAGTCATGTGGGTTTTTCTGTCCCGACCGGCTCCTACCCAGAGTTGAGTTTGCTGCGGACTCAGTTGGGAAGACTGGGACCACACAGTCAAGTTTCATCCACTTAATGGATGCGTTTCTGAGAGTGTTGCTCAAATTCCCTGACCAGCACTGCAGGTGCCTGTATCTCTTGGGCCTGGTTGACGCCGGGATATATTATGAAAGGAAGCGTAGAGTACAGCCCTGTCATGTAGTCTCAGACCGAAATGGAAATCCGTAGCATCATCTTAATCATCCTCATTCTCATCGATCAGCATTAAAAAAAAAAAAGTCTCAAATTCTGTGGCCCTTCATGCCCAGTTCTCATGGTGACCTCAGTTTCGATGTCCTCTCCACGTCTGTGGTCTTGGTTTGGTTCCGTCGGGGTCACCGGTATCAGCGAGTCCATGGGGGCTGTCGTTGGACGGACGTGGTGGCGCCCTCTGGAGGGAGAGCTCACTCACGCCGGCTCCGCGACTAAGCAGTTATTGTCGTCAGTAGAGGGCTTAGTGGGTGGTGTCCTTCGTATGTTAGATCAGAACAGGCGCCACTGAACACCACCGAAGTGACTTGGCAGCAGTGCAGTGTCTCCTCCGGTGGGTTGCCTCTTGACGACTTGACATTGACTGCCCCCTGTGGATTGTCGGTGCCGGCGCTGCGGCGGGGCCGACCGGGCTGTGGCTGTGGACAGGGTCTCGGAATGAGCGGCATGTGTGCACTGCCTCTGAGGTGGCGCAGAGGTTGGGACAGCAAAAAAAAAAAAAAAAAATTGATCAGAAGCAGCAGTATTGATCACTATGACATGGTTATAAAATTGATCAGAAGCAGCAGTGTTGATCACTATGGCATGGTTACAAAATTGATCAGCAGCAGCAGTATTGGTCACTATGGCATGGTTACAGTATTGATCAGAAGCAGCAGTATTGATCACTATGGCATGGTTACAGTATTGATCAGAAGCAGCAGAATGAGTCACTGTGTCATGTTAAAGATCTGGAATACCCATGGCTGCAGGCAGCCAGACAGGCAATGCCTCAGCGTCTTTACTCTGCTGTGGCTAGCATCAGATGAGAAATTGAATTTTTCATCCAGCAGTAATCCAGCATTTGTATGCGTATCACCTTGCTCATGAAAGTTTGAATACACCAATGAACTGACGTTGCCAACTCAGACATTAGCAAAAACCAATGAACTGTTGTTGCTGAGTCAGACATTAGCATAGACTTCAGAGAGAGTAGGCATCTGTTTGTATACTTCAGGCAGATTAGGCATCGTTTGTATATTTCAGGCAGATTAATCATCTGTTTGTATACCTAAGGCAGAGAAGGCATCTGTTTGTATACTTAAGGCAGATTAGGCATCTGTTTACTTCAAGGAGATTAGGCATCTGTTTGTTTTCTTCAGACAGATTAGGTATGGTTCAGGTAGATTAAGTATCTGTGTATATAATGCAGGCACATTAGGCATCTGTTTGTAAACGTCAAAGAGATCAGGCATCTGCTTATATGAAAGGAAACCTTAAATGTGGCAGGGAATAGTGAACAGTAAATTAAAAAAACATGTGGCATAAGTAAATGACATACATGTAGCGTAACTCTTTCTTCCATGATGAAATTGAATACACACCCATAAGTCCAAACAAATGCTGTTTACAGCACATCAAATCAGCCAGTGGAAATGCCAACACAGAGCACACAGAACAAACAAGGAGTCGTCCCCAAAGATGTTCCAAGCTTTTCCATCTGTCCTGTAGCTGACACACGTACACAGCAACAACAAGTGGTGAAATGAACAAACACAAATTAACATTTAGTCAAGACTTCTTGTTTGTTGTGTGTGCCCTGTGTTGGCTGTTCAGCTAGGTTTGGTTATATCTGCTTACATAGTTCAGGCAGAATAGGAATTTGTTGATATAGTTTAGGCAGATTAGGAACTTGTTCATATAGTTCAGGCAGATTAGGAATCTGTTCATATAATTCAGACAGATAAGGAATCTGTTCATATAGTTCAGGCAGATTAGTAATCTGTTCATATAGTTCAGGCAGATTAGGAACTTGTTCATATAGTTCAGATAGATAAGGAATCTGCTCATATAGTTCAGGTAGATTAGGAACTTGTTCATATAGTTCAGGCAGATTAGGAACTTGTTCATATAGTTCAGGCAGATTAGGAACTTGTTCATATAGTTCAGGCAGATTAGGAATCTGTTCATATTGTTCAGGCAGATTAGGAATTTGTTCATATAGTTCAGGCAGATTAGGAATTTGTTCATATAGTTCAGGCAGATTAGGAATTTGTTCATATAGTTCAGGCACATTAGGAACTTGTTCATATAGTTCAGGCAGGTTAGGAACTTGTTCATATAGTTCAGGCAGATTAGGAACTTGTTCATATAGTTCAGGCAGACCAAGCATCTCTGTTTGTAGGCCAGGCAGATAAGGCATCTGTTTTTATAGGTCAGGCAGACCAGACATCTGCAGACAGATTATTTATTGCCACTGATACACAATTGCCAAGTACAGCTGACAACCACATGAGAGGGAAATCCATACAGTTTCCTAATGAGGTGTCCACTGTGCTACACTTTGTATGGATGAACCAGACAGGAATCCATACAGTTTCCTAATGAGGTGTCCACTGTGCTACACTTTGTATGGATGAACCAGACAGGAATCCATACAGTTTCCTGATTAGGTGTCCACTGTGCTACACTTTGTATGGATGAACCAGACTGGAATCCATAGTTTCCTAATGAGCTCTCCACTGTACTTTGAATAGACACTTTTGTAAAGATACGAGCACTTAGTTTGATTCCAGTCACCGGACATGTCTTGGCAACAGGCTTCCAGTGTCTTGTTGATACTGTTAAAGCATGCACTGTCGTTAATGATGATAGGGGATTGCATGCTTTATTATGGTCATGGAGTGACAATGATGATGATGGCGATGCTCTTCAGTTCTATGTCTCAATATAGTCAAAGAGTTATGGTGATCATGATGAGTTTCATGGGTTATCATTGTTGCAGAGTTACATGTTGATAAGTTACACATGTCATTGTTGTCTGACTTCTGTTCAGTTCAACCACCATGCTGACCACCAGCACTGTTACACATGCCATTGTCTGTGGTCTGTCTGTACAAGTACAGTGCTGACACATATTGTCTGTGGTCTGTCTGTACAACTACAATGCTGACACGTATCATTGTCTGTGGTCTGTCTATACAACTACGATACTGACACATATTATCTGTGGTCTGTCTGTACAACTACAATGCTGACACGTATCATTGTCTGTGGTCTGTACAACTACAATGCTGACACGTATCATTGTCTGTGGTCTGTCTGTACAACTACAATGCTGACACATATCATTGTCTGTGGTCTGTCTGTACAACTACAATGCTGACACATATCATTGTCTGTGGTCTGTCTGTACAACTACAATGCTGACACGTATCATTGTCTGTGCTCTGTCTGTACAACTACAATGCTGACACGAATCATTGTCTGTGGTCTGTCTGTACAACTACAATGCTGACACGAATCATTGTCTGTGGTCTGTCTGTACAACTACAATGCTGACACGTATCATTGTCTGTGGTCTGTCTGTACAACTACAATGCTGACACGTATCATTGTCTGTGGTCTGTCTATACAACTACAATGCTGACACGTATCATTGTCTTGTGGTCTGTCTGTACAACTGCAATGCTGACACATATTATTATCTGTGGTCTATCTATACAACTACAGTGCTGTCAGCATTGTTACACATATCAGTGTCTGTGGTCTGTATATCATTGTCAGCATTGTTACATATATCATTGTCTATTATCTGTATATCATTGTCAGCATTGTTACATATATCATTGTCAGTGGTCTGTCTATACAACTACAATGCTGTCAGTACTGTTACATATATCATTGTCTGTGGTCTGTATATCATTGTCAGCATTATTACACATATCAGTGTCTGTGGTCTGTATATCATTGTCAGCATTGTTACATATATCATTGTCTATTATCTGTATATCATTGTCAGCATTGTTACATATATCATTGTCTATGGTCTGTTTGTACAACTACAATGCTGTCAGTACTGTTACATATATCATTGTCTATTATCTGTATATCATTGTCAGCATTGTTACCTATAACATTGCCCTGATGTGGCCCTTTGCGGTCGGCTGGGCTATAAGCAACATTATCTTACCTATATCATCGTCTGTGGTCTGTCTATACAACTACAATGCTGTCAGCACTGTTACATATATCATTGTCTGTAATCTGTATATCATTGTCAGCATTGTTACATATATCATTGTCTGTGGTCTGTCTGTACAACTACAATGCTGTCAGCACTGTTACATATATCATTGTCTGTGATCTGTATATCATTGTCAGCATTGTTACATATATCATTGTCTGTGGTCTGTCTGTACAACTACAATGCTGTCAGCACTGTTACATATATCATTATCTATTATCTGTATATCATTGTCAGCATTGTTACATATATCATTGTCTGTGGTCTGTCTGTACAACTACAATGCTGTCAGCACTGTTACATATATCATTGTCTGTGGTCTGTATATCATTGTCAGCAATGTTACATCATGGTCTGTGTTCTGTCCAGTTCAACTACAGTGCTGTCAGCAGTGTTACACATATCATTGTCTGTGTTCTGTCCAGTTCAACTATAGTGCTGTCAGCAATGTTAATCATGGTCTGTGTTCAGTCCAGTTCAACTACAGTGCTGTCAGCAATGTTACATCATGGTCTGTGTTCTGTCCAGTTCAACTACAGCGCTGTCAGCAGTGTTACATCATGGTCTGTGTTCTGTCCAGTTCAACTACAGTGCTGTCAGCAATGTTGCATCATGGTCTGTGTTCTGTCCAGTTCAACTACAGCGCTGTCAGCAGTGTTACATCATGGTCTGTGTTCTGTCCAGTTCAACTACAGTGCTGTCAGCAATGTTACATCATGGTCTGTGTTCTGTCCAGTTCAACTACAGTGCTGTCAGCAATGTTACATCATGGTCTGTGTTCTGTCCAGTTCAACTACAGTGCTGTCAGCAATGTTACATCATGGTCTGTGTTCTGTCCAGTTCAACTACAGTGCTGTCAGCAATGTTACATCATGGTCTGTGTTCTGTCCAGTTCAACTACAGTGCTGTCAGCAGTGTTACATCATGGTCTGTGTTCTGTCCAGTTCAACTACAGCGCTGTCAGCAATGTTACACACATGGTCTGTGTTCTGTCCAGTTCAACTACAGCGCTGTCCGTCAGCACTGTAATGTGTGGAGGAACTGTATTGACATCCAGGACAGCTGGGAGAAGGTCAAGGGCATTGTCAATTATTATGGGAAAAATGTCAACAATTTTGCCATGGCTTCTGGCCCCGGAGGGTTTGCTGACCCAGATCAGGTAAGGACCCCTGGGCTGGTGTGTGGTGCGTGCGTGTGTGTGTGTGTGTGTGTGTGTGTGTGTGTGTGTGTGTCTCCATGTGTGTGTGTGTGTGTGTCCATGTGTGTGTGTGTGTGTGTGTCCATGTCCATGTGTGTGTGTGAGTCCATGTGTGTGTGTGTGAGTCCATGTGTGTGTGTGTGTGTGTTCATGTGTGTGTGAGTGTTCGTGTGTGTGTGTGTGTTTGTATGTGTGTGTGTGTTTATGTGTTTGTGCATCCATGTGTGCAAGTATGTGTGTGTGTGTGCTCATGTGTGTGTGTGTATGTGTGTCAATATGTGAGTGTGTGTGTGTCCATATGTGTGTGTGTGTTCATATGTGTGTGTGTGTGTGTGTGTGTGTTCATGTGTGTGTATTCATGTGCGTGTGTGTCCATGTGTGCTTGTGTGCATGTGGTGTGTGTGCATGTGTTTATGTGTGTGTGTGTCTGTATCTGTGTCTGTGTCTGTGTGTTTTTAAATGTGTGTGTGTTTGAATGTATGTTCTTGGTATATTTTTGTTTGCAGCACATCACATTTGTTGACAGTCCCATGCATTCTGGACAATGTTGACAGTGTCTTGCTTTGTTGACAATTTGCTGCTGAAATTTGTCATTTGAGTATGTCAGATATGCTTCAACACCTATTCCCGTCTATTCTGTATTTGTGATGCTCACATTCATCATACTTGTAGATGTGGAAATTGCTTATGCCAACCAAAGTTTCATCTTTCTGCTTCAGTTGATCGTGGGCAACTTTGGACTGAGCTACTACCAGCAGAAAGCCCAGTTTGGGATGTGGGCCATGTTTGCCGCTCCCCTCTTCATGTCGGTGGACCTGCGCACCATCCACCCAGAGTCCAGGGCCATCCTGCTGAGCAGGGAGGTCATCGCCATCAACCAGGACCCCCGGGGAGCCCAGGCCATCATGCTGTACACGGTCAGCCAGGCTTCCAGTTCTCAGGGGCACGTTCTCTGTCTGTCATCTTCCAGTTTTCAGGGGCACGTTCTCTATCTGTCACAGGGTTCGTAGGGTCCTTTCAAGTCCTTTTAAGTCCTTATGAATTGGATTTTGGTTAAAAGGCCTTTTAAGTGCTTTGATTCAGCAAGTTGGTCCTTTTAACTCATCAGGAGGTCCTTTTAAGTTTTCAAAGGTACTGTTAAGTCCTGTTTTATCAAGAGAAAGAGACTTGAGAACGAAACTGAAACACCTTCGACAACCAAAACCGTACTTTTGCAAGTTGCAAAGAGTTGAAAGATGCCGACGCGATATCGTCTGAAACTCAGTACTGTACAACGTCAAGGATAGAATTACTAGGCCTATAACATTAGTGCGCTTTCTGCTCAGTGGCAGACTACGTGAAGCCGCGCGCAGTGGCTATGAGTCACGCCTGCTGCTTTGCTTAGCTTTGACGTCATGGGTTCCAAAGAGCAGACGCGGTGCTAATGTTTGCGGCATATAGCTGACACAATATTTTCGGTCAAACGATCTATGTTAAAAGGTTCCCTGTATAGAAATTAATTAAAAGAGTGTGGCAATAAAGATGAAAACATATTACCCAAATAAATGTAGGTACATAACATCACGGTTTGCGAACATGCGAACATAACAAACTGCCTTGGAGAACAGCTATATGCTGCATTCTTGAGCAGCATGTACAAGATAGATGCCTTCTCCCGTCTCTTCTCCTCCTTCCTCCTTTTTCCCTGCGCTAGCTAATTCTGACGGAGGCCTAGTTTGGAAAGTTTTAAAAAAGTTTTGTTTGCAAGCTAAACGTTCAAAATGCCAGGGAAATGTTCCTTTCAGGATAGATGGTTATCTGATAAAGTTTATTGCGAGTGGGTGAGAAGGGATACTGTGGACAAGCATTCTGCTCGGTGCCTTTTTTGTGGGGTTTCGTTGAAACTTGCATCAATGGGAGAGAGTGTCCTTAAGCAGCATGCCAAGACCGACAGACATGTGAAAAATGAACGAAAATTCAAGGCAGACACCAGATGTAACATGACTGATTTCTTTTCAACAAACAGCAGTGTGTCAAGCACAGTCGCTTCCAGTTCAACTAGCAGTACTAGTCATGCCACTGCCAGCAATGAAAGTGCGTCAGTACAAGTCCAACCACAGAAATCTACTACTAGTACTAGGCCTAGATCTAGTTTTGATCTTGACAGCGGTCGATTGAAGGCTGAAGTGTTGTGGGCAATGAAAGTTGTGGACTGCCACTACAGTTACAGATCATCAGAGCAGAGCGGAGAATTGTTCAGATAGTAGTGTAGTGGGTCTGACAGTAAAAACAAAGGAATGAAAGTGATTCATCATTATGTGTCTATAATAGTTTGTGACTCACAGTGAAAACTCAGTAATCTACATATTTGTGAAATACAACTTTGTGACAATAACATTCAGCCAAAGAAACCTACAGTGACGTGAATTGCAAAGACTGAATTAACATTCAAATGGGATTAGCTGTTCCTCTGTTTATGAGAGGTAAGTGTCTGCTGTTCTGCATGTCAAAAGGTTTGGGGTGTACTGTAAAGTCATGTTGGCAAAGGTCCTTTTAAACTGATTTGAGGTCCTTATAAAGTCCTTTAAAGGTCCTTTTTTGGCTTCATGCCCACCACCTGGGAACCCTGTGTCATCTTCCAGTTCTCAGGGGCACGTTCTCTATCTGTCATCTTCCAGTTCTCAGGGCACGTTCTCTATCTGTCATCTTCCAGTTCTCAGGGGCACGTTCTCTATCTGTCATCTTCCAGTTCTCAGGGGCACGTTCTCTATCTGTCATCTTCCAGTTCTCAGGGGCACGTTCTCTATCTGTCATCTTCCAGTTCTCAGGGGCACGTTCTCTATCTGTCATCTTCCAGTTCTCAGGGGCACGTCCTCTTTCTGTCATCTTCCAGTTCTCAGGGGCACATTCTCTATCTGTCATTTTTCCAGTTCTCAGGGGCACATTCTCTATCTGTCATCTTCCAGTTCTCAGGGGCACGTCCTCTTTCTGTCATCTTCCAGTTCTCAGGGGCACATTCTCTATCTGTCATTTTTCCAGTTCTCAGGGGCACATTCTCTATCTGTCATCTTCCAGTTCTCAGGGGTACGTCCTCTTACTGTCATCTTCCAGTTCTCAGGGGCACGTCCTCTTTCTGTCATCTTCCAGTTCTCAGGGGCACGTTCTCTTTCTGTCATCTTCCAGTTCTCGGGGGCACGTCCTCTTTCTGTCATCTTGTTTCATCTTCCAGGCTTTCTCAGCAGCAAAGCTGCTCACCCCAACTCCCCCCTTGCTCAGAGAACACTGGTGACTGACATGACCATAGTACATAACATAGTGTGTGTGTGTGTGTGTGTGTGTGTGTGTGTGTGTGTGTGTGTGTGTGTGTGTGCATGCATGCTTGTCTAAGCCATTTTTCATTTTCTCACACTCACACCTCCAGATCACTTAACCTTATGTGACAATAATATTTTTTCATCCTTATTCAGTACACATACCTTTCAAACAGTGAGTTGTTACCAAAGGCTAGGAAGGAGACAGATCTAGCATTCTCAGCAATATACCCTTTTTGTAAGACAAGGAGCAGACCAAAGTTCTCCACACTGGCACTGTATGTACGAGGGTTGTTCAATTTAAGATGACACTAGGCTTGCCGTTTGGAAACGAAGCACCGCACAGAAAAATGTTTATACCAAACACAACTTTAAAGTTTACCTGATTAGAATTGCAGAAAATAAAGTTGACGTCATGACGCAACTCGGAGTATGACGTAATTACAACTGTGTTTCAAACAGCTGAGCCTGAAAAAAATGGACGTCACCAATGAGCAATTTCGTTTCTACACTTTCACAAGGCTACAACTTGGTGACGATTGTAGGAGGATACACGCAGATTTGCAAGCTGTTTACGGAACGGATTGTGTGTCTTCCCGCACAGTTTGCAGATGGGTCAAACAATTAAGAGCAGGTAGGGCGCCATCTGATTGGGGTAATCGTGCAGAGCGAGCTTTACCAGCTCGGAACGAACAAAACATTGCATTTGTGAAAAGACTGATAGAGGAGGATCCACATTCGACTGTGCGGGAATTAAGCGAGGCATGTGAGCTTTCAATTGGCACCATTAACAACATTCTGCACAAAGACCTTCACATGAGAAAACTGGCTGCAAGATGGGTGCCACATCTCTTAAGCGATGATCAGAAGCAGCAGCGGGTGGCATGTTCACGCAAACTGCTCGACGAGTTTGAGCCCAATGGGCCAAAACGACTGTGTGACTTAGTGACGGGAGACGAGAGTTGGCTGACATTCTACGGCATCCCCAACAAACGCTGCAACCGCATGTGGGTTGGCCCTGACGGAGACCGACCAGTTGTTCTTCGCCCAGGATTCCAGAGTCGCAAGCGAATGTTTTCTATTTTTTTCAACACGCAAGGCCTTGTGGCAATTGACATTTTGCCTGAGAAATCAACAATCACTGCCTCCTACTATACCCAAGTTGTGCTCCCAAAAGTTGTAGGAAAAATCCATGAGCAGCGCCCAACCGTCAGCACCCAGAGGACCCTTCTTCTGCATGACAATGCCAGTGTCCATAAGGCGAAGGTCACCACGACCTTCCTGAGCGAGCAAGGAATCCAAGTTTTGGACCACCCACCCTACAGCCCCGACTTGGCCCCATGCGACTTCTGGCTGTTCCCTGCTCTGAAGGAAAAGCTCGCTGGGCGTAAGTTTGACCGGGTACAAGACCTCGCCAAAGCCGTAAGATCAGAGTTGTCCGGTCTGCCTAAAACCGACTACCAGAGGCGCTTGAGAATTGGCGTAGGAGGCTTGAAATTTGCATTCGAGCCAACGGAGAATACTTCGAGGGGATGTAAAAGTTTCAAGTTGCTGAGATGAGAGGTACGTTTTTTAAGGGGTGGTGACATCTTAAATTGAACAACCCTCGTAGAAGCAGGAAGAAACTCTAAGGAGAGCTTGACAGCAGAATGTCTTCAAAGAAGTACCCTTAGACAAGTTGTCTAGTGTCAGCTGACTTTGAGAGCCTGTACAAATTCCCCATCACCGTGGATGTGACAAAGTGCACTGTATTCTGTGGATCTTCCTGCCACACTTTGTAGAGAACTCCATCCCACAGACAGGTGGGAATTCCACTTGTTCATTATTCATTGTCCAGTGCCAGTGGATTGGCCGTCCTCTCTATCTTTCAATGAATCCTGGGAGCATTCTTTGATCATTTTAGAAGACATACAGCATGGCAAACTGTAAAATGACCTTTCCTAAGTTCAGTTGTTTGAATGGAGTCTGTGATTCATTCAACTGTGTCATGAGCTATTTCAGAAGTGTGACTGGGTTAAAAACAATTAAAGAACCAGCCGCTGTGGCGAAGTGGTTAGCGTTGCAGATTCCGGGCTGGGAGGTCGTGGTGGGTTCGAATCCCATCAGAGTCATGTGGGTTTTTCTGCCCCGACTGGTTCCTACCCAGTTTGCTGCGGACTCAGTTGGGAAGACTGGGACCACACAGTCGAGTTTCATCCATTTAATGGATGCGTTTCTGAGAGTGTTGCTCAAATTTCCTGACCAACACTGCAGGTGTCTGTATCTCTTGGGCCTGGTTGACGCCGGGATATATTATGAAAGGAAGCATAGAGTACAGCCCTGTCATATAGTCTCAGACCGAAATGGAAATCCATAGCATCATCTTAATCATCCTCATTCTCATCGATCAGCATTAAAAATATTTTTAAAATGTCTCAAGTTCTGTGGCCCTTCATGCCCTGCTCTCATGGTGACCTCAATTTCGATGTCCTCTCCACGTCTGTGGCCTTGGTTTGGTTCTGTCAGGGTCACCGGTATCAGCGAGTCCATGGGGGCTGTCTTTGGACGGACATGGTGGCACCCTCCAGAGGGAGAGCTCACTCACGCTGGCTCCGCGACTAAGCAATTATTGTCGTCAGTAGGGGGCTTAGTAGGTGGTGTCCTGCGTATGTTAGATCAGAACAGGCGCCACTGAACACCATCGAAGTGACTCGGCAGCAGTGCAGTGTCTCCTCCGGTGGTTGCCTCTTGACGACTTGACAGTGACTGCTCCCTGTGGATTGCCGGTGCCGGGGCTGTGGCGGGGCCGACCGGGCTGTGGCTGTGGACGGGGTGTCGGAATGAGCGGCATGGGTGCACTGCCTCTGAAGTGGCGCAGAGATTGGGACAGAAAAAAAAAAAAAAAACAAGGAAAATGTGCTTCAGATGTCATGCCTGTGTTAAAAATGATTAATGAAGGAACGCACTTCATCATTAAATCTAAGAACAATCCAGCTTCCCATATGTAAAATAAACACACAGACATACCAGCTAAATGACGGCGGACCAAATTTACCATAGATTTTAAAGTCATGTGTTTGTCTCCCTTCAAGAAGTAACAAGAGATGAGAAAAATGACTTTACAGAAACAACATGTAATTGGCTATCATATAGTCAGTCTTTTTTTTTTCTCAGAAAAAATAGCAAAGCAAATGAAAAAGATAAGCTAACTAAAAGAAACCTTTTATAATGTAATTGGATGTGTCAGCTTCCTAATTCTGTATTGGATGTTTCAGCTTCCTAATTCTGTATTGGATGTTTCAGCTTCCTAATTCTGTATTGGATGTTTCAGCTTCCAAATTCTATCTCGGTGTGGCTGAAGCCTCTGTCTATCAAGGGCAGTTACTCCATTGCTTTCCTGAACGAAGATGACCATGGCAGGCCAGCGACCTTCACCCTCCAGCTGGCCGACATAGGCCTGGCCAACAGTAAGGGATACAACGTCACTGACGTCTTTGACCATGTGCCCCGGGGTGTGTATCTCCCCACATCTGACCTGAGTGTTTTGATCGATCCCACCAGCATAGTGCTTCTCAAAGTGCTTCCTGTCTGAAATGCTGAAACAGGGGGTGCTTTTCCACACTGTCCGTTCTGGAACACCCCAGCATTTAATGTTGATAGATGAGAACAAAGCTGCAAAGTTGCTCCAAACTTGCTTGTTTCCAAGTTTACCAAAGGTATATAAGTTGTGATAGCAAATATTGAAACTGCTGAGTTTTGCTTTTGAGAAGAACTTCAGGGTACTTATGTCCACTTTAATGTGCATTTTCCATATAAAAATTTTAGAGAAAATAATGATTTCAGGATTTCATGTGAAATGAATAACTTTAGCGTATATGTCATATGTGAAAATCGGGGTTACCATGACTATACTTTTATGTATTTGTCATATGAGAAATGTGGGGTTTGCTGTGTATATAATTGTAACTGCAGTGTGAGAAATTCCGTGTAATTGTAACTGCACTATTGTGTGTTTGTCATTCTGGGTAGCTATAACTACATATTGTGTTAAAAGAACAGTTACTGTTCCACTGAATGAAAGAAACAATGAAATTACAAAAATGGATGTGTTTTGCACCCAATTTGAGAAGATAAGTGATTGTTCCTTCTTCATTTTCATTGTCTTGAATGTTGTTTGTCTTGCCTGAAGGAGATCAAGGGGGTTGTAACGTGTTGTGTTTTGTCCTGTGATTTGTTTATCTCTTTCGTTCGGCAGAATGGTTATTTTTCTTTTACCTTTGTTTCAATTTCTGCCTGTGGTCAGCTCACTTAAAACTAAAGCATTGTGTATTTATCATGTGACAAATTCAAGGTAAGTATGACTACCTCATTGTGTATTTATCATGTGACAAATTCAGGGTAAGTATGACTACCTCATTGTGTATTTATCATATGACAAATTCAGGGTAAGTATGACTACCTCATTGTGTATTTATCATGTGACAAATTCAGGGTAACTATGACTACCTCATTGTGTATTTATCATGTGACAAATTCAGGTAAGTATGACTACCTCATTGTGTATTTATCATGTGACAAATTCAGGGTAAGTATGACTACCTCATTGTGTATTTATCATGTGACAAATTCAGGGTAAGTATGACTACCTCATTGTGTATTTGTCATGTGACAAATTCAGGGTAAGTATGACTACCTCATTGTGTATTTGTCATGTGACAAATTCAGGGTAAGTATGACTACCTCATTGTGTATTCGTCATGTGGGAAATTCAGGGTGAGTGTGACCACATCATTGTGTATTTATCATATGAGAAATTCAGGGTAAGTGTGACCACATCATTGTGTATTTGTCATGTGAGAAATTCAGGGTGAGTGTGACCACATCATTGTGTATTTATCATGTGAGAAATTCAGGGTGAGTGTGACCACATCAATATGTGTTTGTCATGTGACAAGTTCAGGGTAACGTTGCAAGGTGATGTCTCATGATGAAAGTGACAAACTGACAGAATTGGTGACTCAGTCTGGTTTAAAGAGATGAAAGTGACAAACAGGATTGGCAACTCAGTCTGGTTTAAAGAGATGAAAGTGACAAACTGACAGAATTGGTGACTCAGTCTGGTTTAAAGAGATGAAAGTGACAAACAGGATTGGTGACTCAGTCTGGTTTAAAGAGATGAAAGTGACAAACAGGATTGGTGACTCAGTCTGGTTTAAAGAGATGAAAGTGACAATCTGACAGGATTGGCAACTCAGTCTGGTTTAAAGAGATGAAAGTGACAAACTGATTGGATTGGTGACTCAGTCTGGTTTAAAGAGATGAAAGTGACAAACTGGCAGGATTGGTGACTCAGTCTGGTTTAAAGAGATGAAAGTGACAAACAGGATTGGTGACTCAGTCTGGTTTAAAGAGATGAAAGTGACAATCTGACAGGTTTGGTGACTCGGTCTGGTTTAAAGAGATGAAAGTGACAAACAGGATTGGCAACTCAGTCTGGTTTAAAGAGATGAAAGTGACAATCTGACAGGATTGGCAACTCAGTCTGGTTTAAAGAGATGAAAGTGACAATCTGACAGGATTGGCAACTCAGTCTGGTTTAAAGAGATGAAAGTGACAATCTGACAGGATTGGCAACTCAGTCTGGTTTAAAGAGATGAAAGTGACAAACTGACAGAATTGGTGACTCAGTCTGGTTTAAAGAGATGAAAGTGACAAACAGGATTGGTGACTCAGTCTGGTTTAAAGAGATGAAAGTGACAAACTGATTGGATTGGTGACTCAGTCTGGTTTAAAGAGATGAAAGTGACAAACTGATAGGATTGCTAGGTGTGGATGATGAGGTACTGGCCAGATTTTGTATGCTTGCATTTTTCTGGATGTTTATGGAAACATGCAATGTGTGTCTTGATGTTTATGGGGACTTGTGTGTGTCTTGATGATTATTGGGACATGTGATGTGTGTCTTGATGATTATTGGGACATGTAATGTGTGTCTTGATGTTTTGGGGCGACATATGATGTGTCTTGATGTTTGTGGGGATATGTGATGTGTGTCTTGATGTTTATGGGGACATTTGTCTTGATATTTATGGGGACATGTGATGTGTGTCTTGATGTTTATGAGGATATGTGATGTGTGTCTTGATGTTTATGGGGACATTTGTCTCGATGTTCATGGGGACATGTGATGTGTGTCTTGATGATTACGGGGACATATGATGTGTATCTAGATGTTTATTGGGATATCTGATGTGAGTTTTGATATTTATGGGGACATGTGATGTGTGTCTTGATGTTTATGGGGACATGTGATGTGCCTTGATGTTTATGGGGACATGTGATGTGCCTTGATGTTTATGGGGACATGTGATGTGCCTTGATGTTTATGGGGACAGGTGATGTGTGTCTTGATGTTCATGGGGACATGTGATGTGCGTCTTGATGTTTATGGGGACATGTGATGTGCATCTCAATGTTTATGGGGACATGTGATGTGCATCTCAATGTTTATGGGGACATGTGATGTGCATCTCAATGTTTTTGGGGATATGTGATGTGTGTCTGGATGTTTATGGGGATATGTGATGTGTGTCTGGATGTTTATGGGGACATGTGATGTGTGTCTGGATGTTTGTGGGGACATGTGATGTGTGTCTGGATGTTTGTGGGGACATGTGATGTGTGTCTGATGTTATGGGTATGTGATGTGTCTGGATGTTTGTGGGGACATCTGATGTGTGTCTGATGTTTGTGGACATGTGATGTGTGTTGGATGTTTAGGGACATGTGATGTGTGTTACTGGTGTAATTAATGTGATTGATGGTCATTAACTTGGACTGACATGAAGCCAAGAGAACGTTGGGCTCAGTAGAAGAATTGATGGTCAAATGACATCAGTGTGACCTAGATGGATAGATGATCAAATGAACTCAGTGTGACCTAGATGGAATAGGATGAGTCAATGACAATCAGTGTGACCTAGAACTGGATAGGATGAGTCAAATGACATTGTGTTGACCTAGAACTGGATAGGTGAGTCTAATATGAACTGTGTGACCCTGAAACTGGATAGGTGGAGTCAAATGAAATTGTGTGACCTGGAACTGGATGGATGAGTCAAAATGGAACATAGTGTGGACCTAGAACTGGATAGGATGATGTCTAAATGGGACATATGTGTGACTTAGAATGGATGGATTGAGTCAATATGACATCAGTGTGACCTGGTAACTGGATAGGATGAGTCAAAATGAAACCAGTGTGTGACCCTGGAACTGGATAGGATGAGTCAAAATGACATCAGTGTGACCCTGGAACTGGATAGGATGGGTCAAAATGAACATTAGTGGGACCTGGAACAGGATAGGATGAGTCAAAATGAACATCAGTGTGACCCTAGAACTGGATAGGATGAGTCAAAATGAACATTAGTGTGACCTTGGAACTGGATAGGATGAGTCAAATGAACTCAGTGTGACCCTAGAACTGGATAGGATGAGTCAAAATGAACATCAGTGTGACCCTGGAACTGGATAGGATGAGTCAAAATGAACATCAGTGTGACCTGAACTGGATAGGATGAGTCAAAATGAACATCAGTGTGACCCTAGAACTGGATAGGATGAGTCAAAATGAACATTAGTGTGACCCTAGAACTGGATAGGATGAGTCAAAATGAACATTAGTGTGACCTTGGAACTGGATAGGATGAGTCAAAATGAACATTAGTGTGACCTGGAACTGGATAGGATGAGTCAAAATGAACATCAGTGTGACCCTGGAACTGGATAGGATGAGTCAAAATGAACATCAGTTTGACCCTAGAACTGGATAGGATGAGTCAAAATGAACATTAGTGTGACCTTGGAACTGGATAGGATGAGTCAAAATGAACATCAGTGTGACCCTAGAACTGGATAGGATGAGTCAAAATGAACATCAGTGTGACCCTAGAACTGGATAGGATGAGTCAAAATGAACATCAGTGTGACCCTGGAACTGGATAGGATGAGTCAAAATGAACATCAGTGTGACCCTAGAACTGGATAGGATGAGTCAAAATGAACATTGGTGTGACCCTAGAACTGGATAGGATGAGTCAAAATGAACATTCAGTGTGACCTTGAACTGGATAGGATGAGTCAAAATGAACATCGGTGTGACCAAAGAAACTGGATAGGATGGGTCAAAATGAACATCAGTGTGACCCTAGAACTGGATAGGATGAGTCAAAATGAACATCAGTGTGACCTGAACTGGATAGGATGAGTCAAAATGAACATCAGTGTGACCCTAGAACTGGATAGGATGAGTCAAAATGAACATCAGTGTGACCCTGGAACTGGATAGGATGAGTCAAAATGAACATCAGTGTGACCCTGGAACTGGATAGGATGGTCAAAATGAACATCAGTGTGACCCTAGAACTGGATAGGATGGTCAAAATGAACATTAGTGTGACCCTAGAACTGGATAGGATGAGTCAAAATGAACATCGTGTGACCCTAGAACTGGATAGGATGGGTCAAAATGAACATCAGTGTGACCCTAGAACTGGATAGGATGGGTCAAAATGAACATCAGTGTGACCCTAGAACTGGATAGGATGAGTCAAAATGAACATCAGTGTGACCCTAGAACTGGATAGGATGAGTCAAAATGAACATCAGTGTGACCCTGGAACTGGATAGGATGAGTCAAAATGAACATCGGTGTGACCCTAGAACTGGATAGGATGAGTCAAAATGAACATCAGTGTGACCCTGGAACTGGATAGGATGGGTCAAAATGAACATCGGTGTGACCCTAGAACTGGATAGGATGGGTCAAAATGAACATTGGTGTGACCCTAGAACTGGATAGGATGAGTCAAAATGAACATCACAATGTGTATCCCACCATCCATCGCAAATATATGAGTGCATGTGTGATTGTGAATGAGAATATATTTTTGTCTTTACTTTCACATGCTTGCCTATATTCCTGTACGAAGGAGCCTGTATTTTGAACATTGTGCCTGTGTTCTGTACAAAGGATCCTGTATTTTGAACTATGCATTTATTTCAAACTCCTGTTATCCAACCAGTTTTCATGTGCATGTGTAAGTGTATGCATTCTCAGGGAACAAATAGAAGGAGAATGCAAACCTTAAGTCCTGTTTTTAAAAAGTTTATATATATATTAAACATACATTCCATATTTCCTTATTCATGCTGTTGTTGATAACAGGGATTTTTCTTTGGATGTTTTTTTTCTTCTTTTTTTTTTCTACCTGCGTTGAAAACTGAATTTTGTTTTGATGAATAATTTTGTTTATTTTCACTCATGTCCTGACATGAAGGGGCTGACAGTCTGTTTTCTGGCTCTGATCTCACACACATAGAGAATTTCAGCAGAACAGTGTTTGTTTATGTGTTTGTATGTTTGTGCTTGGTCTCATCGTGAGTGTTCCTTCAGTGTCATTCTTGTCCCCCATCCACCCCGCTGCAGTGCGGGCAATCCACAGGGAACAATCAAGTGTCAACATTACGGGCAATCCACAGGGAACAATCAAGTGTCAACATTACGGGCAATCCACAGGGAACAATCAAGTGTCAACATTACGGGCAATCCACAGGGAACAATCAAGTGTCAACATTACGGGCAATCCACAGGGAACAATCAAGTGTCAACATTACGGGCAATCCACAGGGAACAATCAAGTGTCAACATTACGGGCAATCCACAGGGAACAATCAAGTGTCAACATTACGGGCAATCCACAGGGAACAATCAAGTGTCAACATTACGGGCAGTCCACAGAGAACAATCAAGTATCAACATCAGGGGCAATCCACAGAGAACAATCAAGTATAAACATCATGGGCAATCCACAGTGAACAATCAAGTGTCAGTTGGTTGTGAGGCAACCCGCTAGAAGAGGTGCTGCTGAGTTATGTCAGTGGTGTTCAGCGGTGCCTGCTGTGATCCAACAGGTGCAGGACACCACCTGACATGCCCCCCTTGATGACAGTTATTGTCTAGTCACAGCGTCAGAGTGAGTCAGCATCCCCACCTGGAGGGCACCACCACATCCATCCAACAACAGTCCCCATGAACTTGCCAGTGCCAGCAACCATGACACAGACTCACCACGCGCATGGTTGCAGACACTAAATCAACACTGAGATCATCGTAAGAGCAAAAGTCATGAAGAGACAGAGCAATTGAGACTTCTTGTATGCTGATCAGTGAGGATGATGATGGTAAGGAGCTCATGAGACTACATGACAGGGCTGCACTCTGTGCTTACTTTCATATCCTGCAGCAAAGTCAGCTCTGGGTAGGAGCCATCAGGGCAGAAAAATCCCACAAACAAATGGTGCTGATGGGCATCGAACCCATTATCTCTTAACTGGGAATCAACAATATTAACCACTGTGCCAGGGAAGCTGTTGTATTGATGTTTGGTTGTAGTTAAAACCTGATGTTGTGGCAGTTGTAAATGCAGTTGAAGATGATCGTATTGATGTTTGGTTGTACTTAAAATCTGTAAACAGCAGCAGTAAGCACGGCTGAAGCTGACTCTGTCAATGTTGAGTTGTACTCAAAGCCAGTGGTAGTAAGGCTTTTTTACCTGGTTGGAAATGTTTTGCATGTCATTCTGTTTGGTTGAATCAAAAGTAGTTTATTTTGAAGTGAATTTATCACTCTACTTGAAAGAACTGGGTTGGGCCTTTTTAAAAACACCAAGGGCCCCAGTGCAAGCTGTACTACCAGTCACAGGAACTGCACTCCTGTGGCCGCACTGCCAGACAGGATTCCAGCAGCACTCTGTGATCTGATGGCTCACCAAGCGTCCCTCTGCCAGCCTCCACGTTGTCATAGTGACCACTTAAGGAGAATTAGAGCAAGGTATTTTTTTATTGCATTTCCCCGCTTATTTTATGACAACTTTGTCAATGATTATCATGGTTTTTAGAGGCAGTTTATTGCCCTTTTAAATTCATGACATTTTGCTTACACTGTTTTAAAATGATTACACTGGTTTTTGTCGTTGTTGCTGTTTCATATACCTGGTTTGAAATATCTGTCATGGTCTTTGATCAAATAGACTGAAATAAAAGTCGATACTTTGCATACTTGCTTGTTGTTGTTAATCCTCGTTTTCCCTCTCATGCAGCCCTAAGGTGACTGTTGCAACAGGACTTGATTTCCATGGACAATAGTTTTGTTGTTGAAAACGGTGGATGAGATTTAGTTGTCATAGCACACAGTGCAAATCCCAATGACACTTCTACCCAGTCAGGAAAAAAAAAGAAAAGAAAACTAAAAACAAAAACCGCAGTTTCAGTGAAAAATTTGCTGACACCTTCCTCTCAATTCCTTCACACATACAAAAAGTATTGCAGTGCATACTTTTTCAATGTGGATGGATCGACAGCCCTGTTGCAGTGTTTCCTTTGTCTGTCATGGCAAAGTAAGTCAATATTGCATGTTGTTGGACAGCACTCTGAGCACAACAAATGATTGATAGATCAGTTAGCGACCCTAACAATGCCTTCCTCAAGCATGATTGATAGGTCAGTCAGCGACCCTAACAATGCCTTCCTCAAGCATGATTGATAGGTCAGTCAGCGACCCTAACAATGCCTTCCTCAAGCATGACTGATAGATCAGTTAGCGACCCTAACAATACCTTCCTCAAGCATGATTGATAGGTCAGTCAGTGACCATAACAATGCCTTCCTCAAGCATGATTGATAGATCAATCAGCGACCCTAACAATGCCTTCCTCAAGCATGCAAGCAGCGCACAAGCAAAGTACAGATCAAAAATAAGTTTTTCTTCAGTTTAGGCCACAAGAATACAACCTGTTAATTGATGGATCTGTGAAGGAGGCCCTTAACGCTTTGGCTTCCAAACCTTCCAGAGTCACTGAAGAGTGGTTGTCTGCCTGTTATCAGAACAATGTGCACATCTGGAGGAAAACAAAATCCACGCGCAATCACTGTCATCAATGGGATCCTTTGCCACGGTCAGTCTCTCTGCAACAGTCCATGACATTGTGTCCCTTTGCCACGGTCAGAGTCTCTCTGCAGCAGTCCATGACATTGTGTCCCTTTGCCATGGTCAGAGTCTCCCTGCAGCAGTCCATGACATTGTGTCCCTTTGCCACGGTCAGAGTCTCCCTGCAGCAGTCCATGACGTTGTGTCCCTTTGCCACGGTCAGAGTCTCCCTGCAGCAGTCCATGACGTTGTGTCCCTTTGCCACGGTCAGTCTCCCTGCAGCAGTCCATGACGTTGTGTCCCTTTGCCACGGTCAGAGTCTCCCTGCATCAGTCCATGACATTGTGTCCCTTTGCCATGGTCAGAGTCTCCCTGCAGCAGTCCATGACATTGTGTACCTTTGCCATGGTCAGAGTCTCTCTGCAGCAGTCCATGACATTGTGTACCTTTGCCATGGTCAGAGTCTCTCTGCAGCAGTCCATGACATTGTGTCCCTTTGCCACGGTCAGTCTCTCTGCAGCAGTCCATGACATTGTGTCCCTTTGCCACGGTCAGAGTCTCTCTGCAGCAGTCCATGACATTGTGTCCCTTTGCCATGGTCAGAGTCTCTCTGCAGCAGTCCATGACGTTGTGTCCCTTTGCCATGGTCAGAGTCTCTCTGCAGCAGTCCATGGCGTTGTGTCCCTTTGCCATGGTCAGACTCTCTCTGCAGCAGTCCATGACATTGTGTCCCTTTGCCATGGTCAGAGTCTCCCTGCAGCAGTCCGTGACGTTGTGTCCCTTTGCCATGGTCAGAGTCTCCCTGCAGCAGTCCATGACGTTGTGTCCCTTTGCCATGGTCAGAGTCTCTCTGCAGCATGACATTGTGTCCCTTTGGCATGGTCAGAGTCTCTCTGCAGCAGTCCATGACATTGTGTCTCTTTGCCACGGTCAGAGTCTCTCTGCAGCAGTCCATGACGTTGTGTCCCTTTGCCACGGTCAGAGTCTCTCTGCAGCAGTCCATGGCATTGTGTCCCTTTGCCATGGTCAGAGTCTCCCTGCAGCAGTCCATGACATTGTGTCCCTTTGCCACGGTCAGAGTCTCTCTTCAGCAGTCCATGACATTGTGTCATTTGCCATGGTCAGAGTCTCTCTGCAGCATGACATTGTGTCCTTTGCCATGGTCAGAGTCTCTCTGCAGCAGTCCATGGCGTTGTGTCCCTTTGCCATGGTCAGAGTCTCTCTGCAGCAGTCCATGACATTGTGTCCCTTTGCCATGGTCAGAGTCTCCCTGCAGCAGTCCATGGCGTTGTGTCCCTTTGCCATGGTCAGAGTCTCTCTGCAGCATGACATTGTGTCCCTTTGGCATGGTCAGAGTCTCTCTGCAGCAATCCATGACATTGTGTCTCTTTGCCACGGTCAGAGTCTCTCTGCAGCAGTCCATGACATTGTGTCCCTTTGCCACGGTCAGAGTCTCTCTGCAGCAGTCCATGACATTGTGTCCCTTTGCCATGGTCAGAGTCTCTCTGCAGCATGACATTGTGTCCCTTTGCCATGGTCAGAGTCTCCCTGCAGCAGTACATGACATTGTGTCCCTTTGCCATGGTCAGAGTCTCCCTGCAGCAGTCCATGACATTGTGTCCCTTTGCCATGGTCAGACTCTCTCTGCAGCAGACCATGACGTTGTGTCCCTTTGCCATGGTCAGAGTCTCCCTGCAGCAGTCCATGACATTGTGTCCCTTTGCCATGGTCAGAGTCTCCCTGCAGCATGACATTGTGTCCCTTTGCCATGGTCAGAGTCTCTCTGCAGCAGTCCATGACATTGTGTCCCTTTGCCACGGTCAGAGTCTCTCTGCAGCAGTCCATGACATTGTGTCCCTTTGCCATGGTCAGAGTCTCCCTGCAGCAGTCCATGATATTGTGTCCCTTTGCCACGGTCAGAGTCTCTCTGCAGCAGTCCATGACGTTGTGTCCCTTTGCCATGGTCAGAGTCTCCTGCAGCAGTCCATGACGTTGTGTCCCTTTGCCATGGTCAGAGTCTCTCTGCAGCATGACGTTGTGTCCCTTTGCCACGGTCAGAGCTCTCTGCAGCAGTCCATGACTTGTGTCCCTTTGCCATGTCAGAGTCTCCTGCAGCATGACATTGTGTCCCTTTGCCATGGTCAGAGTCTCCCTGCAGCATGACATTGTGTCCCTTTGCCATGGTCAGAGTCTCTCCTGCAGCAGTCCATGACTTGTGTCCCTTTGCCACGGTCAGAGTCTCTCTGCAGCAGTCCATGACGTTGTGTCCCTTTGCCATGGTCAGAGTCTCCCTGCGCAGTCTATGACGTTGTGTCCCTTTGCCATGGTCAGAGTCTCCTCGCAGCATGACATTGTGTCCCTTTGCCATGGTCAGAGTCTCTCTGCAGCAGTCCATGACGTTGTGTCCCTTTGCCATGGTCAGAGTCTCCCTGCAGCAGTCCATGACTTGTGTCCCTTTGCCATGGTCAGAGTCTCTCTGCAGCATGACATTGTGTTCCTTTGGCATGGTCAGAGTCTCTCTGCAGCAGTCCATGACATTGTGTCCCTTTGGCATGGTCAGAGTCTCCCTGCAGCAGTCCATGACGTTGTGTCCCTTTGCCATGGTCAGAGTCTCTCTGCAGCAGTCCATGACATTGTGTCCCTTTGCCACTGGTCAGAGTCTCCCTGCAGCAGTCAATGACATTGTGTCCCTTTGCCATGGTCAGAGTCTCTCTGCAGCATGACATTGTGTCCCTTTGGCATGGTCAGAGTCTCTCTGCAGCACTCCATGACATTGTGTCCCTTTGCCATGGTCAGAGTCTCTCTGCAGCAGTCCATGACGATTGTGTCCCTTTGCCATGGTCAGACTCTCTCTGCAGCAGTCCATGACATTGTGTCCCTTTGCCATGGTCAGAGTCTCTCTGCAGCAGTCCATGACATTGTGTCCCTTTGCCATGGTCAGAGTCTCTCTGCAGCAGTCCATGACATTGTGTCCCTTTGCCATGGTCAGACTCTCTCTGCAGCAGTCCATGACATTGTGTCCCTTTGGCATGGTCAGAGTCTCTCTGCAGCAGTCCATGACATTGTGTCCCTTTGCCATGGTCAGAGTCTCTCTGCAGCAGTCCATGACATTGTGTCCCTTTGCCATGGTCAGAGTCTCTCTGCAGCAGTCCATGACATTGTGTCCCTTTGCCATGGTCAGAGTCTCTCTGCAGCAGTCCATGACATTGTGTCCCTTTGCCACGGTCAGAGTCTCTCTGCAGCAGTCCATGACGTTGTGTCCCTTTGCCATGGTCAGAGTCTCTCTGCAGCAGTCCATGACATTGTGTCCTGCAGACTGGCTTTGCCTTTTCAACAGCAAGGCGGCTCAGAATGCCTGTAACAATTGCGTTTCACCTACTATTCATACTGCATGCCAAAGGAAAAGAGTTGAAGTCGTGTGAAACATGTCTTCTCTCATAATTTGTTGTAAGGAGAGTGGCAGGAGCATCATTTTTATTCCTCTTGGTTACCATTGTCTGGGTCAGTCATCCTTGCCTTCAAATAGAAGTCTTTGTAGACATTGAAAAGCTTGTGTAGACATTGACAAGCCTGTGTAGACATGTTGACGAGTCTCTGTACACATTTACAAGTCTTTATAGACACATTGACAAGTCTTTGTAGACACATGGACAAGTCGCTGTAGACATGGACGAGTCTCTGTACACATTTACAAGTCTTTATAGACACATTGACAAGTCTTTGTAGACACATGGACAAGTCGCTGTAGACATGGACAAGTCTCTGTAGAATGGACAAATCTCTGTAGACATGAGCGAGTCTCTGTAGAATGGACAAGTCTCTGTGAATGGACAAGTCTCTGTAGATGGACGAGTCTCTGTAGACATGGACAAGTCTGTAGAATGGACAAGTCTCTGTAGAATGGATGAGTCTCTGTACACACATTGACAGGTCTCTGTAGATATGGACAGGTCTCTGTAATAATGGACAAGTCTCTGTATACACATTGACAAGTCTCTGTAGACATGGACAAGTTTCTGTACACACATTGACAGGTCTCTGTAGATATGGACAGGTCTCTGTAATAATGGACAAGTCTCTGTATACACATTGACAAGTCTCTGTAGACATGGACAAGTTTCTGTACACACATTGACATGTCTCTGTAGACATGGACAAGTCTCTGTAGACACGGACAAGTCTGTACACACATTGACAGTTCTCTGTAGATATGGACAGGTCTCTGTAATAATGGACAAATCTCTGTATACACATTGACAAGTCTCTGTAGACATGGACATGTCTGTACACACATTGACAGGTCTCAGTAGACATGGACGAGCCTCTGTACACACATTGACAGGTCTCAGTAGACATGGACAAGTCTCTGTACACACATTGACATGTCTCTGCAGATATGGACAAGTCTCTGTAGACATGGACAAGTCTGTACACACATTGACAGGTCTCGGTAGACATGGACAAGTCTCTGTACACACATTGACAGGTCTCGGTAGACATGGACGAGTCTCTGTACACACATTGACAGGTCTCGGTAGACATGGACGAGCCTCTGTACACACATTGACAGGTCTCAGTAGACATGGACAAGCCTCTGTACACACATTGACATGTCTCTGCAGATATGGACAAGCCTCTGTAGACATGGACAAGTCTGTACACACATTGACAGGTCTCGGTAGACATGGACAAGTCTCTGTACACACATTGACAGGTCTCAGTAGACATGGACAAGTCTGTACACACATTGACAGGTCTCAGTAGACATGGACAAGTCTGTACACACATTGACAGGTCTCTGTAGACATGGACAAGTCTGTACACACATTGACAGGTCTCTGTAGACGTGGACAAGTCTCTGTAGACATGGACAATTCTCTGTAGACATTGACAAGTCTCTGTAGAATGAACAAATCTCTGTAGACATGGACAAATTCTCTGTACACACATTGACAGGTCTCGGTAGACATGGACAAGTCTCTGTAGACTGGACAAGTCTCTGTAGACATGGACAAGTCTCTGTACACACAATGGCAGGTCTCCGTAGATGTGGACAAGTCTCTGTAGACATGGACAATTCTCTGTAGACATTGACAAGTCTCTGTAGAATGAACAAGTCTCTGCAGACATGGACAAGTCTCTGTACACACATTGACAGGTCTTCGTAGATGTGGACAAGTCTCTGTAGACATGGACAAGTTTCTGCAGACAAGGACAAGTGTCTGTACACATTACCACGTCTCTGTAGACATGGACAAGTCCCTGTACATATTACCAAGTCTCTGTAGACACTGTCAAGTCTCTGTAGACACATTGACAAGTCGTTACAGACTATAACAAGTCTGTCTACATGAACAAGTCTCTGTAGACAAATTGACAAGTCTCTGTAGACATACTTACTAATGTCTGTACATACTGACAAGTCTCTAGACATACTGACACACATCTATACATGTTGACAAGTTTTTTCTGTTTTTTGTTTTTTACATATCAACAACTGAAACTCCAAAATTGTCTGCATATCTGTAGATTATTATAATTACATATGTACGACTTACGTATGTTAAGCTGAATTATGACGTCACTCGGATAGAGGGTGCCAGGACACTTCCGTTACGCCGATGTCGGAATGAGCAACTGAACAAGAAACCCAAAACAAGCTTGACTCGACTTCTTGTTTTTATGGTATGACTGGCACATCTTCAATATCTTTTTTTCTTTTTAAACAAAACAACAACAAAATGTCATGGTATTGACCGCTGTCAGATTTTAGGCAGCATTGATGGTTTACCCCCTTCTCCTTCCTTTCACTCTCCCCCTCCCTCCCCCCGGGTTGTCAGCTTCTTGTGTTAGTGACAGTTCTTGGCCTTTCGTACCGAGGACATTTATCAAATCTTTGACTGCCTCCACTAATAAACTAGAAAACTGTCTTGGGCTGACAGCATGTTTGAAAACAAAGCTGTGGACAATTCTTTTGGTGCTTTTCTTGTTTTAAGTTGAAACATATGCACAGTATGATTCCATGAACAAAAAAGACAACTGAAAGAGTTTTCTGCAAGTCAAACAATCGAATGAAAAGATTCCACAAAAATTCAAAGATTGTTTCTCACAAATAAGAAACATATACATTTCTAATATTGCCATGTTATTGGCAACCTGGAATAAAAAAAATAAAATAAAAAAAACGTTAAAAAAATCTAGTATCCCAGAAACTGCATGCATATGTGTGCATGTATGTGCATCTATATAGACACATTGCATTGTTGTACTGACCTAAAAACTAAGGTTCTTGATACAGCAGGAGAGGGTTTGGTTCATGCAGGCAGATTTGAAGCATGAACCGTTCTGGTGTGCATGCCTGTATGTTACAAATGCTCACTGACAAATTTCATTCTCTCTCTCTCTCACACACACACACACACACACACACACACACACACACACACACACACACACACACACACACACACTGGTATTCTGACATGAATTGTGGAGCTTAAAAAAAAAAGAAAAACATTCAAGTTCCCATATATACCCGGAACTAACCTACGGAACAAGTCCTTGTTACTCTGGTCTTCTTCTCTGGAATCATGTCTGCCTGAGCTAAAGTATCATTGAAGCTCAGAATCTTACACAAGAAAATGTTCATATATTTTGCACACTCACAGTTATATAGGTATGCAGTATTATTGATATTACTAATGCCTATCCACAAGCATGTCATTGCTATATCATCAGCAAAATACATTTTCCCTTACAATCCAAAAGTGATTGTTGCTGTTTACAAGTACTTCTGTTTTAAAATAAATTGCTACTGATATTGATTGGACTACTGTTTGAAATAAACTGCTGCTATCATTCGAGCCAATGCACCTCTCATATAATCACATGTACTATTTTTAGGGACAGATAGGATGGATAATGGTGTTGCTTTTTTTCAACTTTTTTTTTTTTTTTTTTGCTTCTTTTTTCTTATTTTCTTTTTCCTTTTGTTGTTGTTGCGAATTTCTACTTTTTTTTTCTTTCTTGCCTCCCCCCCCCCCCCCCCAACACAATATCAAAGAATCTCTCTTCTCTCTCTCTCTCTCTCTCTTCTCTCTCTCTCGACCATATCATTAGCTCCTGTTCCTCACTTACTTCAAAAACAAAACGTGCACAAGGAACAAGAATGTTGGATATGAAGATACATGCTTGTGTACTTGAAGACGAGTGCCTCATGAATCACTGATTATTCATCCTTAGAGTGTGCTGATGTTACTATTAAATTGTGTGTGTGCGTGTGCATGCGCAGCAAAGCTTGGTAGTGTGTGTTTATGTGTGTGTGTGTGTGTGTGTGTGTGTGTGTGCATGTGTGTGTTTGCGTGCGTGCATGCTTGCGTATGTGCGTGCGTGGTGTGTGTGTGTGTGTCACATAGTTTTAGTGTGTATGTATGTTTTCGTTATGATGATATGAATCATTACTGTTTTTATTTTGATTTTTTAAATATTGTGCAGTAGTGTTGATGTGTTAGTATCCTTAAACCCAAAAGTTACATTGGCCAGATGAAAAAGGATCTACCTGCTTATCCATCGCCTTTGGGAATAAAGATTACTAATCATTAAATCAATCTGTCAATCTCTTTCACGTGCACAAACACACACACACACACACACACGCACGCACGCACGCACGCGCGCCACGCACGCACACACACACACCACACACACACACACACACACACACACACACGCACACACACACACACACACACACACACTACTAAGCTTTGCTGTATGACGTCGGGGTTTTTGTTGTTGTTTTGTGTTTGTTTTTGTTCGTTTGTTTACAGACATGGATTAGCACATTACGGATTTTCATCGTTGAAAATGTGAGAAGCTCGCTTCACTGCACAAAACTGCGACTTCGTAATTATGGAATATGACATGTGTTTCTACTGACGCCCACAAGATCACATGATCAGGAATCATGTGACAAACGTGCGCGTTCTACCGCCGTCTGCAGTTGTCAGAATTGCACAGAAAACGTGCAGTGTTTTGATTAGTTACGGGACGGTAAGTAACCACTATGTTGCACAGTGAGTCAGGCTGTTACAGGTACAAGGTACATTGCCTAATTTATGACTAGAATACAACTGACACACACATGTAGATCGCGTACTAATCTGGTCTTAAAATAAAACGAATGACTTTCTCTAAGAAGAAGACAACTCTACGGCCCCCACAAATAAAGACAATTTACCAGTTGTTGTTATTATTGTTTTGATACAGATTTATGCAGCAAGGGGTACGTTTGGGTTAGGATTGGGATCTGGGTAATGTTTAACAATAGTATACGAAATTCAGGGGGCTATTTGCACGCACTTTTTTTGGGTGTTTTCGGTTCTGCTGGTTTCAGTTACTGAGTTGGGGTTAGGGCCACGCTTTCAGCCGGTGAAGTCGTCAAGTTGCCATGTTGTGGATTCCAAGTGTGCATGAACTCGCCGACCTGTTATGCGATTTTTTGGCCACACGCCACTATTTCACATGAAAAACGCGGCTGGCGGTGGTGGACCCAAATACACGTTCAGGTAAATAACTCAACACACGTTCAGGTAAATGACTCAATACACGTTTGGGTAAATGACTCGATACACGTTCAGGTAAATAACTCGACACACGTTCAGGTAAATGACTCAATACACGTTTGGGTAAATGACTGGATACACGTTCAGGTAAATAACTCAACACATGTTCAGGTAATTACTCAATACACGTTTAGGTAAATAATTCAACACACGTTCAGGTAAATGACTCAATACACGTTTAGGTAAATAACTCAACACACGTTCAGGTAAATAACAATACACGTTCAGGTAAATAACTCAACACATGTTCAGGTAAATGACTCAATACACATTCAGGTAAATAACTCCAAAGCATAGAACAGTTTTACAGTAGCATGTAATGAATACAGAGCACAGTTCCCCTCCCCCACCCCCGCTCCACCCCCTATCCCACATCATTTAGGTTAATGCCTCATGTGTGGTCATTCTTGCGCATATGGCATCATCTGTGTGGCGGGAATATAGACGTTAAAAAAAAAGAAGAAAAAACAGAAGCTCATTTGCCTAGGTTATATGTGCACCCCAACATTTTGGTAAAGCCCTGAAAAATAAGAATAATCATCTTCATCTTGATCGTTAAGACGCTTGAGGCCTGGGTAGGCCAGTTCGTCATCACAGATGAGCTTTGTGTGCGTACTTGTGCTAAAGCGTTTACCATACACTTTGGAGTGATCACTCAAACATAAACACTCTTGCCCATCCACACACATGTTCTCTACTTTATCAGGTCAGTCCAGCTGCCGGCTTTGGGTCTTGTCAGGATTCTTGCAAGCCCTCCATAGAATTAACTACTAAGTACGAGTTTGTCACCATCAAAATCTCTAGTGTTACTGAGTGTCGTAGAAGTCAGTGCTGTCGTAACTATTTATGGTTGTTCTGTTGCAATGCTAAGTCGAGAATTACTCCTATGAACAGAAGGCCAAAGCACTGGTCTGTCACTGGCTCCAGAACTATTATAGTGATCACAGTAGGACAGTCACAGCTGCCAGCTGCTCTGAACTATTATAGTGATCACAGTAGGACAGTCACAGCTGCCAGCTGCTCTGAACTATTATAGTGATCACAGTAGGACAGTCACAGCTGCCAGCTGCTCTGAACTATTATAGTGATCACAGTAGGACAGTCACAGCTGCCAGCTGCTCTGAACTATTATAGTGATCACAGTAGGACAGTCACAGCTGTCAGCTGCTCTGGGCAGCCTGTCACTTGTGTCAGGCAAGTGTGTCTTGACGCTTGTGTCAGGCAGTGATAACTTTAATTCAACAAGTATCATATGATACAGAAATTAAAATACAATTTATTGTCATCTGCCATTCTGTTAGCAAGTCACTTAGATTTCTAGTAAACCAGGCACCTGCACGCTCCATTTTAATTGTCAAAAAATGTGGATGTTATAATCATGATTTAAAATGATACTTTCAATAAGTGAACTCTCCCAAATTTTGTGATGGTTATTTGATGTCAAGAAATTAATGCTGAACTTGTATTTCCCTTCATCAAATATTTGATAAGTTTTTCTTGCACTGCAGGCAGGTCACCAAAATTCACCCCACACAAATCAGCCGTGTCTGCAGACAGCATTACAATGCAACCCAAAATTCACCTATTAATCACCTTTCACCTATCCCAGAGTCTTGAAGACCGTTGGGGTGCCACAGAAAACTTTGCAACCAGCTTACTTCACTCTTCCCGTTTCTCAGATGCTTTTACAGTTTTAGGCAATTGTTGTGTTTGAGGCCAGTCCATGGACTGATGTTGTCCTCCCATCTCTTTCTCTGTCTCCCTCTCCTCCTGCCTCCTTGCACTGTTCCTTCTAGAATAGTTTTGGCAAGTCTGTTGATCTTGATACAGAACCATACCATCTCATTTTCCTTCTTTTCACTGTGGACAACAGGTCTTTGTATTGTCCAGTGGCTGGACCTCAAAGTTGGTAATGTGGTCTTTGTATGAGATACAAAGGTTCTTGTGAAAGTATCTCATCTCTAACGCCTGAATCCTTCTCTAAAGTTCAGCGGTCAGAGTCCACATCTCACGGGCACAGAGAAATATGGCAATGAGCGGGGAGTGCATCAGTCTGATCTTAGAACTGATTGTGATGTTTCTGTCATTTCAGATGGGTCTTAGTCTGGGCAGCGCTGTTGTTGTTTGCACAACTCTGCCTTGTCTGTAGACTGAATGCTATGGACCCACAGCCACAACATGCACATCTGGCCTATGTGTTACAAGCATGGTCATTACTCCAACCGTGCAGTACTAGTACAGTTAGAACTTTCACTAGGATGGTCAGAGAACCTCAGATCAAAGTACCAACACACTGGGTAGGCACAAGCAGCTCCAACCAGTCTTCCACTATCATCTCTGTCCAGCAACATAACAGGCAGCAGAATCTTTTCTTTTTTTTTTTTTAAACAGTGATAAATGAAGTGCTACAGAAGTCCTTTCTGGCTTGAGACTACATGTCTGGTCTTTAATCTACTCTTCCTTTCACAACATCCATTGTCAACCAGACCTGAGATATACTGACACCTGCAGTGTTAGAAGGTGTCAACAGAAAAAAACCCTCGTAGAGAAGCATCCATGACGGGGTTGAGACTCACTTGTGTTTCCAGTCTTCCCATAGCACCCTCAGCTCTCTGGACCACAACTGCTTCACTTGACACATAGCATGCAGAGGTGTGGTACGCCTTTGACAGGACTCCACACCCCCACCCCCACCCCCACCTGCAAACTGTGATGATAAGCAGTGCATCAGGACCCCACCCCCACCCCCCCCCTCTCCTCCTGCAAACAGTGATGATAAGCAGTGCATCATGACAAAGCGTAAGCCATGTAATGAGCCTGAAGTCATGTGACCTTGTCTGTATGCATGTACACACATGCACACACACGCACGCACGCATGCATGCATGTATACAGGTACAATCTGACATATTTTGCAATGTTACATTTTGAATATATGCCTTGTGTGTGAATTACAACTGATGCACATTGATGCTGGCCTCATTGTGTTTGTTGTTGTAGGTTTTGTAACATGGTGCTGGCCTCATTGTGTTTGTTGTTGTAGGTATTGTAACATTGTGTTTGTTGTTGTAGGTATTGTAACATGATGCTGGCCTCATTGTGTTTGTTGTTGTAGGTATTGTAACATTGTGTTTGTTGTTGTAGGTATTGTAACATGATGCTGGCCTCATTGTGTTTGTTGTTGTAGGTATTGTAACATTGTGTTTGTTGTTGTAGGTATTGTAACATGGTGCTGGCCTCATTGTGTTTGTTGTTGTAGGTATTGTAACATTGTGTTTGTTGTTGTAGGTATTGTAACATGATGCTGGCCTCATTGTGTTTGTTGTTGTAGGTATTGTAGCATGATGCTGCTCCTCCTCATCCTGAGTCAGTGTATCTACGGCACTGTCTCAATGAACAACGGCCTGGCTCGCACGCCACCCATGGGCTGGTTGTCATGGGAACGCTTCCGGTGTGAGACTGACTGTGTTACCTATCCTGACAGCTGTGTGAAGTATGTTAGACTGTAGACTGTGATGCATAATGCAGAAGTTGATGTGAACTTGTTTGTCATACATAATGAAAAAAATTGATATGCACTTGTTTGTCTTGCATAATGAGAAAAGTTGATGTGCACATGTTTGTCATGCATAATGTGAAAAGTTGATATGCACATGTTTGTCTTGCATAATGAGAAAAGTTGATATGCACATGTTTGTTATGCACATTGAGAAAAATTGATGTGCACTTGTTTGTCTTGCATTATGAGAAAAGTTGATGTGCACATGTTTGTCTTGCATTATGAGAAAAGTTGATGTGCAGATTCTTGTCTTGCATTATGAGAAAAGTTGATGTGCACATGTTTGTCTTGCATTATGAGAAAAGTTGATGTGCACATGTTTGTCTTGCATTATGAGAAAAGTTGATGTGCACATGTTTGTCTTGCATTATGAGAAAAGTTGATGTGCACATGTTTGTCATGTATAATGGGAAAACGTTGGTCCATTCAGTATCTAGTGCATTGTTTTCTGGTCTGCAAACGATTTGTTCTTTACATTAAAGTGTGGTCCATCCAGTATCTAATGCACAGTTTTCTGGTCTGCAATCTAAACTAAGCACATGTAATACATATTTCAAACAGTCAAGGTGTTAAGGATCAAAATCATGCCACTGGAATTCAAACTGGTGTTGAAATTATTATTCTCATTATTATTCTTTGAGTGTTTTAAGGGTCAAAATCATGCCACTATTATTCAAACTATTGATGAAATCATTATTTTCGTTGTTATAAGAGTATTTTTAAGGATCAAAATCATGCCACTATTATTCAAACTATTGATGAAATTATTATCATTATTATTAGAGTATCTTAAGAATCAAAATTATGCCACTATTGTTCAAACTATTGATGAAATTATTATTATCAGTATTATTAGAGTGTGTTAAGGATAAACAAGATGCAAAGCATATAAACGTACTCCCAGTTTATCCTGAATACGCGTGAGATATTCTATAGAGAGGAAAAACCGTCTTGGGCTGATGTAACCGTAAGTAATGGCTTTTCTGGTAAACATCGGCCATGATCTGTGACCTATAATGAACATACTTAAAAATTTTCAGAAAGGTCGGCCAAGTACTTTCTGAGATTTTGCATAAAGAAGAAAACCATTATGGGCCGTTAGTAAGGGCTATAATGGTAAACTTAAACATCGGGCATTATCCGTGACCCATAATAAACATACCTACAAATTTTCAGAAATATTGGCCACATACGTTCTAAGATATTCCATTAAAAAAAAAAAGAACCGTTAGGGGCCGTTATAGCTGCTAGTAATGGCTATAACGGTAAAGTAAAACATCGGGCATCATCCGGGACCCATAATGAACATACCTAAAAACTTTCAGAAAGATTAGCCAAGTACTTTCTTAGATATTCCATAAAGAAGAAAAACCGTTAAGGGCTGTTGTAACCGTTAGTAACGGCTATAACGGTAAACTAAAACATTGGGTATCATCCGTGACCCATAATGAACATACCTACAAATTTTCAGAAAGATCAACAGAGTGCTTTTTGAGATATTCCATAAAGAAGAAAAACCATTATGGGCCGTTATAGCCCTTAGTAACGGCTATAACGGTAAACTGAAACGTCGGGCATCATCCGTAACACATAGTAGTGAACATACATGCTAATTTTCACAAAGATCGGCCATGTACTTTCTGAGATATTCCATAAAGAAGAAAAACCATTACAGGCCATTACAGCTGTTAGTAATGGCTATAATGGCATTGTGACTCGTTTGTCCACGTTCTCTGGGCGGTTCGCTAACATTTATTTAAGATTTATAATGGCAAATTAAAACATCGGGCATCATCTGTGACCCATAATGAACATACCTGCTAATTTTTACAAAGATCGGCCAAGTACTTTCTGAGATATTCCATAAATAAGAAAAACCGTTACAGGCGCTACAGCCGTTAGTAACGGTTATAACGGTAAAGTAACACATCGGGCATCATTTCTGGCCCATAACAAACATACCTGCTAATTTTCACAAAGATCGGCCAAGTACTTTCTGAGATATTCCATAAAGAAGAAAAACCGTAACAGGTCATTACAGCCTTTAGTAACAGCTATAACGGTAAAATAACACATCGGGCATCATCTCTGGCCCATAACGAACATACAATTTTCAGAAAGATCGGCCCAGTAGTTTTGTCTGGAGCGAAAGGAACACATTTTGACCACGGACGGACACACACACACACACACACACACACACACACACACACACACACACACACACACACACACACACACACATAGCATTTCTTCATTCCCATTCTAAAGTACTCCCTGTTCTATAAGAAATGGGAGTACAAAAACATGCCACTATCATTCAAACTATGCATGAAATTATAATTGTTATTATTAGTATTTTACTACTATTATCATTATTGTTATTGTTCTTCTTATTATTATTATTATTTACACAGCGCCTAACCCTGATTAGAGTGCAAGCTGGAAGTGCTTTCATTTATACAGCATGCTGCCTACCTGGGTGGAGCCACCTGAAGAGCTCTGCTAGCGCTACATTCAGTCATTGCCCATTTCATTAAGTCTGATATCAATCACTTATTGTTTCAGTAATGCTTTCATTTTTTTTTTTTTTTTAGTCATGGAGGATGCATGCTATGTGTATATGTGTCACCCATATCAACGGCTAAACTGGCTTCTGAAATTTGGTGATGGTATTTCACATGTGTGCAAGATATCATGCATGCGTTCACACACAGAACCTTGGTTTGTAGTCTCATAAGAAGGATTTTTTGGGAAATCTGCAAATAAAACGAGCAAGGCATGTGTACATCAACCGGAATTGATTACTCCCAGGCATTTGACTTTACATAAAAATCAGTTCAACAGCATGCATCTGATGTACCTGGAGTTGCTGCTGACCTTCAGAAGTGAATGTTGATATCAGTGAAAAGTGTTTGTCACATCGATTATGTTTGTCACATCGATTGTGTTTGTCACATCAATTGTGTTGTCACATCGATTGTGTTTGTCACATCAATTGTGTTTGTCACATCGATTATGGAGGATTGGAACGGGAGAGTATTAGTGAGTGATGAAACCAGTCAGAGAGAACAAGTGGGGTTAAAGACGTTAGGCTTCAGACAGACATGAAATGATGACTGTGCGAGATCAGTCCTCAGTCACTGCAAGTTTTTATACAGCTGCCTCTGCATTTCAGTGTGAATGTCAGAAACACTGTTTGCTTTTCAGTGAGCAGCTGTACAAGGCCATGGCCGACAGGATGGTGTCAGACGGCTACAAAGAGGCCGGCTATGAGTACGTCCACATTGATGACTGCTGGGCCGCCCCTCAACGGGATGGAGAGGGAAGGCTGCAGGCAGATCCTGATCGCTTTCCTAGTGGCATAAAGGCTTTGGCTGACTATGTGAGTCGCCATATGTAATGTAACGCATTGACAGTGTAATGTTAGTGGATTTTTATTAGGCTTTTTTATTATGACTGCGTCAGTGTCTGCGTGAAATGTATCACACTGTAGCTTTAATGGCAATGATGATTATCAAGCATTAGGCGTTTGTCAGTATAACGACATGGTAATGATAAAACTAAACGCTTTAGGCTTCAGTCAGCATACGGACATTTTAGTGGTAAAATCAACCACATTAGGCTTAGACAGTATAAGGACATTTTAATGGTAAAATTCACCACTCAGGCTTATAATGACATTTTAATGGTAAGATTAACCACATTGGGCTTTTGTCAGTATAGTGACATTTTAGTGGTAAAATAAACACATGAGGCTTTTGTCAGTATAATGACATTTTAGTGGTAAAATTCAACGCATCAGGCTTCAGTCAGCATAAGGATATTTTAGTGGTAAGATTAACCACATTAAGCTTATGTTAGTTTAATGATATTTTAATTGTAGAATTAAACACATTAGGCCTCAGTCAGCACAATGAATTTTTAGTGGTAAAATTAACCGCATTAGGCTTTAGGCAGTGTAATGACATTGTAGTGGTAACATTAACTAATCAGGCTTCAGGCAGTGTAATGACATTTTAGAGATAAGATTAACCGCATTAGGCTTCAGGCAGTGTATTGACATTTTAGAGATAAGTTTAACCGCATTAGGCTTCAGGCAGTGTAATGACATTTTAGAGATAAAATTAACAGCATTAGGCCTTAGGCAGTGTAATGACATTGTAGTGGTAAAATTAACTTATCAGGCTTCAGGCAGTGAAATGACATTTTAGAGATAAGATTAACCGCATTAGGCTTCAGACAGTGTATTGACATTTTAGAGATAAGTTTAACGCTTTTGGCTTCAGGCAATGTAATGTTTTAGAGATAAAATTAACTGCATTAGGCTTTAGGCAGTGTAATGACATTGTAGTGGTAAAATTAACTTATCAGGCTTCAGGCAGTGTAATGTTTTAGTGGTAACATTTACCCTCTCATACTGTCTTCATGATCACAGGCATGCTGTATACTTGTCCAAGGCGTTGGATAACCATTTGATGTAAAGAGACTGTTTGAACCACATCATGTCTTTGTTTCCTTCAATGTCTGTAAACATGTGGATCATACTGTGATAAGATACTTTTGCACTTCGGTCTACAATTACTATAGAATTCTTCAACAGTTTGACTACCATTATATTTGTAGTAACACAGATGTAGAGATTGTTTTGTAGATAAATCAGCTGATGTATATTTGGAAAATCTTAGATATTAAAATGGTTTTGTAGACAGACCTTTATACTTTGGAAACATTGATACAGACTCATTTTGTAGATACATCAGTCTGTGTTATATTTTTGGACAGCAGAGATGTAATGTAGAAGGACCAGTGTAAGTAAGTTTTTATAACAATGGAGACGTAGAGATTGTTCTATGGATGGACCACTATATGTAGGTTTTTGGATAACAGGGATAGAGGCTTGGCGTTATAGAAAAAACCAGTAGGGTATATGTATTTATTTAGATGACAGAGGAGTTGAGTTTGTTTTATAGATTGTTAAACTGATGTATCTATTTATGGAGTAACACAGATTAAACGATTGTTAATGACAGAAAATATTGTGTTGATTATAGTCACACTTATTCACTGAGAGAGACCAGCATAGCCAAATGATTTTGCCATATTTTGTGTACATGTTTGGTGAAAATATGAATTTTTTTTAGTGGTAATTGCATTTGTGGTGTTTAGCCTTTGTGTTATCTTGATGTGCTTTGACGTAAAAGTGATGACTCTTGCCAAGTCTCATGCAAAGTCTCGTTTGGCTGTATCAGAGTCTTCAACAGCTTGTTGGTACATACAATATGCCATAAATTACCATTAAAAACAAAGCAGAATGAAACAAAACTGGCAAGAGAACATGACTTTGTGCCTAAGTATGCTGAGGATTCAGCTTTGTAAGTAATCTGTATTGTGAGGAACTATTTCAAATGTAGTTACTGTAAAACAGAATATCTCTCCACCCTTTGCTGTCTATGATGCATAGCATTCTTTTACTGATTTAGTCATTGGTAGGTGAAAATGAACCCCTCTCCACTCCCCCCTCCCCAATAGTCCATTCACTATACCCCGTCTGTGAACGTCATTGCATGCTAAATAGTCCATTCACTACACCCCATCTGTGAATGTCATTGCATGCTAAATAGTCCATTCAATACACCCCATCTGTGAATGTCATTGCATGCTAAATAGTCCATTCACTACACCCCATCTGTGAATGTCATTGCATGCTAAATAGTCCATTCACTACACCCCGTCTGTGAACGTCATTGCATGCTAAATAGTCCATTCACTACACACCGTCTGTGAACGTCATTGCATGCTAAATAGTCCATTCACTACACCCCGTCTGTGAACGTCATTGCATGCTAAATAGTCCATTCACTACACCCCATCTGTGAATGTCATTGCATGCTAAATAGTCCATTCAATACACCCCATCTGTGAATGTCATTGCATGCTAAATAGTCCATTAATTACACCCCATCTGTGAATGTCATTGCATGCTAAATAGTCCATTCATTACACATCTGTTGTCGTCACTGCATGCTAGGTAGTCCATTCATTACACATCTGTTGTCGTCACTGCATGTTAAGTAGTCCATTCATTACACATCTGTTGTCGTCACTGCATGCTAGGTAGTCCATTCATTACACATCTGTTGTCGTCACTGCATGCTAGGTAGTCCATTCATTACACATCTGTTGTCGTCACTGCATGTTAAGTAGTCCATTCATTACACATCTGTCGTCGTCACTGCATGCTAGGTAGTCCATTCATTACACATCTGTTGTCGTCACTGCATGTTATGTAGTCCATTCATTACACATCTGTTGTCGTCACTGCATGTTAAGTAGTCCATTCATTACACATCTGTTGTCGTCACTGCATGTTAAGTAGTCCATTCATTACACATCTGTTGTCGTCACTGCATGTTAAGTAGTCCATTCATTACACATCTGTGGACATCACTGCATGATACCTTCACCTGTGAAATCTTACACATTGTCACTGGATTATAATGATACCCTCACCTGTCATATACACACTGTGAGTGGATTATAATGATACCCTCACCTGTGATATATACACTGTCAGTGGATTATATTGATACCCTGACCTGTCATATACACACTGTGAGTGGATTATAATGATACCCTCACCTGTGATATATACACTGTCAGTGGATTATAATGATACCCTGACCTGTCATATACACACTGTGAGTGGATTATAATGATACCCTCGCCTGTGATATATACACTGTCAGAAGATTATAATGATACCCTGACCTGTCACATAAACACTGTGATTGGATTATAATGATACCCTCACTTGTGGCTGGTCTGTATAGGTTGGTCACTGAAATGTTGCCTCTGTTACTGGATTATAATGATAGCCTAACAGAACACCCCTCATGTTGAAGTATTCCTTGAGGTGTGCATTCAGGGACCAGTAATATTGGTTTCACACTTCACTCATATCGCCTTTGTTGTTTTTTGTTGTCATTTGGGTGTACTAAACAGTAGGCACCTGCATGTTGTCATTTGGGTTCATAGAATAGTAGGCCTGCTTGTTGTCATTTGGGTCCATTGAATAGTAGGCCTGCATTTTGTTATCATTTGGGTACATTGAATAGTAGGCCTGCATGTTGTTATCATTTGGGTATATTCAATTGTAGGCCTGGATGTTGTTGTCATCTAGGTACATTGAATAGTAGGCCTGTAGGTTGTCATTTGGGTACATTGAATAGTAGGCCTGCATGTTGTCATCATTTGGGTACATTGAATAGTAGGCCTGCATGTTGTCATCATTTGGGTACATTGAATAGTAGGCCTGCATGTTGGTTGTCATTTGGGTCCATTGAATAGCAGGCCTGTATGTTGTTGTCATTTGGGTCCTTTGAATAGTAGGCCTGTATGTTGTTGTCATTTGGGTCCTTTGAATAGTAGGCCTGTATGTTGTTGTCATTTGGGTCCTTTGAATAGTAGGCCTGCATGTTGTTGTCATTTGGATCCATTGAATAGTAGGCCTGCATGTTGTTGTCATTTGGGTACATTGAATAGTAGGCCTGCATGTTGTTGTCATTTGGGTACATTGAATAGTAGGCCTGCATGTTGTTGTCATTTGGGTACATTGAATAGTAGGCCTGCATGTTGTTGTCATTTGGGTACATTGAATAGTAGGCCTGCATGTTGTTGTCATTTGGGTACATTGAATAGTAGGCCTGCATGTTGTCATTTGGGTACATTGAATAGTAGGCCTGCATGTTGTCATTTGGGTACATTGAATAGTAGGCCTGCATGTTGTTGTCATTTGGGTACATTGAATAGTAGGCCTGTACTTTCTTGTCATTTGGTCCATTGAACAGTAGGCTTTCATTTTGTTGTGATTTGAATATGTTGAATAATACAGCATGTATTTTGCGTTTGGGCACATTGAATAGTTGACTTGCCTTTCATTGTAAGTTGGGTACATTGAACAGCAGGCCTGAATTTTTGTTTGATCCTGTGAACACAGTGAAGTTCTCATAGGGAATGGATACTTGGAATGTTGATGGATACCTATGATGCTGTTTTGGAGTTGTTGTCTGCTACTATTCAGCCCTTTCACCCACTGCATTTGAGTAAATCCACTGAACTGATGAAACCTTACAGGTGAAGTACGTGACACTGAGGGGGAGGTCAGATGGTGTAACAGGTGAAGCAGTGGGGACACAACACAATGCAAGAGTCACTGAGGGGGAGGTCAGATGGTGTAACAGGTGAAGCAGTGGGGACACAACACAATGCAAGAGACACTGAGGGGGAGGTCAGATGGTGTAACAGGTGAAGCAGTGGGGACACAACACAATGCAAGAGACACTGAGGGGGAGGTCAGATGGTGTAACAGGTGAAGCAGTGGGGACACAACACAATGCAAGAGACACTGAGGGGGAGGTCAGATGGTGTAACAGGTGAAGCAGTGGGGACACAACACAATGCAAGAGACACTGAGGGGGAGGTCAGATGGTGTAACAGGTGAAGCAGTGGGGACACAACACAATGCAAGAGACACTGAGGGGGAGGTCAGATGGTGTAACAGGTGAAGCAGTGGGGAACTTCTGCTGTACAAGATGAGTTTTGTGAATCCACCCCAATCTATTACAGGCTTTTTAAAAATTAATTCAAAGAGCATATCATGCATGATTTCAAATATTTGTATAAACCTTTTCAGGTCCATGAGCGAGGGCTGAAGCTGGGGATCTACACTGATATTGGCTATGCCACCTGCCAAAAGTACCCTGGCTCTGAGTTCTACCTGCAGAGCGATGCCAAGTCGTTTGCAGAGTGGGGCGTGGACCTGGTGAAGACTGATGGGTGTTACACCAATTTCCACCAGACCGACTTTGGTGAGTTGAAGAACAAAGACAGACCAACCTTGGTGAGTTGAAGAACAAAGACAGACCAATTTTGGTGAATTAAAGAACACAGACAGTCTATCTTTGGTGAGTTGAAGACCAAAGACAGACCAGTTCTGGTGAGTTGAAGAACAAAGACAGACCGATCTTGGTGAGTTGAACAAGGACAGACCGATATTGGTGAGTTGAACAAAGACAGACCAATTTTTGTGAGCTGAGGAACAAAGACCGACTTGAGTGAGTTGAAGAACAAAGACAGACCGACTTTGGTGAGTTGAAGAACAAAGACAGACCGACTTTGGTGAGTTGAAGAACAAAGACAGGCTGACTTTGGTGTGTTAAAGAAGAACGACAGACTGATTTTGGTGAGTTGAAAACAAAGACAGTGTATGTAAACGGTAGAACAGGCTAAATTTCTATGTGAAGTGTATAAGAATCCTCCCCAGTTATTGTCAGAGACAAGGGGTGTGTGTGTGCTTGGCCGGGGGGGAGGGGGGGGTATGCTTTTTGTGACATTGCTGTGAATTCACCAGTTAGAATCAGAGGTAAGAGGTTGATTGACTTCTGTCAATGTGTTTGAGAGAGGGGGAGCTTGCTGTCTGTGGTATAGCTGTGAAAAGCAATATTTCTGTCACAGGATGTTATGACCATTAATCTGTATGAAGGGGGAGGTAGCAATAATTTCATCAAGGAGAGTTATGACCATTGATCTATATGACGGAGGTGGAGGTAGCAATACTTTTATCACTGGTAGCTTATGACCATTGATCTATATGAAGAGGGGGAGGTAGCAATACTTTTATCACTGGAAATTTATTACCAATAATCTATATGAAGGAGGGGGAAGTGGTGTACTTTTATCACTGCAAAGTTATGACCAATAATCTGTATGAAGAGAGTAAGGGGGTGTACTTTTATCACTAGAAAGTTATGACCAATAATCCATATGAAGGAGGGGAGGGGGCATACTTTTATCACTGGTAAGTTATGACCAGTAATCCATATGAAGGAGGGGGCATACTTTTGGATTTAGTTCTGATCATGTTCAAAGTGTGAATAAACAATTCAAAATTTAAGACTGCGATAAAAACTTGTATTGAAGATTATCAAATATATTCATTCACACATCCCATACTCACCCTAAAATCAACAATTTGTAACCAGACAAAGTAGCTGAGAGTTCAACTCTCTATTCTCTCAGACTTCTTCCTCTTCTTCTCCTCCTAGCTAATCTTCCTTTTTTTTTCCAACTTGGTGCTCTCTCCTCCTCTGTTTCTACCAAAGCGACAGGAAATCTTTTTTGTCAAAGAGCACAAATCACTGTTGAAAAAATGTCCAATCAGGAGCAAGCACCCTGTAAAGGTGAGTTTTCAATAGGGTTCAAATTGCACACAAAAAAGACCCTTTTTTTCACGTGGGGTGCATGGCATTGACAATAATTGCTTGGTCATGGAGCAGGCATTAGTGAGCTCTCCTTCCCTGATTTAATGTCCCTAATTTAATGGACTTCTTTTCAAGTTTCCCAGTTTTCCTCTGCTTCAGAGGGGCACAAATTCCTCTAGAAACTTGTTTTTAATTGCCTGAAAAACCTGCAATTTCTCTTTCCATTTCCAGTGTGTATCTAGCTTCTGGGGAGTGTTGGGAGGTGAAGGTACTGCCATCCTCCCCCCCCCCCCCTCCCAACTCTCAAACAGGGGCACTGCCCCTGCACTTCACCAGGGGCCTGGTTGGTCATAGCTGCCCTGGCCTTCAGTGACTTGAAGTGTCAAAGTGGCAAGCACAGAGGGGCAGGGATGGGCCAAAGCCATACTGTTATGGTGGGAAAGGCACTGTTTGTGGTTTGTGCAGCATTCCCGGCATTCAGCTTCTACCTGAACAGGACTGGTCAACCCATGCTGCTGGGCTGCAACTGGCCTGCCCCTCAGATGGGAAATCACATCAAGGTCTGCCACACACTGTGCATCCACTAATGATATTCATGTTGTGTCGTCCTGTGTGTGTTTATGTGAGTGTGTACAAGATACAAGATACAAGAATACTTTATTTCTAAATTCTCACACACACAGACACACACACACACAAATGTGAGTATGTACGTCGGCTCGCTCCTATGCATACACATATACACATGCATGTATGTGCATGTCCACACCCACATGTTGTGCACATACATGCATACACATGAACGCACAAATGCATACACACTGTTATGCAGTGGATATCCCATTATTATGATGTGATTGTTATACAGTAGATACCCAGTATTATGATACCATTGTTATGCAATAGATGCCCATTGATATGATACGATTTTTGTACAGTAGATACCCAGTGTTTTGATTCGATTGTTATGCAGTAGATACCCCATTATTATGATATGATTGTTACACAGTAGATACCCATTATCGTATGAATGTTATGCGCAAGATACCCCATTATTATGATATGATTGTTACACAGTAGATACCCATTATCGTATGAATGTTATGCGCAAGATACCCCATTATTATGATATGATTGTTACACAGTAGATACCCATTATCGTATGAATGTTATGGGCAGGATACCCCATTATAATGACTGTTATGCTGTAGATACCCCATTATCATATGACTCATGCAGTAGATACCCCCTGTTATTATGATTGTTCTGCAGTTGATACTTTATTAAGATATGATTGTTCTGCAGTTGATACTTTATTAAGATATGATTGTTCTGCAGTTGATACTTTATTATGATATAATTGTTCTGCAGTTGATACTTTATTATGATATAATTGTTCTACAGTTGATACTTTATTATGATATAATTGTTCTGCAGTTGATACTTTATTATGATATAATTGTTCTGCAGTTGATACTTTATTATGATATGATTGTTCTGCAGTTGATACTTTATTAAGATATGATTGTTCTGCAGTTGATACTTTATTAAGATGTGATTGTCCTGCAGTTGATACTTTATTATGATATGATTGTTATGCAGTACATACTTTATTATGATATGATTGTAAGATTGTTATGCAGTACATACTTTATTATGATATGATTGTAAATGCAGTAGATACCCTATTATTATGATTGTTTTGCAGTTGATACTTATTATGATATTATTGTTATGCAGTAGATACCCTAGTATTATGATTGTTCTGCTGTTGATACTTATTATGATATTATTGTTATGCAGTAGATACCCTAGTATTATGATTGTTCTGCTGTTGATACTTATTATGATATTATTGTTATGCAGTAGATACCCTAGTATTATGATTGTTCTGCTGTTGATACTTATTATGATGTAATTGTTGTGCAGTAGATACCCTAGTATTATGATTGTTCTGCTGTTGATACTTTATTATGATATGATTGTTGTGCAGTAGAAGCCCAGTTATGATTAATATATAATTTTAAAGCAGCAGTAATAGATCTTTATGATGACCTGATTGTTGTGATCTGGATGTGTCCCATTGCAGCCCAACTTCAGCTTGGTGAGGGAGAACTGTAACACCTGGCGTGCCTTTGGCGACATTCAGGACAGCTGGGAGGTGCTCAAGACCATCCTGGACTTTTACGGAAAGAATGAGTACAGCTTCGCCAGCTTCTCTGGCCCTGGCGGATTTGCTGATCCTGACCAGGTGTGTTGAGATGTACTGATCCTGATCAGGTGTGTTGAAATGTACTGATCCTGATCAGGTGTGTTGAAATGTACTGATCCTGACCAGGTGTGTTGAAATGTACTGATCCTGAACAGGTGTGTTGAAATGTACTGATCCTGAACAGGTGTGTTGAAATGTACTGATCCTGATCAGGTGTGTTGAAATGTACTGATCCTGATCAGGTGTGTTGAAATGTACTGATCCTGAACAGGTGTGTTGAAATGTACTGATCCTGATCAGGTGTGTTGAAATGTACTGATCCTGATCAGGTGTGTTGAAATGTACTGATCCTGACCAGGTGTGTTGAAATGTACTGATCCTGATCAGGTGTGTTGAAATGGACTGATCCTGACCAGGTGTGTTGAAATGGACTGATCCTGATCAGGTGTGTTGAAATGTACTGATCCTGATCAGGTGTGTTGAAATGGACTGATCCTGATCAGGTGTGTTGAAATGTACTGATCCTGATCAGGTGTGTTGAAATGGACTGATCCTGATCAGGTGTGTTGAAATGGACTGATCCTGATCAGGTGTATTGGATTGTACTGATTCCGATATCAGGTTTATTGGAATGTACTGATTTCGATCAGGTGTGTTGAAATAGATGGATCCTGACCAGGTGTGTTGAAATGGATGGATCCTGATCAGGTGTGTTGAAATGTACTGACCATAATCAGGTGTGTTGAAATGGACTGACCATAATCAGGTGTGCTGAAATGGACTGACCATAATCAGGTGTGCTGAAATGTACTGATCCTGATCAGGTGTGCTGAAATGTACTGATCCTGATCAGGTGTGCTGAAATGTACTGATCCTGATCAGGTGTGCTGAAATGTACTGATCCTGATCAGGTGTGTTGAAATGGACTGATCCTGATCAGGTGTGCTGAAATGTACTGATCCTGATCAGGTGTGTTGAAATGTACTGATCCTGATCAGGTGTGTTGAAATGTACTGATCCTGATCAGGTGTGTTGAAATGGACTGATCCTGATCAGGTGTGTTGAAATGTACTGATCCTGATCAGGTGTGTTGAAATGTACTGATGTTCCAGTCTGACCAGTTGTGTTGAAATGTACTGATGTTCCAGTCTGACCAGTTGTGTTGAAATGTACTGATGTTCCATTTTACCAGGTGTGTTGAAATGTACTGATGTTCCATTTTACCAGGTGTGTTGAAATGTACTGATGTTCCATTTTACCAGGTGTGTTGAAATGGACTGATGTTCCAGTCTGACCAGTTGTGTTGAAATGTACTGATGTTCCATTTTACCAGGTGTGTTAAAATGTACTGATGTTCCATTTTACCAGGTGTGTTGAAATGGACTGATGTTCCATTTTACCAGGTGTGTTGAAATGTACTGATGTTTTGTTCTGACTTGTGTGTTGAAATGTATTCTTTCTTTCTTTCTTTCTGCGTACGCAGGCTGATACTCCTGCGGACACTCCCTGTATAGCCAGGCAGTGGAGTTTTGTGTGTATGACTTTTTTTTATCCCGCCATTAAGGCAGCCATACTCCATCTTCGGGGAAGGTGCATGCTATGTGTCACGTGTCATCCATACCAACGGTCAAACTGGCCTTCTCTTCCGAAAGTTGGTGATGGGATTTTACGTGTGTGCAAGATGTTATGCGTGCGTTCACACACGGAACCTCGGTTTATAGTCTCATTCGAAGGACTATATGGGGAATGGAGTCAGAACCAATGTTAACTCCGAGGGAAAAATCCCCCTATACCGAAATTCGAACCCGCAACCCCAGGATCACGAGTCCGGCGCTCTACCAACTGAGCTATCCGGCCCCCAAAATGTATTAATGTTCTATTTTACTAGGTGTGTTGAAATGTACTGATGTTTTGTTCTGACTGATGTGTTGAAATGTATTAATGTTCTATTTTACTAGGTGTGTTGAAATGTACTGATGTTCTATTTTACCAAGTGTGTTGAAATGTACTGATGTTCTATTTTACCAAGTGTGTTGAAATGTACTGATGTTCTATTTTACTAGGTGTGTTGAAATGTACTGATGTTCTATTTTACCAAGTGTGTTGAAATGTACTGATGTTCTATTTTACCAAGTGTGTTGAAATGTACTGATGTTCTATTTTACCAAGTGTGTTGAAATGTACTGATGTTCTATTTTACTAGGTGTGTTGAAATGTACTGATGTTCTATTTTACCAAGTGTGTTGAAATGTACTGATGTTCTATTTTACAAGTGTGTTGAAATGTACTGATGTTCTATTTTACTAGGTGTGTTGAAATGTACTGATGTTCTATTTTACTAGGTGCATTGAAATGTACTGATGTTCTATTTTACCAAGTGTGTTGAAATGTACTGATGTTCTATTTTATCAAGTGTGTTGAAATGTACTGATGTTCTATTTTACTAGGTGTGTTGAAATGTACTGATGTTCTATTTTACCAAGTGTGTTGAAATGTACTGATGTTCTATTTTACCAAGTGTGTTGAAATGTACTGATGTTCTATTTTACTAGGTGTGTTGAAATGTACTGATGTTCTATTTTACTAGGTGTGTTAAAATGTACTGATGTTTTGTTCTGACTGGTGTGTTGAAATGTACTGATGTTCTTTTTTCACCAGGTGTGTTGAAATGTACTGATGTTCTTTTTTCACCAGGTGTGTTGAAATGTACAGATGTTTTCTGATCAGGAGTGTTAAAATGTATTGATGTTCAGTCTTACCAGCTGTTTTAAATATACTCCAGATGTACTTCACTTAGACAGATGCCAGCCTGCACAGCATTTCTGTTTAGTTTGAAAATGAAACGAAAAGCTTGAGTGGTTTTATATTGAAATATTTGGCTGTTTATCTGGTTTCTGTTTGCATTTGTTTCGACCTTCATTTCTCAAATTGGGTAAGTTATTGCTACATTGTGTAGATGTAGATCCCCCTTACTGTGGATGATGCGGTAAGAAGTTGAGAACCATTGTTGAGAAGTTTAAACAGTATGGAGTAAAGCTGTTTTTTCCTCATTGGAAAGGTAGCTCTACCTTCATCATTTTCTGTTGTTTTCCCCCCTTTCTTTTGCAGGAGCATTGAACTGACTGTAATGATACTTGAAACTCAGATAAAATTAAATTTGGATGAAATGTCGACTGTAATAGTACTTGAAACTTGGATGAAATACTGACTGTAAAGATACTTTGAACATAGCTGAAATGCTAATTCTCAGAAAATTATGTGGACCCAAGTTCAGAGTTATACAGGGAACATTTTTATCATGACTTTATTTTGGGGATGCATAGCAGTGGATGTTAATGAGACTTGAATCAGCATTTTCATGCCAGTTCTAGGACTATTTCTCCAATATGACATTCCTCACAGATCAGTGCATGGAAATCAAGGTGACACATTGAATCATCTTCCATGCTAATTACAGACAGAACCAGTTATATCTTCTTCTTTTTTTTCTTTTCTTTTTTTTCGCAAGCCAGACTTACGGTTTGCATTTTGAGCTCCTGTGATGATGAAAACTGATAATAGTCAACTATATTGTCACTCCCGCCAACTTCTTTAGGGCCATCTTGGATGGCTTACCGCATGACCAGGGTGAAGATTTACATGGCTTGATGTGTTTGTTCCTTTCACAGTTGATCGTGGGCAACTTTGGACTGAGCTACTACCAGCAGAAAGCCCAGTTTGGGATGTGGGCCATGTTTGCCGCTCCCCTCTTCATGTCGGTGGACCTGCGCACCATCCGCCCAGAGTCCAGGGCCATCCTGCTGAACAGGGAGGTCATCGCCATCAACCAGGACCCCCTGGGAGCCCAGGCCCTCATGCTGTATGGGGTAAGAGAGGGTTTCCTTTTTCATGAATTGTTGTGTAGTGATTCTGCTCTGGATTTTTTTTTTCATGAGTTGCTGTGTAGTGATTCTGCTCTGGCTTTTTTTTTTTGATATACATTCAAAAGACGAGTTCAGTACAAGTATCAAATCTGCTTGGTTTTTGAACAGTCAGTAGCTCTGTTCGGAAGAACGTATGTTCCTTGCTTGAAGCTCTTGCATGTGTTAATGACTGTGGTGTATTGTAAATGTCTTACATCAGACCAACTTCATCATTTCCTTTGGTTTTAATATAAGAGTTGGATTGATATAAAAGAGTTGGATTGATATAAAAGAGTTGGATTGTATGCAGCGTTGATGCTCAGGATTTAGGAAAAGTATGACTGTTTTCTTTTTCCTCACAGGTTTCTGCTATTTTAAATGAAAATAAGTATTGGTCTGGTATGAAGTCGAACAAAATGCATGTATGTGTGAGCGTTTGGTATGAAGTCAGACAAAATGCATGTTTGTGTGAGTGTTTGGTATGAAGTCAGACAGAATGCATGTATGTGTGAGCGTTTGGTATGAAGTCAGACAGAATGCATGTATGTGTGAGCGTTTGTGTTGCTGCCAAACATGACTGCAGCGCAGGACAAATGTTTGTGTTGCAGTTTCCTAACTCGGTCTCTGTGTGGATGAAGCCGCTGTATGCCAAGGACAGTCATGCCATTGCCTTCTTGAATTATGATAACCGTGGACGACCCATGCTCTTCTCCATTCAGCTTGGGGATGTGGGGCTGACCAGCCCCAGTGGCTACAATGTGACGGACGTCTTTGACCGTCGCCACCTGGGGCTGTACAAACTGTCCACCCCTCTGAAGGTGTGGATTGACCCCACCAGTATTGTGCTGCTCACTGTGGTTCCTCTGTGAGCAACAGCCAAACCTGCTGCTGAATGGAATTTTTTTTTTCTCCACTTTTGCTGACAGTGTGGGTATTTGTTTTTTACACACACACACACACACACACACACACACACACACATATATATATATATAATTATAAACAAAGCTTGCTCTTAAGTCTTAGATTGAAGAAATAGGGGGAGATAAGCATTCATATCTGCAGTGGTAGATAATTCTGCCTAACTAACAGTATGTGGGTGAATGGGGAAAAATAAAATAAATGCTTCTCAAAATGAGCCTTCCGCAAGCTTATATATATTATATATATATATATATATATTTTTTTTTTTCTTCCAAATTTTTGTTTAACCATTTTGGGGGACTGTTTACTCTTTTGGTGTGTTTTCAGTCAAGTTTGCATCATTCCATTAAGTACCTCACCAGGTGAAATATTGCATCATTCCGTTAAGTACCTCACCAGGTGAAATATTGCATCATTCCATTAAGTACCTCCCCTGGTGGAATATTGGATCATTCCATTAAGTACCTCCCCTGGTGGAATATTGGATCATTCCATTAAGTACCTCCCCTGGTGGAATATTGCATCATTCCGTTAAGTACCTCACCAGGTGAAATATTGCATCATTCCATTAAGTACCTCACAGGTGAAATATTGCATCATTCCATTAAGTACCTCACAGGTGAAATATTGCATCATTCCGTTAAGTACCTCACAGGTGAAATATTGCATCATTCCGTTAAGTACCTCACCAGGTGAAATATTGCATCATTCCATTAAGTACCTCACCAGGTGAAATATTTTATCATTCCATTAACCTTTACCATTGAATGTGGGTGTGCCCACACCCAGACACACAATAAAAGTGAAATATCTCGGAAACTCCTTTATGTATCGCTCTGAAATTTTAAGAGTTCCTCAAGAACCTTAAATTCTTTGAGCTCAGAAAATTTTATTAAAGTGTGTAAAAAAATAATGACGTAATTGAGTGCATCGTTTGAAATAGTGGGAAACGATGTCACGGGTGCTGGTACACCCATACTTTTTAAAGAGTAAAGACTCCTCCATCCCTATCCAGAGCGCACGGGTGTAGTCACACCCAGGCGCGCAGAGAAGGCATTGCAGTCTGCTGTGCGATCCATTTCACGCGGGTCTTGATGGGTGGTAGCTCATTCCCGTGGCACCGTCTGCTCAGCCGATAAGACACGCACACAGTCGCAGCAGTGAAGGAAAAGGAGAGAGAGAGAAAGAACGCATTTCGCTTCCAGCCAACACTGTACCACGGCAGCAGCAGAAGCAGCAGACTCTGACGTCAAAATTTCATATTTGTGTTTGACACCAAGAACCAAGAAAAGGTAAGGGTTGTTTAAAATATGGTGTGAAAAAATAAATAAATAGATGAATAGATAAAAACGGGTAAAAATAGATGCTACAAAACCCCTGCTATGAAGTGTTCATTCTGTCGTCTGCAACACGATGCTAACGTCATGAAAACCCGCGAAACGTGTACGTGTAACAGAAGCCGTGCATCGAGCACTTTATTATCATTGAAAGATTTACTGTGTAGGCTGTTCTATTTCCCTGCAGAGTTAGTTTCTACGTGCCTGCTTGATGCTCCTTTGTTATGGTTGATACATCTACATAAGCGGGGAAGAGGGGGCCTTAGGGGTCAACTACATGTGCACTTGAAATGAAAATGGCCCCCCTCTCATTTTGTACCACCAGAACAGAAATTAATTAGCAATAAATGTGTGCGTATGTGTGTGTGTGTGTGTTTGTGTGTGCGCGCCAGCACATTTTTGTGTGTGTATACGTTTATACTTGTATGATGTATTGATATATGTGTGTGTTGGTGTGTGTGCGTGTGCGTGTTTTATTTTGCAGAGTAGCAAATGTAAAAAAAGTTATGTAATAAACTAAAAAATGTGAAGTACCTGGTGGAAAGTTTGCATCGTTTGCTTATTGAGTCGAGCACACACTTGCAACATTGTTGACAATAGATTTTGATGTTTTCTGATATTTGGGGTACCTTTGCTTATAATTGACTCTTCTATTCCAGAGAAATATGCCACGAACCACCATGCCACGACCCTATCTGTTTGTTGCTATCAGCACCAGTCATGGAATCGATCCTGAGAATGACCTCTGTAAGTGTGTGTGTGTGTTTGCGTGCGTGCGTGCGTGTGTGTGTGTGTGCGCTTGCGAGTGTGTGTGCGCATGCATGTGTGTGTGAGACAAAGAGAAAGACAGACAGACACAGCTAGAGAGAAAGATAGACATATAGACAGAGGCAGAAAGAGAGAGATAATGTTTTATGTGCCAAATGAAAGGCCTGCAGAACAATGGTACACCCAGGCCTTGAACTAAATAAATAGACAGAAAGATGAATAAAACCATAATTAAATAAAAAAAAACAGTACAATATAACTTCTAAACACACACGCACAAATACACACATGCTGGGGATTCATGTGCACTCATACTCGCCGACACATAGGTCAAATCAAAACCATATCACATGAAAACATTTTATTGACGAGATAATAGATGAGCACATCAGTACTTGTTTTCATTCTTCACCCTATAGGCACTTGAAACAATACAAACGGCAAAATTGAAGCAAAGGTACATATTCACTCAAATGTTTATTTCCCTGATCCATGGTAAGGTGGGAATGTTAAAACCTAACACAGAGACAGAGAGTTGAATATAAGTGTGCATCTACACTGTCTAATATCAATCTTCAAATGAGTTGATTATGGAGTAGGTGAAGTGTATCTAAATTGTTTTTTTTGTTATTTGATGGAATTAATAATCCCATTCACATACATGTTTGTAGAGTGCGTTGTGTTCTGACTGTTTCAGTGGAATTTGGAGGACCAAGCACCTCTGCGTCAACTGCAGATGAAGGGACCTGTGGGCCTCCTCCCATCTCCTCGGAACCTTGTTTGAGCGGGGAGGATGACACGGATGAGGAGGAGCCCCGCCCTCCTGCCGACGGGGACTCATCCGATGAAAGCTCTGGGGAGGAGGTGGAGGAGGAGGAGTTAGAAGAAGCTACTGATGGAACCCTGTGGAAGAAAACCCCGGGAGTCCCAACAAAAACACCCTCCCGAAATATTGTAAAACGCCCCCCCACCCAGATTCCAGGTTGTCAGAACGTGAACGATCCAGTGGATGCATTCAAACTGTACATAACTGACTGCATGATTACTAATTTAGTTACGTACACAAACTTGGAGGGCCGGAGGGAGCTAGGTGACAAGTGGGTGGAAACCAATGCCATGGAAATAGAAGGGTGCATTGGCCTACTTCTGTTTCTTGGGTCCAGGAGGCAAAACATGGTATCCACAGAAGACCTCTGGGATTCCATATACGGGTGCTCCACTGCGAGAATATGCATGAGTAGGAGACGTTTCCAGATTCTCCTCACGCATATGCGCTTTGACGACAAAGCTACACGCAGTGCACGAAGGCGTAATGACACCTTTGCACCATTCAGGGATTTCTGGGAAGATTTCATGAGGAATCTTCGCAACCACTACATCCCGGGCGCATTGCTCACCATTGACGAAGCAACTTGTGCCTTTCCGAGGGCGTTGCAGTTTCCTGCAGTACTTGCCATCCAAGCCTGACCGCTACGGCATAAAGGTATTCTGGGTGGCTGATGCAGAGAGCAACTATCCTCTCTACGGTATTCCATACCTTGGTCGGCCTGTTGGACAGGAAAGGCAAGTCAATCTTGGCCGCAACACTGTCCTCAAACTGGCAGAACCATTTTACAGGAGCGGAAGGAACGTCACTTGTGACAACTACTTCACCGACCTCTCTCTGGCCGAGACGCTCCTGGACAATGGACTCACCATGGTTGGAACTGTCCGGGCCAACAAGCGGTTTCTGCCTCAGTCCTTCAAGGACAAAAAACATCTTCCTCTTTATGGCTCTGACTTTGCCTACAAAGATGCAGTCACTCTGGTCAACTACCAGAGCAGGCGCACCAAGAGCACAGTGGCGCTGAGCACTATGCATAGCACAGGTGTTGTGAGGGAGGATACGTTGAAGAAGAAGCCAGAAATCATCCTGTTCTACAATGCAACAAAGGGGCTGTGGACACGCTGGACAAAATGGCTCATGCATTTACGGTGAAACGCAAAACGAGGTGGTGGCCAATGGTCATGTTCAGCAACATAGTGGACTTGTCCACTATTGCTGCGCGCCGCATATGGGAACTCAGGTTCCCAGGCCACTCTCTGACCCATGCTGACAGACGTGCTGCCTTCATCCGAAGCATAGCTGAGCAGATGATTCTCCCTCTCATCCAATGGCGCTTGCCAGTCACTGCCATGCAAAGGGAGCTTGCCTCAGCAGCACGCAAGTTCATTGACCATGTTGAACAGCAGGAGAGTGGTCAGCACGCATCTAGGCATGGCAGGGAGCCACAGGGCAAGAAAGTGCAGCCAGGAGGACAGAAGCGCAAACACGCCCAGGATGGCAGCACTGGCAGGAAGGCACAAAGCGATGCCTGTTCTGCTCCTGGAAAGCAGACAGAAAGACCATGCACACGTGCAACAAATGTGGGGACTTCATTTGCAAAGAACACATATCTGAAGTGTGTCCAGTGTGCATCCAAGTTGTCTCCAGCAGGAATGATGTGGCCTAAACTTTGATACATCTTCAGGTTTTGCACTATGCACTGTGCTCAACGCCTTTCACGAAAACTGCATTTGGTGGAAAGGATTACATCATTGAAGGCAAAGTCTTAGCCATTTATCTGTCACTCCATCTCTCTCCCCCCACCTCCTTCGAATGAGACTATAAACCGAAGCTCCTTGTATGAACACATTCATCTTCTTTCCTTCGCACTCATTATCACCAGCACAATTTTCTCTCATGTGTGACACAATTTCCTAAAATCTTTTATCATCAGTCATGTATCAGTAGTGTATAAGTTCAATGCATCCACAGGGTATTGTGTTCTGACAATCAGGAACCTATGTGGGCATATAAACAGATGTGCGAGTTGGTTTTGTGGAACATGCAGTACTTCAGACAGAGAGAGAGAGAGAGAGAGAGAGAGAGAGAGAGCATGTATATATGTATGTATGTATGTATAAATGATTTATTGAGTGCACCGCTTGCACTTCAGTGACACGGGCCTCCATGTTGCTTTGGCCAGGTCCTCCATGGTGACGTGGTAACCCTGAAACACACCAGTGTCGGCCATGTAGTGACACGCATGCAAAAAAATGCATACACTGAGCACACCATTCTCAGTCTTATATGTTTGCATAAGAATGATACAGTCAAAGTTGTGTATGCTCATGAGAGATGTCATTACAGTTGTATATAGACTCAGTCTGCCAATACATACTGTTAAAAAAAAAGTTAACAGCTTTATGCATGTGAAGGCAACAGTATCCATGACAAAATGTCTTATCTCTGGCATTACCTGGTCGATGTATTGGGCATCATATGCCCCGGCATCAGGTGGGTTGCCGAAGCGCTTGCGCACGGCCTCCCGCACCTCCTCGGGTAGACGAGGGTGTGCTTACCCCCCGTGTTGAGTTTTGCAACATACTGAAAAAGAAAAATGCATTCATAAGAAAAAAATGGGACAATGAGAAAGAAACTGTGTTGCAGTATGTGTGACGTGAATGACATATTTACAGGTATGTTCACTTTGTTTTTACATATCTTAATGACAAATTGTAACATTTCCTCGGTTGCTTCTTTTTATGCCAATCATCAAATGAATTTTCTTGCATTCTTTCACATGCATGTTTGCCACTTGAAAATGTCATTCTAGTTGAATTTCTGATGTTGAGAACCTTGATGCTTCTGCTTTTGTAGCAGGCATAAATGCAAGCTTTGTTCTGGGTCTTTTGTCTGTATGTGAACAGACATGGTTGATCACTACATCATACATGATTTTTTATTCATATCTTTTTTCAATTACTTTGAGTCTTCTTGGCCATGTCATTATTGTTTGTACATAACAAAAATTATTACTGAATAAATGATATGTGAACATTATGAAACTTGTCTATTTTTTCTACATCCCTCTCTCTCTCTGTTTCTCTCTCCCCTCTGTCTGTCTCTCTCTTTGCCTATGTCTGTCTCTTTCTGCTTCTCTATCTGTCTCTCTCTATCTCTATCTGTCTGTATCTCATTCTCTCTGTGTCTCTGTTTCTGTCTCTCTATCTCCCTTCTGCATCTCCCTCTCTCTCTCTCTCTGTGTGTGTGTGTGGTGTGTGTGTGTGTACCAAAGATGAAAAAAATGCTTACCTTGAGGCTCCCCCACAGAGCCCTGTACACCTCCTTCCTGCTGCCACCCACATGAAACAGGATGTGGGCAAGACCCTGGGGCATAGTATATCTGAAACAAAGGTCAACATTTTCATTCAATCATATTGCTTTTCAAAGCTTACCATATAAATATTTTCAGAAATAGATGCAGTATCAACTTGATAAGCATACTGTTTACCTCATTCATTCTGCCTTCGTCTATAGCTAGTTCATGAAATATAACAATACAAAAAAGACAAACAAAGCAGTTTTGATTTCATACTGGGGTCAATGGATCATAGAACAAACTACACTAAAGGCTAAGACACACACACACAGACGTATGCATGCAATCAAACACACATACACAATACAGTGCACACACACACACACACACACACACAGTTCCGACACATGCACATGCAAATATTCACACACACACACACACAACACACACACACACACACCACAATCACACAGATGCACACACACACACACACACCACACACGCACACGCACAGATCGACACATACACCTGCAAATATTCACACACACACACACACACACATACACACACCACTCATGTGTAAACATGCGCTCGTGCGAACACACACTCACGCATGAAGAAAAGCGAAATTAACTTCAGTTGTCAACATATCGAGCGCTTGAATACGGGAATTTTGTGGGTGGTGGGGCATCAATTTTACCCTTCACCGATCAGGTCTGCGGTACGAAAAGTTCGGGAAACTTTTCGTCGGCATTTTTATAACAATCACGAGACCTCCTAACACATAAGAACAGTCCGTAGAAATTTCATTAGCAATGCTTACGTTTTAACTTTACTGTGACAAAGGAACGTTTCGGTGATTGTACTTACCCCAACACCTCAAAACTTTCCTTCAGCTCACACACCAAAGCATCAGCTGCAGCCATGTTGTCTGGTAGCACTGGAACCGGTGCTAGCAGCAACTCTCCCCTTTCACGGGAAAGGCACACCGCGGTGTTTAGCACCGGCACAGGCTGGCTCGCATTGCGGGCTGTATAATGAGTCTGGGTGTACGCGCACCCACATAGCAAGGATCTTCATATGCCTGAAAAGGCTCTTTGACGAGAGTGGGTGTTTGTGCACCCGTGCGATCGCTTTAGGGATAGTTAAATTTGTGCTATTTGACGAGCATGGGTGTGTGTGCACCCGTGCGATCGCTTCCGTGTAGTCAAAGTCGTGATCCGGTAAAGGTTAAGTACCTCACCAGGTGAAATATTGCATCATTCCATTAAGTACCTCCCCTGGTGGAATATTGCGTCATTCCATTAAGTACCTCCCCTGGTGGAATATTGCGTCATTCTATTAAGTACATCACCAGGTGAATTTTTTTTTTTTTTTTTTTTTTTTATGCTGTCCCAACCTCTGCGTCACCTCAAAGGCAGTGCACCCACGCCGCTCATTCCGACACACCGTCCACAGCCATAGCCCGACCGGCCCCGCCACAGCCCCGGCACCGGCAATCCACAGGGAGCAGTCAATGTCAAGTCGTCAAGAGGCAACCTACCGGAGGAGACACTGCACTGCTGCCGAGTCACTTCGGTGGTGTTCAGTGGCGCCTGTTTGATCTAACATACGCAGGACACCACCTACTAAGCCCCTACTGACGACAATAATTGCTTAGTCGCGGAGCCGGCGTGAGTGAGCTCTCCCTCCGGAGGGCGCCACCACGTCCGTCCAACGACAGCCCCCATGGACTCGCCGATACCGGTGACCCGACGGAAGCAAACCCAAGGCCACAGACGTGGAGAGGACATCAAAATTGAGGTCACCAGGAGAGCAGGGCATGAAGGGCCACAGAATTTGAGACTTTTTTTTTTTTTTTTTTTAATGCTGATCAATAGAAATGAGGATGATTAAGATGATGCTACGGATTTCCATTTCGGTCTGAGACTACATGACAGGGCTGTACTCTACGCTTCCTTTCATAATATATCCTGGCGTCAACCAGGCCGAGAGATACAGGCACCTGCAGTGTTGGTCAGGAAATTTGAGCAACACTCTCAGAAACGCATCCATTAAGTGGATGAAACTCGACTGTGTGGTCCCAGTCTTCCCAACTGAGTCCGCAGCAAACTCAACTCTGGGTAGGAGCCGGTCGGGGCAGAAAAAACCCACATGCCTCTGATGGGATTCGAACCCACGACCTCCCAGCCGGGAGTCCGCGACGCTAACCACTTCGCCACGGCGGCTGGTCACCAGGTGAAATATTGCATCATTCTGTTAAGTACCTCACAGGTGAAATATTTTATCATTCCATGAAGTACCTCCCCCAGTGCAATATTGGATCATTCCATTTGTACGTTCCCAGGTGAAATATTGCATCGTTCCATTACGTACCTCCTCAGATGAAAACTTGCATCATTCTATGAAGAACCTCACCAGGTGAAATATTGCAAGACATTGTGGCCTTGTGAGCATTTGTGATGGAGTGTGTAGTGACAGACATCTGTGTTGGTAAGCAGACTCCTGTGAGGGGATATCACCTGCAGCAGACTTCCTCTTCAGCACCTTTTCGTACTTATACAATTTTCTGCTTGCTCTGCTCGTCAAGATGTACAATGTTTCAGTTGTTCATGTTGAACGGGTTTCGTGAGCACTAAGCTCAATCAACGAATGAATCTGTCTGTGTTTTCTGTGACAAGAACTATTTGTCAGAAGACAGCATCTAGTAAGACAATCAACGAATGAATCTGTCTGTGTTTTCTGTGACAAGAACTATTTGTCAGGAGACGGCATCCAGTAAGACAATCAACCAATGAATCTGTCTGTGTTTTCTGTGACAAGAACTATTTGTCAGGAGACGGCATCCAGTAAGACTTGTGTTTTAGTTTTGCACATTGTATCTCCACAACTTGAACTGGTTCTCAATTTCTTGAAATAGCACATGTAATTTGAAACATCCCAAGAGATACTGAAGGACCAAGTGTCATTTACCAGTTATTCTATGTACATCAGGTGAAACAGTATATGGTCGTTGTGTATCTCTTGGCGGAGTGTTTCTTTGTAGACATTTTCGGTACCATTCTCATTTGTATTTTCTGTTAATCAGCCTTTTAATTCATGCCAATTATTCAGCATCAAATGGACCATGTTCTTTGTTGTTCATCATGCAGAGTTTTTTCCTTTCTTCATTTATTGCTTGTTTTGGTAATTTATTTATAATTGCATGGTGTGCTGATTTTGTATAGGTCTTTGTGTGTCGGTGATGTGTATGTGTGTTTACAGATGAGTGTCACGTTCATTCACATTCATGTGTTTGGTAACCTTTACTGTTTTTCAGGGCTTTCATGTGTGTGATTTTGTTTGTTTGGGGCATTTGCATGACTCAGTCTTTTCTGTTTGTATAACTCTGTCTGTCTTTACCCTCCTATTTAGGGTGTTTATATAATTCTGTGTGCCTTTACCTTACTGTTTGGGGCATTTATATGACTGTATTTACCCTACTGTGTGGGTCGTTTGTATGACTGACTGTATTTACCCTACTATTTGAGTCGTTTGTATGACTGTCTGTATTTACCCTACTGTTTGGGTCGTTTGTATGACTGTCTGTATTTACCCTACTGTTTGGGTCGTTTGTATGACTTCTGTATTTACCCTACTGTTTGGATCATTTGTATGACTTCTGTATTTACCCTACTGTTTGGATCATTTGTAAGACTCTGTCTTTTCTCTACAGTTTGGGGCATTTGTGTGACTGTCTGTATTCATCCTACTGTTCGGTTCGTTTGTATGACTGTCTGTTATTTCTCCACAGTTGGGGCATTTGTATGACTGTCTGTTATTTCTCCACAGTTGGGGCATTTGTATGACTGTCTGTTATTTCTCCACAGTTGGGGCATTTGTATGACTGTCTGCCTTTATTGTTTGTGGTATTAGTATAACTGTCTTCTTTTCCCTATGTTTGGTGGGGGGGGGGGGGTATGTTTGTATGACCGTCAGTCTTTGCCCTTCTGTTTCGATCATTTGTTTAACTGTTTGTCTTTTCGCTACTTTTTCGGGTGTTTGTATAAACTGTTTGGGTCTGTGTGTCTTTACCTTAATGACTGGGACATTTATGTGGCTAGTTTTCAGTATTATTTGGGTGCATTTGTATGACTGTCTTTACCCTTTTGTTTGGCGTATTTGTATGGCTCTAACTTTTCCGTACTGTTTGGGCATTTGTGCAACTGTCTGATTAGGACATTTGTGTGACGGTCTGTTTTTTCCCTACTGTTGTCATTGTGTGACTGTCTTTTCCTACTGTTGTCTGTCTTTTCCCCACTAATTAGGACATTTGTGTGACAGTCTGTTTTTTCCCTACTGTTGTCTTTGTGTGACTGTCTTTTCCCTGCTGGTGACTGTCTGTTTTTTCCCAACCTGCATTAAGAATTTTGTCTTACCGGAAAATACCGGAATGATTTTTACGCATGCCTGGCCTGCTTTAAGAATTTTGTCTTACCGGAAAATATCGGAATAATCGCACTCCGCCACAAATTCCCTTATGTCCCATAAGAACTTTTGTGTGACTGTCTTTTCCCTGCTGGTGACTGTCTGTTTTTTCCCTACTGTTAGGGGCATTTGTGTAATTGTCTGTCTGTCTTTTCTCTACTGATTAGGACATTTGTGTGACTGTCTGTTTTTTCGTTACTGTTTGGGGTATTTGTGTGACTGTCTTTTCTGTACTATCTGGGGCATTTGTGTGAGTATCTGTCTTTTCCCTACTGTTTGGGACATTGTGTGACTTTGTGTATTTTCCCTACTGTTTGGGGCATGTGTACTCAGATGCTGGGATGTTGCATTGTGGAGAGTGAATGTTTCCATGGGCCAGCCTGACCTTGACTTACAGGTTGGTCAGTGCTGAACAAGCTGTTTGCATGTCTGCACACATACAGCTTTAGCTTGGACACTGTCAGGCAGGCTGCTGATATTTCTGGAAACACTGAGCTGTAGTGTAGTGGTCACTGTTAGGCTACTCACATTTCTGAACACATATAGCTGTAAGTGGTCACTATTAGACAGGCTGCTACTCACATTTCTGAACACATATAGCTATAGTTTGGTGACTGTTAGACAGGCCACTACTCATACCTGAACACATATAGCTGTAGTGTAGTCACTATTAGACAGGCTACTACTTGCATTTCTGAACACAAATAGCTATAGCTTGGTGACTGTCACACACTGCATTTGCAAACACTCAATCGCACACACAGCATGTTTACTCCATCCATGTGAGTCTATTCCAGTCATCCAAAGGAGAGACTGGGGAAACAAGTATTCACTTTTTTTTAGCTCCCTTTACCAAACACAACAAAAAATGTCATAATACATTAAACAAACACAAAAAAAGCTTTTTAGTTTGTACGTGTTGTAATCATTTTTTCATCAACTTTGCTAGTAGCTGCATGACACCATAGAGGCAGCTCGTTTTCTTTCTTTTTAATCAGCAATACATTCTTTAAGTATCAAGAACCTTGGAAAAAAGTTTCCTTTGTAAAAAATAATTCCCCCAATGGGAATCTAGTTTCCAGGAGGTTGGTAGTTGACTCCAATGGTTGGACGTTGAGGTTTTCTGGAAAGAAACCCCAAGCCCAAATGTTAGTTTTGGAACATGTAAGTTTGAATTGATAATTTTTTTTTAAAGTCACTATACACAAGACTTTAATACATATACTCATGAATTCGTAGCATCCTGCTTCACTATACACAAGACGTAATAATACATATACTCATGAATTCGTGGCATCCTGCTTCACTATACACAAGATGTAATAATACATATACTCATGAATTCGTAGCATCCTGCTTCACTATACACAAGACGTAATAATACATATACTCATGAATTTGTAGCATCCTGCTTCCAGCATGTTCCTACCAACAGTTGGGGATACAAAGTGAAATCTTTACAAAATTTTTAATCTAAAAAAATTATTTGTATTTTTTGTTTAAACCAATTGTATGTTTTCACAAATGCTTATCATCACACAAAGTTGTTTTATGATTATTTTTGAAAATTTTTGTTGTTGATTAATCACATCAATAATCTTTTTCTTTTCTCTTTATGTGTTTATTATTCCCCAACTGGCAACTTACCATAGGGAATCAATATTCTAACGAACAGAATCCCTAGCAGACTTCTGTCTGTGCTACATCAACATTGACCACTTCCTGGCTGCACGGAAAACTAGGTTTTCCTTTTACAACCTCCAGGATTGAAAATAAGCTACCAACTTGGCCCAAGCTAACTGCCCTATCCTCCTGTCTGGCACTCCTGGTCTGCCATACAAATCAGGAACACACCTGTCCTACAAAACAGTGAGTTTCTCTCACTAATCATGTGCCTCAGCGTCCAATCAATGATGAGAAAAGGTCAGGGATTCAAACACTGTTTACATATGGTCTAGCCTCCGCATCAAAAGTTCTCAGCTGACAACTGCACATATCTGCTGTCATGATACTGTTAGACAGGCTACACACATTTCTGAATACACATGGCTGTAGTCTGGTGACTGTTAGACAGGCTACTACTCATATACCTGAGCTGTAGAGTGGTCACTGTTAGACAGGCTGTTCACATTTCTGAACTGAATGAACTAAAGTTCAAATTGAACTTTTTGGATAACTCTCAGAATAATAACTAGCCTTGTCACCATGAACTCTTGGGATAAATCTCAGGGTATTTGCTTGCCTTATCAGTATGAACTCTTGGGATAACTTTCAGGTTATCACTTGCCTCATCACCATGAACTTTTGGGATAACTCTCAGGATAATAACTAGCCTTATCACGATGAACTCTTGGGATAAATCTCAGGATATTTGCTTGCCTCATCATTATGAACTCTTGGGATAACAATCAGGGTAGCCCTTGCCTTATCACCATGAACTTGTGGGATAACTCTCACAGTAATCCCTTGCCTCATCACCATGAACTCTTGGGATAAGTCTTAGGATAATAACTAGCCTTATCACCATGAACTTATGGGATAACTCTCAGGGTAATTATTTGCCTTATGATTATGAACTCTTGGGATAACTCTCACAGTAATCCCTTGCCTTATTACCATGAACTTATGGGATAACTCTCACAGTAATCCCTTGCCTTATCATTATGAACTCTGGGGATAACTCTCATGGTAATCACTTGCTTTGTCACCATGAGCTCTTGGGATAACTCTCACGGTAATCACTTGCATTATCACCGTGAACTCTTGGGATAATTCTCAGGGTTATGACTTGCCTTATCACCATGAACTCTCAGGATAATTCTCACAGTAATCACTTGTCTTGTCACCACTCTCCTTGGGGTAATCACTGTGAAAATATGTGTTTTAATGCAGTGCCCAAATCATGTCAGCTTGACTCTTCATTAACATTGTTGCTGAACTGTCTGGATATAGTATTCCCTCATAATACCCTTGTCATCAAGGATTCACTGGTGCCTGTGTCTGGAGGATATAGTATTCCCTCACAATACCCATGTCATCAAGAATTCACTGGTGCCTGTGTCTGGATATAGTATTCCCTCACAATACCCATGTCATCAAGAATTCACTGGTGCCTGTGTCTGGATATAGTATTCCCTCACAATACCCATGTCATCAAGAATTCACTGGTGCCTGTGCCTGGATATAGTATTCCCTCACAATACCCATGTCATCAAGAATTCACTGGTGCCTGTGTCTGGATATAGTATTCTCTCACAATACCCATGTCATCAAGAATTCACTGGTGCCTGTGTCTGGATATAGTATTCCCTCACAATACCCTTGTCATCAAGGATTCATTGGTGCCTGGCTGTCTTCCCATCAGTTTTCAGACATGCTGTTTGATGCCCTCTCTTTATAATGCCCTCCCTCCGGGGGTTGCGCCCTTGTCGGGGTCGGGGGGTTTGCGTGCCCGTGATCCTTTAGGCTATCTGGGGGGCACTATTTGGGGAGATGGCGGTTTTTTCACACTGCTTTTTCCTGAGGGGTGAAGAGCTGTATGGCCTAAGGAAAACGGGGTAAGAAGTTGACCCCCCGGGTAGGGCCCCATGTCAGATGGCAAGGGGTGGGGATCCTGACTAAGAGTAACCCGCCTTTTCCTTTTTTTTTTTCTGCCTCCCTTTTATTTGGCCCTTTCTATCTTCGTTTCCCCTCATTTTTTTTTTACCCCCCTTTTCTCTCTGTGGCCCCTTTGTCCCCGCTTTGCCGTGCGGGGCGACCTTGCGGGGGGGAAGAATCCCTGGGTTGAGAGAGCCAGCGCTCTCAACACATCATTTTTGGGCTCGGACCTCTCCAGACAGGGGTAATTTTGGGCCCCGGGGGTACTAATCGGTTTCCCTTCTTGGGGGGTCAAGACGGCTTCCCCCTGCGGCCAATAAACCCCCTGCGTGCTCAGCTTCTGTCCCCGGGATTTGAGCGACGGGGGGGATGGGGGTAGTATGTTCTGTTTTCGTTTTCTCCCCCGAAGTGGAAGGGTCAAGACATTGGTTTCTTGGCCCGGGCCCCTTAGTTGGACCCCAAAGGGTGGGGGGGTAGGGGGGAGAGAACCAAATAAACTAATATGCTTTTTTAAAAAAAATTCCCCCCAAAAGGAAGGGGAAGGCGCATCCCCATTTTGGGGGATTGAAAAACGAAGTGCTCCATACCGAAGTTCGACAGAAGACAGTTTTTGGGCTTCCTGGCTCGTGATGGAGGGGAGGGAGCAGGAAAGCCCCCTTTTCAGCTCTGAGCCCGTTTGCCATTCAAAAGGGTTTCAAGGTATGCAGGTGACCCTCGGTCCATCAAGAGGTTGAGGAATGGCTCATTTCTCATTCAAAGCAAATCACAAAAAAAAATCTGAACAGCTGCAGAAAGCAACAAACTTGTGGAAAAGGAGATCAGGGTAACTCCCCACAAACAATTAATTCATCGAAAGGCGTGATTCTTTGCCGGGATTTATCTGGTGTTTCAGGGGCAGAAATTAAGACGGAGTGGCGTCCCCAGGGTGTGACGGAGGTGCGCAGGGTGACGATAAAGAAAGGTTCAGAGAGAGTGGCCACCAACACCCTCTTTTTGACCTTCTGCAACCCTGTGCTGCCTCCGGTCATCAAAGTCGGCTACCTTAATGTTCATGTTCAGCTGTACGTGCCGTCCCCGTTGAGGTGCTTCAGGTCCCAAAGGGGTTTTTGGCCATGTCAGGGACCGCTGTTCTGGGAAGGAGGTGTGTGGTATTTGCTGCAAGGCAACCCATGATGGGCCGTGCAAAGATCCGCCCTTTGTGCTAACTGCGGTGGCGACCATCCCCCTCTTCACAAACCTGTCCTTTTTGGGAAATTCAAGAATCTGCCATTCAACGCGTCCAAACGGAAAAGAAGATCTCGTTTTTGAAGCCCGGAAACAGGTTTGGGCATCAGACCCGACAGCTTTTTTCCTATGCTTGGGCTGTCAAGAAAGCTCCCATAGTTCCTACTCGGTCAGTCTGCTGCCAACTGATAAATTCATGTTTTCGAAGACATTGCAAGTAAGATCTGTCAGTTCGGGGGTAGCAAGTCCACCACCTTCCAACCCAAATTGAATGCCCTGGTGGAGGCAAAAAATCCGCCACCCCTCAGACTGCCCAGCAGTCTACAACACTGCTGCGGGGCAGATTAAAAAACCAGCACCCCGCCCTCAAACTCCTCTGTCCAGTGCCCGTGCGGGCAAGGGAGTTCAACCCAGTGTGGAAATGGTGGAGATGAAAAGAAGCCTCCACCGTCTCCCAAATCCAGACCACCTTCACCTGTTGGCAAGTCTGCCAGCAGGTCTGAAGACCAACATAGTCCAGTCAAATTGCAAAAAAAATTTCACTCCATTGGAAGCGGACGTTGAAGAGGAGATGACCTGATTTCTCTCCTTTTCGCCTCTGCACCATGGATAGTACAATATTCCATTGGAATACCTGGTCTAAATTCAAACTTTGAGGAGCTGCAGCTTCTGTGTCAATCTCTAAAACCTTCCGTCGTGGCTCTTCAGAAACTCAAATTCAAAGCCAGAAGACCTTTACCTTTCTGGCTTTAATATTCTTTCAAAACCTGCACAACCATCTACGTTAGGACTGTCGGGGGGTGTTGCCCTTCTCTACACAAAACTCTGCTGTATAGTCCTGTCGCTCTGTCTACCTCCCTTCAGGCTGTACTGCGAGAGTCACCCTCCACAAGACTGTGACAATCTGTTTTTCTTTATCTCCCACCTCTGTCCCTTTGTCGTCAGGGACCTTGCAGTCTGATAGGAGAACTCCCGACCTTTTTTGCTGTTGGGTGACTTTAACGGTCACAATCCTCTTTGGGGTAGTGCCGGTACATCACCCAGAGGTCTGCTGATTGAGGATGTCCTTTCAGACTTGGATTTGTGTTGTCTGAACGACGGATCTGCAACTTACCTCCACTCTTCCAAAAGGTTCACTTTCGTGTTTAGATTTGTCGGTCTGTGACCCCTCGCTGGTCCTGGGGCTATGAGGGTCTGTCCATGACGATCTGCACGGAAGTGACCATTTCCCTGTCCTTCTACAACCTGTATTAACTGAACACGTCTCTGTCTCTCAGCATCTAAATTTTAAAAAAAAGCAAACTGGGATCTATTTGCAGCCACTGTTTTTTAAGGAGTTCCAGGACACTGATTTCTTCAGAGTCCGGACCCAGCAAATCTCTGACTAATACTATGATTAAATGTGCTAAAGCCTGTATTCCATGTTTTCCAACAACTTCAAATGCCAAAAACACCCTGGGTTGATTAGTTGCCACAAATTTCAAAGTCCGAAACGGGCTCAGCGTCGGTATACCATCGACCTTCGGGGCCCAAGCTCGAGCCCATCAAAAACTCCCTGCCAAAAAGAGACCACTTTTAAAATCTAAACGTCGGTCTGGAGAAGTTCTGTCCAGGCTGACATCGAAAACTTCCCAAAAAAAGGTGGAACATCATTAAGAAAATCAAGGGAAAACACCTTCCACTGTGAACATCTCAGTTTTCGGACTCTTAATAACAAACAAAAAAGCAGGTTTCTAATCGCTTTCTCAAACCCTTTAAAAAATCCTCCCCTTCTAACAAATCAGCCACTTTTGTCAAAACAAAGCCCTAAAGAAAAATCACCCGCAACTTTCATCCGACAACAGAGACTACAATCTTCCTTCATTTTAAAAGAGCTGAAACTGCCTACTTCTGCAGCGTTCCTCTCCAGGGATAGATTTACTTCATTATCAACTATTGAAACACTTCGCAAGAAAGGTCTGAACATCTGTTTCAGGTATACAACCCTGTTGGGCTCAGGTTGCTTTCACCCTCTTGGCGGAAAGCCCTCATTATCCCATCCCCAAACCTGGGAAAAGGGCTTTCTAATCCATCTAATTACCGTCCATAGCTTGACCCGTGTTGTAAATTTGATGAAAAAATGGTCAAGCTAGGCTCTGTGGAAAATCGAACCGATGGCCTTTTGCGAAGAACAGTGTGGTTTCCGCAAAATCGGGGAATTTGACCATTATTGTTGGATCTAAATTAGGGAAAGCCTTTCTGAACCAACAGCTTGCTTGGCAATTATTCTTTGATTTGGAGGAAGGCCTACGATACCACCTGGAAGTTCGGGGGATACTTCATGACCTACGATCTGGGTTTCGAGGGCATCTTCCGTTTTATTCAATATTTTTTGGCAAACGACAGTTTCAGGTCCGGGTTGGCACCACTCTCTCTGATTCCACGAGCGGAGTTGGGGGTTCCCAGGGACATACGTCTCCTGCCCCCTTTAGAATTAAAACAACAAAATTTTTGAAAACAGTTCAGCAGGGGTTTAGACTGCTATGTTTGTGATGATTTCGCTTCTCGCAACTGGAAGCCCTTTCCCCAGTGTCCCGGCCCCGGCTCCGCTTTGCGAGAAAAATCCTCGTGGGGGATAAAACGGTTTCACCTTTCCAACAAAGACGCAGTGTTTCACTTCCATAATTTCCGCATTTTTTCCCCGATCCGAACTTCAAAATAGGGGAAATTTTCCTTTTTACTGTTTTAAAAGGCAAATTTCGGGGGGGATTTGGCCAAACTGAATTTCTCAGCCCATCAAAAAACCCCAAAACTTTTTGCCCGAAAGCTTGAATATTTTGGGGTCGTGCGACACTGCTGGGGGGGTGCTTGGACCTCTACCAAGCCCTTTGGTCCGGTCCCAAACACTAAACGGGGGGGGCTGTCACGCTCCGCAAGACCCTCTTACCCAAACTCTGGACCCTATCCCCCAAGGGCTTTGTCTTGTCTTGGACGTTTCCGCACCACCCCCGTGACACCGTACGCAGAGGCGGGGGAACCTTTATTTTCCCAAACCCCAGGTTAAACTGTCTTTAAATTTTATATCCGATGTTCTCAAACCCCGCAGAATCCTGCCCATATTGCTTTGACCCCATTCCCCAAAATAGTTTGAAAACAACCCTAAATGTATTCCGCCTTTGGTCTTCGTATGCACCCACGTCGGGAAAGCAGGGCTAAACCGGGGGTTTTCCGATTTTTCCCCAAATTTCCGATCAACCCCCGGGACCCCTTTTTTACCCAGAGATTTTTTCATCTTGAGCTTTTCGAAAGAGTCTACCAGCTCTCGGCGACAAGGGATTTTTATGCCCGACCTCGTTTGAAAAACCCCTCCACAAAAATTTTTTACTGAGGGTTTCCCAAATCTGAGGGGGAGTGGGCCTGTCAGCCCCTCCCTGCTCCTTCTAATACGTTTTTAAAAATTCCTTCCCATCTTCTTTTCTGTGAACTTACGCTCTGGTTCTGGCTTTTAAGATAATCTCCATTCTTCAAAGAGGACTTTCTGGGTTTTGTCGGGTTCGCTGTCAGCTTTGGAAGCCATATGGGCCCCAACCTTTAGATCCCCGAACTTTTGCTTTCTTTTAATTTTTAGCAAGTTGAAAGGGCGGTTACAACTTTCTCTTGCTTGGTTCCTGGGCATGTTGGCACGGCGGGGAAGAAAAGGTTTATCGTTTACCCAAAAAAGCCACAAGAGAGAAACTGTCCAACATTATATCCCCCGTTAATGTGAAACCCAAATTAACGAAGGGGAGAGACCTCTGGGAGGGGGTTGAACACACAGACAGAACAAACTCTTCGATCCCCCAAACCTTAAGGATTCCCTTCCCTCCACTCGGGGGTCATAAAAGGAAACGGTTCGGCCCGGTGCACACGGGCCCTTGATTTTTTCCCCTTCTTACCTTTTAAAAGTGAAGAACCCGTGGGGCTTTTCCCTTCAGCGCCCCTCACAAGAAACATGTTCTTTTAGGTGTTGGGATTGCACGTGTGAGAACAAACATTTAACGGAGTCCAAAGTCCTGTTCAGGTGTCCCCCCGATGTATCCTTGAGTTTTTGAGAGAGATTAAATTTTTATTATTTTTAAAATTTTACGGAAAAAAAGATTTTTAGCAAAATTTTTGGTGCTTTGTAAAAGATGTCATTTAAGAGATGTATAAAGTGTTTTTTTTTTTTTTTTTTTTTTTTTTTTTTTTTTAGATGGGGAGTTTTTTTAAGGGTGACAGCCCCCAATGGCCCTTTGCGGGGCTGGGGATAAACAAACATTACTTATTTATCTTTAATCCCCTTTAGGGGCACCTTGTGAGAAAACTAAACATCTTATTTTGTCTGTCCCTTTCCCCTCTAACATTCGGAAAATTCATCTCCCCAAAGTTTGCACCCGGGAAAAAAACGAAGTTTTAAGACTCATCATTCGCCAAAATCACATGGCCACAAAATTTAAAAAGCCCTCCTTAAAAAAATCACTGACATTTCTTGGCTTTGAAGAAGAAAAAATATCATTTTTTTGTATTTGGCCTTTTATCTCCTCTAAAACAACTGATCTTTCAATTCTTTTTAAAAAAGCATTATAGTCTATTCTGTCCCCGGTTCGTTTTTTTGACCCCCAATCACACTATTTCTGCCCGATCAAAGAAAAGAAAAATTTTTCATTTCTTTGGGGTTTTCCTGGGGTTTTTTGCTTTGGACCCCTCTCTTCATTTTGCACGCCCGTCCATTGTCGAAGGTCATTGGGGATCATGTCTGTCTTCAAGCCTTGGCTCTGTGCCCAGGTTTTCGGGGGTTTGACACAAGCCTTGGGTCTGATGCCCAGGGATATCAGGGGGTTTTTCACAAGCCTGGGGCATGGCCCAGGTAATCAGGGTTTTGACCAACACTTGGCTATGCTGCCCAGGGAAAAAGGTGTTTTACCAAGCACTTGGTCATGTCCCCCGGGATTATAGGGGGTTTTGACACAACCTTGGGTCATGCTGCCAGGTATATCAGGGGTTTACACAAAACTGGCTCATGATGCCCCGGATATCAGGGTGTTGGGCACAATTACTTCGCCAGGGTCCCAGGTATACAGGGTGGGTTGAACAATTTTCTTCGCTCATGATCCCAGGTAATAGGGGGTATGACACAAATTTCTTCGCTCTATCCCCGGGATTTGGGGGGAGAACAATCTTGGCTCAGGGGCCCGGTTTCAGGGGGATAACCAATACTTTGGGTCGTATTTATATATCAGGGTGATGCACAAACTTTGGGCCCGGAGCCCCCGGAACAGGTGTTGACACAAGACTTGGGTCTGATGTCCAGGGTTTTCAGGGGGTATTTAACAAGTCTTTGGCGAAGCCCGGGAATCAGGGTTATACACAAGTACTTTGGGTCGGGTGTAATTCAGGGTTTTTGACACAAGTACTTGGGTCAGGGTGCCCCAGGTATATCAGGTTTAACCAAGGGCTTGGGACATAGCCCCGCTGCATCAGGGGTTTTCAGAAACTGACATTTGAAGCTTTGAATTCAAAAAAAACATTGTAAATTTTCGAATGTCACTTACAAGGGGCCCCTAAACATGACAAAAACCTCTTGTCATCCCCTTTTTTATGCTTTTTGGAAACAACACGAACCTGAACCTGTTTTAAAAAACTTCAAACAAAAACATAAAGACAGGCTTTGGGGGAGAGAAAACTTTGAGGAGGAAGTCAATTGATATGGCCAAACCGAACAATTTCCCATGAAAACCAGTCTTTACAGGGGTGGAAAGCTTTAGTGGAGGTTGGTGTTGTGTAGTCAGTCAGAACAATGTTATTAAAAACCAGCCTTTACAGAAAGATATTTTACTTAACACCTAGCTTTACAGAAAGATTTTACTAAAAACTAGCTTTACAGAAAGATATTTACTAAAATAAAAAAACCAGTTTACAGAAGATATTTACTAAAAAAAAAATCAGCCTTTACAGAAAGGGTATTTATCAAAACCAGCCTTTACAGTGTAGTCAAGTGGTCGAGTGGTGTTGGTTCGTTGGAACGTGCGGCTCATTCACTCAATGGAACAATTCAGCGACTAGAAGGTGATAGGTGTTTATTCATCTTCACTACAACACACACAGCAGGGAGCAAGCCTGTATAGACACATGCAAAGAAAACAGCTTCTTAACAAACGTAAATGTAGGAGACAATAGTTGTCAAAATCCAATTACCTACATTTTACAATGGATACTAGGCTTGCGTACCCTACCCAATTCATTTTCTTTATTTATGGATTTAAAATTTACATAGTCATTTATCATACCAAGGGCAAAAAAAACAAAATGAAATTATCAAACCGGCTAAATAGGCAGTAGTTATCAGTACACAACTCAACACACATGCCACAAAACTTTAAACTTATACATCAACACAAAGAGGAAAGAGAGAGAGAGAGGAGAGAGGAAGAGAGAGAAGAGAGAGAGAGAGAGAGAGAGATTTTTCTCTCCAAAAGTCAGGATCAGAAACACCTGAGTGGCCAAACAACATACAAAAAATTACAACTTTGCCACAATGTCATGGCTTCAGCCACCATTTTAAATCTAAGACAGTTGAAGCCAATTTCAATGTTCTCACCCCTTTTCCCCATGACTTTCCAACCTGATCCTCAATGTGTGGTTGGTAAAATTAGCTCGATTCTCCCATGATCATTTAATCATGGAATGCCTTGCATTAGTTGCAACAAACCCCAAATCGAAATTTCCCGAAAGCAAATTTTACAAAATTAGGTCTCTTCTGAACCAGGATTAGATCAATTTCCCAAGCAGAAATTGCTAACACTACAACAAAAAATAAATTTAATTATTTACCACATGTTATTACCACACTGAGCCATGTATCAGTTAAATCTGAGGCTGTATACCTTTGTGACTAACCATTTAGAATATTAATTCTAGGGCAAAAGCTACCTTCAAAAGTTCTTGTGGATAAATTCTCGCTTAACTAGCCACAGTGTGACTTAGTAATCATGCAGGAGTGTCACCCTAATCATTATTCCAACATACAAAATACACAAGAATGAAAGGATAAAAAAAAGAAAGAAAAATTCAATGTTCAAGGTTGACTGGAACATAGGCAGAAAATCAATTAAGGCTCTAGTTAAGAACCGCCTTTAGACAAATTTCTCTGGGCCAGGAAAATTTCGACGTCAGCTATGTACAACAATGTTGCAAATCTGCTGACATGCCCGGTCGCAAAAGTGATACTTTTGTCAAATGTTTCTCATAAAGTCTTTCAACAATAATCTGCAAGTACAGTAGTCCACACAATCCTTTAGATGGCTGGGTAATTCTGAACATTTCACATATTTTACATTTTCTTTCCAATACAGAGATGGTAATGATCTGAAAACAAAGAGAGTTTGTGTAGCAAAGCTAGCACGTGGCAGTTCAAAACTGAAGGGCTTGAAACAAAGGGTTTGAAGTAGCAAGGCTAGCACATGGCCATTTCCGAAACTGAAAAGCTTGAAAGGTTCGCACCCACAAAACTGCAACTTGTACAAACATACAGGGTAAAGTATTTGAAGATCGATCAAAGAAACTTTTCAAAGTCTACAATCTCATACAACTTACTAACCGCTTAAGACACTGCGTGCAGCCTCTTCGATGTCGTTGGGTCTTTGCCAGGCTTCAATTGCCCGGTTCCGTTCGTCAATGCTTTTTGTTCTTTCATGGACCACGACTTCCGGTTTTGTGGCTATACGCACGGACGATGTTAAATTTACATCTGTATGCACCCTATAACACACACCCCTTGCTTTGAACGCAATGTCCCCATTGCCCCAAAGATATCCTTTTGCTAATGTCGAAATTAGTTTCCGACCCAACCCAAACAGGTTAACATTAGCAACAAATGATGAAAAATTACACTGGGAGTAGACTAATAGTTAGCCTCATCTCCCAAAGTACAGTCAGTAATAGTATGGAAACATTGACGGATTTGTTATGGTGAACAGGTAATCGATATCTCTTGTATGAAATTATAGCAAAACTAATACCTTCAACAAGTCCATGTAGGCCTATCTTGGTAAACTAACCATTACTTGCTTCCCTTAACTCTATTGACAAGCACGCGCCCGCTAGTCCCCAACCGGACATCACAGACATAAGGCTGAGCGCTGCCAGCGCCCGGAAAAAACTGTGGCCACAATGGCGCTGCCATGTTTTCTGATAAAGGAAGTCTTGCGAGAACGTGACTTCCTCCTTCCTGTAGCTATCCACTTCCGTTTGCAAAAAAAACACGAGTCGATACATGCAGTAGTTCTTGAGTTATGAATTTTAAAAATTATTTTCATTTCATTATCTCCTTTTCTCTCTTTTAAATTAATTTTTAATTTGGGTAACCATGTTCAAATTACAGAGTTACTTATCTTGCGTAGGCTTTCAGCGTAACTAGCTCAGGTAAGTGCATACTGAAGAAGGTGAACTGAAATCTTTGGTTCTTTCTCCAAATTTTGTGCCCCTTTATATAGTCAGACACTTCTCATCAAAATTGTCCATGGTACAAACCACTCTGCTGCCGGGTACTGGTGTGACTTGTTCGCAGATGTTCTTTGGCTGCAATCCTGCCACTTCTGCGAAGTTATCATGAACACAAGTCAAATCATTCTTGTAGTGTTCCTTCATAGACAAAAACAAAGAAAGGGGATAAAACGCTTTACCTAAGTTTAAAAAATATTTCTTCAGTTTGCTTTTTTTCCAACATTAATAACGATTAATAATTGTATTAAAAGGAAAAGGACACAAAGGGTAGAGAGCCTGAGACGCATAGCATTGTCCGGAGAGTGCAAATGTCATGACCAGCAATGAAAGCCGAGGTTCATTCCCTGTGAGGGTGGAGATGCCATCACAGAAGAAAGCTGGGGTTCATTCCCTGTGGAGGTGGAGATGCTACCACAGGAAGATAGCTGGGGTTCATTCCCTGTGGAGGTGGGAGATGCTACCACAGAAGATAAATGGGGTTCATTCCCTGTGGAGGTGGGAGATGCCACCACAGAAGATTAACTGGGGTTCATTCCCGTGGAGGTGGGAGATGCCACCACAGAAGATAACTGGGGTTTCATTCCCTGCGGAGGTGGGAGATGCCACCACAGGAAGATAACTGGGTTCATTCCCTGTGGAGGTGGGAGATGCCACCACAGGAAGATAGCTGGGGTTCATTCCCTGTGGAGGGGAGATGCCACCACAGGAAGATAACTGAGGTTCATTCCCTGTGGAGGTGGGAGATGCCACCTACAGGAAGATAACTGGGGTTCATTCCCTGTGGAGGTGGAGACGCCACCACAGGAAGATAACTGGGTTCATTCCCTGTGGAGGTGGGAGACGCCACCACAGGAAGATAACTGGGTTCATTCCCTGTGGAGGTGGAATGCCACCACAGGAAGATAACTGGGGTTTGGCTGTCGATCTTCCAAGTTCCATCCTCTGTGTGTGTTGTAGGGTCACTCTTGTTCCGATCCTGTCGGCGACGCCACATGTAGTCAAGTGGTTCGAGTGGTGTTGGTTCGTTGGAACGTGCGGCTCATTCACTCAATGGAACAATTCAGCGACTAGAAGGTGATAGGTGTTTATTCATCTTCACTACAACACACACAGCAGGGAGCAAGCCTGTATAGACACATGCAAAGAAAACAGCTTCTTAACAACAGTAAATGTAGGAGACAATAGTTGTCAAATCCAATTACCTACATTTTACAATGGATACTAGGCTTGCGTACACCACCCAATTCATTTTCTTTATTTATGGATTTAAAATTTACATAGTCATTTATCATACCAAGGGCAAAAAAAACAAAATGAAATTAATCAAACCGGCTAAATAGGCAGTAGTTATCAGTACACAACTCAACACACATGCCACAAAACTTTAAACTTATACATCAACACAAAGAGAAAGAGAGAGAGAGAGAGAGAGAGAGAGAAGAGAGAGAGAGAGAGATTTTTCTCTCCAAAAGTCAGGATCAGAAACACTCTGAGTGGGCCAAACAAACATACAAGAAAATTACAACTTTGCCACAATGTCATGGCTTCAGCCACCATTTATCTAAGACAGTTGAAGCCAATTTCAATGTTCTCACCCCTTTTCCCATGACTTTCCAACCTGATCCTCAATGTGGTGGTTGGTAAAATTAGCTCGATTCCCCATGATCATTTAATCATGGAATGCCTTGCATTAGTTGCAACAAACCCCAAATCGAAATTTCCCGAAAGCAAATTTACAAAATTAGGTCTCTTCTGAACCAGGATTAGATCAATTTCCCAAGCAGAAATTGCTAACACTACAACAAAAAATAAATTTAATTATTTACCACAGTTATTACCACACTGAGCCATGTATCAGTTAAATCTGAGGCTGTATACCTTTGTGACTAACCATTTGAATATTAATTCTAGGGCAAAAGCTACCTTCAAAAGTTCTTGTGGATAAGATTCTCGCTTAACTAGCCACAGTGTGACTTAGTAATCATGCAGGAGTGTCACCCTAATCATTATTCCAACATACAAAATACACAAGATGAAAGGATAAAAAAAAAAAAGAAAAATTCAATGTTCAAGGTTGACTGGAACATAGGCAGAAAATCAATTAAGGCCTAGTTAAGAACCGCCTTTAGACAAATTTCTCGGGCCAGGAAAATTTCGACGTCAGCTATGTACACAATGTGCAAAATCTGCTGACATGCCCGGTCGCAAAAGTGATACTTTTGTCAAATGTTTCTCATAAAGTCTTTCAACAATAAATCTGCAAGTACAGTAGTCCACACAATCCTTTAGATGGCTGGGTAATTCTGAACATTTCACATATTTTACATTTTCTTTCCAATACAGAGATGGTAATGATCTGAAAACAAAGAGAGTTTTGTGTAGCAAAGCTAGCACGTGGCAGTTAAAACTGAAGGGCTTGAAACAAAGGAGTTTTGAGTAGCAAGGCTAGCACATGGCCATTTCCGAAACTGAAAAGCTTGAAAGGTTCGCACCCACAAAACTGCAACTTGTACAAACATACAGGGTAAAGTATTTGAAGATCGATCAAAGAAACTTTCAAGTCTACAATCTCATACAACTTACTAACCGCTTAAGACACTGCGTGCAGCCTCTTCGATGTCGTTGGTCTATGCCAGGCTTAAATTGCCCGGTTTCCGTTCGTCGATGCTTTTTGTTCTTTCATGGACCACGACTTCCGGTTTTGTGGCTATACGCACGGACGATGTTAAATTTTACATCTGTATGCACCCTATAACAACAGAAAGATATTTACTAGTCAGATGTTAAACTGTAATCTAAATAGAACATTTCTTGTCATATTTTCTTGTACTGTTCGTTATTATTTTGTTATTGCATTTGATTTCCTTGTCATGTTTTCTTTGTTACTTATTGTTTTGTTGTTGCATTTGATTTCCTTGCCATGTTTTCTTTGTTACTGATTGCTTTGTTATTGCAGCTTATTTCTTTGTCATGTTTTCTTTGTTACCTATTGTTTTGTCATTGAAACTGATTTCTTTGTCACATTTGTGTTGTTACTCATTGTTTTGTTGTTGCTACTGCCTTCTTTGTCATATTTGTGTTATGTTGTCACTTATTGTTTGTTGTTGCAGCTGCCTTCTTTGTCATATTTGTGTATATGTTGTCACTTATTGTTTTGTTGTTGCAGCTGCCTTCTTTGTCATATTTGTGTTATGTTGTCACTTATTGTTTTGTTGTTGCAGCTGCCTTCTTTTCATGTTTGTGTTATGTTGTCACTTATTATTTTGTTGTTGCAACTGATTTCTTTGTCATGTTTTCTTTATGTGGTTACTTACTCTTTTGTTAGTGCAGTTGATCTCTCTGTCATTTCATTACGGTGTTGCTCATTGTTTTGTTATTGCATCTGATCTCTGTACCATTTCATTACGGTGTTGCTCATTGTTTTGTTATTGCATCTGATCTCTGTGTCATTTCATTATGGTATTGCTCATTGTTTTGTTGTTGCATCTGATCTCTGTTGCTCATTGTTTTGTGTTGCATCTGATCTCTGTATCATTTCATTATTGTGTTGCTCATTTTTTTATTATTGCATCTGATCTCTATGCCATTTTATAATGGTGTTGCTCATTGTTTTGTTATTGCACCTGATCTCTGTATCATTTCATTATGGTGTTGCTCATGTTTTGTTATTGCATCTGATCTCTGTTGCTCATTGTTTTGTATTTGGTTTGATTTTAAGTTACTGTTTGTGTTGTTGTTGAAACTGACTTCGTTGTTATGTTTTCTTTCTGTATTGCTACCTACACAGGGTTGATAGCTTTGAATCACGATTGTCCTGCAATCGTGTTGGTCATTTTTTTCATGTTGATAGACACACTGATGCACTGTCAGCCATGGTCACTTTTGTCCAATCATGGTGGTCACTTTTTTCATGTTGATGGACACACTGATGTATTGTCATCCATGGTCATTTTTGTCCGATCATGGTGGTCACTTTTTTCATGTTGATTGACACGTTGTTGTGGTTTGTCACCTATGGTCACTTTCCTCCACTTTTATGTAAATGATTGTCACTTTTTCATGTTGATGGACCCTTTGTTTTGTCAACAATGTTAACTTCACTTCAGTGTATTATGATGGTCACTTTTTTCACTCTGACGGACATATGTGATGGTCAGTTTTTTCATGTTGTTGGACACATGCGAAATCACTTTTTTCATGTTGATGGACACATGTTATGGTCACTTTTTCCACACAGATGGACACATGTGATGGTCACTTTTTCCACACAGATGAACACATGTGATGGTCACTTTTTCCACACAGATGAACACATGTGATGGTCACTTTTTCCACACAGATGGACATGAGTGATTGCCGCTTTTTCCACACAGATGGACACATGTGATGGTCACTTTTTCTACACAGATGGACACGTGTGATGGCCACTTTTTCCACACTGATGAACACATGTGATGGCCACTTTTTCCACACAGCTGGACACGTGTGATGGCCACTTTTTCCACACAGATGGACACATGTGATGGCCACTTTTTCCACACAGATGGACACATGTGATGGTCACTTTTTCCACACAGATGGACACATGTGATGGTCACTTTTTCCACACAGATGGACACATGTGATGGTCACTTTTTCCACACAGATGGACACACTGCTGTATGGTCAATAAAGGCCACACTTTCCTCCTCAGGCAGAGGTGTGCTAATAGGAGTGGTGAGAGAGGAAGGGAACAGACTGATAAGGAAAGTCAGTTACATGTGTCTACCACATGTGCACTTAGAACTGTATGCTGTATGTAGTTTATGAAGGTGTGTGGTTTTTGCAAGTGTGTATGCGTTACTGTGTAAACTGTCTCTTCTCTCTCACACTTTCCCTTTCACATGCACACACACATGCATATACTTGTACATGCATAAACACTTAACTTGTACACACATAAACACTTTCACACATATACAAACACACGCACACTCACATGCACATGCACACACTTTTCATGCACACACATTTCAAATACATACACACACACACCACGCACACACACACACACACACACACACACACACACACACACACACACACACACACACACACACACACACGTCTAATATCACAGCATTGTGAAAAAACGTTAAAGAGAAGAACGAACACACACACACACACACACACACACACACACACAACACCACACACACACACAACACACACCACATGCACACACTCATTGGCACGCACACACACACAGAGGCACGCATACCCTCATACATTGGCACACACAGACACACGCACACACACGCACACACACACACACACACACACACACACACAGAGGCACACACACCCTCATACATTGGCACACACAGACAGGCACATCCATACACACACACACACACACACACACCACACACACACACACACACACACACACACACACACACACACACACACATAGACACACTCAAACACACAGTGTTCCCTCAGAGCTACCTCATTTTTTTCAAAGATTGTTATCATCTTTTAAATGTTATTTTCGTTTCTCTGCAACAGTATTCAGGTAATGGTATTTTTTTACAGTAAATTTTGCATTCTGGAACTCTTCAGTGCATATTGCAGTGCTAGTGGCGTGTGTCTTCCTGTCATTGACATGTGGAGATGGAGTGATGGGAGATGTGCTCCACTGCTCTGTTCTCACAGCCATCCTGACATGTCGCTTAGTTCTCCCTGAACTGCTGCAGTGAGGTGATGTATTTTGTCACATTGGTCAGGGAGGTGATGTGTTGTGTCACCTTGGTCAGGGAGGTGATGTGTCATCTTGGTCAGAGAGGTGATGTTGTCATCTTGGTCAGAGAAGTGATGTGTCATCTTGGTCAGAGAAGTGATGTGTCATCTGGTCAGAGAGGGATGTGTTGTGTCATCTTGGTCAGAGAGGTGATGTGTCATCTTGGTCAGAGAGGTGATTGTCATCTTGGTCAGAGAGTGATGTGTCATCTTGGTCAGGGAGGTGATGTGTTATGTCACCTTGGTCAGGGAGGTGATGTGTTGTGTCATCTTGGTCAGAGAGGTGTGTTGTTGTGTCATCTTGGTCAGAGAGGTGATGTGTCATCTTGGTCAGAGAGGTGATGTGATGTGTCATCTTGGAAAGAGAGGTGTATGTGTCTCTTGGTCAGAGAGGTGATGTGTCATCTTGGTCAGGAGGTGATGTGTTGTGTCATCTTGGTCAGAGAGGTGATGTGTTGCGTCATCTTGGTCAGAGAGGTGATGTGATGTGTCATCTTGGTCAAAGAGGTGATGTGTCATCTTGGTCAGAGAGTTGATGTGTTGTGTCATCTTGGTCAGAGAGGTGATGTATCATCTTGGTCAGGGAGGTGATGTGTTATGTCACCTTGATCAGGGAGGTGATGTGTTGTGTCACCTTGGTCAGGGAGGTGATGTGTTGTGTCACCTTGGTCAGGAAGGTGATGTGTCATCTTGGTCAGGGAGGTGATGTGTTATGTCACCTTGGTCAGGGAGGTGATGTGTTGTGTCATCTTGGTCAGAGAGGTGATGTGTTGTGTCATCTTGGTCAGAGAGGTGATGTGTCATCTTGGTCAGAGAGGTGATGTGATGTGTCATCTTGGTAAGAGAGGTGATGTGTCATCTTGGTCAGAGAGGTGATGTGTCATCTTGGTCAGGAGGTGATGTGTTGTGTCATCTTGGTCAGAGAGGTGATGTGTTGCGTCATCTTGGTCAGAGAGGTGATGTGATGTGTCATCTTGGTCAAAGAGGTGATGTGTCATCTTGGTCAGAGAGTTGATGTGTTGTGTCATCTTGGTCAGAGAGGTGATGTATCATCTTGGTCAGGGAGGTGATGTGTTATGTCACCTTGATCAGGGAGGTGATGTGTTGTGTCACCTTGGTCAGGGAGGTGATGTGTTGTGTCACCTTGGTCAGGAAGGGGATGTGTCACCTTGGTCAGGGAGGCGATGTGTTTTGTCACCTTGGTCGGGGAGATGATGTGTCACCTTGGTCTGTAAGATGATGTGTTACATCACCTTGGTCAGGAGATGCTGTATTGTGTCACCTTGGTCAGGGAGGTGATGTTTTCACCGACATGCCTTGATTTGTTTGTCTGTCAGCATCATCACACCACACAAACACCTGAACCAGTTACATTAAAGAAACATACCTGAACAAGTTACATTACACAAACACTTCTGAACTAGTTACATCATGCAAATACTTATGGGCCAGTTACATCACACACAAACATTTCTGAACCAGTGTTACATCACAGAAACACTTCCAAACCAGTTACATCACACAAACACTTCTGAATCAGTGTTACATCACACAAACACTTCTGAATCAGTGTTGCATCACACAAACATTTCTGAACCAGTTACATCACACAAACACTTGAGAACCATTTACAGCACACAAACACTTGAGAACTAGTTACATCACGCAAACAATTCTGAACCAGTTACAACACACAAACACTTCTGAACCAGTGTTACATCACACAAACACTTCTGAACCAGTTACATCACACAAACACTTTTGAACCAGTGCTATATCACACAAACACTTCTGAACCAGTGCTATATCACACAAACACTTCTGAACCAGTTACATCACACAAACATTTCTGAACACGTTACATCACACAAAACGTCTGAGCCAGTGTTACATCACAGAAACATTTCTGAAAAAACAAGTTACATCACAAAGACTTCTGAACCAGTTACATTGCACAAACACTTCTGAACCAGTTACATTACACAAACACTGCTGGACCAGAGTCCCCATTCAATGTGGTGTGGACCACAGTCAACCCATTCCATGTGGTGTGGACCACAGTCAACCCATTTCATGTGGTGTGGACCACAGTCAACCTGTTCCATGTGGTGTGGACCACAGTCAACCTATTCCATGTGGTGTGGACCACAGTCAACCCATTTCATGTGGTGTGGACCACAGTCAACCCATTTCATGTGGTGTGGACCACAGTCAACCCATTCCATGTGGTGTGGACCACAGTCAACCTATTTGATATGGTGTGGACCACAGTCAACCTGTTCCATGTGGTGTGGACCACAGTCAACCCATTTAATGTGGTATGGACCACAGTCAACCCATTCCATGTGGTGTGGACCACAGTCAACCCATTCCATGTGGTGTAGACCACAGTCAACCCATTCCATGTGGTGTGGACCAGTCAGCCCATTCCATAGTGTGGACCAGAGACAATCCAGTCCATCTGTTTTGGACCAGGGACAGTGGGGGTCCTGATTAAAGGGTGGTGCAGGTCCTGATGAAAAGGTGATGTGGTCCTGATTAAAGGGTGGTATGGGTCCTAATTAAAGGGTGGTATGGGTCCTGATGAAAAGGCGGTGTGGGTCCTGATTAAAGGATGGTGTGGGTCCTGATTAAAGGATGATGTGGGTCCTGATTAAACAGTGGTGTGGGTCCTGATTTAAAGGGTGGTATGGGTCCTGATGAAAAGGTGGTGTGGGTCCTGATTTAAAGGGTAGTGCAGGTCCTAATTAAAGAGTGGTGTGGGTCCTGATTAAAGGGTGGTGTGGGTCCTGATTAAAGGGTGGTATGGGTCCCGATGAAAAGGTGGTGTGGGTCCTGATTAAACAGTGGTGTGGGTTCTGATTTAGAGATGCCGTGGGTCCTGATTAAAGGGTGGTGCGGGTTCTGATTAAAGGGTGGTGTGGGTCTTGATTAAAGGATGGTGTGGGTCTTGATTAAAGGATGATGTGGGTCCTGATTAAACAGTGGTGTGGGTCCTGATTAAAGGGTGGTGTGGGTCCTGATTAAACAGTGATGTGGGTCCTGATTAAAGGGTGGTGTGGGTCCTGATTAAAGGGTGGTGTGGGTCTTGATTAAAGGATGGTGTGGGTCTTGATTAAAGGTTGGTGTGGGTCTGATTAAAGGATGGTGTGGGTCCTGATTAAAGGATGGTGGGGGTCTTGATTAAAGGTTGGTGTGGGTCCTGATTAAAGGATGGTGTGGGTCTTGAGTAAAGGATGATGTGGGTCCTGATTAAACAGTGGTGTGGGTCCTGATTAAAGGGTGGTGTGGGTCCTGATTAAACAGTGGTGTGGGTCCTAATCAAAGGGTTGTGTGGGTCTTGATTAAAGGATGATGTGGGTCCTGATTAAACAGTGGTGTGGGTCCTGATTAAAGGGTGGTGTGGGTCCTGATTAAACAGTGGTGTGGGTCCTGATTAAAGGGTGGTGTGGGTCTTGATTAAAGGATGGTGTGGGTCTTGATTAAAGGTGGTGTGGGTCCTGATTAAAGGATGGTGTGGGTCCTGATTAAAGGATGGTGGGGTCTTGATTAAAGGATGGTGTGGGTCCTGATTAAAGGATGATGTGGGTCCTGATCAAGGTGGTTCAGGACAATCCAAGATTTTTTTTACCTGCACAGACATGTGTGCTGTCGTGATTGCTCTCCTAGTTTTCTTGTGATTTTTCCATCAATGCATTCAAAATTTATCTGTGCAAAAGCCAACAAGCATTTAACTTAATTATCAAAACTTTCCACTTACATATGCCACTTATCTGTTTCAACACAGAAGTCTGTGTCACACAAGTGTTTCCAACTGAGACACGTTGAGAGATGTGCAGCAAATTTCGAGCAATGACTATTGCAGCGTTGTGTAGTGACAAGGCGTGTCACGTGATGCCAGCATCAAAACTGGCCAGGTTTCATCCTTGCACTACAGTCCTTTCTGGGGCAGACACCTAATGGCATTTTCTGACCAGTCGAAGTACCAATTTGTTGCTGTTTTTGTTGTTGTTTTCTGTTGTCAGTGGAGTTTTTGTGTGCGTTCTCAACTTGGATCCTGCATCTCTGAGCAGACTAATCAGAAAGGACACTTGTACAATGTACAGATTTAGCAGCAGACTGTCCAGTTTGTGTGGCCACATGTTTACCAGTGGGCCATTTATTGGCTCACTCTTCCAGCTTTATGAAGCCATATGTCACCAGTCTAGAACAAACACGTCATGAAATGAGAATGTGAAATAGTTTTGAAGTGAGAATGCGTGAGAAATATTTTTGAAGTGAGAATGTGTGTGAAATAGTTATGAAGTGAGAATGTGTGTGAAATAGTTTTGAACCTACTTTGAACAGAAGTATGTCAACAGAAAATACAGGAAACAGGGCGTTGCATAAAACTTTGATTTCTGACTCATTTGACCGTGGCTTTGAGTACTTGTTTTAAACTTTGATTAGTGACAAACAGGCATTGGCTTTTGATAGTAGTTTTAGAAGTATTGTGCTTTGATGCAAGCCTTTTGAAAGATATATTTTGACCTCCTTTGATTTTATTTATTTCTCTGTGCACATAATCTTTCAAATGAGATGCACACTGTGCAGAAATCTGTAAACTGCTTGTTGCCACAAATACATTTTATTCCACTATCTCACTGGAAACATTTCATTTTGTGAACTGACTATTCTTGAAGTGTGTGTGTGGTGTGTGTGTGTGGTGTGTGTGGTGTGTGTGTGTGTGGGGCGTACGTGCATGCATGCATGCGTGCGTGCGTGCG